>JAVJGG010000005.1:24843076-24907283 GCA_035590195.1 Aviceda cuculoides
ACACTCTCTCAGTGGGGGTGGTTTTTTTCCCCCCTTCTGCGCGTCGCCTCTCCTCGTTCGGAGGGGGCGAAACGCGCCGGCAGCGCCGGGTTTAGCTGGGTCTGAGGCGGAGGCACAAGTCGCCCGTGCGAGTGTGTGCAGCTCGGTCTCGGAGCGGGGCCGTATTCAAATTGTGTGCTGGGTGCGTTGCTGCTGGGTTGGTTTTTGTTTGCTTGTTTCGTTTTGCCTCTGCTATACCGCTCGGCGCTGTGTGAGTCTGGGTGCCAGCCGGAGTTGTGTGGAAGAGCCCCCGCAGCCCCGGTGATGAAGAACCGGCGCTGATGGGCCGCCTGGGCCAGCCGGCCTGCTGAGGAGGCCGGGGAGGGCTCCCCAGCCCTGCAGGCCTCGAATTCTCAAGTCACTTTCACCTTTCCAGCGGGGTTATCTCTGTGGCTAAGCCCGAGCGTACCCAGGGAGGCAGGTTGTGAACTTCTGGCCCGCCGGAGGTCACACGCAGTGTTTGCTCCCTGCCCTGGTTCCCCCTCCCAGGCTGCAAGTGCCGGCGGCTCGCTCCCTCTTGAGAGGCCTATTTCTTCTCGTAGGACTCCTCTGTGCCAGGGAAATTTGCTCCGCTGCAGGCTTGGGTATGAGGTACAGTGCATTGGTATGAACTGCTCCCGTCGCTGTATTTTAGCGTGCAGTAACAGTGACATTGTGTGACAGGACTTCCTCTGTTTTCGAGAGGTACCGACATGCTCTCTGAGGATCCTCTTAGCGTGCCGAAGAGCGGTGTCATAAAATAACTCCAACTTCTGTACAGTAACTTCTGCTGGTGGGCAAATCTAGCAATGGTAGTAAGACCACACTAGGAGCTAATGTAGAGGACTCTGTCCTGCTGTTCATGCCTTCCTTCGTGTGCTAGTTTTTCTGTTCAAGCAAGCCTGGAGTTAAACAGGACCTCTTAAGGCTTTAGGCGTGTAGAGACTTTACAAGATTGAGGCATGAGTACAAACGAGATTTCCCAAGTGATGCGGTTGCAGAGATTCATGTAATTATCAGTTAAAATTGCTTTGGAACCAAAGTTCACGCCTTTGAAGCCTCCGTCTTTGAGATCCACATCTTTTAGTCGCATAAATATCTGAAGTCCTTAGGCTCCTAGGTATTTGGTGCTGGACCTGTGCAGAGCCCTTGCCATTCACAGCAGAGCTAAGCAGTGGCATATATGCTTCACCGGGAGTGAAGACGAGGAGAGAGAAAATAAAGGGATAATCCTCTGCAGTGGGAATCTGTCCTAATGAAGCTTTTCCACTTTGCATAAAATTTTTGTTAGGAAGAAAACCTATTGCTTCTGGCCACATATATGCTGATTGCTAAGCAGTAGTTAAGGTCTTGTCCTTATCTTCCATTTTCAACTTGTGTAAGATTAGTAATGTAAAAATACTTAGCATTGGTCTTACATATTGGGCTTTCTCTTTTAATCGACTGCTTGCATTACAGCCTGTGCTCTACTTTCTTTCAGTGTGTTTTACTCCTTACCGTTCTTGTGCAAGCTTTGATAAGTGCTTGGTCTTTGCATGTTTATGCTGGCGAATGAATTTAATTGGTACCTTTTAAGTTTCCAGCATTCTTTTTAAGCTATCGAATTAAACACTTGGTACATTGAACACATTAAAAGCCTTCCTTTACAGTAGTACAAACAATTTGTTTCTGTAATGACACCCCCCAAACTGAGATGCAACAAAGTACGCTGAAAGTAAATTCATGTCTCACAAAAGTAGGGTTTAACTAGAGTATAAAGTATCTGGTTTGTGTTTTACAGCAGATGTTAAAGGAGACCAGAGCTTTTGCACAAAAAATGTTCGAAGCATATGTAGACATGTATTATTTTACTACTTTGTCTTTGCTGCCATCAGGCTTTACCATGCTCCGAGCCTTTAGTCACACAAATGGTAGGTGTGCGTTCCATCATGCTAAGTGTTGGTATCATCGTAAGTCTGTGCTGGCAATCAGGAGAGAAGATGTTAATGCATGGGAAAGAAGAGCACCACTGGCACCAAAGCATGTTAAGGAATTGACGCAGATGGGATACAAGGTCTTGGTGCAGCCGTCAAACCGGAGAGCCATCCATGAAAAGGTAAGGTCCCATTTTGAGTTAGATAAGCAAAACCGTAGTTCAGTTATTAACTATAATACAGGAAAAATAATATTCAAAGGATATACATGAGAAAACATATTATTAATTCTGTTGTTAAGTGAGGAGTCATTGCGTCCTAGTGAAGAGAGAAAAAGGAGTAGTTTGTTTAGCCTTTTAATGTAATGTTGTCACACTGGTGTTTTTTTGGAGTTGTTTTTATTGATTTCTTGCCCTTTCATCTCTTTCTGAAGAAGTTGTCAGTGCTTTTGAAGTAGAAACTTGGGAATTCATTTAACATTGGTGGTTTTGTCTTCTGTTTGTATGGAGGCAACACTCTGAAAAATAAGCATATTTTAAAAAAAAAGAGGAAGGAGGAATCTGGTGAATCCCATTCCTGCTCATGTAAAATGAAGAGAGAGGGTTTTTCTTCTTTAATGCTGTGACCTTCAGGACTGAGAGCTTTTAACAGTTCTTGTAGCAGCAGTAATACTCTACTGTAAGGTATCTGAGGCAACAGACAAAAATTGAAACGTAAATAGGGAATTAGTGATCACTTGCACATATATCACCTTTTAACTAAGGCACAGTGCTGGTTTTCACCAAAGCACAGATCACATTAGGTACACAACTACGATATTGAAAGCTGGAATTTTAATATGTTTTTGAGATAAGGGAGAACAAAAATAAATTTTGATATGGAAAAACATTCTTTTAGAGGTTGCTCTTCAGCTTGGACTTAGTCTTATACAATTTTATAAAATCACGTCATCAGTCTTCAGATTAATTTGTCAGATTCTCTAAACTTATTTCCAAGTATTTCAACACAGTACAAAGGATTGTTCATTATTGCAATTATGAGATACTTTAAATGTAGTAAAATATCCTTTTTGTAGTCTGTGAATTTAAGATGAAGGATTTTACTAACACGTAATTATGTTTTGGCCTTGTGTAATAGGATATTAGCATGGAAATTCAGTTTGATAATTGATATCCCTTTTGATAAAGAGGCTTATGAACATATCACATGCAGTAACTTGCTTCTACTTTGTAGAATTATCTATTTGAGGTCTGTTCTAGTTGCTTATGTGCTGAGATCTGAATATGAAAAAGACTAGAAAAATTTACTTTGATTTTTCTCTTTCATAGGATTATGTCAAAGCAGGTGGCATTATTCAAGAAGATATTTCCGAGGCTTCTCTGATACTTGGTGTGAAGAGACCTCCAGAGGACAAATTAATCCCTAAAAAGAACTATGCCTTCTTCTCTCACACTATTAAAGCCCAAGAGGCAAACATGCCCCTTTTGGATGAGATTCTAAGACAGGTACATTGTGTCATAGCGAAGACAGTTGGCTGTTTGCATGGGGTAGAAACTGAACCTAATGCTGAAGCGTGATCGAAAGCTTGCTGCCTAGTGTGGTTACTTTCAGCATATATATTTGTAGAGAGCTAATGAGGACTGTTTTCAGTATCCTTTCCTGGAGCTGAGTATTTCTTGCTCAGAGGATCTCATGCTTGCAGCGCTACTCTGTTTATGTGCGTAAGGCAGATGAGTTGCAAGTATCATGTGCTCAAGGGAGGTTCATGCTATGTGAGCACGAAGGCTTGTCAGAAAGTTACTAAGCTGGAGTATGTGTTGGTCGTTACAGAGGGAGGCAGCCAGTTCACTCGGAAAGAGCAGCCTCTTGGCAGAGGATGTGAATGGGTCTGCACCAGCTGGAGTGGCCCGTTGGGGAGCTCTGTGCCAAGAGTGCACGGGCAGTGCAAAGACTCTTTGAAACAAGAATTCAGTGCAACCTTTAGTTTTTTATTTTTATACTTGCATCTTGTTATGAATTACTTGCCTTTCTCGTATATGCCCATCAGCCTCTATCACGAAGGATAACAAAAGCATATGACAAGGTAGTTCCTAGGAGAGCAACGTGCCACTGACTGCATTCACTGGAAATTTTAATACTCAGTTTGCTATGTATTTTCAGGAAATTCGACTGATTGACTATGAAAAAATGGTTGATCATAAAGGAATGCGAGTTGTGGCCTTTGGAAAGTGGGCTGGTGTAGCAGGTATAGTGAATAAAGTAAAGGCAGGCTTGCAACAAGTAACTTCTTGTAATACTTCTGGTTGTCTGCGTTTCCTGAAAGTTGAGGCCTGCAATGCGTTTTTAACTGCATTTTTAACTCTTGCTTTTAAGAGCTTTTTTCCATTCTGTTTTGCGCTCCCTACTTTTGATGAGACTACATGTCAAATAGTCCTGTGGATTCCTGGCAAATCTACTATTTTATGTTGTCTTGAAGTCCCGTTTGTCTATTCAACTAATGTGAGGCAGACTAAATATCAAGAGATCAGCTGAATAGGCTTTTGAAAGAAATGGCTGCTGTCAATCCTGCGAGTTTGAACAACATGTGTTTGTCACTGTTATACATTTACACTGATTTTTGTGAGGCATGGTTCTCATTCCTTTCTACTGAACTTCAACTGTGTTTCATCAGGAGACTCTCTTTATTATCTCCTTCTTTGGAATCTGGTAATGTGGATGCATCTCATAAAAGGATAGCCGAGTATTAAATAGTGCTGAAATGCATAATGTGGGCCAAGAGCAGGTTTAAGGTCATGGCCTGCTACTGTATTTCTCCTTCCCTGGTTTTATGTAGACTTTCTTCAGAAGTGAAGTATTAATATTAGAACACAGGCAAAAATATCCAGGATGATTTTAGACTTCAGCCAGTCTCTGCAGTTTCTAACTGTGCATATTTATAATTAACGCTGATGGTCTGATTTTTCTTTTTTTTGTTTTAACAATAGGAATGATCAACATTCTGCATGGATTGGGATTACGATTTTTAGCGCTGGGACATCACACTCCCTTCATGGTAAGAGTATATGTATATGTATTTTTCTTTAGCACTATGACATTTGAGCATCTGCTAATTATCTGTATTTGAATATGGAAAATATCTTGATGGTCCTGTGCCTTTGATTGCAGCACATTGGGATGGCGCATAACTACAGGAATAGCAGTCAGGCTGTGCAGGCAGTACGGGATGCCGGGTATGAAATTTCACTGGGATTGATGCCAAAGTCAGTTGGGCCCTTAACGTTTGTGTTTACAGGCACTGGTAATGTTTCTAAGGTAAGAATTCTGTCCTCAAGATGAAATGCTATGTTATTTTCAATAGAACTTCTTGGCATATGATGCATATCAGGTTAAATGGGTTGATGGGTTAATTTTGTTTGCTTAGACTTCAGGTTTTCCTTTGCCAGCAAGAATTTTTAAGTACCCTAAACTAATGCCTTTAAGATGAGATCATGCCTGATAAGGCTGACCATGCTAACTTCTTACCAGGAAAAATGGGTTAAGTCTTACTGCTCCTCTCCCCTTTCCCACCTGCGTGATTTTTGTCTCCTGCTCTCCCCTCTATTGACTCTAGGCTCACAAGGTATGTTGAATCACCCCATTAAAGTGTGGAGGGAAAGAATTATTTTTTCTAATACTTGCTGAGTTTTTATATCTGTTTTTATAGCATTGACTTAGCTTATAAGTGCTGGACTTTAGAGCTATTTTCTGTGACACAGAGCAAAGGCATACCCCTGGTTTTGGTAACAAAGATCAGTTAACTAGGCTCTAGCTATAAAGTGAAGTTACTGCCTATGCGAATGTGTGCTTTCTGGACGAAAGGATGGCATTCTGAAAGGCCTGTGTTCTATGATCACAGCTCGTTGGGAAAGTCATCTTGAAGTTCTTTGCCTTTAGAACAGCCTGGTTGGTGAGGAGTGTCTCCAGGGGTCTTCCCTAAAGAGAAACTGCTGCTCAGACTGGCAGCAAAACCATCTATTGTGGCTGAGTTGAGGCCTTCCAGCTCTGCCATTAGAAATATAAACCAGGTGTTGGATTGTGGGTCAGAAATATAAACCAGGTGTTGGATTGTGGGTCAGGCATACTGCAGTAATGGGGAATGATGTAAATTCCTTGTATGTAGAGCCCAGGCAGCTTTGTTTTGGGTAAGCGGGGGCATGTGTGAAACAGCTTGTACATCTCTGAAGAAGTTCTCTGGCACGACTGTCAAGTTGTGCATGGCTTTTTTTACATTTGTTTTCACACACCAAATGAGCAGTGTTACTCTACCTTTATCTTCCCTGCTCATTCTGAATCCTACTTCATGGTTTACAGGGTGCTCAAGAAATGTTCAATGCCCTCCCATGTGAGTTTGTGGAACCACATGAGTTAAAGGAAGTTTCCAGATCTGGAGGTATGCTGTGACAATAACGTGACTGAAAATACTGGAAGCCTTTTCGTCCAAGTATAACAGCTAATTTTTTTTTTTTTTTTTTTTTTTTTTAACCTCAGACCTCAGAAAAGTCTATGGGACAGTGTTAAGTCGTCACCATCATCTTGTAAGGAAACGTGATGGACTATATGATCCAGTAGACTATGATAAACATCCAGAACTTTACACTTCTCGCTTCAACACTGACGTGAGGATCTCTTCTGTTCTTTTATGGAAGGTTTTCCACAGAGCGTTGGTAGTTACTACACCTTTGCATATCCATCAATTGAGAGCATTAATTTAAAACACTGGACCAGGTGCCTTCAACTTCTTAAAGTACTAGATGAGAACATCAGGCATCTGTAACTTTCTTTGCAGGTTGCACCTTACACAACTTGTTTAATTAATGGCATATACTGGGAACAACATACTCCTCGCTTGTTAAGTCGACAGGATGCTCAGAAGCTGCTGGTGCCAGTTAGATCTGCTGCTGGTGCAACAGGGGGCTGTCCTGAGTTACCACACAAGTAAGACACCTCTGTTCACTCATAACACTTCTGTAGCACCGTGATTAAGTCATAATGTTGGGCAGTTTCACCGCAGTATCTACCAAATGATTCTGTTTCTTATGTCCTCCTCTTGCATGTTGCGTAATGCCCCATTGATTCTGCTTTTGTTCTTCTGTGCTTTGCAGTGTTGTTTCTACAGTTTGGAGGTTTTGAAAACATCACACCTGTCAATCATTTGTACTATCAGCTGTCTTTCTGCAAAGGTAGTTCTGCCATTGATCCTTGTGCGGAATCCCATACAAACAATGTGACATCTGGGAAATGTTCCTACTGCACCATTATTGCTAGAAGTTTCTATGCCTGAGCAGAGCTTGTTGGCTAAGTTCTTCCTACCCTGTCATTTGGCTTCTGCAAGTTCAGTAACTGTTCCTTAACACCTCTGATTTCTGCAGCAGGTAGCAGAAATGCTTCATAACCCTGAATAGCTTTAAGGATGTAACATGGGGTACAAATCCGTGGTTAGTCTCCTTTGAGCATTGGTGGGAGCCACCCTTTCTCTAATAGCTCTGTGTAATAGTTCTCCAGGAGACTGGTCTGGGAGTGGGTTTGGGGAGGATGTGGCAACGTATCCTGGTGAGGAAGCAGGTCTTTGTCTCTTCTCTGCTCACTCTTGACACCTTTCTTTCTTTCATGTGACAAATAAAGAATTTAAGTGTTAACCTTGAGTGGAACCAGAGGTTGTGAGTTAGGCTAATGAATGCTCCACCTGCCCCAGCTATCTGTGAACTGAAAGGAGGCAGCCACTTCTTTAGGTTTCCCTTTATGCTGATGAAGTTATTCTAGTGCAGTTTCTAGTTATTCTAGTGCCCATTGACAGGTCAGGGGAATTGGTAGATGGATAATGAATGGGAGGTGTTGGCAGCACATGGATTACAGGGAAAAAATGATGAATGAGTGGATTCTCCTGGTCTTTGAGAAGTTACACATGAAATATGGATCCTGTTGATGTGAATGGAAATTTTATGACTACAGTAGGACCAGATTTCCATTATGTTTCTCAATGTCATTGTTTGTGTTGTGTTGACTTCTAAATTGGTTAAGGTGAATGAAACTACAAGTCTGATAGATCTTCTCACGTTTCTTTTATTTCCTGTTCACTTGCGATCTTTTATATCTACGTTTCTTAGTAATTTGGATAATGCTCTATTCCTTTGTCTTTTTTGTTTAATGGCTTTAGACTTCTGGCAATATGTGACATTTCAGCAGACACTGGAGGATCTATAGAATTTATGACGGAGTGTACAACAATTGATAGTCCATTTTGTATGTATGATGCCGACCAGCATATTATTCATGACAGGTGGGAGAAGCTTTAATTTTTATTGCTTTCCTCTGTAATTTGTACAGTGAAACATTATATTGAAAAATCATGTGTTTAAAACACTTCTGAAAGGTGCTACTTTTCAGGTACCAAGGAGAAGTAGTTTAGAAGAGCTGTGTTCTCTTTTTCAGTGTTGAAGGCTCTGGGATTCTGATGTGTTCCATTGACAATCTGCCAGCACAGCTTCCTATAGAAGCAACAGAGTACTTTGGCGATATGCTTTTCCCATATATTGAAGAGATGGTAAGGTCTTATGTGCCCAACAAGAAGGTAAAAGACTCGGACTTTGGTCTGCTTGGTTTTGCTTTTCTGGTCTCCTGTGTATGTTCAAAAGAAATCTGCTGTAGAACATAACTGACTTTGTACTTCAAAACAATAAAAGAAGTTTTCTAAGTCTTGAGGCAATACTTTCAAAAAGCAACATGCGAACGAGACATTAGAGACCTGGATGTCTTAGGAATTTGTCAAGAACACTTTCTGTAGGCAGGAAACAGACTCTGGCAGGTAGTTCATTGCTCCTGAACCCTGCAGTAGATGTCTAAATGGGGCACTCAACAATCACTTGCAATGAGACTGGTGTTTGAATCCCTGTATTTTCATAAAAGTCAAATGACACTGATCAGGGCCAGAAGAATTTCAGATCTACAAGATACTGGTATTGTTGCATGCATTTAAATATTGCTTAAAATCTTGATGTTTTACTCTGAAAAAAATTATGGGAAATAAAATGACCTGATTTGAAATAACTTATATCTCCATAGCTGTTATCAGAAGGCTCAGAACCTCTTGAAAGCCAGAATTACTCATCTGTTGTTCGAGATGTAAGTTTTGCAATTTGGCACTCTGCTTGTCTTCCTCTGCTTTAAAATGTACAGGTACAAAAAACCCTCAAAATTTGTTTCATGTATTTTTAGGCAGTGATTGCATCCAATGGCTCACTGACAGCAAAGTATGAATATATCCAGAAATTGAGGGAGAGCAGGTAATGTATAGCTTCTTAAAATTCAGAATTTTAAAAAACCCCAAACACTTGTCTGCATTCTATCTCCTGTTTTGCATTTATTTACTCTTGTGTTTTGGTGGAATACTGCTATATTGCACTGTGTCTAAATGTCTCCTAGCTCGATGATTTCCTTCTTTCTTCATGGACATTGCCTAAATCATTAACATGTGTTGTTAGTAACTTATATTGAAGTTGAGGAAGTGGTCATTTTTCTCTTTCTTACATTAGGAAGATCATTTTACCAGAGGCAGAAAACAGCCACATGCCAGTATTATTCTGTTACTCCTTGCCCTTTTAAAATGGATATAACATACAGTCCTTTGAAAGGAATGGCTGAAAGGAAAAGGCTCTCTAATATACGTTGAATCTAGTTTCCCCTAGTATGGCTCAAGTGCTGTGCTGTATATCATTGTTCTGTGACTGTATGTATTCAGGAGCCTCTGTGAGACTCTCGGACTTTTCATTATATTCCCGGAGCTACAGCTTTAGCTACCACTTCCATAACATGTCTCAGTAGTTACCTGCCAGTGGTAATGTGAAAGAAGTAGCATTGAGTGGATTAAGCAAACAGAAGTATAAATAACCTGGATATCCCTTCCCTTCCCCTTGCTCCCTATTATTAACAAACAGCTATGTTTTACCGATGAAAAATGTTAATTTGACAACAAGTGGGTACCTCTGGCTTCATGTTCATAGTCCATGCCAGCTGCACGGTACATCATATAAAAGTTGAAATCGGTCTGACCACAAGCACTGCATGTACTATGCACTAAAAGCATAGTGTGTCGACTTTTGCATGCCAAGCTACTCCCATTTCCTTTGGGAACTTCGGGAGTTCTGGTTATGAACTTGTGCATGATGAACTACAGGTGCATTTTCCACCCGTAGTAACATGCTGTTTGCCTCTCAAAGACTTCAGCTCACAGTGATTTTTGTTGTGTGCTCTTTGGTAGACCACCTCAAGAGGCTGTCTCAATAACAAATTTTCTTATTCCTCACACAGCATGATGATGTGGGGTTTTTTTGCTTTTTTCGTAATCGCTCGCATGGTCTTGTGTGAACTACGCTGAGAATCTGGAGACTTCATTCCCAAGGGTTTTTTTGTGGGTAGATTTTTGATATTTCTGCAGACCTATGTGTTGCATGTGATGTTCAGTTGTTCATTGGTGTTACTCATTTAGCTGTCAGAAAAGCAAGACCTGCTAACAATACCCTCCTTTACTTTGCAAACTTTGGAGATAATGCAAATGAAAGGAGGGATTTTACTGCTTAAGGTGTGATGGTTTAGCTGGAGATAGGCTCTTGTTTAGAGCCTGTAGGAATTATGTGGCTTGTGTTATTACTCTAACAAAGTATTGTGCTGTGTCTAGTTTAGTTTCTGAGGGCTCTAGACTAATTGCTTATACCCTTTGGAAGTCCATGAACATTTCAGACATAAGATAGCTGGACTGTGTGAGCTGAACTGTCTTGGGTGCCATTAGAATGCAGGAGCACTTTGATTTACTGAACTTATCTTCATCTTTTCACCTTTACTTGCTTCATACCTGCTACTGGTTCCTCATCCACAACTGCAAAGGCATATCCTATTAACAGTGTGGACCTCTAAGTATTACTGTTATTTGTTCATCGATTAACATAACTGAATTCTTTAAACTGTAGAGAATAGGCATAATCTGAAAAGTTCTTTTTGGGGACTGTGTAGATTCTGTTTCTGTTCTTGGTTGGTCATTTAGCAGCTCATGTTTGTGCCTGTCCTAGAGCAGACATGCTATGTTTGATCCAAGTGTGACCTCATTCTAGACACTGGAGAAGTTTTTAATAAACAGGATAAGAAGTTTGATTGCAAAATCCAGCTTTCTTTCGTGTTGGAAGTCTTCCCTTTGTCAACACTGTTGCTCCAAGCTCCTGCATACCACTGCTGCTCCCTATAAGTAGAGGGTGGAGAGGAATTCTTTCTTTTCCCTTGCCCGTGAGGGTGTAGCTGTGGAAGAAGATGTTCTATTAGAATTAATAGTAGTAGGAGGAAGGTCCTTGGCTTTGTCATATGAAAGGATATGATGGGCTTAGGAGGCTTTCTGTGAATGGGTTAAACCATGATTTAAGTTTTTTTAAAAAAATCAAATCCGTAAAACTTGGATGAAGGTCAAAATGTACAGTAATCTGTAGTAATAAATTGGATAGATTAGAGAGGTGATACACTGGTACCATTCAGATTTAATGAATTGAAAAGAATGACTGTTAAAAATTTTGATCAAGCCAGAAAGTGGAGGAATGGAGGATGGAACATGTGGAATTTTGGAGAGTAATTCAAGCTTTACAAATACTCAGACACAGTTAGTAGGCTTGAATGTGCTTCAGTCAGATGATACAGATATATCTGGTATTGATTTAACTCTTTTCACTCGGAGTAGTCTTTCAAAGCTATTGTTTGAGGCCTTGTTCCCCCGAATGTATGTGGGTACTTCATGCCATGCTTCAGGTCATGCAATACCGCTCTTGTTGTCATGCTGTTGGGTATTGCTCTGGCAGGCTGCAACACCATTCTTCATTATTATGGCCATTTTTGAACTGAAAAAAACACAACCGAAAATTGACTTATGGGTGCCATGTGGAGCCCCAAAAAGGTCTGAACCAAACATTATTTAGAAGACATATGGTTAGTCCTCTTCTAAGGACAGTAGCTTTAAGCAAAGTGGACATGAGCTTGTCAGCTAGAGGTCAGGATTCTCTCTGTGACATAATCCACAATGCAGTATATGCCTTTGTAAACTCTCAGTAGATAAAGGGGAAATTGAGGAACTTGCTTATACACCTATGAAGTTTCCCATAAGTCTGTATCTTCAAAGGCCCTACCTATTTATTGAAATTTGTTTTCAGGATATGGGATAAGAAAAGCCAAACCTCAATCTCCATTAATTAGGTTAAACAACAGGGCAATGAACAGCTTCCTTTTCTTCAACAATAAAAAGGGTTTAAGAAAATTTTTTTTATTTGTTAAATAGTTTTTATCTGCATAGTGATGATATGTTAGACATACAGTTTTACAGTCCTAATTTTACAACATAATGCAAATCTAAGCTAAAAGGCGAAATAATTATAAACAACCAAAATGTGTTTTTCTACTATAATTTATACAGTTATAAAAGCATATTTAAACAACTGCTGAACTACGTTATTCTGGCAAAAAGAAATGCAAAATCTGATGTGAATACATTTTATGTTGGAAGTCAACAGGGGAGCTACTTCTTAAATTTATTTAGGAACGTAGTAGAAGCTTCATTGAAACACTCTGTGATGGTTTTCAAATCTGAGTTCTTGTCTGCAAACAGGATTTCTTAATTGGGCGTTAACTTTTATTTGACTTTTATTGACTGTCATGTTCCTATGATGGCCTAATGTGAACCTAGTATAACTTCACTAGAATATGTTTTCGCCAGCATGGTTTTGTGTACTTTAACAGTTACTCATGATGTAAAGGGAGGAAGGCAGAGCCTGGAATCCCTTTCTGACAGCCCAGCATGACATAGACAGCTTGGCAGTCCTCAAGTGATCAGGTTACAGCAATTTGGCCATTGGGAAAAACATAGTGACAACTGAGGAAAAGTAGCAGTTGTAGAAGCAGTGGAGATGTTGATGGATTTGATCATGTTTATGTTAGAGGAAAGAAACTAAAAGTTATGGAGCAGAAGAATGGAAGCAGTACTAGACAGTGATTGCCTAGTCTTGGGTTAGATAGCCAGGAACTTGACTCGGTCTGAATAGAGCTTGTGGTTTGTAGACTTACTAAAACATATTTATTCTGTTAGCTTTAGCAGCTTACAGTTTCCTCCTTCTGTGTGTGTTTTAATTTTGCCTGTAACACCTCCTAGGGAACACGCTCAGTTGCAGAAGATGGGTAATAAGAAGAAGGTTTTATTGCTCGGATCTGGCTATGTTTCTGGCCCTGTACTTGAATATCTCACTAGAGATTCCAGCGTTGACGTCACAGTTGGTATGTAAGACTCTGCTTTTTTTTAATGGAAAAATTGTGTCTTATTTAAACCTGCTAGCGTGGCAGAACCTTTCTCATAAGTGGATCTGGTTCTGAGAACAGATAAAGAAAATTGGTGTTATTATGCATAGCAGAACATGATTTTGTAGCTTTCTGAGCATTTGAAGTTTATATAACCGATTTGAAAATTACATAGGCACATTAAAAGTTTACTGTTTGCATGTATAACCTGTAAGCAAGTTAGAAATATTTGTCCTTCTAACCTGCTTTGGGCTTGGGATTGGTTTTGTAGCTAGTCAGTCACTTCTGTTGGTGTTTGGCTGTGTTTTCAGTCTCTCACAGCAAGAAGATGAAATTGTTTTTATAGACATCTGTACGAGTGAAGCCTCTGCTGTTGTTATAACCAGTACTGTGGTGGTAAACCTTCAGACCCTGACCTTCCTATCAGCCCCACGTGCCTGCTTGTTTATTCCTCTGTTTTGGTTTTATCTGTAGCATATTTCAGGCTGAGCATCTCGGAAACACTTTTCTGTGCCCTAGATGGTGACTTTACCCTGATTCTATGATATCAGATTTAAAACCCAGGCTGTATTGCCTGAAAGATACTTTGCTGGGAAGTGGTTTCCTTTAAAACTTACTGTTGTATTTCTGTTTATTTTTGTTGTTGTTATTGTTGTTGCTTTGGTTTGTTTTTTCCCTTCGTGCTACTTTCAATCTTGGCTGCTTTTGCTACCCTTTGCGGTGATAACCATAGTGCTTTTAACCCTTGGGAAAAGATTTACAAGGAAGAAGAGGGGAACTCTGTTGTTATTAGCACTGCCTGATGCAGTGAACAGGGAAGGATTACAGCAGTGTCCATCCCCTCATCCGTATGGAGGCTGCATCTAGCCCCTGCAATACAGTAGCGGTAAGGGAAACCAGTGAACTGAAAGATCTGTTTTGCCAAGCACTGAGCAAACATAGCAGGTGCCTCTTATCTGGGTAGCTTAAAAGCATGCAGTTTCTACGGCACACACACACAAAAAGCTCAGAAGGAAAGACACACAAATATGTTACTTGTCTAATATTTGACAGCAGGCAGGTAGATGAAGAAAGCATAAAATGCACATCGCAGTGCCACATTTGGTTCCCTGCTGTTAGGCTGCACCACTTTAAATCCAAATGACAAAGATCTTAATTGGGAAACCTTCATGTAATCAACTTTTTTTGGTTTGAATTTGTAGATGATTTTGCCTAGCTCTTTTCTCTCAGCACAAATTGATTACTAGGGTAAGGAGAATCGCTCTCTGGCAATGTTAATTTTGCATTGACTTTGGAAAGGTCATAAGGAAATAAGGCTCTATACTAGAGGCACAGATGCTTTTAAATCTCTGTAAGCCTGTGCCCTACCTGCTGCCTTCATTGCCGACTCCTTCCTCCTGGCTGTGTTCCAGTTGCCGTCCTTGTGCTGGCAGCATGGTGAGCCGGGACAGGAAACCAATGCACTTTCAGTTAGTTGTGGTAAATACTGGTTGCTTTAACCTGGATCTCTTTTTCAGTTCTGCTTTGCTTATAATGGTAAGTGTTGGTGGCAGTAGGAGCAAGATAATAGGAAGGAACAAGTGGAGACAGGCAAAGACTGGATTTTTCCCTTTTAGTGATAATATTAGCATTTGCAGGATTGGTAGGACTAAGCCATAGACAAATATTGAAACTAGTCAGATTGAATCTGGGCCTTTTAGTCATATTTGGCCTAAGCAAAACCTTAATGTTTTTATCTTTGTTCTGTTAAAAATGGTGAATGATGTGAAATGTTTTTGTTTTAAGCTATTAAGCTATTCTTGGCTCTAAATAGGAATTCTGTTAAAATGTACTGAAACAGAGTTTTTTAACCAGATTTATCTATAAATGTATGGCTATGTGGAATGAGGGATGGGGTAAGCTTTTCTGGGCACATGTTTGTTTACTAAATCTGTTAGTTAGCTGTGTTGAACCTGCGTGTTCATCAAGACCTTAAAACTAGTTAAGGTTTTCCTGTCTCGCTTGAACAAAGGACAGCCTGAAAAAGAAAAACAAATTTTTCTTTTTGGACTTTTTCCCCTCCTGGACTTCTAGTCAGCTTCTTGTTTTTTCAGTGAAGTAGTCTGTGCTTTTGCAGAACTAGCTACTACCATCAAAAACGGATTGAATACTTCACCTCTGCATTTATTTGGCCAGGTTAGAGAAGTGAACATTTTTAAAACCAGGAGAAAATATATACTGCATGGGGACCTAAAATACTTCAGGCCTTAAGATAAATTGTCCCAGTGATTGAAAATGGTTGTTTTTCAGCAGGATGTTGCTAATCCCAAACCAGTTTACTTTTAAACCACATTGGGCATACAATTTTTTCTGTTGCAATCTTCCCTTAAGGGTCAGTGCAACACAGTATTTCATTAAATTAGGAAGCACCAGGCATGCCTTTTCTGTATGTCCATGTGAAAGTCAAAGCAAGAAGAAAACCTCTGCCTGCTTCAATGCTATTTAACTATTCTGTTTCACATGAGGTTGTAAACCTGCAAGGAAAGGCACTTTTTGGGGTAGGCAATTATTTTTTGTTTTTTTCCCCTACTTTTCTAGTTGTGCAGTGCTTCTCCAGCAAATTGATGAGCTCATGAATCCCAATAGTATTTAATGTATCTAGGACCATGATGCAAGTTTCTGGCATTCTAGTTTTCTCCTATACCTTGTTCTGCCAAGCGGACCACTGCATGACTCATTTAAGTAAGGGTTGGTATACCCAAGGGGTGATGTTCCCCCCAAATCAAAGCATGAAGATCAAGTCTATTGTGTGATTGCCCATCGGATAAATAAGGAAAAGAAAAACTGCTGCTTGGTTTCATAGTACTGTATGTGGGATGGCACTGAGTTCCTACTCGTTACTCTGACTTTGGTTCTCTTTCTCTCCTTTTAAAAGTTTTTCTTTTGTCTGATCCTTTTGACTCCCTACCCCTAACAGTTTTTCCACTAATACTCTACCTCCAAAAAAAATACTGGTCTGCCTGAACGGGCTAGTCGTACTTTTCACTGGGCATAGTAGAGCTGTTGTTACATTTTTCTGCTGGTCATCTTTATTTTAGTTTTCCCAGACCTCGTGTGGTAGGTTTATTGTTCTAGTTCTTCTCCCATACCAATAGAAGTGTTTACTACAGCTCTTGCCACTTTCTTGTGATCTCTCTTTAAAACTTTTCTCTAGCCTGAGTGTACACATCCAAGTGCCCCTCTTGTGTGACCGTTATTTGTATTCTTCATGCTCAAACACTTCCTTTAATTGATCTGCTTCTCGATCCAAGATAATAGTGTATTTCTAAGGATTCCAAAATAATCTGCTTTTATCCTTCCATCAGTGGTTTGGTCACTTGTTCTTTGAAAACTTTGTAATGTCTTTTTCGGTATGTTTTGATACTTATCAAAGAGTGGCAGGTGTTCATCTGAGATATCAAAGACTGAACCTCCAGTATTTATGTTTTTTAAAACCTAGAATATACCTTGCTACAGGTTTTTATGAAGGGTCAGAGTTAAAGACATGGGAGTATGCTTTTGGGGTGGATCACAACCCTGCCTAGCCTATAATAAAAGTGTTGGGTTTTTGTAACTAGTTAATGACACTTTTGTGATGCATTTCTGCATAAGAGATGCATTCATTCAGCAGATTTTTTTTCCCTCTCTCTAAAAACCACTTAGATGTGAATGTGTGCTTCTTTCTGTTTAGTTTATCTGTTTTCCCACCATGTGGGTGCTCAGTTACCTGGCAAATGTAGACGATGCTGCTGTAGAAAACCATGCCAGGAGGACACATGCACATGATGGTGGGTTCTGGGGTGTCCTGCTGCACAGAGATAGGTTTAACAGTCCTTTATCTCATGTTCTAGACCCACTTCTTCGTAGAGTGGAAAAGAGACTTCTAGTTTTGCATAAATAATTTGTGTTGACCTAGTCTGCTGATAGGAAAACTGCAGTTAAAACTTTTGTTAAAGTACACCCACAAAGTTGCTGATTGCTAAATTGTGTACCAAGAACAGACTTGCAACCAGTGAGTGGTTTGTTACTTCTGAGATTAAGTATTCTTTGTAGATTATTGTTCTTGAGTTATAGCTGCTATGGCTTGACACTGGTAATTGATAATAAAATTGACTGCTTTAGGGGAAGTAAGGTGCTTTATGCCTGATTTCTCTCCAGTTAGGGAAGGAAAACATTTGTGCAACTGTTTCTCTTTGGGAAGAAGGAGGTGTGTGTAGAGCACAATTTTATGTGGGAATGCTTTGGATTTACCTTCATCTTTAGGTAACAGTTGATGTGTTTTACTTTTAAAACAGCATCTGTCATGAAGGAACAACTTGAACAACTGACGAAAAAGTACAGCAACGTTACTTCAGTTCATATGGATGTCATTAAGCACGAGGAAAAGCTGTCCTCTTTGGTGAAGATACATGACCTTGTGATCAGGTCAGAATTCTGTGTAGAACATGATAGGCTCAACCCTAAGTCATGCTGCTTCTTTCTCCTAGTTCAACATGGTAACTTTTTTTTTTAATGCCCAAGAACTAGGGTCATATTTGTGTATGTAAATAGTTGTAACTGGCCACTGCCTTCTCATGTCGCCAGGCATAAGGACTTTCAAAGGGGCTTTGACTGCAGCATCTTTTTAGAAGTGTTCACTAGTTACGTGGACAGCCTTCTTAGTGTGAGGGGCCCAGTTGCGTCCACCAACGTATGTGTTCCTGGGATCAAATTTGCATATTTGCAAGAGGAGGCAAAATTCTGACATCTTGGTCATTTCTCTTGAATATCTCATTATGAAAGATTTCTTTCCAGGTATTGAAATGCGAGGAAATAACTTCATAGTCCTTGCCATTCTGTCCCTTTTGCCACAGATGTCATGAGTGTTGTTTCCTTTCTATGTAGAGCATGCTTTTCACAAAGTACTTCAGTAAGATCGTTGTAATGCAAGCTTTCTCAAGGATGGTTTTACAGTTTTGCATCTTCTAAACCTCCAGCATGCCTGTTTAGAAGGTGGCCTTGAAAAGAGTTCAGAGGTTTGTTTTTATAAAGAGAAGTGTGACAAAAGGTGCTGTCTAAAGAATGACTCCCCTATTGCCCTGTGCCCTGTTCTGAGAGCATACAGTAATGCTCTTCTGATAGGGTAGCATTTCACTTATGTAGGTATGAAACTGCTCAGGGCAAGGCAGGTATGACTGTTGCGTTTACTCGAGCTCTTCTGTAGGCACAAAAACCATTTGTGAGTGTCTTTCCAGTGACAGCATAAGTAACTGGTTGGATTTTGATGTTGCATAATTCTTCATTTGTAGTTTGCTGCCTTATTCAGCACATCCTTTTGTTGCTAAGAAATGTATTGACAACAAAGTGAACTTGGTAACAGCCAGTTACTTAACACCGGCCATGAAAGAACTCCAGGAGAGGTAAGTATGAAACTAGCATCTCCCTGGTGTTGTTTCCTTCTTTAGTGCATTATCTGAATGTTTTGCAGTCCGTTACACCTGCAGCGCTTATTGTGAATTACTGTTTTCTGCATTCTTTCTCCCTCCTTTTCTATGATGGAGGACTAAGTACCTTTCCCCAAAGTTGCATGTGGAGGCTGTGGCAGAGTGGAGAAATGAGTGCATACCCCAGTCTGGTCAGACTAGTGCTCTAAACATGGGAACGTACTCTTCTGCGTGCCCCATCTTATTCCATGTTAATGTGCCTTCCCCTCTCTCCTCAGACTTGCTAGGATGTTTGAGCTGGGCTGATATTCAAGCTGAGCAGCTGGGCTGTGCTATTCTACCAGTGACAGCAAGCTTGTTCGTCATCCTTCGCATTCCCCTAAGAAAAACCCTTTCTTGGCTTACTGTAGCTACAGTCACATACTCCTTCATGCCACCTTCTTTTGGACAGGCCCACTATATTAGTCTCAAATTGGTGACAGTTCTAACTATTCTAGTGTTTCTGTTGTCCTGCTTATGTGATTAGAAGTTGTTTTGGGCGTGGAGGTTCATCTAGGTTCTCCTCTCGGTCATGGTACTGGAACCTCTGAAGTGAATTCAAGTGAGTGAGATGAGAATTGCATATGCTGTGTCTTTACAAAAGATAAAACAGAGAAAGCTGGACAGGTAGAGAACCAGAGTTCCAGACAGTTAGGGAGATTTAGGGGCCTCTCCTCCCCTTCTTGCTGTGATGCCAAGAGGTTGTATCACATTCTCAAAAAAAAAAAAAAAAAAAAGAAAAAAAAGAAAAAGACACTTCTCGTTTGTCAAAACAAAAAGTGATTTTGAAAATAAGTCACCTCAGTTTGTGGTGGTAACTGAGCTGCTCTGGGAGTGTAGGCAACTGTTAAAAAAAGAAAAACCAACTGCTTGTAATTTGGGAAAGTAGGCCTTTCAATCTTTCTCCCCCCCTGGAGCTGTTTAAGGCAATTATGACTAGCTCTCTGCTGTCCTCTGCATTACTACCTTCCTATGTTATAGCACTGTCCAGGAGAATGTGGGATATGGAGTAGCTGGTAGAAATTTCTTTTTCCACCAGCCCCTAGATGTTGCAGCAAAGTAAGAGAAACCAAGGCTACAATGACTCTTGGACAGTTGTCACTGTTCAGGTTTTAACAACTGCTTCTGTTTTTTTCCACAAGCTGCAGACAGAGTCCAGAATTTACTGTGTTGGGGAAAGTTCGCTGGGTCTTTGTTAGACAGATTTCTTGAATAAAAGGCCAGTAATAGTGAATATTCTGACAGCTCTGCATTTCTGTAATTTTTAGCGTAGAAGCTGCTGGTATTACAGTTGTCAGTGAAATGGGTTTGGATCCTGGTCTTGACCATATGTTGGCGATGGAATGTATTGACAAGGCAAAAGAAGTTGGTGCTACGGTAAGGTTGGCAGGTAGTGCATAGTTCTGCCAAGACTTTTTTAGTAAAGTTGTTCCTTTAACACCAGCCAGTTTTGTGGCGTGTCACTGATGGTGTAATGGATTCTGGATACCTTAGTTTTTCTGATGCTCGAAATTTGGTGTCAACTAATCCAATTAGTGAGGCCATCAGCTAAGATGGTTTTGCCCCAGTGTATGTTTTGGTTTCCTCTCCTTTACGGATGGTGCCTGAAGTGTGACATCTTGACACTGTTGCTCAATGAAATTCTTTAGGTTTCCCCTGTCCACTGTAGATCTGATTTGGCCCATTTGGGGCATAACATCAATAGAAAGTTTAAGAACTAATGGGGATTCTGCAGGGTAGCTCTGTTCTGTTTGCATCCTGGTCTGTCTTCTCTTCATTGTTTCTTTCCTGTGGATAAATCTGACAGGTTGTATCCTACACTTCTTTCTGCGGTGGCCTACCAGCTCCAGAGCACTCCGACAATCCTCTGAGATACAAGTTCAGCTGGAGCCCACAAGGAGTGTTGCTGAATACAGTTCAGTCTGCTACGTATTTGAAAAATGGAGAGGTGAAGTAATCCTAACATTTCCATTTAAAGCCAGACAAAGAAGGTGGAATTGGGCTAAGGAGGGAATTGGGATTTGTAAGGTGCTGTGTTTACTTTCAAGCTGGTTACAGTCAGTTGCCTAAGCAAGTTGCATACATCACTTAATCCTATGTTTGGAGTGTGATGGTGCCTGGCTGTTGCCAGCTTAATTCTTACTTACTGTATGGAACCTGATTGCAAAGAAGGAGCATGTTCTCATGACTAAAGCACTGGATTGAGGTTGGTGTTCCAGGTTCAGCTTCCATCCCTTTTGTGTGTTGGTTTTGCCATTTAATTGCCCTGTCTTTGGCTCTGTGAATAAAAGGTGAGAGTGCATCCTTCAACTTGCTTTTCTGTCTAGTCATGTTTGTAAACCAAACAAACAGCTTCTTTCTATACTTGCACAGTGTATAGCAGAACTCTTTGATTTCTTTTTCTTTTGATGCAATCTGTAATACCAGTAACCCACTGAGTGGGTTTTGTGAAGGTGTACAGTGCTTTCTGATGTGTTTTATATAAGCTCTGTTTTGCTGTTTGTGCAGGAGTCATTAAAGTGGAGTTAACCTAGCAAATGTCACTGCATCTGTTTTATGGAAAGATTGTAACTGATTTGTGCAGAGCTATTGCAAGCCATTATCACATTTCTGCTTTCCAGTCCTATCTGTTTGATCATTCCCACTTGCTCAGAACAGTTACTGAGCAGGGGCTCTTCAAATGTCAAGGAGACTGCCTTGTATAGCCACTGTAAAGTTTACCTAATTATCTAAGCTTTTTGATCTGCAGAACTGAGAAATCTTTTGAGATGTTTTATCATGACATTTTGGTGCTCTAGTGTTCTTACTGCAGTAAGAAAGGAGAAATTCAGGGATTGCACATTGGATCATTATTTAAAAAGCAACAACACATAGTTAAAAGTTTCACATGAAGGGGTCTCTTGGAGAATATGAAAATGTTTCTTACTTAATTCTGACCTGGTTCACTCATTGCTAGGAAAAATTAGATCATGCATATGAATGATTCATTATGAGAGCACTATGCGAACTTGACAGTAAATTGTACAATTTTCCTCCTTGCCACTAAATCCTTAGCTGTCTTTGACTGTTGTGCAGGATTCTTCCATGCTAGTGTCTTGCCTGACAAACACAATAAGATCTTTCGGCATTGCTGCAGACTTCATTGACTTCATTGCTTTAGTCTTTCTTCTAGAAGGAAACCTTGCCACTTTGCTCAGAAGTCGCAAAATGAGTTTGTATTGATGCTGCATAGCAGATTGGTGTATGGCCTGCTTGAAGGAAGCGGGGTTCAAGGCTTTGTTTGGGATAATAATAGAATTAGTCAATTTTATTTTAAATGTTTTCCTTCCAACAGTGCATTCACTCTGTGCTTTGTAGCTGCAAGTAAAGATACACATGGGCAGCAATTTTATATCAGTGTGATATCCCCTGATTTACTTTAATCTTTTTAAAAAAAAGAAACAAAATCCCATCCTTCTGTTTACATTTGCCTTTTCCTCTCCAATAAAAAAAGAGAATAAAAAAATAGACCAAAAAGCAGGGAGCCTGTGGGCAGAAGCTCCCTTCACACTGGTGTAGTTTGGGGAGGTGCTCCAAAATTACACTAATGTAAGTGAAATGGGAACCTGCCACCTTAATATAAATGCATCAGGAATTAACAATGTGTGTGAGAAAGATGTGGCTTGTTTTAGCCCTTTGATTAGTAATGACTGACATAGTGCATGCTCCTCCATCACAGGATATGCTTAAATGGCTTGTGCAACTGCTTTGTTTAGATTGGGCCTTTGCACCAGGGAACACTATGCATATTGTTCCTATTTTGAGCACATTTCATCTTTTCTGTTGTAAAATAAATTAAATAACATTGCACTGAAATAATATTGCTGTTCTTTCACAAAATTTAGATTATCAATATTCCAGCTGGAGGAGCATTACTCGATTCTGTTACTCCGATGGATTTTTTCCCAGGATTAAATCTTGAAGGTTTTCCTAACAGAGACAGCACAAAATATGCTGAGCCGTATGGTATTCAGACAGCTCACACTTTGTTGAGAGGCACCTTAAGATACAAAGTAAGTTGTTGTTGTTGTTATTATTAATTATTGTTTAACTCAAGAGGTGAATGTTGTCATTTCAAGAGAACTGTGTATTTAAAAGTCAGTCCTTTGTAGCTCTGTACTTGCTATTTACGAGCTCTCCACTGTCCTGATTGAGAGATAATTGAAAGCACTTTCCTCTTTTTTTTTAATGTAGCTTTGCTTGGTTTATTTAACAGGTGTTTGTTGCAAACCACAAAAATAGTTTTACTTGTTTTAGGCAGCTGGTCAGTTAGCTTGCGTAGTCCTGTATCTGTGTTTCTTTTTTTTCTCTGGCTCCATATTTGGTGTCAGATCAATAGAAGGTTTTTAAAAAAATTAAATAAATGTGACAGGTTTGTGTGATGTGTGTTGCTGTTATGTATTTTTAAGACTTGATCTATTCTCTTAAAGTTGATAAAAATTTGAAGTTAATAGTTTGTTGCTTACATTCCTACAAAAAACATAATGTAAAAATCTTAATGAAAATTATGGTTTTCCATCAAACTGAGAAAATTTTCCATTAAGTAACTGGAAATCTTGAATTTGAGCAGCTTTAATGTTTTGGTTTGTGAAGTAAAATGTTAGGAAATAAATGTGTTTTCCTTCTAAATGATAGACTATTTTCCTTTCATTTGTTAGGTGCATGAAGCAGAATCAAAACATGATATTTTTTCTTTTAGATTTCTTTTTTTATTATTTTGTTGGTCAATATACTTTAAGAAGGAATAAATCTTCAACCATATTGAAGGCTTGAAAAAGCTTTTATGATATATCTATTGAATTAAGGTTTATGTCAAGGTTTAAGTTATTGTTGTTTTGTGCATGGCTAGAGGAATGATGCGTATATCCTTTCCCTCTTAATTCCTCTGTTGCAATACAACAGGATTTTTTTCTTTATTTCTGGGTGGGAGGCTTGCTTAGCAACAGAAGATGGAAGGCCGATGTGGGGAAATAAGGGCTACAAATTGCAATAGCTCTCTCTTTGTCAGTCTAGATACAATCTCTTGTTCAGAAGCTAAAAAAATGTGGGAGGCGTCTATCTTGTCATGAAATCTTAATAGGACAGTATCTACTCTTCCATTTGGTGCCTGGTAAAATTTTCTTCTTTTGTCTAAGCGTTAGCATAAGCAAAAGCAAAAATGTCAGGGTGACAATGGAGAGTTGTTCTCAGTGTTCGGCAAGAGTGATGTTTCTGTGGTTAGTGCTGTTTTCTTAACCCCCAAAGCAAGTCCATGACTTTGGGTTGGGGTGATGTTGGTAGGGTTGTGTGGAAGAGCTTGCCATACCTCTGCCTGCATGGTAGCTACATGCCAGAGCATAGTGCTGAGCAGGGCAGAAGTTAATGGTGGCTTTTTGCACATGCTGCTGCGTTGCAGAGCAGGAAGCAATCCATTCAGTGCGGAGGCTAACATCTCAGAGTGCCTTTTATTTTATTTTAGCTAATGGAGTCAGATTAAAATGAGGTGTCATAGAAGGATCTCATTGCAAGGTCATCTGAGCTGATAACCTAGTGCTGGTGGAGGTGGCTCCTAATTATAATTAGCCCTCTTTCAGGGTGCTTATTTCCACCATTCTGCTTGCTTACAGTGTTTCTGATCACTTGCATGTAACTGTTTTCAGGTATCCAGCAGCTGTGTGGGAGTGTTTACAGGATACAAACAAAACGAGCAGAAACTAGTTGAGACTTTTTTTATTGTGCAGCCTATTGCAGCCTTTGCGGTTCCTTTTAAATACCATTCCACTGCTGTCCTGGTTTTGTCTCTGATATTCCAGAAGGAAAGATACAAACACACAGGATTCTTGTCTCTAAAATCAGTTTATCTGATGTCCATACAGTCACATTGGTGTAAAACTGGGGTGAGCCGAGTTCAGAGTTGGGCTCTCTGTGTTCAGTAGTTTATGGGCCAGCTGGCTGATATAACCCTGTCTGTAGTGATGTGCTGGAGTTTGAACTAGTGGTAGCCAGCTTAGCCCTCTGATCTCACGAACCAATGCTACTTGCCATGGAAGTATTGATGGCAGAATAATAATAAGTCATTAAAGAGGGTATTGAAAAAGTAGGGGGAGGGGTGGAGAAGGGTGGAAGGTACCACTCTGTAGCAGTAACCCCATTGGCATCGTGTTATTGTGGCTGTCTTCCCATGGGAATAATGCTTAACACTACCATGGTTGTGTCCACCACTACATTCAAACCAAGGAGAAATATTCACATCAGTTTCAAGTGATTATTTTTTTAAACCATGTTATTCTTTTATTTCAGGGATACTCTAAAACTATGGGAGGCTTTGTAAAACTAGGATTAATTAACCCAGATCCTTATCCTTTGCTAAGCTCAACCACACCACCTCTAACCTGGGTGAGTTACTGTGCTTACTCTACCTTCTTTCCCCTGTTTTATTAATGTTCTTCTTATTGCTAGGCTTGGGTGTGCTTAGCAATGGGAATCTTGTATTGCATCCTGGTCTTCTCTGCTTTTTGTTCCTGGAAATTAGGAAGATTTTCTTCAGCAGGAATGTACTACAGTGCTGGAACAGACTCCCCAGAGACTCTGGAGTCTCTCTTGCTGGAGGCTTTCAGGACTCAGCTAGACAAAGCCATGGCTGACTTGAGTGCTGGTGGTACTCCTGCTTCAAGTAGGGTGTTGGGCTAGATGACCCTCAGAGGTCCCATACAATATTTTTATGCATTGTCTTGGATTTTCTGTTAGTCAGAATCCAGCCCTCAGTGCTGTGAGTTTGCAGTGTCCATATTGGTACCGGCACATCATCTTCAGTGTGAAAGTATTTTTTAGGGCATCAAGAGGTAAGAGATCATGCCTAAATGAGTATATTAAAATATTTTTTTTGTTAAAACTTCTTACAAGCATTTTTTTGGGTCTTCTGTTATCCTGCTTTTCTGTGTTGCTTACCGATGCCTCACTTCGTCTTAATCTCAGACAAGGTATGACTCCTATGATGTGCTGCTGTTACATTTGACAATGAATGTTTTGGTTGTCCCTGTGGGCAAAGCAGGGCATTTCATATTTCAGTATGGAGTAAAGAGAGCTGAATTTACAAACAGCTTGCTACTTGTCAGGTCTGTTTGTCTGTCTTGTGAGAAATTTTTCTTCCATTTTGCAAACGCCTGAAAGAGTAACTTTGTTTATTACTCAGATGAACAAAATTCAGATCTGTCTCCTGTTTCCTTCCTTAACCACCAGGTTTATGCTGTGTGATGATCTGAGGAGAGCACAGTATTCTTCTGATGATGCCCTTACTTCAAGTTAAGAATGTCTTGAGTGTTCTCAAAATCAGAAAAAGCACATGGTGAAGAGGACCAGCCTTGCTTGTCTCCGACTAGCATACACATACACAACACTTCCCATCTTCCCAAACTCAGGGATTTTTGGGCTGCCATATGGGCTGCCCTTTCAGCAGTGTGTCCATTTCAGTGACTGTAAAATGGTCCACCAGCATCACAAAATGGGCTAGGAGCTACTTTTTACTTTTTCTGAGATGATTTTTGTCCACTTTCAATTCTAGGATTGATAGCTTCCAGTTTTCTTTTCAAAGATGGCTAGGATTTCCAGTCCTTCTAGTCTCAGTGAATAAGGATACAGTGTCATCTGTGAAAAGAACTATAAACTCATTAGTCTCAGCGCAAACCTTATCTCAGCGATGTTGTTACATCTTAGTACTTTCCTTTTATCTCCTCTGCCTTGTGTTTTTAGTTTTCTTGTAAATAGGCTAACCTGAGCTTCTAAACAGACTCTGCAGTTCTTGCTTGCTTCATGTCTTGTTCATAGCTCCATTTATTATCTGTCTTGCTGTGAATGAAGCAAGCAATAATTAGCATCTAGATAGCACAAAATGGCCTTCAGATATGCGCAAACATCTTCAGAAAGCTCTTGGGTAATATTCCCAGGATTGCCAGAGCCTTGTTTATCTCATCAGTCTGTTTCCTTCCTTTTCAAAGGTACATTCTCCATTTCTAGACCAGCTGAAAGATACCCTTAAGTTCCTGACTTCCTAGCTGTCTCCAGGTGGCTTCTCTTTCACCCTAACATAATCTTCCCAGTGTTCCCTTGTTTATGCAGATTTCTATGTTCTTTCTTCACTGCCAGAGGAAGGGATAACGCTAAAAAGTAGGGGGAGGCAGCTGAGTGGTGGGGTACAAAGTATTTTAGGAAAAGATCACTTGTCGTGATTAAAAAATCTCAAACTATCTACTTTCCCTGTACACATAACCTGTCTTCTCAGAAGTCCTGGATATTAACTAAGCTTGGTAGAGCTGTGGGTTCTTGAAATCTTGACTGAAAAGGAATGGGAACAGATGTCAGGCCTACAGGAACTTTTTTTCTTTTCTTTTAATACAGAAAGAGCTCATGTGCAAACTGGTTGGAATTAAGCCACCTGCTGAGTACCACGTTCTTAAAGAAGCTGTATTTAGCAAACTGGAAAAGGACAAAAGTCAGCTGGAGGCAGTGGAATGGTAAAATGTCCCAGTGATTTTTAAAGGTTTAAAAAAAAAATAATTCGCAATTCTTCCCATTTTGATCCATGTTGAGACTGTTAAACTGGTATGCTGAAAAAGCTGGAAATTACAAAACTGAGACTAAGCTGTTGATCAGCAGTGATAAAAGTCTGTCTCATTTCTTCTGCCAGGCTAGGTTTATTGGGAGATGAACCAGTTCCAGCAGCAGATTCCATTGTGGGGGCTCTTGCAAAGCACATGGAGAGGAAGCTGCCCTTTGGTGTGTGAGAAATTCTTCTTTTTCATGGCTTTGAGTGGAACAAGTCAATATCTCTTATCAGCCTTAATTGGATTAGTTTGTTCACCTTCATTAATAAGCCTTCACGTTGGGTTTTTTAATGTCTTGTGATGTTCTCTACTCCCCTAGTTTATCCTTTGCTTTCCCTGTTACATTTTTAGTTTCATCTTAATACTCTGTATTCCTTAATAGTCCCTGTATTAAGTCACTTCCCTCATACACATGCTGTGTATGCATAGTGCCTTGCTCATCAGGAACCTCATCTTGATATGACTGAAATACAAGTAATGAATAGTTCGCATGCTTTTCTCTTAGGTGCTGGAGAGAGAGATATGATTGTTATGAGAAATGAAATAGGTCTCAGGCATCCTTCTGGTCATTTGGAAGACAAATTTGTCGATCTGGTTGTCTATGGTGATAACAAAGGATATTCTGCCATGGCTAAAACCGTAGGATACCCAACGGCTATTGCTGCTAAGATGGTTCTAGATGGTAAGTGGCTGTTCAGACTTCGGTAACAATATTTCAACCCTCTGTATCTTCCTGCCTGTAGAAAGCAGATGTATAGTGTTTCTGAAGTGTATATATGTATATATTTTTTAAAATTTATCAAACTTTTCCTGTCTTCTTTACAGGAATTTTTAATCTGCATGTTTGGAAGTTTCAGTGACAACTCTTAATTTACTACTTAATCTATAGATATTTTTAGTAATTTAATCTTAAATGTTTCACTGGTGTAGAGGAGACCTTTAGCATGGTAAATTACGGTTGATTACGCCACAGTGAAGCAGGCTAACATATACCTGTGCTGAACAAACTAGTGAAATCCTGCTTTCTGGATTGATGAAATTTGAGGCTTGGGGCATATTACCTGATCATGTTGTATATCTCTAAACAGGCAGGCTCTGCCTAGTCATCACCGCGTTCCAGGAAATGGCTTGATTTCCCTTTGTTTGCTCTTAATCTTTAGAATTTGATTCTTCTCTGCCTAAGTGAAATGAGCAAAAACTGTAGGGTTTTTGTTGTTGTTGTTGTTGTTGTTGTTGTTGTTTTTATTTAAAAAAAAACGACCCAAACTTTGGAAGTTTAGATGCCTTTCACCTAACTGCAGTTGCAGAGCTCTATAAATTAAATTCAAGCTGTGATGCTACTATGTGTTTCAAACTTTTTTCCTTATTTGATACAGTACTGATGCTGTGTGAGAACATAATGCCAGTGTTGATAAATCTGCATGTGTATATATGTGAAAAGTATAAAAATGAAAATTTATATAACTGCAAATTGATATTTGCATTTGCGGTGGGTTGACCTTGGCTGGCTGCCAGGCACAATCCCAGCCGCTCTCTCAGTCCCCCTCCTCAACAGGACAGGGGGAGAAAACAAGATGAAAAAGCTCATGCGTTGAGATAGACAGGGAGATCACTTGCCAGTTACCGTCACGGGCAAAACAGACTCATCTTGGGGAAAAATTAATTTAATTTATTGCCAATTAAAATAGGTTTGGATAGGGAAAAAAAAAAAGACAAATTACAACACCTTCCCCTCCTCCCTTTTTCCCAGGCTCGAATTCACTTCTCCATTCCTGACTCCTCAGCCTCTTCCCTCTGGCCCCAGCGGGATGGGGAATGGGGGCTGTGGTCAGTCCATAACAGCTCCTCTCTGCCGCTCGTTCCTTGTTGTGCTTCTCCCCTGCTCCAGGGTGGGCTTCATCGCCGGCTGCAGGGCAATCTCTGCTCCGGCGCCTGGAGCACCTCCTCCCTCCCTCCTCTCACCTTGGTGTCACAGGGCTGTTTCTCACACTTTTTTCCCCTCGCTCCTCACTGCCGTGCAGCATTTTGCCCTTTCTTAAATACGTTTTCACCACCATCTTGGCCGCGGGGCTGAGGGGTGCCCTGGGGTGGGCGGGTTGGAGCCGGCTGGAACCGGCTGGAACCGGCTGCGTCCGGCACGGGGCAGCCCCGGCCTCTCCTCACAGAGGCCGCCCGCCCTGCAGCCCCCCTGTTACCAAAGCCTTGCCAAGTAAACCCAGTAGAGCACTTAACACTTTTTTTTTTTTTTTTTTTTCCCCTGCCTTTACTTCAGGTGAAATAGATGCCAAAGGCATGGTTATACCATTGACGAAGAATGTTTACGGACCAATACTTGACCGTGTTCGGGCTGAAGGCATTGTGTACAGTACTCGCAGTGTTATCAAACAGTAACTGGAAGCGGTGGATTGAACTGGATTTTGGCTTTGCTTGGTTCCCCCCTCCCTCCCCGCCCCCTTTAAGAACCTCAGTTTGGACCAGCTAAAGGCAGCACCTGCTGTTTCACACACAAATGGTGCCTTCCATAAAATCGGTTGCCTGACTTTGATGTACAAACTGTACGTACACAGACGCAT
Source organism: Aviceda cuculoides (assembly GCA_035590195.1). NCBI lineage: Eukaryota > Metazoa > Chordata > Aves > Accipitriformes > Accipitridae > Aviceda > Aviceda cuculoides. The sequence continues at coordinate 24,873,031 of JAVJGG010000005.1, forward strand.
GAATTGTGGTATTCTCCTCTTAAAACTGTTATGCTTTCATGTCCATGTTTCAGCACCAATCACATCTTTCCTTATGTCTTTCCTAAAATATCTTGGGAGGTTTGTGGTTTTTTTTTTTTTAATTAATAGAGTTTATCTTCTAAGTGTATAGGGTTATTACTGAGACAAATTTAAGCTGAAAATCTATTAGTGGATTCTTTTGTAGTGGAAAAGTCTGGTTAATGAATTCCATTGATTAAGTTTAATTGTTTATTTGGTAAAAATAATTTATCAGAATAACAGAGATGAAAGTGATACTTAAATTTTAAGTCTTGTTGTCCCTTTCCCTTTAACAGCATTTGTGAATGTTTTCACAATAACAATATGCAAAAAATAGTTTAGAAATTCTGCACTACTAGCAAATAAGATCCTGTTCAATCTTGAAAATGTTGTTAAATATTTGAATCCTAGATCTTAATATTTTTTAAATCCCTTTCTTATGAATGTAAACTTAAATTAATTGGAGGAGGGAGGGAGGAAGTTTAAAGCAAGCCTCCCCCCATACCCATTCCCTTTACAGGGTGGAAGCTGGTTGCAATATGTTGAAATACCTGCTGTTACGTGTTGCCTTGTGCTGTGAAGACAGCACGTTAGCATTTAGCTCTGCAGCTAGGAAGGGCATTCTGAAATACAACATAGTTAATGTGCTTAGAAGCTGCTCCAAATGACATGTTTACTCTTTCCACTTACACTGTGTGCCTCGTCCAGGTTAAGTACTGTTACAAAGGGAATAGACTGTGTAGTATAAGCAGCTTTGAAATGCGGTAGGCTTAGAGGTTTAAATCACTACTTTTTGAGTTAGCTTCTGTCCTTTTGCCATCACGCTTTTGAAGCATTCATTTGGGAGCCTATCCATGTTACCCAGTACAGTGCCACTTCAGAGTGATGAGAGTCTGCCAGCGTACCAGCTCATTTGATGCGAAGTGTGCGCTGCACAGACGTGCCAGCCCGGCTCTAGCGGCGGTTTAGCCGCATCAGCCCAGAGCTGAGCTGCAGCCTGAGTGCAGCTTCTCTCTGACAAAGCAGCAGTTGCCTCCTTCCAGTTCAGCTGCTTCTGTGGCTTTTGCTCAGGGATTTCTACGTGACCTTGCAATCAATGCAAGCGTGGCTTAGACTTCACCAATTAGGCCTGTGAGACGCAATGCTGTGGGCAGATAGATACCATTTGCACTGGTACCTGTGCAACTGCCTGGAGCTCCCCTTTTCTAAAGCCGAATATGGATGCTGGAAGCTGTCTGCTTTCAACTTTGCTCACAAGCGCACTTTGCTGATAAACGCACAGCCTCGTACCTCCTGAGAAGCGTAGTGCTATTATCATGGTCCTGAGGGGCTGGAATTCCAGGTGCTGCTCTGCCCAGCAGGAAAAGCAGCCGTAACAATAGCTGAAGTTTTGATCTCCAAGTCTTGCTACTCAGGATTTGGATTTTCTTTGTGCATATGTAATGGAGTAGCAACTGTCACAAAGAGGAGGGTTAAAGGAGCGAAAGGGAGAAGGAAGAATGAAGGGCAGAATATTATTGTCAAAGAGGAGGGCTTTTTATACTGAACCACTGAATGTTTTTGTACTGTCAAATTTGGATTCTGTTACAGTGCCATGCATGTTCTGAGTATTGGATGAAATCCTGGTTCCACTAGGTTGCTTTGCTTCCCGCTGACCTTACAGGGTGTTGGACTGTTGTATGGCTGGTATGTGCAGCTGGGGTAAGGATGGAGCCTGCAGTGAATGTTCCGTTCTCTGCTGCCTCCTCCTTCCCCCAGGTAGATTAAAGGCCTACATCTAAGGGTTAAAATTAGACTTGTATCTGCTGGTCCCTTCCAGTCTAGTGCTTGGTGAAACCAGGATTTTACTCAAGAATCCTTTGTTCCCTCTTCTACCCAACAAATACACAACTATGGAGTTGTGATTCTGTATATATGCATGCACCTTGCTTGCTTTTCTGACTAGGAAATGCGGTATGCAAAGGAAATTGGAATTTTTAAAAAATATGTAATCTCTTTGGAGCACAAAAAGAATGAGCACTACAGAGTGTTTTCTTCAAGAAACACTGCTACTATTTTTTAAACATTTTTTATCAGAATATATTTGTTTCCCAGTGCAATGCTGCTTTTTGTTTTCTAAGTTTAGTTTAGACTTAAATGAATTTATTGCTCAGCTTTTGTATGAAGATTGTAGACTTCTCAGTTCTCTTTGCATATTATTGGAAAGATAATTGTATCTTACACACAAGATTGCTTGAAAAATAAATCTGAAAAACTATGTTTCATTGTCATGTCATCTTTACAGTCTAATGAGATGTATAGGAATGGGATTTGGTTTTCTAAAAAGATGGTTACATTGAAAGGGTGTACCTTTCCATACTTCTTGCTAGACTCACAAGAGGAGACTCTTCAAGGATTGTTTAAGCATCCACATCTAACACCCATATATATATTTATATACACACATATATGTATCTGTACTTAGACATCATCTTCAGCTATAATCATGAGATACAATTTTTTTTAGCACACGTTTTGTGCTTGGGCACAAGGACAGCTACTTAAGTGGAAACCTACAGAACAGTAGATGTATAATGTCTCCCTGTACCCCAGGAAGAAAAGAAATGAAAGCTTGGTGTCTCACTGCCTATCTCAGCTTGAGGGCCTTGCTTAGCTGAGTATGTGGTTTGGTTTCTGCTGTCGCTGCCTGGGCTGAAAGGCTCTGAAGTTGTTTGCTCACACCAGGCTACAAGGAACAGATTGTCACTGTATGTCTCTCTCATTTTTTCATTTTGGAATTTAGTCTAGTGCCAGCTCTCCATGACAGGTAAGATCCCAGTTTCTTTCTGAGATGGAGGTGCTCAAGCCTCGTTACTCTCAGACTCCCTTCCTTGCCTCAATGTTTCATGTTCTCTCTGCCCCGGATATTCCTGTAGATGAGAACTATATCCTTTCGCAGGGTCTGGACCACAAAAGGGTGACTGCTGGACAAAAGGCATGTGCTCATGGCACAGTAGCTGTTTACGGGGAAAAAAATCTGGGGTAAAGTGACTGTGATTAGGCTGGAAAACTAATGAGGAAGGGCAGAAAAAAAAATTTAGCTTTGAGTGCCCAGCAGAATTAATCAAGGCAAGTCAGACCATCTCAAATACACTGTGACTGATTACAGCATCATAGGATGTGACTTTGCTAAAACAAGGGAATGAGTTCAGTAAGCCAGAAGGTTTTGGTTTTTTTTTTCCTACTTTTTTTGGTTCTAAAAAGAAAAGAATGCAATAGGAAACAGAGGGGAATCAGGAGAAATGTGGCCAAATGCCCTGAGAGACTTCTCTTCCCTCTTGTCCCTTTGAAAGTCAAGTCCCTAATCCACCAAAGCACAAACCTGTGTAACAGAAATGGGTGGTCAGACCTTAGCCTTGCTGCAGGAAAGCAGTGGAAACCAAGACTAACGTGGGACACCTCGGACTTACGGTAGTAGTTGGGTCCCTGTTTCTGTTTTTAATCCCAGCAGGACAACATGGCTCCTCTCCTCCGCAGCCCAGCTTTACTTATGCTTCAGAACAGCTGGAGAGAGAAATGAGTTTAACCTTGCTAAACGACTCTTGAAGTAAGCATTTACCACAGAAAATTTCAAGCCATGTGAAATAACACGTTATCCTAGGATGTCGCAATGAACTGTGCCAGGTAAGGCATTGTGATAAAATATTGCTAACTAGCTTAGTCAACTGATTTTCACAGTCCATACTAAGGTCTTTTTTAACTAATATGCTGTTGTGCTTATAGCTATGAGTTTGTATGACTTCTAGTCCTCATTTATTGCTGCCTTTTGTAAAACTTTTCCTAAGTATTAAATCTCAACACCTCAATCACTAAAAAGTTGGTGATAGTAAATTACTTAAGTTTTCTTTTTTTTTTTTTTTAACCCTCTACTGATTTCTTAGGAGGAAGCTCACTAATCAAGTTTTCCTTGCCACATGTCTTAAAGCTTTGTAAAAAACAAATCTTAAACTGACGTTGCTTATTAATATCCTACTTGCAGGAGATATACATAACATCTTTTCCACACTTGACCCAGTTTGAAAAGGCAGGCTATACGTCTTTTGAGTCTGTAGCTTGGATTACAAGAAAAAAATTAATTAGAATATGGCCTTTGTCTGAGAGAGGAACTGACACGCATTTATTAAAATCTGTAATCCATCATGGTTGAAGATTATAGAAGATTTTTATTTTATGATTCTTATTTTTTCTAGACCAGAACCAATATGTGTGAGTAAAGAGATTATCCTAAGCACTTATGTTTTAAATAACTTGTCAGCATGCTAAGATGATGAATGTGATTACAAACATCTCTGGAAGAAACCTTGAACAACAGCTGATTCCTTGGATTATAATTTTAAAATGTCTGCAAAACATTTAGGTTGAAAGGAACAGTTATCTCAAGATGGGATTTTTAGAAAGGAGGATTCTTTTTTCACTTCTGGTCCACAGAGGCTTGAAAAATGTAGTAGAATTAATTAGCCTAAAAAAGACTTTGTTTATATGACTATATGAAACTGTAAATACATTAATAGAAGCTATCAAAATAAAAAGCGTCAAGTTAGGTGAGGCTACAAGCTAGTTCTCCCAAAGAAAAGGCTGGATAAGTAGCACATGAGCATTATAGTTTCTCTTGTTGTGTGCTAATGTGGTGAAGTGCAGAAGTATAAGCTAAGAAGATGATTATGGAATATGGTTTGCAAATGGCCATAAGATCACAATTAATATCTCTCATATGGGCACCCCTACAGATTAAGAAAGGAAAAACTGTTTCGGTATTTTTGGAATGAGAAGGGGAGGAATTATATAATATCGCTGTCCTCGTTAGCCTAGTGTGCAAACGGAGAGTGTTGGGCAACCTGAGTGCTTTAGAGGAAGTAGTAAGGAACCCCCAGGCCACCTGGAAAAAGAAGATATTCCCTTCCTCAGAGAGCAACTGTTACACACTTTTGTATATATCCCCTTTGTGCCTGAAAGCTGTGAAGAATGTGTATGTATAACTCAACAGTGTTACAAAAATGTATATCGTTTGAGACAATGAGCCCATTCTGTACATTTGTAACTCTTTTCACTCCCAAATTAACACAAATGTAGTAAGAAAAAGAAATCTAGATCCTATTATTCAAAGGCATTTAAGTTGGCTAGGGATACATTGTAAGTTTGCTTGCGCTTAGAAATCAGGTCTCAGTCCCATTCTTCCTGGACTTCAGAATTAGCAAATATGCAAGGTATGACAAAGACCACAGGGAAAAAGCTGAATAAAGCTGTCTTGGATCAGGAAAGCAGGCTCCCTCACTTCTGACTTTTCAATCAACTAGTTATGGCTTTGAACTAAAGAGGCAAGTACTAGTATCTGCAGGTACGTGGCTGCATCCCTGGCCCCGGGGCTGAGCTACCTGCACAGATCCTGAGGAACTGCTGGGCACGAGGGGGGAACTGCTGGAGAGAGCCGGAGTGAGCAGGTGCCAGCTGCTGCAAAGAGTGCCGCGGAGGCTGGCTGCGTTTCATGGGCAGTGATGCCAAACGCTGGTGGAGACCTTTTGGAAAGAAAAGCTTGCAAGGCCAGAACTACCAAGGTAACCGTGTTGATAACACCACGTATGGCTGAGATGATCTAAGTGGCACTACCAGAGGTTTCACATTTGGGTATGGCTGTAACACAACTGAGGCCCACGAAGAAAAGGTAATTAGGTTGTTTATGTGCAAAGAGACAGAGCGCAGGCTGGAGAAACAGGATGAGGATTTTTTTTAAAGTTGTTTAGATTCCGCTAAACCTGAATTTGTTTTGGCTTTGTTGCAGCTCCACCTATCCTCAATCCCACACTGCTGAAGGCCTCTAGATCGATCTGCTGACACACTGAGATCCCTCACATACCCTTGCCTTTGGAATCAGTCGACTAAAATCTGCAAGACCACATCAGGTCCGTCTTCTCCTATCCTTAGGTTTTATCTTAGAGACTCTCCGTTTCTGTGGCATTCTAGTCCAGAACAGTATCTCTGCTCTCAATATTTCTATGTAGCAATTGAAGGTACCACAGTGAGAAAACAGTTACTCTCATGGCCTGTGGTAGTTTTGAACAAAGATCTATTCCACTCCAGGCTCCTTTACCCTTCTCAGTGCTGCAACCTTCAGTACAATCAGTTATTTTTTCTTGCCAGTTGAGAAGGTTACAGAAGACAATTGAATGGCCAAGTTGAAACATTTTGCTTTTGTTTTGCAGAGATTACTTGCTTTATTGCTTCCCAGAGTTTGGCTTTTGCTTTGCCAAAGGAGGCAGCAAAGAGCTCAGCAGCTGAATGAATGGTCTGATGCAAAGCCAGCATTGAGAAGTCTTGTGAGGGGGCAAGTAAGGCAATTTGGAGGCCTGGGACAGTCCATTAGCCTGTGGGCGACCAGACTGGGAGGTGTGCAAGGAGAGGCTAAAAAAGGAGCTAATGTGAACATGAGGGGTACGGGTGGAAGTGGAGCAGACATCAAATAACAAAAAAGTTTTCCAGACGTGTCTTCTGAACTCAGAGATTCCATGGGAAGAGCAGCCATTTCCAGGTCAGCATTGAGTCCTTCTTCTTGTAAGTAAATCTCTCCTATGTGACAGTGAAGACTGTTTACTGTATGTGGAAGACTGCTAAGCACAGGCTGGAATATTTCTATTTATTTTTGCGATGCCATAGGTAAAAACAATTTAACAATGCCAAGTACAGGTGTTATTCTCATAAAAACTCCTCATTTCAAAACAAATGACTTCTATTTCCCACAAAAAGTTAAAATCACATGCAGCTATATGAAGATTAATTGCTTAAGATGCACAATTATATATCAGAAGACTTTGTTAAAATAAAAACATACTGGACTACATCTTTTAACAAGGCAATTACACAGAACTAGAAAACTGACTCTGTAGTAAAATATAAAAATCTACAATTATAAATATAAATTTGGTCCATGGATCACTACAGAAGTAGCAGTATTTACAGTAAGTATCAGATTACTATTCTAAATGTCTAATTGAAGTCTTAAAATGTTGAATTTTATGGGGAACAGTATTTTATTTACATTCTACTATATTAAAAGTTGTATTTCTAGCAAATGTAAATTGTTATAAATACAGCAAATAAATCAAATACTAAACCCATGACATGTTTGTAATTGAGAATCCCCTAACATCTATAAATATGATAATTTTAAGTTAAAAGTAAAGCCAGATAAATCAAAAACTAATACTGAAAAAACATACCACAATTCAATTCTTAGAAACACTGTAAAAGTCAATCAAGTTAGTCCAGACATAACAACGTAGTACAAGAAATCTTTCAAGAAAAGGCACACATTGTTAATGATAAAAGTTCCACAGTAAAGTCATATGTAACAGAAATGCCTGTTTGTTTGAGCAACGGTTGGGATCTGATTATATATATAGTGACTGGACAGATTTCCCCCCCCTACAAAGTATAAAACTGAAAACAATAATGGTAAACTCGAGGTGTAACTGATGTGACGTGGGTATGTGTGTGTTTAACTTGATGTGTTAATTAAACTAAAGATTCTAAACTTTCAGCTGCATTTCCATCGGGTAAAGCTGAGCCATTACTGTCCATAGATGCTGAAGGGTTTTCCTCTTGCCTTGTGCTGACAAGGCTGAGAATAGCTTTGTAGAGAAACTGGTACTGTTCCTGGAGAAGAAAAGAGGATATAGTCAGTGTATTGTCAGAAATAATAACACTAGATTATCTTGTAACACTGTTACTCAAAATGAATTAACAGCTGATGTGTTAGTCTGTTAATGTATTGTGCTCCACAATTTATTGTGTTACTTAGCAGCTTTATTAATTTTCTGACTAATGGCTCCCCCTGTACACAATGTAAAGCACAACATTAAGGAACACAATACAGGTAGGGGAGAAAACTATTTAAAAGAAATACTATGTGCTGAATCTGATCCTTGTTAAAGTCAACTGCAAAGTTCCCATTGACTGAAGCAGGTCACGATTAGGGCTACTATTTGTCTGTTGCCTTTTTTTCTCCTTGAGTATGTTCTCATTTTTTGTGCCCTGAATTCTGTCCAGGCAGATTTTGTTTTCTTTTTTTTTCTTTTTGGTACTTGCAGTTACTGTTTATGAAGATCCCGCCAGGAAGAGGAGGTAGGAAGAGAGACGAGACGTTGTAGGAAGATTCACTGAGGAGGCCGCTGCCCAGAGGGAGCGGAGGGTCTCAGCTGGGTGCAGTGGGAAATGGGGAGTGCCAGAAGCCAGCTGGACTGACTGCCGTGTGGGCTGCCAAGGAGGAAGCGGCTGGATGCTCTCTGCAGGGAGCACCAGGTAACAGAGATGCTCTGAAAGGGCAGAGGAATATTTGGGGTTCTAGGATGGATATATGAGGATAAAGAATTTCTGTGATGGAAGGAGTGAGGAGCAGTAAGATAGACTAAATAGAGTGGGGTTTGGGGTCTGGACTATTAGGCTGGACTAAGAGGTAGGGGGTAGAAAAAGCAATGAATTTGAAAATCTGCAGTAGGATGGGAAACTGGAAATCTGAGGTAAAGGGCCCAGGTATCTGCTGGAGGCTCCTGGGGCAAGAGGAGTGAAGGTCCTGATGGTGCCGTTGAGGTGGGAAGAGTTCCCATTTTCACTCCATTGTCTGCTAGGCTCCTCAGTCTGGACTAGCTGGGCAGGGCAAGTGGCGGACACATCTGTCAATCCTGTCTCATGTCCTGTTTTTACTGTCAAAAATGTGATAACGCTAACCCTAACATTTCACTCAAAGTGTTCTCCTTAGTACGCTCATTGTAGCTCTACAACAGTCAAATTGTAGTGGTATGACCAAAGGGGCAATGTTCATAGTTTTTAATTTCTGTGACGAATTTTCATTTGTATGACACTGACTTAGTAAGGAATTGTTATCTGTTATACTTTTTGTGGTTTTGAATTTCTGTAAGCACAGTGACAATGGTGACCATTCAATGGCTCATGAAAGATCCAAGTCCATCCTGAAATGGAAAACTAGACTAACTACTTCAGGGTCTATCTGGAGTACAATTTTATTCCTGCTGAATTAAAAGCTTCATTTACATGACATACTGCGGATTTTATGATGATGGTGGCAGCTCTGCACCTTTTGAATACAACCACTTGTTAACCACATAACAGGTTTTTCACATGACATACTTTGTTTTGGAACAAGCAGCAGGTCCACTACAGCACCTCTGGAAGACAGTTTTGATTAACTCATGCAGAAACTAAGATGCCAATAGTTCAGTAATGTTGCTAAGGTTTAAGCATGTTAATAATACCACACATAGGACAAAAAAAATGCACACATTTTGCTTATTACTTACAATGTCTGTAAAGACTCCAGGCCTCATCAAATTTATCATCTTCGCTACCTGGTAAACATCCACTGAATTCTCATTTTCCAGTTGATGCATCAGTGTCGTTAATGCACAGAAAGTGCCTGCTGTCACCCCTCCATGCCTTTGTAAAGTAAAAAGAAAACAAACAAAACCAAAACACACAAAAAAAGTCTCTAGAAACTGGATCAAGTTTCTACCGCTGGAGAAAATACAAAATCCAGGGTAAACCGATAAGATTAATTTCTGTCATGTGATCTTGTAAAGATCACATAGGCATGCCCAGCAGTGCCTTAACACAACGTTCACAGCACCTGGCTACACCTTCTGGAGAGTCTTTAAAAGCCAGTCTTAGTTATTTCCCTACAATCCTCTACTAACCAAATCCTGAATGCCTCAGGTCCTTCAGTATTTCAACATTTCAGTATTTTTGGCCATTATTAAACAGCCGGGAAAGGGTAAGGTGCCTCATCTAAATAGTCTTACTTCTTTCAATAATAGACAATGAAGCCCTGATTGATTTCCTCTCCAGTGTCCTACTCAACAGTCATCTGGAGTATCAAAATGATATAATTGAAAAGAGAACATTGAAGTGTGATAAAATAAAAATGTTTCTCTTGTTGATGCAGCTGAAACAGGAGTAGCAGCACTATTATTAGGTGCAGACTTTGTGCCTTGTTTCAGCGGCTTTCACTCTAAATGAGATAGAATAGAATAGAATAGAATCATTAAGTTTGGAAAAGACCTCTAAGATCATCAAGTCCAACTGTCAACCCAACATGAATGTAAGGACAAGATGAAAGGATGGTTCTACAGAAAAACATCAAAACAAACTGAAAGCTGCAGTTCTTACTCATCATGTACAATCATGGGTCCATCACGGTTGGAAGTTTCCTCTTTGATGATGCTGATCAGTTCAAAAGTTTTACTAATAGGACTATCAGGATTTGGCCATTTTGGACACTGAAAATGCCTCACTTCAAGTACATAGTCATCCTACAAGAGGGGAAAAAAAGCATAAATCAATTCAGTAAAAGATTGACTGTCTTTATTCTTATCCATCACCCTCTTCCAGTCCAGCTCCAGCTTCCAGATACATAATCCTATTGCTGTGGAGGTTGGACAATCCTATTCCAAATGTCACCAAACTACTTACAGAGACTACTCTCTCCCTGGGTGTTTTACCACTAATTTACCATAGAAAATGTAACAAAATGTAGGCATTACCTTTAACAAATCAAGTCCTGAGTTACAGGTTTATGACAGTGTTACCTGTGTAGCTTCTAAAATAAAGTCTTGAATTATGAGCTTCTCCTCATTAGACAGACACTTGTGCTCTTCAGCAATCATAGTAACTTTGAAACTCTCACAGTTTATAGGCTCATCTTTGTTTGGCCAGTATACAAATTCATCTTCAGCCTCCAGGAAAAGAAAAAAAAAATTAAAACTAATTAATGTTCAACTCTTAAAATAAAACTTAATCCAACATAATAAATAATGTGCCACATATGTAATCAATGCAGCCAGCTAGATTTAAATTGAGAAATCAAAATTTGAGTAGGATTGTGAATGTCACAAGTGGTGGTTTTCAGGCACCTCTGTAGTGAACCTGACCAGAAGACCACTGTACACTGTGCGGATAGCAAACCACCTAACAGTCAACATGTGCACTGTGCCACATGTTCTGCCTGGCCTTCAGGCTGTCTTGTGCTGCCCATAGCCCATGGCCACCGGATAAACTTTGCTGGTTGAGTGTAACAGAGGAGCCTGCAGGCAGCTCCCACCCAGTACCAATGACTGCGCCACCTGCGTGGCCTTGGAATTATCTAAAAGTGCAGCAAGAAGTTCTCACGAGAACATCCTTTCTGTTTGACAGCTGAAGTGATGAACAGAGCTGTTTTCTTTTAAGAAAATCCTATAATAGCTTGAATGACCAAAATGGGGGTAACCCTTCCATGGAATGGAGCTCCATGGCGTGATGTACTTTGATCAGAGATACGTTCAACACTGCGCAACTTGGGGTTCCTGGCATCTGAAGGGATGTAAGATTATCTATACTACCCTTCCCTTTATAGTGTTGCCTCTAATAAATAGCATTTTAAATAACACTTCACAGAGTCTGAGTGCCTTTCTTACTGGGATCACAACGAACCAACAACTCCTGGCAAAACAATCTCCCTTATTACAAAGGTTAACTTAAAAATTCTCCTGTTTTATAGGAAGTGTAATGTTCATAAAACGTTGGATGAGAAGAAAAAACCAAACATTGTCTTGGTTGTACATGTTTTTCCAATCATGCAAGACTCTTCAAGCATTTGCACTACTTTCCTCCAATCTCATAACAAACATGATACCCTCCCACACCTCAAGTACCAACTTAAAAGCTCTCAGATATTCCTGCATTTCCAGTAACTGAAAAATATATTCATTTGTTATTAAATTACACATGCAGGATGAACACTTGAGCTTCCTTTGCTGTTTAGAGTCAGATAAATCCTTGCTAAACATTTGTTTGTAAGTTTAGGAGATGAGCGAGAGAAACAACTTCATATTTCTCCCCTTACCTAATAGTGGCTGAAGAAGCCATATTACAAATAAAGTAGATGTCCTGGAGCAAAAACTGACCTTGTGTAACAGTTACTTCTCCTGTTTGGCTCTTTTAATAAATTATACAGGAATGATTCAACACTTTGTCCTGCTAGTTGCAATCTGCCCAGACAAGGATCTCCAGATTTCCACTAGATTTGGTGATTTTACATTCAGTACAATATTATTAATTTTTAATTTTTTTTTTTTTTCAAAATCCAAGATATTGTCTCATGTCCTGCATATTTCAAAATGGTAATACTAATAAAATTCATACATAAACCCATAACTATCAGCCACCAAACTTACCATATTCTGGCTATCAGGAAGCATGACTATTAGCTGGGCATTATGGTCCCATATCATTCTCCAGAAATCCTTGATAGTGTGTAGTAGGGGATGCTGGGTAATAATGAATTCATTACTTTGATAATAACCCTGCAAAGCAAAATCAACAGACTCAGAATTGATGTCCAACTATTAACATGTAAAGGAAGCTTCTAGTGGACAGAGCCAGAAGCCTAGAAAATAAATTGCAGGCTTGTGCCTCCTTTGGCTTCCTGCAAATAGTAGAAGAATATAAAACTTCCATTGCAGTATTTTCCAGATGAAAAGAATAAAATCAATTACACTGAAATAATTTCTAAAAGTTCACAAAATTGATAAAAAAAAAAAAAGACAGAAGAAATCAGTGGAGACTTGAACAGCCAACTCAGAATAAAAATACATTAACTCATATACACATGCTAATTGTTCTACATTAGCCAGACTTCCAGAGGAGCTGGAAATATGAAACAAATAAAAGAATACTTGAAAGATCTGCAAAAATCCCAAGCGGCCTCTTAATTTCTACAGGTGTCCCAGGTCAACTTCCTACCACAAAAGCGAGTTCCTTTGCACTAATGCACCTGAGGAAGGATCATGCATACAAAGCAGTGCAGGGAGCTTTCCCATCTCTTCCTGAATGTCCAGGAAGCATTTACTTCTCCCTCTCAGCTAATGAAGGTGAAAAGAGTTGAAGAAAATCCAGGGAATGAAAAGATAATGGAAAGCTGATGAGCTATGGTGCCTTGGGCTATACCAGTTGCAAAAGCTCTGTAAGATGAGCAGGTAGGAAGGCAAACCATGGTACAGCCATTAAAGACTTAGTTAACACTTTCAGTTCATCTCAAAAGATTCTTCCATAGATAGCATTTAGCTTTAGTAGTTTTTAAAACTATGGTTCTACAGATTGTCAAAATGCAGTGCACTTAACCAAACTTAAAAACAGTAATGGCAGTAATCATACTTCCTGGGGGAAGTAACTCTTTCAGGCAGAGTGAATAATGGAAGAAAGGAGCTTTGAAAATCAGGACTGTGCCACCCTAACGTGGACACATGCCAGCTCTGCAAACAGCTATACAATGGGATGTTGGTTTTCAGCATCACAGTTAAATGACTTACCATAATATAGGAAGCATTGATGTAGTCTGTTCCTTCACCGGACAGTGACGAGATACCCACTCTAGATCTTTCCACTGTAAAATAAAGTAATGAACTAGTACAGGTGTTCCAATGACTCACATATTATAGCAATTATCTCACATATCTTATAGTAATGATAACACTTAAGATCCATCATTCAGGATAAAGCGTTATTCAGCCATCTACTTTGTTTTCTCACGTATGTAGTACTTAGACAAATCGCTTCTTCGCTGAAGTGTTGCAAATACTCTGATAAAGTAATTAAAATTTGATTATATAAAAAAGTTAGGTTTGATTAAGAGGTAGAAAATTGTGAAGCCTGCTGTATAGGAGTGTTAAGTTTGAAATGTAGTCACAGAAACTTTCGGAACTGTGTTATGTGTGACCATAGGAACCTTAGTATTGTTAAGCTTGAAATAAACTAACCATGGAAACGTCACCAGGAACTTACTGGTTTTCTTATGTTTTGTTTCAAGAAACTAAGGAAACTGTCATGGACACCAGTTTGCTGCTTGGAAACTCCCTTACCCTTCCCATCTCAATTTGAGTATAGAGGATTCCAATCAGTAGAGCTAAGTGAGATTGACCAATGATTGTTTTTAAATAAGGATATTGATAAGGTGATATAATCAACAGACCAATCATTTATAATGATTTATAAGTTAAATTTAAAAGCGAGCATAGTATGCATTTTTATGTAAAGAGCTTATGTAACAATGACTTGACAGAAAAAGTTTACAAAAACTGATGAATTTAATGTTAAGCTGGACACGCTTTTGGAGGAGCAATCCCCCGTATCCCCACTGCTGCAATAAATGAAGTGCCTGCTTCTTAACTTCACACTGGTGTTAAGGAGTTTTAGTCTGGATTTCGGTAACAAAAGTACTTTACAAAACATTGCTCCACACCAATGCAGTTGTCTTCAGCTCTTTCTGAGGAAAAGTTAAAAGTTTGACATACACAGTTCGTAAACATTTTGCCACCCTGAGAAGCCAATCTGAACAAGCTTACCAGGAATGATGGATGAAGTTCGGTTCTTTTCTCTGTTACACTGTTTGAGTGCAGTTGAATAATCGCACTGCTGCGTGTTAGACTGGCTCAGTAACTGAAACAAATTTAAAAAAACCACAAAACAGGTCACTGTACAAAAGCCATTCCTTCATTAGCTGCATTAAACAGCAGGGTGCGCATACTGCAGGTTAGCTGTCCCTCTTAACTTTAGGCATCTAGTTATCTGTCTGAACTAGTTAGCAAGTCATCAGAATCTTCTCTCTTCACCATTTTATCAGTTCAAATGACTCTTGAGCCCTAGGTCCATAAGCACGTCCTTGAAGGAAATGCCACTTCATGTAGTTCCCACATGCAGGCCCCTGCTGTTTGGTGCCACCCCAGTCACTTCCATTTTGCCTGCACAGCTGTTTGGGTAACTTTAAAAAGTTTTGGTAAACAGTAAATGCTGGTGCAGAAAAATCTGCATTGTTATACAGATAGTATAGCTCCTGGTATGACGTAGCTCTAGATATCCCAGTGATGAGCTTCCTGATTTTCTCTCCAAACCTGTGAGAGGAAAGTAGGACTGATCTGCAGGGATCTCATTGACTTACTTGCTTCAATTAAAATTCAAACAGACAAGAAGGAACAGCTGTGTATACATAAACACACACCACAATGGTGTATATGCACTGCTTAGGCATGAAGTAAGTTTGGAAAGCAGGTTTTTCCTATTTTTTACGGTTTTTTTTCATCTTTAGTAAAATAAACCAGATTAATCAGAATGTTCAAAAGAATTCAAAAGACTTTTCTGTGATGTTTTGGGCTGGGCATATGTAGCCTTCAGAAGCTGCCTGCTTTGGAGAAACACGATAGCAAACCAGGGATGTTCCATCAAAACAAATTAGACCACAAATTTTTTCATCTAAAACAGTTCTTCAGTAAAACAAAACTCCACATTTTTGTTATTATTCTAATAATTTTAGCTTGCAAAGGAAAATGAGATTGAATGAGACATGTCCCTTTCTGATAATATTTAAGCTCTCGAAATTGGAGCTCTACAAGACTCCTGCAATTTGCACTGCACACTCCGTGTTTATATATATTTACACACTCTGTTTGTTTTTATGTTTTTTATTCTTTCATCTGTGTAGGAAAGGTGGGATGCTTATTTCTCCAAGCACATCACAGCTGAGATAAGAATCCCTACTTTTCCCTAAGGAAAACAGTGCAACACTGTTGGATCATTCAAGCCAGGATAGCAGCAAAAAGTGAAATCCTCTGGTATGTTGTTCCTATTCTGTTCTCTATTATTCATTATCTTGAAGAAATACTAGTTACTGTGCCTCTGTGACCAAAATACTTCAGAAAAGAAATATATTTAATATTTTTCATAGTGTCATTATCTACTGACATTATCTATAGACTTATCTGCTTCATTTTTTAACTTATGATCCAATAGCTAGTTGTAGAAAGAATACACATTATCCCATGCAGTCCTCCTTAGAATTAAAATCCTTAGAGAGAAAGGCTCTAATAATTCATTTCCTGCTAAATTAGGGAAAGCAAAGTCTGTTTTGCCACATAATCCGGAAAACATTTAAGCGTAATTTACTTCTCTGAATTCAAATTCATTTGCAATTGCAAAGGTAGGATTTTCTGTGTTTCCTCTATAAGTGACCCAGTGAGTGAGCCAGACTTCCCAGTCTCCCCATGAGTCAAGAAGCTGTTACCCGGCTGGGTCTGCTCTTAATCTGGTTGACTCAAAGTCTGGTGCATGTACACACTGATCTCCACATCCACAAGCACCAAAGTGTTCACTTATTGCCTGCTGAAGGTGAAGTCTGTCTTCTAGCCAGTGCTGCACACTGAAGGGAATACACCGATTGACCAATATAGCTCATGACATTTTTGCCAGAATGACATCTTTCCAGACTGTTGTTTTACCTTTGGGATCTTTGTGCAAAGGCATGTAGTAGTTAGATGTTCCAAAATCTACTTACTGGCCTATTTCTCATGCTCTTTTTTTTTTTTTTTTTTAAATTCCTTGTTTAAGAGTATGCAAATTATTATTTTGTCCCAACTGACTGCATCCATTTGTTACATTGCTCTGAATTTAGGCTCAGCAGTTAAATTTTAGATAGAGAACACTAATGAAAGTTGTGTTGAGATACCTACTTTTAAGTCATTCAAGCTTGCAAGCCTAAAGCTTTTCACGTTACTATCTTTGAGAGCTCACCTTGAATTGCTTCTCCAGTCTGGTCTTTCCTGTTGGTCCAGGTATCAAGAGAGCATTAACATAGGCATGAATGTGAGTCTCAAGGACTTCTGTTTCTTTACTGAGTATCGCTTCAACCAATGCATCGTGAATGAAGATGTATTGCTCCTAGAAAAATAAAACCAAACATCTGAGCTCTAATTATTTTCAGATTCCCCTGGACACCTCTGGCCAAGCTGCCACTTCTGATGTGGTCAGTATTTCTTCACAGCCTGCTGCTGTAGAGGAGTTTTCTCAAAAGCAATCCTCTGCAGTGAAAGCTGTCCCTCTGCAGTGACAGTACACATTTACAAGCACAATTGAACTACACATGCAATGTATATATAATACCAAATTCCAACTATCTGTGGTGTCTCATGTTCACAGAACAGAGTTAAAAATGCAAGCACAGACTTGAGTCAAATTTTCAAGAGAGCTTGTTATGCAACTCTCCCTGCCTTTCTTGCACAATAAAGTGATCACTCCCAGTTCCTACTGCTATCGTCTACTTCCTCTCAAACATCCTTTGGAACAAGTGCCCACGCTGTTGTTGATTACGTTTTTTTTTTCTATTGAAAGGCACTGGGGAATCTAACCACCTGTTCTTGAAACCTGAAATAGACTTTCAGATGCCCTGCTGTTGTCCTTATTGTTTTCTTCTGGTCTTTCACTATTCCATATATAATCTTCAGTTTAAAGCAGCTATAGATAATCTTCTCTCTGAAACTGCTTTTTTTCCTACTTTTTATTGCCTGATATCAACTGTTTGATCAGGTTCAGTGAAGATCTGAACACCTAACAATAGTGTTCCCTTAAAAAACCTATGACAAAAATGCATGCCCTGCCAAGAAAGTGCTACTGCAGGAAGCATGATTTATACAGACTTTCTCTCTTCTGAGTCCTCCTTAATAAACAGACAAGAGCCCACAGATAGGTAATTTCTAGTGCATTGCTCTAAATGAGCCTAGAAGGATGTCTGTATAAAAACAAGGGAAGCAAAAGGGAAAGTCCAGTCTGGTGACTGGCTGCCAGTCTGTCTGGTGGTGCCAAAAGGAAGACTGTATCATCTCTCCTCCTGCAAACAGAAATAGTCTGTAATAGTCTCTCACTATATATATTTTAGTCTTACCTCAGTCTGCACCAAATAGTTCCTTTGGGTACGTATGTGTTTTAAGAATCCAAATATGTTGACTGTCCCTTCATGCTGAATTTGCTGCAGCATGCTGTCTAACACTATGTATGTGCCTGTCCTTCCAACACCAGCACTATAAAACAAAAAAATAGTCTTGAGCCTGAAGTAAAACAATAATGAAAATAACCGTTTCTTATACATAGCTTTTTCAACAAACTGCTGTGTAGGGAAGGTTTTACTCTACAAACTGTGTTATTATATGATTCTATTACTTTGCTAAAGCTTCAAGGCTCGTAATGAAGAAAAATCCAACTCATCTCTTTCTCTGCGCAAGAAGAGATCTAAAGATCATTTTCTCAAACGATTTTTAAAGTATCGATTTTTATCAATTTTTGAAGTATCAATTGAAATAGAACTAAGGAGTTTCTTGCAGGTCTGCAATTTTCAGGCTTCTAATATTCCTTAGGATACTTTATCAAGTATACCTAGAAAGAGTGGCATTATGTCAGCATTTGGGCACAGTTAATGTGCCCAGTTCTTCTATGTTTGAAACACATCACTTTAAAGCGAAAGCTGCATTATGCCACCCATCACAGATACAGGAGATTTCAAAGATACCGGATGGAGGAAAACCCCAGGAAGTGGCAGAGCTGCTGAAAGTACCTCTGTAAAAGAAAAAGGTTAATGCTCTCCAGATACAGCTCAGAGGGCAAGCAATGGTTGAAACCCTTCTTAAAAAGGGAAGATGCAGAAGAAAGGGTTAATCAACTCACTCCTGTTATGAACTCTGACTCATTTAGCACAAAACCAGCTGTACTGTAAGATTAAACCCCAACTTCTTTCATAAAATATCTGGGTAGGGAGTACAGGGTCAAGAGGTCATTTTTTTGTTATCTAGACACATATGGGAATTAGTCAGTTGTAATTCCTCTCTAAGTTATGAGAAAATGTTATGTGTACTGGCATATGTAACTTGACAGCAACACTGTGCTGGGCCTGCATGGTCCTTTACGGGCAGATCCACGCTCAGTCCATACATGCTAATTCACTCATCTCATTTCTTCCACAGAGGTGGCACAAAGCATGGGTAGTGTGAGCTCAGATTGCTGTAATAAACTGTCTAAATAAACGTGATATAAAACTGAAAGGTCCAGGTTATCAACACACTATTAGACACAAAAGAAGTGTAAAGATTACCAGATACCATCTGCACTTGTTATGAAATAAGAAACATGAAAAGTACCAAAACATAAAAATAGCTAAAAAATGGTTCATGAAGTTCCTCCTATGTGTCCTCCATATAGCCTGTAAAGATAAATAGAAGTTACATTTCTAACATGAGATGACTCCTTTGGAATTAAATAGTGCATGGGGACAGGCGAACTAAAGGCCGAATAAAACTGCCTGCAGAGGTGAGCTTAACTATGACCCAATGGAGAGGTCTGACTGAAGCCACACAACTTACCACTGTTGACTTTTTAAAAACTCAATTTGATTGACTTATAATGTATTACTGATCTCTCAGCCCACTGGTATAGATCTCAGACTTGGTATTTTGGGGAAACTTATTTTGAACTTCCCAAGAATAGGCAGGATCTAGATAGCAGCAGAACAACCAAAATGTGGAATTTCCATTTTCCAAGCTAAAAACAGATTTCAGTCAGATTAGATCATCCCAGAAATAAAATATCTTCATTTGCAGCATTTGTGAGGCGACTTTACCTGTTGGCTTCCTCAGAGTCAGCTCCAGAAGGACAGAATTCATGAGGAGGTTCTCTTTCCAAATGTTCCATCAAAGGTGAGGTACTACAGTGGAAAACCAGAACCTGCTTATATATTTTACAATAACCCGGTCCTTCACGGGCATTGTGAAGTCATTCCAGGCCCTACGAGCCCTTTTTAACCAATTTTCCCTGAGCTGCCCAGTTTTAGTGAGCACTGACAGAACACCTGCCTGCACACTGCGGCACATGCAGACCTCAAACCGTTCCCCAGAATGCTCCTCCATTGCAAATGACTGCTAGAGCGCAGAGTAATGTTAAAAACAGCAGAGTTGTAGTTCAGCCAGGAATAGAGTGAGTCTTCTTTTGTGGACAGAGCTCCTCTTAGGATTACAGAGTATCCCTGCACCAAAGAAAGCATGAGCCAAAAACATCCTAATGATATATTTGCAGAAATGAAACAATTACTGCTATATATGTATCTGGTAAGCTCATAGGAATCAAGAGAGTGGTATAGAAATGTGCAAAAAAGTAAAAAGAAAAGCATTTTTGCAAAAAAAAAAGAACATAGTGCAGAGCAGCATCATCTTGTTTACGGAGAGTTATAGAAGTGGCACAGACAGTGGATTAGTTGGTCTTACCAAGGATAGAAATATCAGCTAAGAAATTAATCTTACTCCATCAGGAATTGTGAGAGTGAAATTTTGCTTAACCCACCACTGAAAAAAATCTTTTTTTTGCAAAACAAAAGCAGAGTGAACCTTACGGCAGTAAAAACCACACCTGCAATGAACCACAACAGGCCCGACAGCATGGCGCTTGGCATGCGATGCCTTCCGCACGAAGGTGAGCACGGGCAGCGTGTATTCTGGAACACCCATGTCAGGCCACTGGGTATAATGGTACTGAGTTACTATACGTCCACTAGACCTCCCTTTCTGGGAACCCTGCAACAGAAAAATAACTCCACATGTAAGCAGCCCACATCTGAACAGCAACTCTTCATAATTTAATTTCCGTACCTGATAGTTCTTGAATTAGCACTGTCCCTTTTTAGTTAACAGCATGCCACCTAGCTCTGAATATTTCAGCTTTCAAGGAGAAGAGGAAGAGCCAGTGCTTATGTCCCATCAGCTTGCCTTCTGAATGGAAAAATGACCTGGCACTGTCCCTTAGAAAGCCACAGAGAAAGGCTAAGAGCACCAGAGGGATAACAAATTACAGATGCTCTTAAAAGTCACCAGCCATTTCTGCTACTTTACTCCTCTGCTTAGCGGACAGAAAGGGTAGGATTCACCTCACTCAGCTTTAGTGATCTACAAGGGAAGTAGCCTTGTGTAGGCTGCTTTTCTAAGCTCCCTCCCTCAGTGGCAACTCAGAGGGAGGGATACCTTCAGAGAGCAGCTCATCTCCTTCAAAGATTGGTTCCAAAACTAGGCAGAATAAATTACTTGACAGTAAGTGCTGTACTTTAGCCATTAATTGTACAGGGAGGCCGAGAGACTAGATGTGTAACATTTAGGTGGCTGAAATTAATTAGGCTTTCATAATGCCCCTCTCAGTAGCCAATGTCACACTGCTGAGCTGAGGGCATGCTGGTTCTGATTGCAATAAAACAAGGTGTGGATTCACCTGTGTGGGCGTAAAAATTCAGCCCTTAAAAAGGAAAATGGATAGCTGAGGTGGATGATTTAATTCATGTCATGTTTTCTACTAGCTGCTCTCTTTCTGAAAATGTATGCTCCTGCTCACCAGGCAGGCAAAGTCCACATCAGCTCTCCAGTGTGATCACAGCCTTTTCCCTGACGGTCCTACGTCACACCAGTACTACAGGCCAGTACCTTCTCAATTTGTTGATCTGGTCAAATTAACTCTGAAGTTGATGAGCACCTTGGCTGGCTGAGACCTACAGGATTCAGTTTTACCTATACAACAGAAAAGAGCTGCCAACTGCCTTAAAAAATATTCTGAGCAACTTTTAACACTCCCTTTTGCCCAAGCTATGTTTTCAGGCTGCCACAAACCTTTTTGATCTTGGTGTTTCTAAGAGTAAAATTCCTCACAGTGTAATAGGCAAGTACATGAACACTCTTCTGAGTAACCAAGAAGTTCCCATATTCTTCACTACCTTCTGCAGGCCAGTACTGGTCACATTTCCTCTGTTTGAAAGCAAATGAAAAACAGAGAAAAAGAGAGAGAAAACAAAATATCACTAACAAGCGGAAATGTTCAAATTTAAGAGCACAGTCAACCACGAAAACATACAGGGAATCTCAATATACCTAGTTTATAATAGACATTATCTTCAGCATAAGACAACAAATGTATACTTTACGCTGTGAAGAGAGATGGCTATGCAAAGATGCTCTTTATTTGGAATGCTCCAAAAAAAGAGAGCTTTAAATCATACTATCAGAGTGAAAGGGCTCTAATATCGTGGAACTTGCCATTATATAGGCACTCTAAAATCTAAAGAAAATAACAGCTAATCTATAGGAAAAATAGGAATACATTCAAGTCAGTAGAGTCATATGTGGCTTTTGGTTAGTTTGTAGCATGGGCAGAGTATATATCTGATCAGTGAGGGTAAGGGTGAGCTTGTGTGTGGCCAGAATATACAGTAGAGAGCCATGATGTCCAGTCTTTTGCTTGGGTAGCCATATAGCCTTCTATAGGAGTACTAGAAGTGTACATGTTTATAGCATGGTAATATAAATGAAGTGGTAATCCCAGTGTGGCCCTTGTCTGCTTTTGCTGTGTATCATCTGGTAGATGCTTACTAGGTCATATGACAAGACTTACACGCATTTTGGGCGTTGCTGCCAGCGTGTGGCAGTCTCCTCATGTGACCCCAGGGTACATGCATACTCCCATCACATACATCCTGTGATGGGGTTTGACCTCATTTTGTCTCACTGGACAAATGTGTATCTACTCATGTAGTAGGAAAGGAACTGTGGGTCCCACGGCATGTTTACAGGGAGCAGCCAGTGAATATCCAGAAAAATTCACTCAGACTATGGCGTTCTCCTTTCCAGGGTCTAAGGCACCCCTGAGAAAGAGACTGACAGAGAGCAGATTGCTAGCAGAATGTGGCACAAGGTCCACAGTCTGGCCACTCCCAAATATATACAAGAAGTCTTTTTTTCAGTATAAGACTATTTTTTTGTAGTTAGAACATGGTATTTTCAAGACTTGTTGTTGACAGTTGAGTTTAAATGTTTTCTTTAGTTTTATACTACAAATCCTCAACTTTATACTTCTACAGCCAATCCTAGTACAAGCAACTACTACAAACCGTTGCGTTTTTCCTCAATAAATGCCTATACCAGATTTTTAAAAGAGAGAAAGGAGTCTGAGAGAGGTAGATCTATCAACATCAGAGAAATAAATAATAGACAAAGGTACTCATACCCTTCCTTTCTCAACGAGATTAGTTATCATCACAATAACTTCTACGTTATGTTCCCATATCATTCTCCAGAAATCTTCTGCTGTTGATTTTAGTGGCCCTTGAGCTGCAATGTAGGCTTTTGCCTTGTTGTAGCCCTAAATTGAAATATAACAAATGACACTTGTCAAATCACAGTCCGCAAGCAAAAGGAGGTTGGGAGGAGTACATGACATTTTATGTATCTATTTTTAAAGAATGTCAAAAGCTTTCAAGTACTTTTGAATTTATAACTATCCAAATCACAGAAACCCTGTGGTACCAGATGACATATGAATGCAACTGTTACGTCAAAGTTTATCATTCCAACAAACAGGATATACGTTCAAGTGCCTGTGTTCCGGCAGAATGTTGACATGATAGTGATTATGATTCATCTGTTATGCTAGTCGTTTAAAAAATGAATCAAGATCATTCACATGTAAATTACTAGGCAGCAAAACCTGAACAAATGGTACCTTGGTGAGGCTTTCAGCCAAATGGCATCTTCCTCTCATGAGATTATCACCTCAGACAGAAGAATTAACCACTTCTCAAGAATGTATAAAAGAACAAACATTCAGATGCAAAATGCTTCTAAAACAACTCAGATGTGACAGAACATTTTTTTGTTTCATAAAGCTTTTCACCAAGCTGCAGTTGCTACAATATCAAAATGGATTCAAGAAAGAATTGGGAGTTTTACCTGTGCTTTAACTTTGTAGGCTTAACTTAGATCATTAAGGGTTTTTGTAACAAAATCTGTAATATTGTGATACTTTTTTTTAATCAAGTCTATTCACCTCCATACATGAGTTTTTACAGAAAAAGCTGACAAATGAATAGGCTGGCAGATAGAAAAAGGCACTTACATCAACGTAGTTAGCATTAATGTAATCAGTCAGTTTTCCATCCTTCTCTGCAAGCTGTGCTAATTTAACCCTAGTATGATCATCTGTAGTAAAACAGGGAAGAAAATAAGCACAGTTTTCTGCAAGAATTATTTTCTTTCTATAAGAAATCTTTTAGAAAAATACTGAAATGGCTTTCTACAATACAGAAGACTAATACAGTGACAATCACATGCGCAAACATCCTGTGCTTAGGTATGAATCAGATCCAAAATGGCAGTTTGCAGAAGAAGAAACTAATGAATCCAAGGATTCAAGGGATTCAGAATTAGTTGCCTGATCAGCAGCACCTGGGGTCGCTTTAGGCCCTGTGACACATTCCCCCACAGCCTCCAGCTGCTGCTTGTGAAGGGGCAGGGGCCTGCTCTAAGTCCTGTGTCCTGGCTGCCAAGCCTGCACAGCGGGATGTCTCAAATGACAGCAGGCACCAGTGTTCGGGCACGTTAATTCCAAGTCGAAGAGTGGAGACTGGAGAGCAATGGGACCTTGGAGAAGCTGGTCAGCTGAAGAGCCTCAGCAGTGGCTACCGCAGGGAGAGCTGGAGCTTTCTGTAGCCTGCACTGATGATAAGGACTAGAGACTTCATTCGGCTGCACAGGGCAATTCCTGCTCCTTGAGCTGCCCTAAGCTGCTTGTGCATTGCCCTTTGATAAAAAAGCCGCAGGTTTGGCACCTTTTGTACGATCAGGTACAAACACAGAGTGGCGGAGGAAAACCCCTGATTTTCCATCCCTCTAGAGGCATCTTCAGCCAGGCGGAATGGGATTTCTTGCTGATGGTTTACATTGTCTTCTGCCAGATAGGCCAATTCTGTCTCTTTTTCTATTAAGCTCTAGTGATGCTGAATGTGTATTTAATTTAGAGCTTCTTGTTATCAGAACAAAGTTGAAATACTATACACAGTTAATAAAAATATATTAAGCCACCAAAATGATCGAAAGCCCACAGGCAATAGCTTCAAAGAGAGATTAACAAAACTGAATAGATGTGCTTCGGAAAAGAAAAATTCCACTGGGATAGTGGAAAAAGGCGGTGCAATGAGAAAACATGTGTCCTGGCTAATGAAGCTGGTCTATTACATCGTGGCAGGGCACAATACAACATAAACCCAGTACGTTTATATTTGTATATGACAGTAAATACATCCAGGGATTGTGAAGCTCCTAGAGAGGATAAACCATTATTTCAGATCAAAGATGGATTAATTTTGGCAATCAAAACACAGCTTCTTTGGCTTTATAATGGCATTATAGTGGAATCTCCCAACTCCCTTTGGGTCATCACAGAAGATACAAATATGTCTTGCTAACACATGCTCATCAAAGCAGCAGAATGCCAGAGGACTGACTTGAAGAGATGTGAAATCTCATGCTACTCCTCTCCAAGCATTTTGCTGAATAGTAGCCAGAGCTTTCAGTGTAGAGGTATTTCTTTCCCTCTAACAACATATAAATCTATACTTGTCTATAATTATTTCTTAAACAGAACACCAAATGATGCATTTACTTACAAGCAACAATGTTAATGTATCGATTCTTATTCTTGTTGTCGGGGTGATTAGAGCTGTCTGATGTAATACCTAGATCTACAGTACAGCTCTGGATTTCCTGAAAAAAAATATGTATGCCATACTTTAGTAAGTGTTAAGATACATAAAATGTCTTAAAATACAGTAAGTCAGCACAAAAAGAACCACAACCTTATACCCAATTATCTATGATATTTTACAACTACATCATTGCTAAAAAAAAAAAAAATGCAGTGAAATAATTCCTTACCTGATAAAACTCTTTCAGTGTCTAATGAGGGAATGAATGCAAAAAAAGTAAAAAAAATCAAATTCCACAGCACAGAACAAATGGATAAAAGTGTTTATATAAATTACAATTACTATATGGAAAACAGTTATGGTCATGCAATATATATCTCTGTAATAACAACAAAGCTGAATATTTTTACGTAACTCTTAAAAGAAACAAGAGGCGATTTTCCTGTTAAAATACTGGTGCCTCTTTTCCTACCTTTAGCTTTAATGTTAGACCTTAGGCCGGTGAAAGCTTATACATACGAGCAACATCACTGACTTTAGCCAGATTATCTATATATTTAACTGTTCACTGGATTTGTTATTGGTCCTTATAACTGCATCAGTTTCTGTGTGGAATGCTTTTGCTCTTTTTGCATTCAGCTGTAAAACGTCCACTGGAGCAGGCCAGCGTGCGGCTCAGCCAGCCTCACGGCGCTCTGGCGAAGGACAGCATCACAGCCCTCAGCCTGCCAGCAGTTTCTCAATGAGCCCAATATTTTTATGAAGAGAAAGACAGGCTTGAGAAGACAAGCACAAATTCTGTAAGACTCACAAAATTAATTTATTTTATTTTACTGATTACTTTAACTGACAGGAAACTCGAGCATTTATAAGGTCCACATTGTTAAGTAAGAAATATGTTGTCATCACCAAAAGTACTATAATAATGTTTCCCAGCACTTTTTAGGATTTATTTTAATATTAACCACCTTCAGCTATTTAAAAATATATATATATATGAAAAGTGGTTAGCAGTCTGAAAATAGATTTCAAATATGAGTTGTTTTATGGTAATATAAATAAAAAACCTGAACCGCCCATGTACTCTCCAACTATATGCTGACTCTGCAAAGACAATCACTATATTTCAATTTTTCCATATCTTCTAAGTTCTTTATCAGTAGAGAAAAGACCAGGACACTAATTCTGGGGTAGTCTGTAAAGCCAAAAAGGATTTCCAAGAAATGATGAGGACATTCAGTTTTTTGTAATAGTTAAAACAAGCATGAAATATTTCAGATGGTGCAGGTGTAGCTCAGTGAGATGTAGTATATTTGGTCTTTGGATCACTGCTGTAACTTAGGAAAAGAACAATTTTAGGAAAAGAACAATTTAGGATGAACAATTTGATTTCTGTATTGCTGTCCTGAGTAATGGTGAAAGAACTTTGTTACCATCGTATTTACACACAGTCCTTCAACGTCGGCTCTTATTAACAGCCCGTCTAGCTGGAGCCCAGTCCTGTCAGCACGTGTGCACATGTGTAACATAGGAACATGTACTGGACATTCACAAGTATTTACAAGTTTGGCCCCACAATCAGATGGATAGACTGAATGTTAAATGAATTGGAGAAAAATTGCTGATGAAGTTTAGGTGAATGACATGGAATTTTTGGTGCATTAGATCACAATACATTGGCTGGGGAAACAAAAGCAAAACCGAAAGATGCAAAACTATGAATGTTTTTACTTTCAGTATTGTTTTTGCAGCAGGAATACTACCATCATATTTTAAATTAATAGATATCAACAAAAAACTTTTTTCCATCCCAACTGACTGATTTTGTTAGAAATCACTTGTGAAGAATTTTAATAGCACAGCTTTAATTACAGAGTTTGGGTTTATAATGTTTATTTTATGTGACTTATATTAGAACATATCTATCTTTAAATTGCTTATAATGCACATGAATGTGAAAAACAATGAAGTTCATTAGTTACATATGGTGATAGTAACATTATATGATGAAAGCATATGATTCTAAATTTTGAAATACCTCTTATGAACCATATACTTTAGGAAAGGAACTGTAAAGCTTTCACTACCACATATGAAGACTACATTAGCTCCCCTGTTAATCAGAAGTCTTGCCACGTGTACTCATTATTACTTCCATTTTTTTTTTCTCTGTAAATGGAACAAGCAAATGTAGGTAGCTTCTGCAAAATTCAATTGGCAATAGTGTTGGAAAAGCTTTAGATCTACAACTGTATCTGATAAACCATATAGATTGCATTATCTTTGCATAGTTTACTCACACAATCATTTAGTATTTTATCACAGTGATAAACATTCCCATTTGCATCCCAGTCCTGTTAGCTTTTATAGATCTCCCTCGTCTTTATGCATAAACAGTTCTTACTGAGCTCATATTTAGATGCATTTATGAAATTAGTCCCCAGGTCAGAATGTAACGCCCAGTTCTTTGTTTCCAGGCATTTAAACTTAACATTATTTGTATGTGCTAAGAAGAAAGATGACGTCATAGAGCCATACCTCAAATTCTTCAGAAAAACCATTACTTGCATGTAAATCTGCAACATGTTTTGGAAAATGCTTTATTGGAATTGCTCCAACATCATCTTAGGGGTGGGAAAAGACAAAAAATATATTTATGAAGAATAAAAAGCCAGTGACATATAAAGCAGTTCATATGTAGGCAATCCACACAACATCCTGAAATAAAATTTTTGGCATGAACTTTGGATATACAACTCCCACAAAAATCAAAACACTCTTTAACACCATTAACATTTCTAAAATCATTCTCTAATGCTTATACATTTCTAAATGACTATTTGGAAAGAAGATATAGAAAATGCCTTGCTAGGTCTTGCTCTGTCTTTAAGGCCCTCAAACCAAGGTGCTGATTCTGCAAGATGCTGAGCTTGGCTGTAAACTGAAGAGCACTCAGAACTCCCTGTGAAGTCAAGGGGAAATGGGAGGATTAGCACTTTGCTAGAAGATGCTCAAAGGGAGAGGGTAGGAGCAGAGCTCTGAATAATACTGGTAAAGAAAGAACGGTCAGGCAGAGTCGTCTGGGTGCTTTAGGCTCATTAGTATTGCCCTGGGACTCTGATGCAGTACAGGGTCTAGCTGCATAGTCCCAAGCCTACTAAATTAATGCAGCATTATGCCAGTAGTATAATTTTAACTGATGTGTTGCATGTTCGCATTGCCATCCAAAGGAAACAACAACTAATTTTCATCTTTTACTGCACTAGTGAGTCCTTCCAGTAAGGATTATATTTCCCCCATTCTCCCCATGATTCTATGATTACCTATTGATAATAATCTTATGTCTGACCCTGGGATTATTGACTGCAAATTTTCACACCAGGCTTTATACTTCAAGTTTTAAGTGGAAGATTTAAGTTTAAGACTTTCTGGATACCCACAAAGACAATATCTACATTCTCAACCAATAAATGTGATTCATGCAAGTTCTGGGTCCTGATACTAAGTCTGAATTTTCCATCTGATGTTTATGTTTCAGGACTTTATACAAATACAGAAAAACACTCTGGTGTAGAACATTCATTAGAGATCATGTCAAAAACCTTTGGGACTTTTAATCTTGTCTTTCCTGCAAATATGCTATGTAAACAAAGTCATCTGTTCTGTTAATTACCTGTTAAAAGATGACATTATTTCAGCTAGTTTTGGTTCTGAAGAAAATTTTTTTTAAAGCTTTTCATGGATTAAAAATATGTTTATTTCACAATTTGTAATTTCATCACTGTTTCATATGAGAAAGAAACATCAAAAACATGGAACAAGGACCTGTTATTCACATCAACAGATGTTCAGCATTTAGGCCACCTAATAATTTTAGCTTTCAGTTACCAAGAATTTGCTGATTTGTATTGAGATCCATCTGGTCTTCCACTTACATGAATGGATCTGAATACAAAAAGTCAATTTATCCAGTCGAGCCTAAAAGAAGCTGAAAAAAAAAATGTGTAACACTATCTTCGCACTTCGAAGATGAAACCTGGCATAAAGTGTTTATTCTAATGATATGCAAACACAAAACCAGAAGGGAAGGTAAATGACCCTAAGAGTGAGGACAGTAAGGGAGAAAGAGATCTCAGATTTGGTCTAATTACTGTTTTATTTCCTTGTCAGTGCTAATCTCTCAATTTAATTGCTTCTGACTCCAGGAATATATTTTATATCTGGATGGCAGGTATCACTTGAAACTACTTAAAGGTTCATAGTGGGACCTAATATTACCCTGTAATTCATTACCTGTTCTGAATGCATCTTTGAATTATGCTGTGAAGTGCCAGAGCATTTTCTGTGAATAACTGCAATTCTCCTATCTCTGCCACTGAAATCCCACAAAAGGAAAACTTAATATATGATTTGATCTGTGGAGAGTGCTTTTAGTCATAGTCATAATAAAAATTAAACTTAGCAGTTACAAAATGCTCTTCCTGCTCTATGCTCTTTGCCAGTATTACATCGCATTTAGTCTCAATTGTTGTAAAATTACACTGCTGAAACACTTGTGCAATAGAAAACACAAAAACTGCTCACTTGACTTCTGTTGCATGCCAAATAAAACAAAAATATTTCCTCAGTGCTTGCAGCTTTTTCCATAAAATATTTTGTGTATCTTTCAGTCACTTAGAAACACTTTTCTCTTTAAGTTAATATTTATCAGCATTTCAGATGGAAACCCTCCAGCATCAAAACACATATTTTAAGCACTCAGAATAACTGTAAGTGCAATTCTGTCTTATGACAATGGAAAACACTATCTCCCTGAGGTGAGCTGGTCAGGAGAAACTGCAAGAAAATTATACAGTTGTACTGCAATATAGTTAATGACAGAGAGTAAGAGCAGAGATTTCCTATAATGATTGCCACTTGACATTCATATATAATCACGTTTTCTGAAAGCAAGCTATATCCCTGCCTATTAACCATTTAGAAAAAGGTTATGCGTCTCCCAACAACAGCAATCAATACAAGAGGCAGTTAAAGATTCCTACAATTTAGTTACAACAGAAGCCTAATGTTTGGGATTTATTTAATTAAATGTGTTCACTAGTTATCTACACAAAGGCTGATTTTGTTTCCCTTAGTCATTCCAAGGGAACCCACCCCCCTGTCTAACAGCACAGTTTGCAAATGCATTACTTGTGGAACAAGATATCCTTTTCTCATGGGTGAAAATGTGGCTTGGGATCTGCTGCAGAATTAATCTATTTCAGGTACTTTTCATTCTACTCAGGTTGAAAAAGCTGGGAGGGCTGCACGTGCTCCTCTGATATTCTTTGAGGAGGAAAGAATAGAAACAGTTTCTCCAAACAATTGTGGTGGATACAGAACCAGAAGATGCTAACGATATTCTGCACTTGTGCATCATTTTTATGAGAGGCTCACAGAGAACTTTCCAGTAGTAACTATGCTAGTAAAATCTGTAAGTTAAAGAAAATGTTGTAATTGCAAATGAAATGCAGATAGATGAGGCATATATTGCTCCTGCTGGTAAAAAGAATAGGTCATGTTCTATACATAGGTGACAAATTCAATTCAAGGCAGAAATACAGCAGAACATGTTGCTAGTGTAAACCTCTACTTTGTGACAGTGAACTAGAGCTATTTAGCGTAGCTGAGATGGCTACACTAGCAGCCATTTCTAGTGAGGCTACACCTCGGATGGCTGGAAGGCACAGCGTATCTTTGAGTCAGCTCTGTAAGGTGAGGGTATTCCTCTTCTGTGTTACCTACAGGAGAGAATATTAGTAACACTAGTCTCTGCCTACGTCAAGAACGCCTGTGTTTATTAGTACAAGAGGGTACAAATCTCTGCTTTACAGATGTTACAGTATGTGAAGAATTCACATGGACACACACAAAGCAGCATCTTCCAACAGCTAACATCAACGCACAGAACAGTTGACAAAAAAATACCTGAGACTGGGAAGATTGGAGCTGGGGGAGCAGAAATCACTCGAGGTGATGTATTATCTTCTAAATAAAAGTGAGCAGTCTGGAAACATTTCCTAGAGGAGAAGAAACATAAATAAATATTGCAAAAAGTAAAACATTATCTGAGACCTTTTGGAATTCTGGTGTTACTGAGTAAGAAAGAAAATCACAGTTTTGAAAACCAGTTTTCATGGAGTGTCAAATACTACTGCTATAACATAAATATTCCCCAACACAGCACCAAATTATGCAGACAACTTGAAGATACTACAGTAACTCAGCATAATACATAGTTCGTGCATCTTTACCTATACCAGAGGCAGAAGATAGAGCACACATCAGACATAGTGAAAGCTGAAAGAGGAACTCTGCATCAGGAGCTACTATAGATGCTGCACGACAACTCCAAGTATAAAAAATGCCATTATCTTCCTTGCTTATCCAAATTCGCACACATAATTACTGTTCCCTTTCATGGGATTATGCTAGCCTGAAGATGGAGCAGTGTACGAGATCAGTTCTGGTAATTCATTGATAGATCCTGCTGCAGACACGGAAATGCAATAAAAGACAACATGCACTGTAACAGACAAAACGGCAGCTCTGGAACTACTATGACTGGGGCTAAACAATTTTTTCAAAATGTAATCGCAACACTGAGGGACATCTTAACCAAGGAGGACTTCCTGAAGTTGACAGACAGAAACGGGGGAATTTATAACTCCAGGAGATGCTAGCTTCGTTGCAAAACCACTGAAGTATGAATACAGATGGAATCAACCTTAACCATGACCCACAATGTTATTTGTATCTGTGCTGTAATCCAGATGTGAAGATAATAAGAATAGCATCTGTTAAGAGTCCAAGCCATTCAAGGGACTAAATAACCAACTGCTGCTGTAAGCATTGCAAAGCCTCCTTAATTAAAAAATCTCCATATGATTAGACATGCTAATAACAATCTTTTCTCTGGGTCACTTAATCTATTTGAAATATTATTCACTAATTAAATTTAAAAATAAATATATGCATCAGGAAAATATTAATCTCATTTTATATTTACACAATTCTGCTTCTTCAAAGCTGTTGGCTGAAGCTATTTTATGATTGCTCACTATTTTGTGTAATCACTGTTATTTTAAATTCTTCTGTACTGTTCCTGTATCACTGCACTGATAACCCCCCCCATATAATCGTTAAAATAAAAAAGAAATTTTGAAGCTACTCTGAGAAATAGATAAGGAATATGTGGATGCTGTCATTTTTTTGAGAACCATTAATGTAGATCATAAAGACTTTGGTAAGCTTATTTGAATTAAGCCTCTGGGAAACATGCCCATACTCTTGGAATGTGTTAGGGATTTTCTGTCTGTGTACAATGCAGATTCTCTTAAAACACAAGAAAAAGTGGAGAGCTACCCCAAAGGGAAAACTGTGGCATTCAAAATACTTCTGGTTATTCACATAGCAATTAAATTTGAAGTCCTCTAAAAGAATCTTCTAAAAGCATATTTGTGACGTTCATGGAGGAGCTTTGGCTTTGCATGAAATGTTTGGAGTAAGACTACCCATTAGGTACTTAGTTTTACTTAGAAATAGCCATTTTGGATGCAGACCAAGAACACATTCAGGATGTGCTTGGGAACATCTTCCAAATTTTTAAAGAGGCTCTAACACTAGCACCCCCTAGAGTTAGC
This sequence comes from Aviceda cuculoides, assembly GCA_035590195.1. Classification (NCBI taxonomy): domain Eukaryota; kingdom Metazoa; phylum Chordata; class Aves; order Accipitriformes; family Accipitridae; genus Aviceda; species Aviceda cuculoides. The sequence goes on from JAVJGG010000005.1 coordinate 24,906,151, forward strand.
GGCTGCTGAGGTGAGAGAGGCTGTCTCAGTGCTAGCATAATCCTCCAGAGTTAGTCTCAGGACTGTGGGCAAAATGTCGGTGAGAGGTGGGCAAGTACCAAAGTACTTCAAATCGCTGAACAGTTTTGGAAAATTTGGCCCTGCCTGCTGGGCACAGAGAATGCTGATGTACTGTATTTATTAAAAAAAGTACCCAGCAACCAAACATGCCAACCAGTCTGACACTGAAGCTCCAAAACAAAAAAATGTCCTCCCCCTAATGCCTACTGCTTATGAACAATGATCATACATAAAGTTTAAGGACTAACGTTACAGAGTTTTGTCACCTCCTCGCTTGAGAAAGGACTGAGCTAAAAAGAATTTAATTAGCATAATGGCTTTCACATCTAAAGCAGTACTTAAAATGCCCTCATAATATGCCATACATTCACTATCCCTCACTAAGCTACTGTATCTTTAATCTTTAACAAGTTAATTGTGGCTGAAAATAAATTACACCCTTAGCACATTTGGGAGACAAATTCATAGCAGTTGACTTAACCTGTAATAAGACTCATAAACAGGCACTCCATCTGCTTCTGCATCAGCAGTGAAAGCCTTCATGACTAAACCTAATGTTAATAACCACGTCTCGTTAATTATCACTTGTTGTTAATGAAAAAAGTGATGACTATTTCAAACTTCCAGACAAAGGTCCCATCACTCAACGTTAACCTGATTATTTAATTTACACCTTTCATCACAGCATTTAGATCTTCAACCTAAAACTGTAATTTGTAATTTAGACACCGCACTTCTTTGAACACACGCTTTATATATGAAGACAGCGCTAAGCCACTGAATTAATTAGAGCGTCTGCATCTGTGCAGGAAGGCATGCAGCAGCCGCTCTTCGGTTTAACAGGAGGGACACTAGACCTACACCTGAACTGCTTCGGACAAGACTACGCCTCAGACCGCAGAGGACGTCGTTTCCCTGGCGCGCGGGCCCCCGGACCCTGGCCGAGGATACGCGCTGCCCACCTCTCCCCTGGGGCAGGGGCCGCTCAGAGCCGGACCCGGACCCGGACGGTCGCCGCGGCAGGCAAGGCGGCGCGGCGGGTGCGCGTGAGCGTGGGGGTGCGCAGGGCGCGG
>JAVJGG010000005.1:24907383-24944127 GCA_035590195.1 Aviceda cuculoides
TGGAATACCCCTTTGGCCAGTTTGGGTCAGCTGTCCTGGCTGTGTCCCCTCCCAACTTCTTGTGCCCCTCCAGCCTTTTTGCTGGCTGGACATGAGAAGCTGAAAAATCCTTGACTTAGTCTAAACACTACTTAGCAACAACTGAAAACATCAGTCTGTTATCAACATTCTTCTCATACTGAACCCAGAGCATAGCACTACACCAGCCAGTAGGAAGAAAATTAACCCTATCCCAGCTGAAACCAGGACAGAGTGAAAAAAGGGAACGGGTAACAACATAACACAACAGTTGTGGAGCAGGGCACGCATGGGAGCACTGCGCACATCTGCAACGCCTCCGAACTCGGCTCCTTGGTAAGTAATCGCATGGTGCCACAGCAAGTCCTTGAAGAGACTCGAGGGGTTTTCTAGCAGGACTTACAGCTACTTTATAGATGCAGTCAAGCTTCTTTTAAGCTGCCTTCCCTGTGGGACTGGAGCCATTCCCAAGAGGGATCCCTGCGGCAAAGTGCCTCTCATCTGTCTGTCCCCGGATCAAGCACCATGTTGTGCTGGCAGCAGAGGGGAGGTGGGAGGGATGTTTTTTCTTGAGGTAGGAGAAGAGCCGCCTGCGCCCTGGGGCTGCTCTGGAAGCCATAAGCTCTTGGGCCAAGAGGCCAGAAATAACCCAGGAGCTGCCAGCTGGAGAGCCTGGATTTACAGACTCTCCAAGAAAACAAGGCTTAATGAAAAACTTGAAGGATAATTAGACAAAGTGGACGGACGTGGACATGGGAAAACATTCTACACGATAAATCATAAATTCTCCCTCGTTTGGAGAGAGGTAAGAATTTCATCTCCATTAATTTCATCTGGCAGATACAGATAATAAAGCAGCCCTCTACATGGGAGAGTTAACAGTGCTCAGATTGATTCGGAGAGACAAGATGCACTTGGAGACATAGGAAAAATGCATCTCTCAGAAAGTTTCCACTATTAATATTTTTCCCTTGCAAATGTGGGTCTTCTAAACCACTCTTTTATTTAGGAAGGATCTAAATGAAGAGGAGGTGGGAAGTAGAGCTACAAAGCGTGTAAGAAAGCCTCAAATACATGAGTGGGAGGAAGGAGGAAGAAATGAAAGAATAATGAAGCTTGCATCACTGGGAGCAAACAACAGAAGAAGGGAAATGCATGTACTTGTGGCTAAATTTTGCAGGAACTTAGGCTGAGGTTTAAAACTGCTGTGGTTAGCATAGACACAGGCATAGAGTAATTCAGACGACCTGATCAAAGGACGAAGAAACACTACTACTGATTTCATTAAGAAAATTACCTGGCTTAGAGTTACTGGGTAAGCACAGGAAAAAATGCCTTCTTTGTAATGTTGATATGGAGCAGCCCTGCAAAGGGTAATCAGCACCTGTAGCGTCTCCAGTGAGTATGTGATTTGGGGATTCCTTCAACACGGTCAGGATTTTGCCCTTCATGGAGACTCTGTTGGCATCTGTGGGATTTCCTTATGTGGTGATGTTGCAAACAGATATTTCTGAAAACAATTAATAGATGTCTTGTTATTAACACGGTGCCCAGGGTCCCCAGCTCCAGCTGCATCGATAGGTGAGCCCAAATGCTCAGCTACTCTTGGGGTGTTTTTATTAAAACTAAACCAGGTGTTTCTGCTCTGAGAGTGTCTCCAGCGGCTGCCATGCAAATGGCCACCCCTCCCAACTAGGAAACAAGCCTGGAAAAGGAGCCCGGGGCTGGGTTTATTCCATGCCTTCTGATTTTCTGTCAGTGCTTTGCCGTAAGGGCACTGTCAGGCATTCAGCGAGCAGGGCTGACCTCTCCTGCCGCAGTCTTAGGCAGTCAGTAGAAAACTTTCAACCGAACAGGACGAGGGACCTGTGTGTCTTAAAGCAGGAATCCTGTGGGATGGAAACACCTCCATCTCCATGTCACCAAAACCACCTATAAAAGGAAAGCTGTAACTTTGCTCAGGAAACCCCAGGGTTTTATATTCACTTTGGAATAAACTGAGCCTGTCCATCCATTGAAGGTGTGAGCATCAGGGAATCAACGGGAGGTTATGGCCATCTGCACAGACGAGTCGTGACCAGGGATATAGCTAGGAACGAGGTGGGAGCAGGGAGAAGTTTCATGCCAGTAATTTTTACGAATGAAAGGACCAAGCTTCTACTTCAACTTATGCTGGCTTTACAAACTCCATCCTGAGACAGCAGGAAAAAGGGGCAGAGGAATGGCATTTCCATTCCCTTCTACTAGTAATGCCGTGTTTGATAGAGATACAGAAAAACATCCCCCCCCCCCTTTTTTTTTTCAAATCTTATCATCAAAATTCAGAGTTGCTACTTTTTGTATATTGTTGACCTCCAAAGGTTGCAATATGCTGGTGCAGAATCTGGGTTTCTTTGTGTCCTTCCCACACCAAAGCGCATTGGGGCTGGGAGCCCTGTACAGCTGAGTAGCCGAGTTTGGGTAGGCAGGAAGAAGGGTTGGCAGGACACAGCTCTCCTTCTACCCTCTGTCCAGACTCGGTGTCAAGGAAAGGATGTATCCCCTCGGGGAAAAAAGAGCTCATCCCAGCCCGAACCAGTCATTCCCACATTCTGGCAAAATAAATCTAAAGGGATAAAGCTAGGCTGTTCCTATAATCGCTACAGCGATCGCATGTACCTTGAGCTGTCACTCTATAGGGTTGGTTGGAGAAAGGTAAATTTACGACGAATAATTAAATGCCCTTTACAGGCTCGACAGTTCCCCGAGCGTGTGGCAGCGCTGACGGCGCCAGCTCCCTCTGAGACCCTGCCAGGCCTCGGCTGGAGCGCCCGGTCGGTAAAAGGGTGACAAAACCACCAGTTTCAGGTCTGCGTGTCTCAGTTTTCAGTACGTAGAGAAGACCGGCTCCAGCGGCACGAAGGTCGCTCACGGTTGCAACGTGACGGCCGAGGAAGGCAGCCGAGCCTCCCAAGTCGGCCGCGTCTGCGACGGGACGGGTTGGCGCATCCGCCGCTCGCCCAGTGGTCGCAGGGGCACGATTACTTCTTCCTCTGAGAATCCCAGGGTCTTCTGTGCTCACGGCATATCTGCCAATAGGTATTCTCAAACACTTACTAAATTTATTTTTAAATGGTTTCAATCGTTTAAAGATCCGAGGGATCCAAAGGATCTTTAAATGGATCCTCAACAGATCCACTGATTCAAATTATTCCATTTTTAAATGGTTCCCATTTTTTTTTAAGTGCTTGTCAGCTGAAATTTTGATTTTCGTATTTTATTAACACTTTTATTTATAATTTGATGTCACATAGTTAAGAAGTTTTTCCTTCATGGATGGACAAGTGTGGCATTTTTAAATTTAAATCTGTTTTTAGTGTGTCTCTGCATGTGCAAATTTAACCACCCTTCTCAACTCTGCTTCCATAAACCTAACACAGGACTCAAGGCATCAGTTCAAATGATGGATAAGAAAATGAACATTCTCTGACAGCTGTGTTTCAAAGATATAGCGTGGTAGAGGAAAGTTAAAATTTAAATGACTACTCAGGGTGTTGTCTGTCATTGGGTTAGTCATTTCTGAAGCACTGCTGTCATGTAACTTCTAGGAGGCTTCAGGACAGCCAGCTGATATTCAGTGTGTTTATAGATACAAATGTAGCTGAAACTGAATTAGCAGCTTGCTGTTCACATCATTAGAGCTAGTGTCTTACTGAGATTCACATATGTTTGTTGAAAAAGAATCCTGAATGGTACAACTCCCACTGACAACTGTTACCATTTTACTATTTCAAAATTGATCTGCACAAACAGCTTGACATTTCTTCCTATACATCATTTCACCAGGTTTATTTTCATTGATCACTTCTATGAACTGTTCCAAAACAGTACACACAAGCACAAGCAACTTCCAGTGTATTATATGTTGGTATAGAGAAACTTTCAATTTCAGTCACCTTAACAGATGCAGTTAATTCAGCAAAATAGGCAGGATGAAGCCATCCAGAAATGAAAAGAACCGAGTAAGGAGATTCAAATAACCCTGCTGCATCTCTGCTGCACTCAGTAGATAGATACTGAGAGAGATGGATAGACTCTAGATTTGGACAGAAAATTATCTCTAAAGATGTAAAAAACCACTATCCTGAAAACAAGGCCATTAAACAGGCAAAAGAATCTCCTTGTTTATTCCACTGTAATCTTAATCATGCTGAAGAAATGAAAGGAAAATGACATTGCTTGAAAATTGCTTGAACTACAAAAGATATGATGCGCAGAACTAGAGTAGTTCAAAATTGCGTATTTTCCTACTGGCAATTAGACAATCTTTAGACAATATTGCCATTAAAAGTTTTCATCCATGTCAGAGAAATGAATATTTTATCACAGAAAGATTGAAATTGTGCCTAATGAGATAGTGAAGAGATTGGGGAATTTCCTCAAGTGCTGATTAACAATTTCATGTAAAAAAAAAAAACCCCACAAACCCAAACAACAGATGGTACAGAATTATTTTTCTGATACAAGTCATTCAAGTGAAGAACAAAATAATTTTGCCTTTTTTTAACCTTGAGAAACTGGAACTTGTCGCTCTTGGTAGTTATTTGGTTTAAAAACCAAATAACACACCTTTTGCATACTAAACACATGTTTTGCATATTCAGATTAGGAGCTAATAGTGGAAACAACTCAAAGTGCTGATCACTCAAATACCCAGCTAGGATATACCGATGCAATTTTTTGACTACTGTTGCCAAAGGAATATAGAATAACTTCTTGCAAACCTAAACTTTTTATGAACTTTAATAAGTGAAAATAATTGGCCCACATAGAAAAAAATATTATAAAAAGAAACGTTGACAGCTTACACTAATTATTTCAAAATAAACTAAACTGAACCATAAAAATTCTTATAGACTTGATATTAATATTTTCCAGCCTTAATAAAAACTGCATAGCAATGAAGTTAACGTTCTGATTTTTTCCAGGCTTTAAAAAGAGGTGAGGGTCTTGCCATCTTTGAAAGAGGGCCACAAAGTCCTGCCTACAACACATACTGTTTATGTTTCATTCCTCTGAAATAAGAAACATGTTACTGGTGTTACCATAATGCCAAGAAAATTTTCTTGAGGATTAACAAAAAAAGAGCTCCATATTTTATTTTGTAGTACACAAGAAATACAGAAAAGATTAAATTCAAGTCAAGAAGATATTACTGCTAAAGGGATTTTTGTTTTATTTTGAAAGACCTATGTTACAGAATTGTTCATTCCCAGAGAAAGAATACAAAATGAACACAACGTTATTTGATAAAAACAAGCTTGTAACGTGTAGGATTACTAGAACTGCACTGTACAATCAGGGTCTTAAAATGGATGGTGTTCTTTGGCAAATCGAAGAGATGTCAAATACTATTTAGCATCAGGGATGAAACCCTTTGGAAGATGAATATGAACGTTCATGTTGCATAACATGAAAGACAGGAAAAGGTTCTCAATATGAAAGTGCTTAGCTGGAAATCCTGTGATGGACAGTATAATTACCCAACTGGACATAAACTAAGAACTGAGTTGCACAATTCTCACAGAAACTACTTCTTTGGAAAGATGAAGAAATCTTTCTGAAAATTCATTGCTCGAAAGTATCTTTAATCATGCCAAAGGCTGACTGACTCGCTAGCGCGCTTGCCTGGAACAAAGGAAGCTTAAACTCATTCTCTTAAGGCTAGTCTGTTCAGAGATGGGGTGTATTCTGTCCCTATGTGGGACATACCCTGCTGGGTCGATAGAAAACCAGTGTCAGGAGACTAGAAGAGAAGTCAGTAAGCGCAACCCTGACACCACAGCCTAGAGATTACAGTAGTCAGTAACTTGGAAAGGGCAATCTGTGGTCTAGTTCCTGTTTCTTCACCACTTCCATACATTTTAGATTAAGCAAGATCAAGTGGAGGAAAAAAAAAGAAGAAATAAGCTCTGGAAGCATCTGTGAGATGTTTGGGCCTGCCTTTCCCCTTGTTCGGACAGCTCTTGGAAGAGCAAGGTCCTGTTTCTTGCTGCTAGTTTACGTGTTAGCACTGCAGAAGCAGTAGCAGGATCCTGGCAGTCACCAAAGAGCAAGAATCTCCATGGTAGGAAGTTTTTCAACTTATTTCCCCCTTTTGGACCACCACTGTGTCTCTTCTCTGGCAACCCGCACTCTCGAGGAAGGGTTAGGGTCGTGCACGCATTTTGAAAGCCCCATGAGAGCTTAAGCAGACATGTCCCTAGAAAGACTCTCTGGCTTTATCTAGAACCAATGAAACAGAGCCAAAGGCTTGAGCACTGCCACATGGCTAACTAGATTCCTGGCATGCTTTTAGCTCAGGCCAACTTGCATTATTTCACACAATGCTTGACACAGTTCGGGGTTAGCACAGGGCAAAGACTATCCCCAGTAGGTGATATAAATGCAGCCACTCTCTTTTTTCCCCCTGTGAGGGAAAAGACTTTAGCTGTACAGAAGAGATCTGTGCCATGCCAGCTGGTCTGTTTTATTTCACAGTACAGATATAGTCTTTTGCCCTCCTTGATTATGTTATCATGACTTCTTATGGCTATCACTTCTCTTTAGCGTAATTTTTTTTCTTACTGTCTTGTCTTATAAATTTATCAAGTCACAGAGAAATACACCCATGCGGGAATCTGAGCATGGTGTGCAGCACATGAAACGCATCTTTAGTTACCTGCTGAATGGTTTAAAAGGCTTGGGGAGCAAATTTTGGTTTGGCAGAATCACAAAGTAGAACAACTTTTTATCACAGAACATCATAAGAGCTACTCAGTAAATGATTTTAAAACATTTATACTATTATAGTATCATTAATCTATCCTATTTCTGTCTTGCATACAATGTCAGCTACAGCACACTCCTACAGTCCCAATAAATTTTTTATTGACATATAGTTGTACTGAGGACCATAGATTCTCATCCTTTTTTAACTGTTAAAGGATTGGGAAGATAGGAAACAAACTCATGCCATGCTATTTATTTTTCTTCTCCCTCCTGTTCTTCCCGGTGCTCTGTTAAGTCACTTGGCTTCTAGACATTAATAATCACAAGTAATTGTTTACTAAAATCTCTCAATATGGAAATAAACTATTTGCAATGGTTCAACCCTCTGCAACCAAAAAGAATTGCAGTTGAGCATTTTGGACAGAAACCACCTTATTTTGTCAGCTTTATGTCACTGCAGCACTGGGAACAATACAAAGACACGGTGAGAGACAAGATCCAGCCTCCCTCCTGTAAACCAGCTCAATAATGTCAATCACATTTTTCAAATTAGAGCTCTTTAGAACTGAAAAAAAAACCAACCAAAAAACAACTTACCTCCAGTATATGAGAATACCCACAAGAATCACTAGACAGATAAAAGTCAGGGCTGATACGACCACAAGTGGTATAACTGTCTTCTTCTCTGATTCCAGACTCTCAGCTAGACCGATACGAGACTCATGGCTACTATTACTTGCCTCTGCAGTCAGAGAAAATTGAAACAGTCCATGTTTAATTTCTGAGACATGCACAGCACGAGTGAATGTGTCTTACAATGAGCCTACTTAATACCACTTACCTCTATTTTTTACTATGTACTGCAGAAAGTGCATACATTTGCAAACCAGCTTACAGAAAATAAGCAGATAGAGGGTAAAGCAAAGTGTTCAAGCTTATGTGACTCAGCCTTCCAGCAGTGGGGACTTCTCTTTGTAAGAATAGCAGGTTGTTGTTAAAATATAGGAGAAGAAAGTTTTTTATTTTCATCTGTTTATTAGCTGAAAGCCAACTGAGTTAAGGAGTCTGAATATATAATATTGGAATGTGTAGAGAACTTTTTGATATTAAACTGTCACTCATATAATGCAAAACCACTTCTTTGGCTAATAGTTTAATAGGAGAATTTTCTTGCAATAGTCCCTATGTGCTTGCCATACTGCACTTAAGCCTTCTGTATTTTAACACATTGCCCATTCTGTAACTTGCCTTATAGATACATCCTGCTTCCTTTGAATCCAATTGCAGTACTTCCTCCCCCAATTATATGCGAGCCAGAATTAAATTTCCTACCTCCATCTTACAGGTGATCAAATTATATGGATATTGTCTAGATTTTACATTTCTGTCAGCCTGGGTGACAAAAAGATTTGGGCATAGGAATCTGTATGAAGATTAAAACAACATATTTTATAATCTCATTAAATAAGGGAACATGACGGTGGACGAGCCCAATCTTGCATTTTTAACTTTGGTCATACCTCAAGAAGTAAACAGTTTTAAAACTGTGATTTTGACACAAAATAACTGATTCTTTTCAATCTGTGCAGTTTACTGTGATCTGTGACCATTATGAGTTAAAACACAGAAATAAGCACTTTTGCACTTGTTAGAATTAAACCCCTAGATTTTCTAAGAATGGTTTCTGCTTTTCTGAACAGTCCTAAGTCAACAACTGTTCTGTACGGGAGCAGAATTTTGCTGTTTAGAAATCAGCTGCACTCCACTGGGATTTCAAGGGACCTATTCTACATGAATAAAAAGCTTTCAGACAAAAGGGAGGAGGGAATGGAGTTGCATCAAAAAAAACCCCCAACAAACCAACGAAAAACAAATCACATGTTCTAAACAGGGTGTCAAAAACCAAACAGCTTCACACAGTACAGATTTTCAGGCAGCTCTCTGCTTGCTTCCATTTTCTTGAGTTTAGGGGCCTTCAGGGCTTTATATGCTAAAAGGTCTAGGCTCTGATCTTGCAGATGTCTTGGTTTTAGTTCAAAGTACTCAAACGCTAATCAATCTCTACTCTTTAAATCCTGTAGCTCAGTGGGCAAAGTGATTGCAGGCACAAGTTTCTTCTGAAAAATCTGTCTCCGAGTTTCTGATGAGTAGGCTAAACTCAGCATTTCCTATTGATTTCAGAAGAAACTATGTGTATGCATGAGAGATCAGAATACGAACCCTTTGAAGCATTCATACTTGCTTATCCAGCTCTGGACTAATTCACAACATAAAACCCAGTCTTATCTGTGTGATGACAGGGTTCCTTCAAACTGCATGACCAAATTCTACTAGGATTCTTTCCGTAGGGAATGAAGAGCAGACTTCTGTAACTGGGGGTTTCTTGTCTACTTGGCCATCACTCCAGTGATGGTGGCTGAAAAGGCAGTCTCATCTATAGTAGATTTCTTTGCCTCCTAATAACTGATTTGTTTGGATCCTTTGCATATTTCTTTATATTAAGTTCTCTTAAGAGTTTTTCAGCTGAAGTTGCAAGGTTTAGGTAGCCATAGAGGTCTCACGGAGAAAGGCCTAGCTCAGAACAAGCATAAATATGTATCAGCAACTACAAAGACTGGGAAAAGTTTAAATGACAATTCTTTCTGTAATGGTCACAACAAGAAGACATTTCACTGATTTCTGGTGAATTCACTGTAATGTATAAATAAGTTCTCAGCTGAGAGTTTTGTTTCATTTTGGTTTTTGTTTATAACCGAATTAAGCAAAGATGTCTTTGATTTACAGGAGACCATGTTAGACATGCTCACGTTGAATTTTCAATTTATTAAAAGACAATATTTGGCATCATTTATTGTAAAAAATAATGTACATGAAATGATACTGTATAGTGTCTTTCAATAATATCTAGAAGACAAACTCTGTCTGTTGTACTCCTACTAATCCTACTACTCCAGTAACATATGATCCTCTTTGAGTTACTATCAGTAACAATTCAAATGACACCCATTATGTAAACTACAAATCTCTTATGGTAACACTCATTCACATTAGTAACATAAGTTTTGAAATATTGATTTTCTTTTTGCTTATTTTTAAATAAAAGTTATGCATTTTACACGATGTGGTAACCACTTACCTACTGAACTGACTCACTTATTGATTCAGTTTTATAACTCCTACCTTGTTAGGTCTCCTACTAATTTCAGTATGTTGTCTATCTTCTTTTAATTTTTGTTTTCTATTTTTCACATTCTACTAGCCCCAGCTACAGAGAGTGTCAATTTACCACCTTTTTGCATTAGTATTCTGTTGCTCATGAGTAATATGACCTCATGTGATTTAACTGTGTATTTGTAGGACTGGGTCGAAAATTTCCCATGCCTTGTGGATTCCATTCCTTAGTGGCTTTAGTTGAATGATACTGCCCTCTACAGATGCTGTGAGTACTTAATCGAAGTTCAATTTATTTTCTAAAATACCTATTTAACCTTGTTTTTGGTTTTTTTGTTTTCTTTTGTTTTCTTTTTTCAAACATCATAGATGGTTTCTGACTTTACTCTTGGATTTGTTTCCGACTTTACTCTTGGATTTTCAATACTCTAACAAGAGGCAATGCAAATTATGTGTCTGAATACTTCAGGTTTTCCAGAATGCGTTTTTAAATAGAAAGGAAATGCTTTATATTTATCATGTTTTTATCTATGTGAGGTTCAGTTTTGCCTACTGATCTTATCCTTGGAATCACAGATCACAAATACTCTCGCTGACTTTAAGAGGACTAAATAGGAAAATATAAATATGAACAGGTACAGGAGAATCTGGCTCTAAGTATTCTGGAAATATGCAAATCTGGCATGAAAAATCTGCATCTCACTGAAATTTGAAGGTGACATACAGAGTAAGAATGAAAATGAATGTTTTTATGAGTTAAGATGAATCAGAATCAAACTGAAGCATCTTCTTCCTTGCTCAATACATCTTAGAAAATACAAAACAAAACACGAGGAAATGTGCTGCTGTTAAGTTAAAAACCAGAATCTCAGAGGTATGTTTCCTCTGGCAGAGGCACGATTTCCTCTGATGTATTTCCATAAGGGCAGCATTTGTCTTCGTACAGATAACTTACATCCCTCTTAAACCTTTAAAACTAAAATTAAACAATTAACATTGAAACAAATTCTGTTTTTAGATTGTGCACCACCCAACTTCTGCTGACAGTATGCATCTATCCAAAAGCAGAGCATGAATCTTCTTACTGAAGAGTATTTCAGGTGCAGTTTTAAGTAGCCAAAAGAAGCATTCACAAGATAGCTAGCTCAGCATGCACCCCCTGTTCCCCAATGCTTCCTTAATCACACCCACTGGCACTGTTACAGTTTCCTTTTATTATGTGTAGATAAACCTTCTCACTCTCTATGGCACAAAAGTATCCCCTCACAGCTTTCCATGGTATTCATTAGACTTATCCATAACTAACCTGCCTCAGAGATGTTGAATACTGATGAGTGATCGCTAGTAACAGATGAGGCTGATGACTGTGATGATCCAGGAGTTAATTCTGAGTTACCTGCTTCAACTGCCCCTTCAGTGTCTCTCTCATTAAGGTCAGGAAAACTGAAATCTGTTGAAGTTTCATTATCATTAAGGCTATCTGAGGTACCTTGGCCAGAACCACTTTCTTCATCACTTGTAAAAACAGCCCAAGACTTAGACTCTGATGTGTTTTGCAATAGGACACTAGCAGTCTGAATGTGGCTCTCCAAAACTGTTGGGTCGTTGTGCTTCTTAGGTATCACACTCGCTGTCAAAGTCGGTACGGATGAGTAATTACGTCTGTCCATGGCATGGTTTATCTGACTGTCTGATGCAGCAGTTGAAATTTTCTCTTCTTCTTCAGGTTTCTCAGAATGTGTGCTTATAATTAGGTTACTCTGATCCTTGTTATTGTTTACCTTTGTATTCTGTTCCTCTACTACCATATCCTGAGCTTCTCTATGGGAAGTGCATGAGATACAGTTACTTATAGGGAAGCCATCGTCATATTCATCGTAGTCATCCTCAACTACAGTTGGCCACAAATCAGTACTGGACATAATACTGGGAGACAACCCAGAGGATTCTCTAGAAGGAACCAGCAACCTACTCAAAGTTACAGGGATCTCACTTTTGGGAGGAACAGCCATAACAGAAATATGTACATTTGGTAAAGGAAGAGTGTGATGAATGGACACGTCGGAACCAGAAACAACTGCAGGCATATGATCAGGATCAAAACCAAGTGTAGAGCTTGAAGAGACACTGTCAGTCTCACTTCTTTCAAAAACATTTGAAGAGACATGCCTGTCTGCAGGAGTAGCTACATGTGGTAATGTGTCACCTGTTAGGAAGGGAGTTGTTACGGCATTCGCTGCTTGGGGGGGAAAGGCATTTGTATTTTCTAAATTGGTGAGCTGGAACGAAACATCGCTACTGTACAATGTAGGCATAACCTGCTGAACATCTTCACTGTTAAACAAACTGGATGAAACATATTCCTCACTTGCATAAGAAACAGATAAACCTTGAAGTGACGCTGTGGGCTTACTAAAAGGGTTTGGCAACATATCAGCAACGGAAGGTGCAGATGTAGAATGCAGCATGGTTTCAGTTGTAGCAGAACCTGGTGCCATTTGATGCAATATTTGGTCAAATGTAGAACTATCTTTATGAACCCTGGAGCTTTCAGCCAATACTGGATCACTAGGCACAACTGCAGCTGTGTTAAGCAGAGTGCCATCGCCAGAAGATTGGAAGGAGGATTGCAGTAATGCTTCGTTATTTAATGTAGCTGAGGTCTCATAAAAGTATGGCTGAGTCGAGGATAACATTTTGCTATAAGCAGGGGCAGAGAGAGCTTGATCTGAGCTTGCACTAAGCATAGGTTTAAGCAAAGTATCATCAAAGGCTGGAGTTGTAACATGCAAAGGCTGAACGGAAAGGTGATTTTCTGTAAGTTTACTAATATCATGATCAAATATCTTAGTAGTGGGAAAAGCGAGAGAGACTGGAAGGATTCCCTTTGTGCTAGAAACAGGAAGAGGGCTTTCTTGCAGAGACGTATTCTGCTTAATTACATCATTATTAGAAACAGATGTAGAAAGTTCAGGTATCACTTTACTTTCAGCATTGGAAGCCATTTCACTTAAAGAAGAGGAAATTTGCAGTTCTCTCTCATCTCCATATATAACATCACCTTTTTGAAGCATCTTATTAACATCACTAAACCCAGATGATTCATACGTAATTTCATCTACGGAATCAGAGGAAGAAACATTAAATACCGTCAAAGTATCTGTATCAGGCAAAAGGGACTCACTACCAGAGTATGCTTCAGACCAATCCATATCACTAGATAGAGAGCGCGTAGGCTGCAGCAAAGTAACAGCTTGTGAAATTACAGAAGAAGGTTTATGCACCAGTACATTGTTATAGCTGCTAAATAAAGGATCTTGACGAAATACGTCAACAGAATCATGCACAAATTCTGCAGAGTCATAGGAAACAGTAAAGCTTTGGAGTGAGCCCACATTACTAGACAAAGCGTAAGGAAGTTCAGACACTGTAGATAGTACATGCATATTTAAATCACTGCTGGATGGTTCAACTTGAGAAAATATGTGAGTTCTATTATGACCAAATATCAGTGTCTCTGAAGCAGCATGAGTAGTCTGATGTGACACCACATCAGCATATTGAGCAAGGCTTGGCTGTATTAATGTATCACCCTCTGCCAACGTCAAAGAAGCATGCAGGGACACCTTATCACTTGCAACAGCTGGAGTAGCACTTTGTGGAAACATTTGAGAAACTGTATACAAACGGTGAAACATTTTACTACTGGAGGAAGCAGAGGAAAATGTAAGCAAAGGTACATCATCATAGGAAGACAGGGTGGGTTCAAATGACACATCAACACTGGGAAATACAGGTGTAGCATGCAAGGTCACATCACTATCTGATGTAGCAGGGGTAGTGTCGAGCATCTGAGAGTCAAACAATAAAGGGGTGACTAGAGGAAACACTTCACTACTGTAGGAAGGTTGAAGAGGTATCTCACCATTATAGACTGGTTGAGTTGTCTGAGAGAGTACCTCACTGGCAGCAGAAGCAGAACCATATTCTCCAGAGCTTGAAGAGATAGAGTGAGGTGATAATTCAGCAGAGGAGAAAGCAAAGGTAGAATAATGTGGCAATTCTAAATCCGCATCTGAAGTGTCTTGTGAAACCACTGGGCTGCTGGAATAGGGCACGGTAGCTGGCTTTAATCCCTCTACATAAGCATCAGTGTAACTGGTCTGAGACAACTGCCTGCTATCCGACGTATCAACAGATTGAGTTGTCAGATCTGTAGCATTACGAAACCATACGTTTCCATCAGTGGAAGAAGTATGCTTCGGAGGCTCATCAGAGCTTGAGGGTGCTACACCTTCTGAAACATACTTAACGGAGCCTTGGGAAAGAACATCATGCATGCTTATATCTGGGCTTCCTGAAGGAAGGGTGTCTTCTTGGGAGGTCCCCTCTGTAACCAACTGTGCTGAAGAAGTGGTAAGAACTGAACTCCAAAAGTCATCAGATTCCTGATGAGGTTTAAAAGGAGACAATAAGAAACCTTCATCACTATGGCCAGTAGTGGTTATTCTTGTTGGTTCAGTGCCTGAAGAAAGGTATATGTATTCTTCTTCCACACCTTTGGTGGAGTCAATGAGTTGAGGAGGAATTCCAGTAATTGTTCGAGATTCCAAAAAAGGATCTTCCTCTTCTTCTGAAATTTCACTAACAGGTGGAGAAGTAGGGTAATAAACTGCTTTGAAAACGTCATCCTTACCATGCAATTCTTCTTCTCTTGTTAAGTATCTATTTCTTTTAGCTTCATTGGGTTTTGTTCCCATTTTTTCTTGACTGTAGCTGGATGTAGTCACCTGGAAATCTTTCCTCATTTGCTTTATTGTACTGTCAGTGCTAGGAATCACTGCAGTTTCTTCATCCACCTCTGTTTCCTTTTCATCAACTTCATCCTTTGAAAAAATACCATAGCCGAAGACAATTAAAAATGTTTATAGACACTGTACACAAACGGAAACCAAAACTGCAATAGTACATTTTCCTGGCTCTATAAAAACAAGAGAGGCAAAACAAGACAACACTTGAGAATACTGTTGGTTTTAAAGCAAAATATTTAACAGCCAGAAAAGGTATCCTCTTCTGTCTTGAAAATATTACTTATTTGCAGTACAAACAAAAAATCCTGTGTCACAACTTCTTAAATACTGTGTTACTTTTACTGTTTGAGAGACAAAACTCACTCATAGTATTTACTGTATTAAAAAAGCTCTACCTCTTTCCTAATAAATTGCAATCGTATATGCAGCACACATCAATGAAAAAATGGTTTTGCTATCAGAACATCTTAGAGATTTGCACTAATATCCCGATGCTAATTAAATTGTCATAGTAACAGAATTTGTAAAACATATTTATGACCTGTCCTTAAATCTGCTGAATCTTCAGAGTTTTCTGAAAAAGAAGATTTCAGGATGGTCAGCATGACTGTAACAGTTTCACAAGTGTTGTGAGTGATACCACCTAGTCCCTGTTATGACCCTTTGTTTGCTGAACACGAATAATGATACTTTGTGAAAAATCTGTGTTAGAGTTTTGACTTTTAAGGACAGATCCAAAAAGAAAAAGAAAAAAAAGATCACATGCCTAAATATAATCAGGATTTAGGCAGTCCTTGAGGATCTCAGTTCAAATCTTTTCGACCCCTCTCCAACTTTCCCTCCCCCAAATCAAAAAACAGAACGTGGAAGCATCTAACTTGCTCAGCAGGCATTTTTGTTTTGACCTAGACACAGCAGCGCCCACAGCTCTGTGCTGTGCCCCAATCTAGAACTGCACCAGAACCAGACCTGTCCAAACATAATGCTGCAAACTAGATTGAGGGGCGCCTTCAGTTTCTGAAGGGACTTGATTTGGCAGGCACACATCGCCCTAAGAGACACCAGCAGGACAGAGCCTCTCGCAAAATACAGTTGCAACTCCTTTTGCTTTTGAAGATCTGGCTTGGTGATGTGCTGGCAACGCCCACCTGTTTTTACTCAAAAGCGTAATGTTGAGAGAAAACACCCAGAAGACAGTAGACAGGGACACAGTTATCAGTCTAAGAAATCCTCGGTTCCCACTATATTTTAGGCTGAGTAGATCTCTTACTCCCGCACTGAAGTGAACAGGGCACAGCAGAGAGAATGTAAAATCAACAGCCTTTGAAAGAATGTGCCCAAGATGAAGCACTGCTGAATAAACTGTTAACTGGGGCATTCAGCTAATAGGAGTTGTTAGCTTTTATCCAGTCTCACCAGACTGAGGGCTTTAACCACTAGGCTAGAGCTGTGCTTCACACTGTAGTCCCTTTTTTGTACCAGGAACCTCTACTGCACTGACACAATACAAGGAACCTCAGGCATGAATCTATGGTTTGGATTTCATTCCAAGGGCTAAATAGCTAAAATGTAGGGACAGCAGAACCTAGACTATGTGTCCTCAAACCTGGACTGGACTGGAGAGGCCCTCGTTTCTGAAAGTGTACTTTCTGTAGGGCAATGCCTGCACTTTTAATCTTTCTTAGTTCAAGTAAAAATCAATTGGCATTCACTGGCTCTGTTACTGTCCTGATAGATGCAATATAATAATCTAGATAGGTAGCTTACAGCAACAGAGAAATAACTGTATTATTGGTTACTCAGCATCCACAAATACAAGGGAGGGTAAATAGACAGACAGGTAAGCACAGGCTGTCTATTTAACGAACAAGGACTTGCCACTCAGTGAGAATATTGAGGTAATGGATTGAAACTATCAAATAAAAATTCTGAGGGATTACTTGATACAAATGGAGGTCTTACTGAAGGAACTGTCCACGTTGTAAAATCGGTATTAGAGACTGTTAAAAACTTCATTGTGGTATTTTCACCTCTCTCCTTGCTGGGACAGCAGAAACCTAGTTATCAAATATGAATCTGCAGATGTTATCATAAGCCCATCCAGAATTATGTAAAATAGAGTTATACTGTAAAGTCTAACTTGAGTTCAAGAAGTAAGAGTAAATGACCCTCCAAGAATTTTAGAATAACTGTTAAATTCCACTGATAGCACACTGATGGCAGACACACATGAATCTTACTCTTCAGCACAACTGCCTTCCTCCCTTACTTTAGTTTACTACATGCTAAGAACATCATAAGCAAGCCCAAGTCAGATTTCTCTTGAAACAAACTAAAAAGCCTAAAGCTGGGTGTCAGCTTTAATTCTGCTAAATGAACAATTTTGTCAGACTTCACTCAGAAGTGACAGTAACTTGATGCCCCATTTTCAAAAATATTTAGGCATATCCTGTGATATCCCTTACTACTCCATGTATCTCCAGCCCCAGAGAACTAGTGAGGTATCTCTAGAGTTATCTAGGGAGAAATATAGCTGAAAGAGAAGGCTGCATATGCATATATATGTATGTATATAAAAATGCAGATAATACATTCAGTTGGTGACATAGTTTTGTAAATTTTCACAGAATATCAATTCAATTTAGTTGAAATGTATGTATTTGAAATAGTCTCTTAAAAATAAATGAATGCTATACCTCATATTCTTCAGTTTCATTCAGTTCAGGAATGAGGTCAGCCTCTATAAAACAAAAATACACACCATATCATCCAACATTTTAAATTCACAGAATTATTAATTCCGCAAGGACTCAACTGATTAGTTAATACATTTACTGAGACCCAGTCTAAGATGTTTTATAGGATTGTGTTTGGAGAAGTGGCCCACCACCTGGGTTGAGGACTAGCTGTAAGGGTAGCAATGCTCATCTAGACAGGACATGTTCGGCCACAGCAGATTTGACTGGCTCTAATTTGATACTGCAGCACATGTTGGATCTGCAGTGAGACCCCACATCCTGGCCAGGGAGAACCGAGTTTACAAGAACATTTTCTACGAGAAAGTACAGTTTGATGCAGAAATACAGAAGAGATAAAAAAGGTAGGTCTGGGAATCCACTATTTCTCTACATTTAATCTGAAAGCTCTGAAAATATTCTTGTAGAATGATCTGTTCTATAATTTTCACACAGCAAATCCCTCATTTGTGCACCCAGGCTTGGGTTAGGCACTACTGCAACAGCCACGCCATCATATTCAGCATGCAGCAGGCTGCCTGCCTCCGTCAGGGCAGACCAAAGGGACCCAGCCTTCCTGGAGTCCAGTGCTTAAGGCCTTTTTCAAACTCCCGCTCCACTTAATTTAATGTAAGGACATGAACCCAGTTGTACTGCATCCCAAAAAAGTCCCTAATAAACAGGTACTGGGTGCTCTGTGAAGAACTACTCTAAAGGCTTTTGAGGCCTCCCCGCTTTTCATAAATAAATAAGAGTTGAAGCAGAATCAAGAAATTAACTTCCTACAGCCCAGGTGAAAATCTTTCTCTCTACGTTTAGAGGTAGTCTCTCACCTTCTTCCTCTCTGTTTTTTTGGCCAAATCCAATATTGTACTTCTGACGGTGATCAGCAAGCGAGATTTCAAAGCAGGTTGCAAGAAACCTACAAATCTCTGGTAGGAACTGGCATAGGTCTCAGTGATAAAATCTCGTACCCCTTCCACAACATTAACTCATCTTACTGCTCCTTCGGTCCACAGACAGGTCCGTTCCCTTTCTGAATCTTTCTAAGGCCTTCTCCTAAGCAATGTTCTAGCGCTCTGCCTGTACACCAGTGCTAGCACATATTCTGGGGGTTGATTTGCACTAAGGGAAAATGCCAGTCTCTTAGCCTGGAGAGCGATTCTAACAATAGCATCACACAGAGCTCCATGTCTGCCTTTCCTCCACAATTCCCAAAGGAAGCTTCCTCAACACACTAGTATAAAGATCCCATCTTTATACTTCTCATCTCTGCAAAGTCATATGGGGATCTATGACTTAATTTGTATTCTCCTTGGTCTGTCCATTAAAAACCTTTAAAAACAAATTGAGACATGTATTATATGCAACATACACTAGATAAATTTTATCAAACTAACAAGCCCATACAGTTTTATTTGTAGATAACAGCATGCAAACAAATTTTGACTAAACCATGCTGTGCAAAACCTTCATAAATTGTCCTTTTGTAACAAACATTTATAAATTACCAAGTACTGAATTAACCTTTCATTAACAAGATAGAGAAAAATTATCTTACCTCTGACTCCTGGAAGCCTAGGAGGCTCCGGGGCAGGGTGGGGAGGGAAGCGGAGGGGAAGAGGGGTGGAGGAGATAATGATATTCCCTGGCTTCTCAATGACATAAATCAAATATTGTAGACATCAGCTTGAAAGTCTTCCCACAGTAGACCCACACCATATATTATGTACTCAATAGACTTCTCTGAAAAATGTTTTTAATACAGAGAAGTTCTATCCACTATTTCTGTGGTCACTATTCTTGAGCTTTAATCAGACTCAATCAGAAAAATAAAATGTGCTGATTGTGCTAGAGTATACAGTAGGGTATGTGCTCTTAAATTCCACCAGCAGAAAACTACAGTTTCTTGCTGTTGTCTCCAAGGAGAGGCATTAACATACATACATATATATATATAAAAATAAATATATATTAACAACACTAAATCTTCAGACATTTTACAAAGCCTATTTAAATTCAGTTGGTCACAGAAAATATGTTTGTCAAAAGCACTAGAGACACACACTTACAGAAATTCTGTTAATCCTGTTGCTGAGTTTTTGATTTGACAGGAGATTATAGAAATTTGCTAATATCCCCCAACCAAGGAGAAGAACCGCACCCTCCAAAAAACAACCCATTGATGTAGGTTGATGAACAAGCTTGTTTATTTTTTCTGGAACCACATTTTGGTTATTCTATAGCTTACATTTTAAAATAAAATAATTAAATCATTAGTTAGAAAGTTTTGTAGAGGTCTTTTCATAGTCCATTTTAGTGACAGATGAAGAAACAATAGAATAAAAACAAAAAAAGTAACTATTTCCCTACATTTATGTTCAATGCAAATCTTTAAAAAAAACCTCTTAAAACAATCTGATTTGTAATTGTAGAATAACGTGCACAAGAGAAATTTTCTTCATTTCTGTATTGTCTTATGTAATAAATGGCATGGCAAGAACAAAAGTAAAGCCTGTTTCTCCTGATTAAATTAGTTTTCAGATTTCTACATTTATCAGTACAAAATTAGAAAAAAGTATCCCCTAAATGAAACATCTAAGATATGCTTAGTGGTTTTTTAGGACAAAAATCAGGAAGACAAGTTACAAAGAAATTGCATAGTTAGACCCTCACAAAGCGTTACTGACAGCATGAGCTGCCATGCAGGAGACAGCATTTGAGAGCCATATCCCAGCATGGTTTTTTTGAGAAACACCAACCAAAGTCTACACAAAGGAAGATGAGAGGAGAGATATATTCTTATTTTTTTCATTTCCTGTGTCAGCAAAAGCATGTAAGTAACACCAATATTAACTACGTAACAAACTACTGCAGAACTTTCAGAGCTATACAGATGTTATCTAGAAAGTCGAAGCACACATTTAGGTAGTTATTCAAAACCCGATTCTAATAGAAAACAAAAAATTGGGAAATAAATGTTGGACTTTTGTCAAAGCTGACTAAGACACTATGTACGTGATTCTCTTCATTTTCAGAAAGGTTGTGTAGCTACATCACGTAGGGCATCCAGTGACTTTTAATAAATGGCATCTAACTGGGAACAATTTTAATGTGCACACACACTATATCACAAGATGAAAAGCTGGCACTCTGAACAGCTTAGGGACAACCCAAAGCGCAGAGGTCCCAACTGTGACCATTTGCCCAACGTCATATCAGAGCTCCCACGGCTTCCACAAACTGAGGCAGAGAGCATGGCCCGAAAGAGGTCCTTCCTCTTACAAAGCACTGCCGAGCACGCGAGGACCTAAACCTGGTCTGGGGGCCTCCCGGAGCCTGCGGGGCCTTCACTAACTGCATCGGGGGGCACCCGGACAGGGTGGGGAGAAGGCGTGAGAAACACTCTTGCAAGCATCTCAAAGGGAAAAGGCTAAAACAATGCTTGTGAGTTTTCTGAACACCAGTTCTGTGTTGCACAGTGTGCTGCAACTCCCCTCATTAGAAGTGGCCACTCCAAGGGCAGAATTCTTCCCGGAAAAGGGCCCATCTAATGCTTCTGCATGATTCATGCCTCACTTTAGCTCTTAACATGAAGATTAATTGATCTGGAGGTGACTGCAGTGAATTTCATCTTAATTAAACTGGCTTACTCAGAGTAATTCTTGAAAACGAAAGTTTTAGCTTATGCTTTATGTGAGTCAATTTTATTTCATGTCTTCATGGTGAAGATAACTTTTCTTTCATAAATTCACAAGCGGGAGCTCCAAGAAATCCCCTTTTGCCTCAAGATCTATAAAGCAGATCACAAAACCAATTTGAAGTTATAGATGTAACCAGCAAGTTGCTCTGAACAAATCTTTCTCATTAGATATCTACATTCTCATATCTCTGTTGTTTAATATTTGAATATTAAAATAGTAAATAAGAAAATATTTGCAATCTTTGCAACAGTTAATTCAGATGTAAATAATTAGTAAAAGTAAGTATGCAAATAAACATTAATATTAGAAATGAATGGAAGCTTTTCTCATATTTTAAAATTATATCCAGATTTGAGATATAATCTCTAAAACTTATTTATAGAGCAATGTACACCCACAGGAATCATCCTAATTACATGGGAGGGATTTTTCCCCGAATTTTCCTCATTCAACATTTTCAGATGTACCACTGTGGAAGTGTCAAAATAAAAGAACACAAAGTGTATTTAATAGCTTCGTGTCCATTTCAGATAGGAAGCATCCCAAAGAAACAGCTTTTCTGAAATATGTAAAGTAACTAGTTTTGGTATTTCATTTTTATTTATAAACTTCTCCCTCTTCTAAATTTTTTTTTTTTAAATTTAAAATATCCTTGAAACACTTCATTTGACCTGAAATATCCTCCTCAGTTTTGAAGCTTTTGGAAAACTAAAGGAAAAACCTTAGGTAGACCTGAAGCTATTAAAAATTTTCAGAACTGCCTGAAATTTGAAAAGAACCCCAGGTGTTTATACAGTTCTGATATGCAGATTATTTAACTCTCCTCTTTACAATGCTTTATTTAAAAACAAGAAAACTCGGGATAAGAATATAGATATATACATTAACTTGCTTTAATGCAACATTAAGGAGACATATTTAAATGTTCAAATGACACAAGACACAAAAATACCATTTTCAGAGTTACGCTAACCTGTTCATATTTGGTACAGACACATCTTTACATTGTTATGCCTCCTAGGTATCCTTGCATTGTATTTTCTCATTTCTTGAACAATAAGAAATTAGTGGCGTGTCTGTGTAAAAACCCATGAGAACATCGGACCTTCGCTCTGAACTGCTAAATGTAACGTTTATTGCACCAAATTGATTGCCCTATTTATTGCACTATTATCTCCGCCTGAGAATACAACTCTCAGAGACATTTCTGCTGCTATACTGGAAGGCGAAATGAGTTTTCCAGTAAGTATTTCCAAAGCCAGGCCCTCGGTCTTCCTCCGACCGAAAGGAACGCCCAGCCCCTGCTTCGCGTGACTCCAGCAGACACGGGACAGGGACGCCCGGGTGAGCGGCTGTACCCGCGCGGCTGGCCAGCTGCGGGCCGCCAACACCCTCCTCTGTCCGAGCCTGCTCCCCGGCAGGATTGGTGCGCCCTGTGCAGCGCTGCCTGGGGTGCTGGCCCCGCGGCCGCCCAGCCCCAGCGCTCCCGTCTCCCTCCGCACCCAGCCGGCCTTCCGCAGCAGGGTGCACGCCACTCACCCTTCGGCAGGGATACAACGGCAGTAGTCGGCCCTGCGGGTATGACCTACGCCGGGTTTTGTTTCCCGGCGTCTGTTTTCAGAGGCTTTAAAGCTGTGATGGCAGCACTGCACTGACTTGGATTTGTTAAACTGTTGTTTAATAGTGACAGCGCTATGCTGCTTATTTGTCATTCTATGTAGAAATGGATGTGGGGGTATGTAGAGGAACTCTCATCTGAGAAAATTCTTCAAACACAAAACCAGCAAATTCTGGAAAGGAAGTAGAGGAATATAGTATCTAAGAGGTAGATAAAGGGTAAACAGGAAAGTGAAATGTCAGAACCTTGTCGTGGACTTCTTAGAAAACTGAAGAGAAACAGGAAAATTCTGGTAGATATTAGCATAAGACTCCGAAAATACATTCTTCTTAATACATTGTGTTTGAAAGACAAGTCAAATGTTTATTGAAAATTTATATGTACTATACCCGAACCTACATCCCTCTCCTTCGGACGAAACCACACTATTATAAGCCTATTACTATTGTTAGTTCAGAGTTCATACGGTAGAGAATTTATACGGTAGAATCATATCCTTTCTTGCTGTAAAGGCATGGGGTTCCCTTGAAATGAAAAACTGATCTGTTTTCCCAAGTACATCACAACATTGCTAAGGACTTTGCTGTAGCTAAACAGACTTAATGAACTGTAAAACTGAACTTACAAGAATCCATAAATAAACAACAAGAATCCAAGTCCTTAGATAAAAAATGGTTTCTTGCAATATCAGAAAGTCTTGGTTTTTTTCCTATGATTAACTACAGGGTCCTTAATTAAAAACACAGCTCTCACTTACTTTGATAAGAACCGAGTCTGATGCTAAAACTTCCACAGAATTTAAGGAATTATTAAGGACAAGACCAAGCTTCATGCTATAATTTAAAATTATTTCATATTTACCAGCAGGTGGAAGAAGTAAATCTGGCTGTGAAATCAGTAAGATTTGTTTGTTAGGCCTTTTGATTTTTTGCGAGGCAGCATTAAGAAGCAAGGGAATTCCATCACCGCACGTCCTTTGAAATCAAACTCCAAGTAATCATAAGAAATCAAATTTCAAAATCAATTGATGCAGACTTATAAGTCATATATTGGGTTTGTATTACTTTTTTCCTTAATACTTTGGCTGTGTGGATTAATTTTGGGAGGATGCTTGAACTGTAGAGAAATAATACCAAACATGGTTTTATTTCCCTATATTATACTACTAAAAGATGCACTTGTGAGATTTGAAATCAGGTAGGTGTTTTTCAGGATATTCTTAGAGTTAAAAAAATTAACATGCAGTCTTTCATAGGTAATGTTTTCAAGGAATGGATAATTACATCATGTAAAATATCAGTAGCAAAGAACATGCTGAAGGTTAACTGCAGCGATTTTGAAATTTCATTTTAGCAAATTTTGATAGTTGCATATTTTAACTGGTTTGCAAACAAACTACTTCAAATACAGATTTTCAGCTAAAAGTGATCACTAAGCTCAAAAGATGACTTACCTGGGTCCTCTAAAGGCATATCAACAATGACTTGGTCACTGTATTTTCCATATAGACCATTAGAGCAAACAGCAACTATCTGAAGAACATAACTTGTATTGGGCAGCAGATTATTTAGAATAGCCCCCTAAAAGAAAAACCATGTTTAATCATTTACTTGCAAATAAATATCAAATATTTGGAACTGTTAATTTTTTCATAACACATTTTTCATATGAACCATAAAGCTCCTTTCTTCTAGGACTCTCATGTATGCTGTTCATATTTTATTGCCACAAATGTTTTTCAGTCAACTTTAAAAAAAATCTTATGAATTTTTACACGGAAGATACCAAAATATATAATTATTTAATGCTGAACACTAGTTCAGGTAACATTATCTCTGATAAGTTATGAGTCTTTGAAGAGGGTTAGAGGAACAGATCACATTAGTAAAATACCATGAAGCTGTAATCAGTAACTTAATATATAGCAGTATGACTGTACTGAATCTTATTAGTTGCTTGCATAGGTCATTCTTTGCACATCAGTGAGCAATGAAATACAGATCACTATTAATTGATTAAGGGTTTTATGGCTAAGGAGCTCTGAGATTGACATGGTCATAAACTTTTGGGAATGGTATGGGCAAATCAGAACAGCAATCTGCGAAAGCTTTCTCTATTCTGGGCAAGAGAGGCTTTTAAAAATATATTTTTAATTGTCTTTGTGGCTTCACAGCCAAAAAAATGAAGCACAGCTTCTGTGAGCTGCATCCAAAGAAGCAATTTTTTAATTGAATCAGCTCCCAGCTACTGTTTAATTCCTTAAGATAATTAATAGTGAGTGTTTTACCATCACCCCTTTGTATGAAACTTGAAGAGTTTACAGTTACCAAGTCCTGATACCCATCTGTCAGAAACTCATGCTTAGTCTGGTCTTCTCCATCCAACTGTTGATAAAAGACAGCAAATCTCTCAATTGTGGTGTCATATACAACCCGAGGTCTTTCCCATGTAACAAGAAGACTAGTATAATTCTTTGGATCAGATTGAACATTTTCAGGTTCTGAGCTGCAAACTGGAAGAAAGAAAAGAGGAAAGAACATGATATTTATTAAATGGTACAAATGACTCTACTAATCTTGAGCCACCTCCTGAGAAAATTAATGCAAGTGCTTTCATCTGCTCATTTTTAGCTTTCCACTAAAATATCTGTGATGCCATGAACTATAAACAGAACCAGCATTTTAACACTAGATTTTCAAAAGCAAGTTAATTTGAGGACTGAGTCCCCTTCTCACCCCCTTTTTATACCATATTTTGTGAAATATTAATATTCAGTTCCCAAGAAATAAAATATAGAACACGAAACATAAAGATTCATATATATGTCCTGGGGATGAAAAAATCTCTATTTCTCTATCTTTATGGGTCTACTGGAGTAGCATTAGAAGAGCTGCACACTCTCTCACCAGCTGTAATAAACTGTGATCTGTAGTAGATTGTTTTTAAAGGTTAAAGTTAAGCCTATCACACTTGAATTTCCTCTCAGTGATGTTTGAATCTTTTTATAATACCTAAAGAGACAAAAGGCAAACAGGGAGAGGCTAAGAAATGGTTAGGTTAGCAGGTAATGATATCACGTTGTTATATTTTCAGGCACCATCTAGACATCTGCTGAAGAAGTCTGGTCAAACTGTTGCAGTCCTGGGCCTGGCTCACGCACTCCTTCTTTGTGAGCCTGGAACCTGCACTCCAGAAGAATTCTGGTCAGGCAGCTACTCTTGCACGTCTTCCAGCCCTTCCCCGCCAATACTCTTTTCACCTTATTCCAAGTAAGCTGAACGTTTTAATACTGTTCTAGACATACAGATGTACAGATTACCAGTGTGCTAGAAATTTACTGAGATTATGACGTATTTTTTAAATTGTCCAAGTACCTGTAGCAGAAAATGTAAATTATTTAGCTGAAGCTCACTGAAAAATGACCAGTAAGTTGTGATGCATGAAAAATAAAGCAACGTCATATACATTTGCATCATTCATGGCTGGTTTGGGTTTGGGCTGCGACCTCATTCTCCTTCCTTGCTCTCATCATCCCCACTGCTGGTGGGGGAACCACGTCTTCAGACACAGCACTGAAGAATGGAGATGACTGTCAAAAGTGTTCACTTACTTTTGGTTCCCAGCTTGAGAGCACAGCAGATAGATTTGTTCTGATGTCTCAGAATGAGTGCCAGGGGTTCCTGACAGTTCCTGTTGTAAATCCCTCTTATCTCTTTGAAACTGTATGGATTTTGAGCTTTGGCTGAAATGCTCAGAGAGGCTATCTGCCCTTGCTCTAGCTTTTGGGAAGTTCCATTTCTCATGTACTGAATTTCCTTTCATATGCGCTTTCATATGTACTGAAAAGGCATATTATTCAGTCTATTACCTCATTTATTACCTCATTTCTACTGCTTTATTTAATCTATTAGACTTGTCAAAATCACTGATCAGAGTACATGAAGTTTACTTTAAATCTTTTAACAATTTAATTAAATCTTACATAGTAAAATGATTAGATGGATATATTTTTATTACAAAACTTTTAGCTTGACTTTTGCACAAGTAATTACATAATCATTCCCTATTTGGAATAAATGAGGAAACATGTTTTTCAAATCTCAGAATCTGTTAAGAACAAACTTTTGAGTACCTAGCAAAAGTAAGCAAAACAAACTGTCTAGCTAATTAAGAAAACAAGTGTAGGTTCTTTGGAGTTCTCTTAAAGGAAGCAAACACCATGATACTACCATGCTTTTGGTGGACAATACTGCATTTTGAAGGAAAGGAAAAAAATTCTTTCCATTAACTCTGCAATTTGCCACTTGAACACGAGAGGGCACTCAAATCCCTCAAAAGAATATTTTTAAAACAGTTTCTTCGTTCTCTATGCAGGTGGGCAGTTTTGAGCAGCTCTGGTCTGAGCTAGTTAAGGGAAAATAAGCAGAGGTTTTTTTTTCTTTTCTTTTTTTTTTTGTGTGTGTGCGAGCTAATGACAGAGGCAGTATTAGTATGTGTAATTTAGTTGAATTCTATAGCTTGCCAGGCTTTAATCTACTGTGGCATGTATCTGACACGCCATTTATTCATTACACTGGATTATTTTAATGGATGTAAAGGAAGAGCAAATTGAAAAAAAAAAAACCAAAACCAAATCTCAAGTTGTGTACATTCCATTCCATTATTAAAACTTGTCATTCCACTCCATTTCCACCAGATGGCAAAAGGAAATCACTAGACCAGCAAAGATGATTCCCTTCTCAATTCTGAGGGTTAGGGCAGATGACTTAAATTCTGATTTAATTTTTATTCTATGACTCAATACACTCTTCAGCTATTTCTTTTTGAAGGTGTTTAAAATAACTCTCCAAATGCTTTTTCATAGTATAAGTACCAAGCTTCTCCCTGTTCCAAACTCTTCTCTGTCCTTTTTCCTCCCTTCCTCTTTCTTGTCTCCGAGTGAATTTGGTTCCAAAATCTCTGACTGTATTCAAACTAAGCAGTATTATAAAACTTTTAAAGGTATAAGATTGGTGTCTCCAATACTATTTCTTTCAGTTTCACTCTGTTTTCTTTTCCAGGTTCTTCCAACTATTTCTTTTCCAAGAAAAAAGTTATCTTCTCTTTCGTTCTCCTCCGTTTGATGCTTGGTCCTGTTCCTCTCAGCAGCGACCAACAATATTCCTACATGTCATCTCCATATTATTTCACTTTGAGTCCTTCCCAAGCTGTTGTCTCTTGCCCTTCTGATGCCTCTCTATCAGTCATCCTGCCTGTGCTGTTTCCCTTCCTTTCCTTTCCTGCCATTCTTAGTAACACAGAGGTACTTTGCTCCTGCCTTTTCCCATTTTCCCTCTCCAGAGACTGGGAAAAGTGAGGAGATCACATACTAACTTACCTAACTCAAGAATTCTGCTCTGATACGGACTTTGAAAATCTGGCCAAAGAGACTTCAAGAAAGGAAGTTCTCGAGTCTGTTACTAGTTTGAAGTCACAGGTATTCAACTGGATTACAAGTCTCAAGCAGCGAAATACTTGACTATTCACAGGAAGTTAAGAGACCTACTCAAGCCCACGGTGGGCTTGAATTCAGGTCTCTGCTTTCCCCAGGTGAGTACTCAGATGCTGGCTTTGCATCAGATCATGATAATGCATCTATCTTTGCTTGTTCTTCTGTGGAATAAAATGCTACCCATGTCACTTAGAAGTTTTTAATCTAAACTGAATTGCATCATTGGGGAGCACCAAGGTACACTAGTCAAATCATTGTCAGAAAGTACTTGGGCTGTGTTTTTGACAAAAAGACCTTTATAAGATGCCCAAATTTGGCTTATATATATATGTATATATGAATAAAATTTATGTCTGGATTTAAGCTTATCTGAGCTTGACACAGTTGGAATAAAACTAGGTGTAGTTCTGAGGCTGCACGGGATAACTCAGGGGATTTTTTCCACATTTGTTACTTTTGTCTACTTTTAGTTGAATCTGGGTTTGAGATTTTTCTCTTTTAAATACAGATTTTCAATTGTGGAAGCTGTGAAATCACTTCACTTAGCTTAAGACATTCAAGGGCTTTTCAGCTCCCTGTCACAGTGTGTGCCAAAAAGTAGTTCTTCAGTATTGCCAATCTACCCTATCTCTATGATGGAGGTGGAGCAGCAGAGCAGATACGTAAGCTGGTTGCCCTCAGGTGGCCACCAGGTGCCCACCCAGCTGCTCTCTCACTCCTCCTCCTCAGCGGGGCAGGGGGAGAAAACAAGATGATGGTTCAAGATAAAGACAGGGAGATCTCTCGCCAATCACAGGTGAAACAGACTTGACTTGGGAAAATTAATTTAATTTATACCAATTAAACCGGAGTAGGATAGTGAGAAACAAAAACAAACCTACGAACACCTTCTGCCCAACCTTCCCTTCTTCCCAGGCTCAACTTCACTCTTCCACCTTCCTACCCCAAGCGGCACACAGGTGGACAGGGAATGGGGGTTGTGGTCAGTTCGTAACGCTTTGCCTCTGCCGCTCCTTCCTCCTCATGCTGTTCCCCTGCACCAGCACGGGGTCCCACACATGGGACACAGTCCTTCACGAATTTCTCCAGCGCGGGTCCTTTCCATGGGGTACAGTCCTCCAGGAAAAGACTGCTACAGTGTGGGTCCCCCACAGGGTCCCAGAAAACCTGCTCCTGCATGGGCTCCTCTCCACAGGCCATAGCTCCTGCCAGGAGCCTGCTTGTACGTGGGCTCTCCACTGGCTGCAGCAGGACAACCTGCTTCACCATGGTCTTCTCCACGGGCTGCGGGGCAATCTCCGCTCCAGCGCCTGGAGCACCTCCTCCCCTCCTTCTTCAGCCTTGGTGTCACAGGGCTGTTTCTCACACTTTTTTCCCCCTCGCTCCTCACTGCCGTGCAGCATTTTGCCCTTTCTTAAATACGTTTTCACCGCCACCTTGGTGGAGGAGCTCAGCCGTGCCCTGGGGTGGGCAGGTTGGAGCCGGCTGGAACCTGCCATGTCCGGCATGGGGCAGCCCCGGCCCCCCCATCACCAGCGCCTGGGCACCTGCACCCAGCACATTATGTCAGTATAAAGTGCCCTGCACAAGAGGAAATGCCTTGAGAGAATCTGAGAATGGTTATAGCTAATTTATGTCATCTGTGGTATGTGAAATGGGAAAGGCATCAGTCCTTACCCCTAGTTTTGCAACAGAATTTAAAACTAAAATAACTGCTGAACTTTACACAGTTGTATTTTTCATGGGAAAACAGGCTGACAAATATTTTTTACCAATGTATATTGTCAGTCTTGAATTTTACGAACCCATTGGTTTTTATACCTTTACTAAATCTAGGAAAATTAACAAGAATCGTGTTTCTGCACTTACTCACAGGGCATTACTAGAAGAGTGGAGTGGATGGGAAGTTATGTAACAGGCCCAGCAGCTACCACGATGGTTCTCAGGTTCATAGGAATAAACAATGATTTCTATTATAAATGGATTTTCATGCCAGTGGAGGTTGGTGGAGATAAAGCATTACAATTTTAAAAAGCTTTTTGAGTTGAATCATCAAGTACAGCTGTAAGGATTAGCTATTTCAATCTTCTTAAATATATACATACATATATGCATACATATATACCACATAGGAAAATTACATGTATCACTAGGCAGGCTTGGGGAACGAAGTATCTCCCATGTCCTCAGTGGGGCAGTGCCTGTACACCAATAATGTTGAGGTTGTCACTGTGAAGATTTCTGACAATATACTGCTGAAATCAGTTTATAATTGAATAGAAAGATTCTTTTAGCCCTTCTAAGGAAACTTAGCTCTACTTAAGAAATGCTATGTATTAATAACAGCAATAAATCAAGCACTTAATCCTACTGCCTAATAAAAGTCTACATTGAATCCAACAGGAGAAAACTGGGATTCTAGGTTTCACAACACAAAATAATTTTTCAGTTATCTACTTGAGTAAGATCCACTCTTGTAATTTCTCTTGCATCTAATAACCAAAGATTACTCTTCCTCTGTTGACTACAAGAACTTTGCAATATTAAACATGAAATACATAAGCCTATTTACTCTTGGGAACTTAGGTTTTTACATCTCAACATTTAAGTTTAATAATTCCTAGGGCTTTTTATTTACCTTCTCTTAAAATGGAGGTGAAAACATAAACGCTCCTCTAATGTTCTACATTAATCAAATCCTATAATTGCATTTGTGTGTATATATATATACACATGTGTGTATATAAATATGTATATGTATGTGTACGTGACTTTGTTGCATTTACATAGTACACATAAATATTAACAAAAATGTGAAAAATACATACAGGAAGACTTGACATTTTAGTGATCCCTTTCTTTCCCTCCATGTTTATGGCCAAAACAGAATTTTTAACCTACAATTTGTAACTTTAAATACCTAGTTTGGAATAAATACTACATATGTTCACTGCCACAGTAATGTGAGTGCAGCACACTTTTGTCTTAAAACTTGATAGACTGAAACCCATTTGTTTGGTTGTATACAAGTCTACACACAGAAATTTTGGATGCTCTGTACAACATATTTTATCATTACACAAAGTGGAACGGTCTTCTAATTTTGAATGGTATAACTCAATGAAGAAAAGCATCCTAATATCTTTAGGCTGGACACTCTTTCCTATTAGTATGGATACCAAACTCACAGACAAGATAGAAAATTCACAGACTCTCTCTTTGATATAGCACAGAAACGGGACGGGTTGGAAGCAAAATCCTGTGTAGTTTTAATGCACAGATTGCCTTGGGACAGCACATGGAAAGCTCCTTCAGGTGTCAGCACATGGAATGGACACAAGGAAGCAGGGGCCTGTCTTAAACAGTATTATCCAGCTTTTCTTCTCATCAGTCTATGGAAACCTAGATTAGGATGGCACAGCTGAAACTAGCTTCCTTCTACTGCAGCAACTGTGCTGAAGGGTCAAGGCCAAGGTCATGGCTGTAGTGCAACCACCTGGGAGGCAAGTGGACTGCAGGTGGCAGAAGTCCCAGTCTCTGTCTTCAAAGATCCTTTGCCTATGACATTTCTTCACTGTAGATTGCCTATTTATAAAGGACCGAGAAGATTTGTTTCCTTCTGACAAGGACATAAAAAAATGTTCTGTATTACAGTGACCTGTCTCCCAGAGACCTTCATTAAACAGAGGGATTTGGGGAAGCATGATCTTTCTTTAAGTTAGGCCAAATTAGCAACGTCCATTGTAAGTCTGTTTGGAAACAGAAATTTATTTAACTATTTAATTGTGATAATTTGCTTGATTGCTGCAGCTCAATTCCATGCTCCTCCAAACTTCAAAATTTCAAGTGCTACTTAGTACGTAAACAAAGAAACCCTGCCAGAACAGATATTGCTTGGCTTAGACCAATGCAAAAAAAAAATCATATCCTGGGCACACATCTGAGGAGTTTGTGACAAGCTGAGGTCAAAACAGAAGTGACACTGACTGGTTATAGAAATTAAGCAGTGAAGCTATCCTGGGCAGGACTGTGGAGAAACAGTGTGATGTACCTGTGCAGGGGACCCAGCCCTCTATCAGTTCTGAATGATGAACAGGTATCCCCACCCAAGTAGCAACATAATGCCCCCAAATTATATGTTTACTATTTATTCTTCTGTGCATGTGAGTACAGAAATCATCGACTTCCATATTTAGTGCTAGATCTTGTTTCCTATTACATAACATACTGTTTTGGTCATATAACCTTCACAAACTTCCCTGAGGTTTTGGGTAAAACAGAGAACAGCATCTGGCTTCTGGGATTCTCTCCATCTATCACTTTCTCAGCAGACTACATGAAATGAATTTGGTGACCTCACTTCAGCCTCTGTTGGAAAAGCATCCATATTATACAACAAAGAACCAAATGGGTTTGTAAAACAAAATCCTCTTGCAGTCCCTGAAAAGGCAGCTTTGTTTAAGTCTGAAACACGCTAAAAGGGCAGTGCAAGAAAGCTTGAACTGACGTGATCTTCACTGAAAGTTTGGTCAAGACAAGCATTTAATTTTCCACTCCATTTAATCTGACATGTTTTATGATCGCTATTTTTTTTTCTCTGAAGTGATAGATTTATGAGTAATAATACAGCATGCTACTTTCTACACAATTTAAAATGAGTATCTTCATACTAGGATGAATCTTTTACTGAAAATTGTCTTTCAACCTGTGAAGGGCAGAATGACTTTTCAGTAAATACCTGCTTCATGAATTTCTTCTTGTCCAGTGTAAGAGGAAAACACTTGCCCAAAGAACTTATATTGCTGCTCTCGAAAGTTGTTTTGCAGGTAATCCATCAGCATAACATAGCCAGACTGCTGCATTGTAAGGACTTCACAGAACACAGCTAACTGGAAGAGGCAAGGAAAAGAAGAAGTGAGAACTCATAACAAATTAACCAGATTCTGCTAACAGGCAAAAATCCTGGGGAAGAGCTGTTGGGTAAAGTCTCCCACTTGAACTCTCCTGGGTGGCACTGAACTTTTGTTCCTCTGTACCAGCAGTATATTGGTTTACTCCACCTCTTATTTCTCAACTCACTCTGCTGTTGGAGCTATGCTCTGGTCAGTCACTACCGCTTAGCTGGGGGAATATGGCAAGAGTGTTTTGCAGTCTTTATCTGGGCTAGAAGTCCAGACAGCCTGCATAGTTAGGCAACGTGTTCTTACTCCCTTCTAAGGAAAGAAATGACTCAGAATGTAGTCCTGAATGAAAAAAGGGAAAAGATAACACACTCAAGTAATATATCTGCTTTCTAATTTAATGGCTGCATGAGAAATTTAAAACTAGCTAAAAAAAAGTCAGGTTGTTGGGCTGGCAATGAAGGCCATGAGCTTTTACCATATACATGGCAATTTTTTTCTTTGGTATTATGTACAATTGTTTGGGTTTTAATACATTAAACGAATTACCTGGTTTTCAGAAATACTAATGGTATCTTTAAACACAATCCATTCAACCGTTTCAGAGCAGGGAGGAGTTGATAAAGACCCATTATAAGTGTAATATTTGTCTGTTGCATTCGGCAAAAGGTTCAGCAAAATAAATGGTTCTAAGGCAGCCTGTTTTCCTGAAAAAAAAAAAAAAAAATTTAAGAGTCAGATATTTAAAATACTGCAGAAGCAATGAATAGATAGAAATCACACTCTCCAAAAGAGGTGCCATTATAGGAACATGCTAATTTTGAGGCTAGTCAAAATTTGACGTGCGGAGAGACTAGCATACAAATAGATTGCTGATCCTTTTCTATTTAGTTTGAATAAGTTTTTGTTGAATAACAACTTTGTTTACTTGGGAAAGTTTAATGAGTTACTCCAGTAATAAATGAAGTAATCAGTACATTGGTTCACAAGAATTTGTTCAGCTTTAAGTTTAGTTGTAAATGTCCAAGATGCCAAGCCTTTGTCTCACTTGTGAACTTCAAAGAAAAAATATGCTAAATCTCTTTTCTTGGTCTCATGACATGGCTTCAAAGTCTCCCCGAATTTGCTCAAGTTGCTGAGTTTCTCACAGGATCTTAATCTCTGCAGAAAATCACTGCCTGGGGAATTGTCACCATGTTAGGGTTAAGTGATGGCAGAAGCAGAATTGGTGTGGAACAGGCATTTTTAAAGTGGTGATAATACACTGAAAAACTCTAACAGCTTTACACAAAGCAGAGAAGGATGCAAAGACCTCCTCCAAGAGAGTATGACCACTCTTGTTTATTCTCCTGTAAAAATAGTATCACGCCTTTCAGGTCAGCAGTTTACCTGGTACCTTGTCAGCTAGGAGAATGCATGTAGAATTGCTGGGAGTCCATCCACAGAAAGCTAAGTTCATGCTGGTATGGCACTAGGGTCCAGCAACAAAAATCAGCAGAAATGGTACCAACTTCCTCAAGGCAGGTTTTTTCAGTCTGTGACAATTATCAATTTTGTGACAATTACCTGCCTTATTGTCTGGTGCATCCAAAATAATACTTGGTTTTTACACCTTGGAATAATGTAGATCCTTATATACCTGATTTCAATCTAAAGCTACAGATTTTAAGTTTCTCCCTATTTGATAAGTATTCACTTATGAATATCTAATGAATTTTCAGACTGTGCATTAACTTGTAGGTTTACAGATATTTTACTTCTTAATCCCTGCACGGATTTCTGACCTGTCTTTGTCTTCATAATTCCTTACGAATTTGGTGAGAGCAGCAAATTACATTAACAGTTTATCACAAATCATTGATCCTTTTCTTCTGTACAGTGACTGTTCTACTGAGTTAAGGTTTAACAGCTGGCTCCTCCCCTCTTTATCATCCAAGTGTCATGAAAAGGAAACATTTAGCAGTGTCAAGCAAAGCCCATCCTTCTATTCCTCCTGTCAACATGTTAATCAACCTTCAGACAGAAGCTATCATCGCTATCTGGTACATGTCTAGTTAACACATTCTTCCTTCTGTAAAAATATATGGCCCATCCATTTTATATAGATGCCTAGGGACATGAACTTCCCATTTATAGTAAGAATCCTGCTATACATTCTGCAACTTTGGATTTTAAAATGCCCTTTAATGTGATTGAGAGCCTAGATTCTAAAATCAAACACCTACAAAGAATGATGACAAACAGTTTGTCCAGAAGGAACAGGACTGCTCCTCTGCAGAGCTTGAGAACTCTGCAACTGGGATTCGAATAAGCACAATACAGATATGACTGACAAGGACAGATCATGTGCTATTCTCTTTTCTTCAGGAGGAACAACTTGATTTAGTCATGACCTGAATTTTCAAAGCTCATTTGCATTTTATTCAAGAAAATTATATTCTACTCATTGTTGAAGTGCCATGTAGTAGCTGTATCTTGAATCTTGCTACTGATAGTTTTACAGCTCCTTCCAAGGTTGTAGGACAGTATCTGCCTTGATGTATTACTCGTTCTCCTTTGTGTTTCATAGAAGATGGCACACAAAGATAATGAATCTTAGCTGCTTTATACTTCCCCCTTCTCTGTCTTTGCAATTTATGAAAGTTGCTCCCTTTTGTATTTGTTGAATGGTGTTTGTTTTCTGGAGAAAAACAATCTTGATTTTAGTATCATACTTTTGAAAGCTTTTAAAACAGTGGACTAATTAGCTTTTTATGCTTTCAACCTATCAATCTTAAGGGGGTTTACAAAGCTCTAGTATCATTACACATAGTAAAACTAAGACAAAGTTAACCATTTACTTAAGGTCATGGCCATGATGTAAGAAAATATCCCTGTTCAAGACAGTGCTTATTCATGTTTATTCTTCTGTGAAGCCATTGTGAAACTGGGTTAGAAACAGAGCCCAGATCTCCTCATGCAGCACTCTGAAGTCTATGTGCTCTGACATAAAACCACAAGGAATTCTAAAACACCAAAGTGTCAGCATTTGGTTTGAATAATGCTAGTACAAATGTAATATAATTGGATTATTTCAGATTTAGGAGCTACTGAAAAAAGAATTCATCTCCACTGAATCTACTGAATACTGATATTCATACAGTCTCACACTTGTAAGACAGAAGTTGGAGGGCTGCAACAGGGTTATTTGCTTCCAACTGCATATAAAAATCCAGAAATGTATGACTAAGAAAACTCGCAGAATAAATCAGGCATTTCTCTTGATTTAGCATTTAAGGAGTTGCAAATTCCTCATGGTATATATATTTATTCATTTACACTTTCCGCTGTTGTTACAATATTCAGTCTTGGGGTAAATAAATCACAGAATCATAGAATATCTCAAGTTGGAGGGGACCCATAAGGATCATCAAGTCCAACTCCCTGCTCCTTGCAGGACTACCTAAGACTAAACCATATGACTAAGAGCATCATCCAGATGCTCCTTGAACTCCGACAGGCTTGGTGCCGTGCTCCAGGTGCTCCTTCCCTGAGGAGCCTCTTCC
>JAVJGG010000005.1:24944481-24954730 GCA_035590195.1 Aviceda cuculoides
GCAGAGGGGGACAGTCACCTCCCTCGGCCGGCCAGCCGTGCTGTGCTGGATGCACCCCAGGACACAGGTGGCCTCTTCTGCTGCCGGGGCACGCTGTTGACACGTACTCAACTCGCCATCAACCCAGTCCCCCAGATCTCTTTCCACGGGGCTGCTCTCCAGCCTCTTGTTCCCCAGTTTGTACCTATAACCAGGACTACCCTGTCCCAAGTGCAGAATGTGACACCTGCTCATGTTAAATTTCATACAGTTGGTGACTGCCCAGCTCTCTAGTCTATCCAGATGACTTCTGTTGTTCCTAACAAAATATACATAGCTGAGCTTGACAGCTATGCTCCCCAATTTCTTTAAAGTCTCATAATTACACTGAAATGGAATTTAGTCTAATCAGTAATCAATAAAACAGGGAGGCAGACTTACCGAAACGACTAACACTATCTACTCCATTAATGATTGGATTATAATCCGGATTATCTTCTAGTCCAATCTGTTAAAAAGAAATTGCGTTTTTTTAAGTGCAGGCTTCATGAAAAAAAAATTGAAAGCTGCAGTTTACCACCAAAATTATAGATGACTTAAAGCAGAGCAAACGTATTTTGCCCATTTGCTTTTCCGTAAGAATAAATTAGAAAGATATATGCAAATTTTTAACTCAGTGATCACACATTGGAACCAGTTAAATTCAGTTTGAACATCTGCCATGTTTCAAAGCTTGTTTAACGACACAAAGATATATTTTGTTTACCTCAAACAAAATTGATAAAGCTCTTAACTTTCCGTTTCCTTTAATTGCCTCTTCAAAATTTGTAAACTGATCTGCATCATAGCAGTAGATTTGCATCTGCAAAAAAAAATATATTCATATGTTATATATACCAAAAATTTTAAAAAAATTAATCAATGCAGTTATTTATATACCCATTTTGAGAAGAAATGTCGAAGCAATAAATTTAATTACAAATATACGGATTTTTTATCTATGTCACATGCATTATCTGAAGATATAGAATGGAATTCATCAGCTATTAGCTATCTAAAAATGACCTCTCCTGGAAAACAACTAAGTATGCTGGAGCACAACACTCCCCATGGATAATATAGCAAACCAAGATAACTTGCTGATACTGGACTTCTAACCTAGAGCACTTGGCTGAGATGAATCTTGAAATCAGTTGTAAAACATGAATGATAAGGCAGGATGTCCCTACTGCATCTGTCTTGCTGTAAGTGTAGAGAAGCATTGGTAATAAAAGATTAACAGGTATTTTGGGCCCACATTTGACTGGTGTCATGGGCATTGGGTTTGTTGCACCCCTTCCTCTATTTCTCCAGATGCAGTTGGGAAATCTCCTCCAGGGCTGGGTCACCAACATGAATGGGGGAGTGTCCTGTTCCTGCTCAGGATTTCATGTGACGACGATTGAGGAGAATATTCTCTTTGATGCCTTGGCAGGACAGCTGGAGTGTGAGTGGAAATTTTTAAATGGCTAATGAGGTAAAGGAAATGACACTGCCCAGGGAAAGCTCCTGGCTCACAGCTTTCAGTGGAGTACAGGACAACCTTGGCTCTATTGCTTTGCTCTGCCACAGAAGTCCAAAGCCCTCGTAGTGAGGAGCAGCATGGTCGCCAGCCACAACTACGTCTTTTTAGCTGGAAAGTGATCACAATGCCATGTTGAGGGTTGAAAGTTTGGTCTGCAGAGTGCCTTCGTGGATCTCAGCGAGAGCTGCTCCTCTCCTTCAACCCATCCCCACGCTGCTGCAAGCTATTTTGCCAAACCAGACAGGGGTACACTGGCCTGGCTGCCCATCAATGCGGCTGCACCCAGGACCTGCTCTCACACGGTGGCTCCTGGTACGCTGCTGCCAGCTCTCTTCCCAGCCCAGCGACATGGGCCACACTTTGTCTCGGTAAGGCCCAGCAGCTCCCTCGGGCTCTCAGCAAAGCCCCAGCTTTGAAAAGCCTGTTTACACTTTAAACAACTGACTGCTATGGAATATGATGGGCCAAACTTGTAGGAGCTTAACTGTTACTGGGAGCTTGGACTTTGTCAGATCAGCAGGACCGACTCCTAATGTCATCTTAGAAGATGTGTGTGAAAACGCAGAGTTTAGACATCCTCAGCATGTCATGGAATAATGCCTTAGGTTGTCCTTCTCAAACGCATTATTTAATATTATTAATTTGGATTTAAGTGAATGATTGTATTTGTAAATAGACTTTAATCAAGTGATAAACAAATGTATTTAGTAAACAGTATTACTTTTTGCAGAATAACAAATCATCAAAATCTATTCTGTACTTTACCTCAAGAGGAAATTTTTGTCCTTCTAAACTATGTTCTGATCCGTCTGATGATATGTTGCATTTTCCCCAGTGAAAAGTGATCTTGCTTGCTTTGAATATGGTGTCCAAGCCACCTCCACTTACATAATAATCATTTGTCAGGTTAATTTCCACTGAACAAAGACAGAGAGAGAGGGGAAAAAAAGGAATGTCAATATAAAAGCCAGCCAAGACTCTCATATTTCAGTATTAGGTGCTAAAAGGCGAATATGATACACCTTTCCCCTGTATTTCATAAATTATTTGACAGGAAATTGGTTATTTAAACAAAGTAAGAAGTGTGGTAATTCACTATTAGCATGGAGGAATACATTTCATTTCATGCTGCAATTCATAAAATAGTCATCTAGTGAAGTGCACTATTATATTGGTCTCCTGTTGTCTGAAACTAGCCACAGAACTACACTGAAAAGCTCAGAAAACTGGCTTAGCCACCAATCTGACCATCTAAGAAAAGAAATTCCTGATATACATAGCTTCCTGAAAGCATCTATTCTTTTAACAGAAAGGAAAATACTCCCCTACCATTATCATCATAATTCTAGATACAAATCATGAAGCAACACACGAAAAGAAAATTTTAGCCAGTTCCTAGGAGGACTGTCCTGTCTGTGAGACCCTTAGCTGTGGAGCAGTCTCCCATGGGAGAAAGTGATGACAGGTCTTCAGTCAGACATAACTATATACAAACTGCAGATGGGACTGAGCATTTGTCTCCAGAGGGAAAGAGCAGGGTGGAATAGACCAAAGCCCCACGTTTGGCTTTCCCACCTCCAGCAATTGTGAATTGTTTGACCTTTTGCTAAAACAGCACTAATGGAGTTCAGTTTCATTACGTTCCTTTCCTCAAGACCTTGAAGACAATTTTAACTGCCTTACTAAAGAGCAGGAACTAAACTAAACTAAAGAGCTTGGCAGTTCCTTTTATAATATCTGAATTGCTGTAGATGAGGAAGACCTCAGTTCGCTTTCATGGACTTTAAAGAATGTTCCCTCAGGGATCTCTGAAAAGAAAAATGCACTGTTTATCTCATCTAGTAGGGCAAGAGGGATATAAGTAATTTGTGGAGTAGTATGTAGGAAGCACATGATGGGGCCAAGAACAGAAATTAGGAATAATGGAACTAAACTAAACTGAAATATAAACTGGCTGGTCTTGGGGTCCCACTGGAACTGGTAGAAGGTCAAAGACAGTTGTTGAGATTCCCTCCTCCATACCTATGCCCAAAACAAGAAACAGTACTTCCAACAAGCAGCTTTTAGTTACTGCTATCCTGGATTTATACAGCAAAGTGGTTGCAAAAAGATTTGTCTGACAATGTAAATGCCACCATAAGCTTCTTTTACACTGGGAGAAATAGGTACCTGTAGGCATAAATAATTTCTTTCTAAAATACATTTCTAAGATAGGCAAGACAAATCGGACCATAAAAGCACCTTTTTCTCTTCTTTCACTGTAAGAAGTCTAAGTGAGTAATTCAGATGCAAGTGTCTACCTCTTAGGCATCTATGTATAGGTGAGATGAATCCCATCCTGAGTTTTTTGAAACCACAACTCATCCATTAAGTGCTTCCAGAGGAGTAGGTAATGTATTCATACTTTTAAAAAATCATTTTTGTATACTTGTTACAGAATCTGGATATGCAGTAATAATTATAATTTTCAATAGCAAATGCTAAATTACTTTAGCTTCAATGAAGTTCTCATAATGGGATGACATGATTGCTTTGACTGTCTATGCACATAATTTTCATTTGTGTTTTAGGGATTTCTCCATTATGCTTGGCTATTGTCATCACCTTTTTTTTTATTTAATGGATACATTCAGAATGCACAAGCTAAGGAAAGGTGAAATGAAAATGTTTCATTAAAAGTCCTTGGTTGATTGTCCATCCTATATCACTTTTCTGATCTCATTTAACCCCAAACATGAAATCTGACTTTTTACCTGTTTTGCCAGTGTTGCGAATGAAAGTATCTTCCAAAGTTTCCTTTTCCCATCCATGGAATTTAAGTTTCTTCAGATTCACATTTACCTGGGTAAGATCTTCATCTATATTAATAGGAGATTGTCTGGCACCATTGCAGGCTGAATATTTCTTTCCCCAGTTCTTTTGGTTCAAAGTTCCTAGAAATCAAAACATTTGGGGTAAATCAATTTAAAACCTGAACTGGCATCCATGTATTTTTTAATGTGGGAAAGTTAAAACATGGTTTGTAATCTGTGACCAGAGCACCTGTCCTTCTTTTAGGCCTCATCTGTAGCAATACTTAGCACACCTACCATTGCATCCTACCTTCAACAGTTAAGTCACTATTTGACCATTTTAGACCTCATGCATACATGCTTCTGAATCTCTAGGAAAAGCAGAAAACAACAACAAACACCCTCACACACAATATATAGAAATAACAAATAAAACAGGAAGGAAAAAAAAAAAAAAGCTTTCAGGCGAAAGAAATTGGCATTCAAAAAAACTTGAGAATTACTGCAAAACCCTCCTTTCCAAATAAATCTTTTAATCATATGAATGTCATTAATGTTCCTTCTACCCAATGTGGCCAGCCATCCAATCAGATTTTTAAATAAATAAAAACAATAAGATCTATTAAAAAATCCTTACACAGAGGGAAAAAGGTAAAGTGATTCTACCCTGGGAAAGCAAAAAGGTCAGTGATGCTCTGGCTGTATGGCCTGGCTCTGCCCGTGGAGGGCCATGCACGCACGCTCCAGCCATCGCCCTTTGCAGCTGCTGGGCGAGAGCAGCCAGGAGGTCCCGCGCTGCAGCGGGGCACAGGGGCTGGCACGGCATTTCACGGTACCCGGTTCAGACACAGACAGCATGTCCTTCACCAAAGACCTGATTATTTTCTGTAAGAAATGCTCGAGTACTCTACAGGTCAGTGTGAGGTGTTAGCAGCTGCTGAGAATCGTTTGTTTATAAAATACGGTAATATAAATGATAACAATATTTTGTGTGTGTTTATGCGTTTGCATACATAAACATATTTTTTCCTGACAGGGAATTCTGGTAACACTTCAAAGGGCTAATTAAAACCAAGAGCTGACTGCACAGACCTAAGAAAGTGTAATTGCTTCAGTTAGCTTCCCACTTACTAGTAGTTAAGAGCTAATATTAGTGCATCCAATGCACACATTTGAATTCTATTAGACATGCTGAAATAAGCCAGTGCTCATTTACAAGCTGCTGTGCTACAGCCAAGTCTGTCAGCGGAAGATTTGCTATATTGTACCCCACGTAAGGACAGCACTCATATTGCACTCAGAAAACTCAGAAGGGGAGAAGAGATGCAGCCAGTCCTGTAACCATGACAATAGGCAGTAACACAAGAAGCTAATCTGGATAGCTAGCTACCTAGAAACAAACCTGAGCTAAATTATTCAGCAAGTATCAAGTCAAGCAAGTTACCAATATCACCTTCCTGCAACAGAAATACTGCAGGTCAGATGG
This sequence comes from Aviceda cuculoides, assembly GCA_035590195.1. NCBI lineage: Eukaryota > Metazoa > Chordata > Aves > Accipitriformes > Accipitridae > Aviceda > Aviceda cuculoides. The sequence goes on from JAVJGG010000005.1 coordinate 24,950,303, forward strand.
CATATAAACCCATTTACTACTTGTAAACAGCAACAGAAAAAACTGTTAGGCACAACAGCCAAGCAAACCAAAATGAGTTTAAGTCATAAGGTTATGAATCTGAATATCCTGCAGGTGGGGATTAGAGCCCTGTACCGAGCAAGCAGTGGTCCCCTTGGGAATGGCACATGGGGTAAGCGTCCAGCTCCTCCTCAAGTCACGCTTCTCCTGGATGTTAGCTGTCAGTTACACTTTATCACCTGGGCAAATAAAGCAATATCCTGATTTCTAATGTGCTTTTCATAAGAAAAGAGTGGCTAATATTTCACCTTCTCTCTCAAAAGCTTCCCTTAAGAAATTCTGAGCCCAAGCCAACCAAAACTTGGAGAGTAATCTGCTCAGATCATCTATAGTGAATTTTCTAACAAATATTGAAGGCTTTTAAAGCCAAGAAAGCCAATTTTCTTTAAATACAAACTAGAATAATTAATTTTGTAAACAGAAAAGCCCTCAAACATGGTCAGACAGGACAGAAATAACAACTCTTGGCTTGCCCTGTGCATCCTTGCAGACAGGCCCTTGTTTCCAGGTCTGCTTTCAGCCAGCTCTGTGATTTTCCAAGCTGCAGCAAACTCTTTAGAGCTCTGCCTGGCCCTTTGAAAGTCTCTGCCAGTTTGGGCTGGGCTAGCTGCCCATGCCCATCCCTCGGAGTTCGTCTGCGCTCCCCACTCTGTGCTCTGTTTCTTTTCTCATTCTTTTTGCCATGGCCCAAGACTTCCCCAGGCTCCTGCTGTTGCCCCAAGGCAGTAGAAATCTCCTTTCTCTTTCCACTGACATACCCACTCCCATTGCTCACCTGCAGTCTCTCCTTCAGAACATCATCATGAATGTTTTCCCAACGCGCATTCCCCTTATTCTGCTCGTTTCACCACTGACATTAGAACTGACTGAAAATACAACTCTTTTCTCTCTCCCTACTAGTGTACTTTTGGCTACTTTCTTCCATGCTTCTTTTGATGAATGCAAATATCCCATTTTTGCATTTTTCCTTTAAATTCCCTACTATCCACTATCATGTCCAATTAAAACGAATACATTAAAATTAGAGAAACTATAATCTCCCTCCTAGTTTTCTGGTTTCATATTTTGTGGTTTTGTTATGTAGAATGCAAATTCTTTGACTTGATAGTAATTATCTGTGCCTCAGTGTATAATGTAACAAATCCCTAGCATGAAGCTAATGATAACATTAGTAATCTTAGCTCATCCCAGAAGACAGTGTCGTGCCAACACTGTAATCCGTCACAACGTCCTGAGCCAGGGCACGTGGAGTTATGTAGGATGCTGGCTGCAGGCAGTACGGCAATGCTGTGGCCCGGCCAAGAAAGTTTGTTCTTTCAGTCTGGATGTGAAGCTTTTCCTAAGTATTGCCAGAAAGAAAGAAATGAGGGAAATTAGAAGGCTTGGTGAGATGAAGAACATTATTTCCTGTCCTCCAGAAAGGCCTCAAACCTATGAGATGATCTTGCTAAAAAGATTTGATAATGTTATGCCTTTTCTCTGTGTAGAAATGAAGGCAATTCAGTCAAGTAAGTGATTATAATAAAAGGATTCTCCTTTTATAACTTTGTTGTTTACACCTTACTGAAATCTTACAGCATCTATGAATCTTTATGCCTTGAAGAAAGTTTTAAAACAGTGATTTTCATGTAATTACATATTGCCATACACTCACCAATAGTCACAGGAAGAAGCTGATCTATGTATATTATGTACAAAAAAGATGCAAATACTGTTTCAGCTACTCTCTGGTCAACAAAAAGAAAAGTGCCTATCCTATCTGTATGAATACTAGCTTGAAATCAACCAAGGATAAATAAAAAAAGTATTTAATGGTTGCAGAGGACAAGAGATAAGACTTCCAGCTACAACAAATTAACTGAATGCTCCAAATCAATGCTCCTGCTGGCAAATCTGAATAGGTATTTGACAACTTCTAATCAGTTTTCTTCTTTGTGGTCCAGCAGCTGGCATAGCTGAAAAAGCTACATAAGCAAAGGACACCATTATTGCTTACAACTGCAGAAGTACAAGCCATCTCAGCACTGAGGAACACAGGCAATGTAGAAGCTCTCTTTCTAAGGTAAAAATGATATTGAGCTCAGTAATGAGGAACAAGACCTGTGTTCATTTTGCAAGTCAAGAGGAAAATCATACTTGCATAACTACTGAGAAGTTGCAATATTGATCAAAAGCTATGGAATTAAATGTACAGAAAATCAATGGCAGGCTCTGGTCTGGGGCAGGAACATGGAGAATTCCAGAAGGAACTGGAGTTCACTCATGATGTTCCAAATTACATTTGAGCAGCAAAAGAGATGTTTATACATAAATTCTGCAAATGTTGGACCAGATAATGGTGTGTCTATAATAGCAAGTAGTGCAGACCAATGAGTGGGTTTATAGAGTGAAACAGTTGGGGCTGAGGACCAGATGTCCATACCATACGTATTTCATGTTTTTACCTCAGCCTAGCTCTGTCTGGTCCCATGGGCTGAATGCCCATCAGTTGGTGAAGTGCATTAGGTACGTTCCTGCAGCACGTCTCCTGTTTAGTATCAGTTGAGATTAACCCACGTCACACACTGTGAGACAACTCTACCTTGCGAACCAAAGCTTGGCAAGGAGGGTGCAGCCAGGAGATTTGCTTCAGAAGTCCACTCCCGATCTGAACTAAAGCATTAACGTAAATGCATCTGGTGTAGGCAGCAGGTGGTGAAACTGCTGCAGTTTACATGACTTGCAGAAAGCCAAACTAAAAGCGAAAGAACCAAATGTTTTTAAACAAGAGCAGATTGTTTTACTGTAGGTGTTATGATGGAAATCATAAATCAAAGCCATGCCAGCCATTTTGAAAAATATTGTTGAAACCGAGCTTTGAAAATGAATTCCTCCAAACTGTGCATTGGAAATCTGAGGAGAATAAAAATGTGCATGATATATCTTGAAGAGTGCACAGAGGAAGCAATGTTTGTCAAAGCTGTCAGCTTTGAAGAAGTAACTGACAATTCACAATGAATGAAAACGAGCCCAAACAAAGCAAATTACAAGTTAATGGTAGACTGCCTATACCACAACCTTTACCCCTCTTGCCCAGGGCAGAATGTCCAAAGAAAACTTTCCTACCCTTTATTTCCAGGAACTGTTCATACCTAATTCTCCTCCTCATCCTTAGCTCCAGTGATGCCATCCCTACAACGAGCATCCAACTCTCATTCCGTACTTCGCTTCTATCTGCTGCTGTCTTTAGAAGATCTGGCCCACAAGGTGTTACTGCACTTCTGTCTTTTGTAAAAACACTTTAAAGAAAAGCATCTGTCAAACAACTCTCTGTGTGCTGGTATCCTATGCAAGTGGAAAGAGTGAGGAGGGCTGAAGACAAGCTGTGAAACTGAGTGGGCTGTGGTCCTCGCAGCAACTTGCCAGGAGAGGAGTTTCTTAGCGCGCTCACACACTACTACGTGTGGGTCTGCTGGACTGTAAACCTTCATTATGAGTACTGCTGTTTACTACTATGTATCGGTACTGGCTGAATGTAAAATACAGTTCATGAAAAATGGAAGATACCTTTTTAAATCAATGGAAAGTTATCTTTATACAGAAATAATTTAAATGTAAACCTCAAATTCAATGAGTGGGATTCTGAATACATGAAACAAATACTCATCATTTCTTCTTCATAGTGAATACGGATGTAGTTTCTGAAGAAATACAATCTTCAAAATAACGCTTTAGACTTTAGGTGATTAATAACGATGTCAGATAATTGCATTAGTAAGGAGATACATTTTACTTGGAAAATTCTACTTCCCAGCACTTCACTTTAGTAACTGTTTTGACATCACAGAGTTTGCATTCTTAGCTCTTAGGATCATGTTTCTCCTGAATGGGCATACTCCTAGCACATGCCCCCTCAGGAACTCTAAGAAGCTCTAGCATTAATGACAGTTACAGAAAAAGAAATGCTTTAAATACTGGTGAAGAAGCCATATTTTTTTCACAAGCATAAGCTTTGGAACACAGGGAGGTTAACATCATCACTGTTAGACATCTACTGTTAGACAGAAATAAGGATACAATATAAGACCATGTGTCATGGTTTAAGCCCAACTGGCAACAAAGCACCACGAAGCTGCTCGCTCACTCCTTCCCCCCAGCCTCGTGGGACGAGGAGAAAATATAATAACGAAAAGCTCGTATGTCGAGACAAGGACAGGGAGGGATCATTCACCAAAAACCAAACTCAGCTTGGGAAAAAACAAAACCAATATAATTTACTACAAGTCAAAACAAAACAAGGATATTGGGAAGTAAAACCAAACCTTAGAACCCCTTCTCCCCACCCTCCCTCCTTACCACCTCAGCCCCACTCCCGGTTCTCTCCCCCAG
>JAVJGG010000005.1:24954950-24970340 GCA_035590195.1 Aviceda cuculoides
CCATATTGGGGGACCTCCGCTCCCCGCTCCCCTCCAGGGGCTGGGGGGGGACAGCCTTCCCGCCTCACCACGGGCTGCAGGGGCAGCCCCTCCTCAGGGCACCCTCCTCCCCTCCTCCCTCACTGACCTGGTACCTGCAGAGGGGCCCCTCTCACACCCCCATCCCCTACTCACTGCAGGTTTCCCCTCTTAAATCTGTTCAGGTGTTACCACCATTGCTGAAGGGCTCGGCCTGGGCCAGAGGCGGCTCTGACTCGGAGCCGGGGAAGCTTCCGGCAGCTTCTAACCAAAACCCCGTCACACAAACCCAAAACACCATTTAAGTTTTAGACTCTCACCAGTTACAGAGTATAAACACTGCTTCTCAAACTGGGAATAATGGGTAGTACAGAAATAATCATAGGTCTGATTCAGGTTTTCCATGCTCCTACCTCATTCATTATTTCATTATTTAAACTGGTATGAATCCTAGTGTTTACATTATAGATGAAAGACAGCAGAAAAAAGAGAGATGGATTCTTTGCTGCTACTTAATTTCTTCCTCTCCATTTTTCATCAGCTTTTGCTTTCACAACGATATTATTACTTTTATAAATATAAATTGGACACATATAGGAGATGAAGGATATCCCCTCTGTGTAGACTGTTAATAATGGATTTGCCTTATCAAAAATGTTATTGGCTTACCACTTTGAAGTGTTAAGTGATTTCAAGGGGCGTTTTTTTAGAGCAAACACATTTTATCTAAGATATGAGAAATCAGAAATAAGGCCATGAAAAGATGCGGGTACTTATACTGGGATGAAGTTTAAATTTAGATGCCCAATCAACACTGCTCTGAACACCAAACTGTAGAGCTATTCTTTTTTTTCCTATTTCTGCTTCATTATTTAGATAGTGCATCCAAACTGGATGAACAGAGATGGAGATCAACAAACCTCAGGATGCTTCATACCACTAACAGTGAAGGCATTTAGCTTATTACCAAACGTCGCACAATGCAATCTCTAATCCTTCAAGGCAGAAGAATTATTTCAGTTCACATTCTGGATGAGTGCACTAGTGGCCCAAAGATACAAGTACTGCCAATATTAATCTTGTGAATGTTACCATAGTTCATATTACAAAGGCCACAACCTAACACATGGCATTCTAGCGAAACATTTTGGTCATCAAAAAAATGGAAGGTTTAAGGTTTACATATTACTGAGTAGAAGACAACACTTCTGCTTCACCTTGATCTTCATTGTAAGGATTTTTGGAGTTTGTGTTTTTCCCCTCCAAAAGCCCCAACTAACCCCACAGCCTGTTCATGAGCAGTCTCATAAAGTTTATAAAAATTCTTCAGATTGAAAAAGCCCAGACTTTAACTTGTGAAATTACTTGTCGGGACAGAGTCACAACTAAAGAGAAGGAATTTTGGCTTCCAGATTTGAGCTTAGCCAATTATTATGCCTGTCTCAGTGATTTAATTGCTTGTGGGTTTTCCAAGACTGGATTGCTTGCCAAAGTCTACGTCAAATGTTCAAAAGTGAAATTATACTGGTTTTGTTAAAGACAGTCAGCCCACAGAGTAACTGAATGGCCACTCCAAAAAACTTTAATAGCATTTAAACTCTCAAAGTTCAACACTAATGAAGCAACTTGCTTTTAAATGAGCAAGAGCCAAATATATTGATCCCACAATTTTTTTTGGCACACATACAGTGACAGAGAAACGAATGCAATATGTTTTCTTTACTGTAGGGTGTAATATTTCAAATAAAGCAAATAGAATCAACAAAAAAATTCTAGTTACTTTGCAACTAGATGCACTCAGGCAAGCCAAAACCATCTAATCTATTATTTTGTTTAGTGCCTTATTTGTCATTTTTGTATCTGCTACATTGTATTCTCTATACCGTGTGTATGTGCACACAAAAAACACAATATGTACTGTAAGAACACAGGCAAATATGGACTTTTCCTGAGGAGAATACCCTAAAAGGTTGTACAGCACTAACTTGCCTTCAGCTGAACTCTGGTCTGTTCATTTTCTCTATTCCTCATCTAAAATGTGTTGGACCACTTACCTCTTACTAAAACCTAACTTAGAAGATGAGTCAGGAAAAGTCTGGTGAAACATTTTGTTATCTTCGGATTATTGGACCTTTCTCTCATCTTTTGTTTGTTTATTTGAACAGAAACTTTATGCTTTCTTCACAATGTCACTGAGACATTGCTCAATAAAATAACCAACAAGCAATTGAGTGAGAAAAATGTTTTGTTTTTTTCACTTTATCCCCACGGAAAAAAAACAAACAAACCATCAGATAGAATAAACTACAGTTGTTGAGATACAACGGAAAACTGTAATCAGTATTATTAATACAGTGGCTGTCTGGTGATTTTTCTTCCTGGGAGTCAGTCTGATGATTCATAGTCAGACTAAGTGAATTACTGAGCACAATTCGTAGGAGGATAAATGCCAGTGGACAGCTTTCTTTCAATATAGCAACTGTTTGCTGTTCCTTTTCTTCTTCTTTCGTTCTGTGATAAATCTGGCCATTGCAGGCTAGTCAGAAAATATATAATCAAACACTTCTATGCCAAAAAAATACAGATTATCACTGATGCTCCATTTGCAGTGCACTCAATGGGATAGCTGTTTAGACTAGGAAAAGGATTATGGGAGAAATTCAGTCAACCTTTTAAGATACCTCTTTTCTATTATTCTCATCCCATTGCTCCTGAATTTGCATACAAGTGCTGCTAGAGAATCATGTAGCAATATATAATGAAAATGTGCCACATAATTTTTTATAATTAATGTAGAGTTAAGATCTAAGTTATATTTTTCAAGTAAGTATTAAGGAAGGAAATTTGGTACGGTGCCAAATGGGAAAATGTAGAGTAAAAAAGATACACATTCTTCCTCCTGCTTTTATTTAATTTTTGACAATATGTGAAGCCCTAATTGGAAGCCCTGAATACTTGTAAACCTTGCTCTGAGGAATTCAGGTTGTAGCAATGATTTCCTTTACCTTTAGTAATACTTAAGATCATGAAACTGAACATAACACTGTTGAGTGACAAAGATCATTCCAAGATCACAAATAACCAGAGCTGAAAACAGAACTGGAATGCATGTAGGTGACTCACTTTTAGCCTAAGAAATAGGCAATGCCTTTTGGCCAGCGCTAAGGAACATGGCCTATGACTTCATTTCATATACCATACAGCTCCACTTTTTTTCATGCTGGATATTATAGAATTAGCTGTCAATTTTGTGTCATGTAAGTGTCAAATGCCTTTTTGGTTTTTCACAAGAAGAGGACTCCCCACCTGTTTTTGAGCTGTTTGGCATACCGCTAGCAAGGAAGGATGAATAAAATGGGACCGTTGCAGACTTTGTCCTCTAAAGCCACCCTGATTTGCAAAATAAAAGCAACAGTTTTCCAGCGTGGTACAGCTCCATCACAGTCCAGCTTCCTGGAAGCAAAGCTTACTCCCAAACTTACAGCTACTGCACAGAGAACGAGTGAATGTATGTCATCTTTCTGCTGGTGAACATGGGCATAAATGAAGCTTATGGAGGCATATCCCTCTGCCCCCTATCATGCAAGTACCATTGTATTAGAAATGCAGTGGCTGCCTATGACAAAAATTGTGTAGACTCAAAGCTTGCACCAATTCTAAACAGACCAAAAAAAAAATGCACTTTAAAGGACCGTCAGCTGGAGCAAAGAAAGAGGAAGCAATGATCTACCGCAAGTGCAGCATTTCGCATCTGTCCGATAAGTGATAGTTGATGTAGTCCCAGGAGATGAGCACAATGAAACCCATCTTCAGCAGCAAGAAACCTCATTTTTACCAGAGTACAGATCACCATCTAAGTGTAATGAATTGCACTATGACAGTCTTTGCTTTTCACTCCTCATTACTACAAGGTAGACTCTGCCGTATTTTAGACATTATTGTGGGTGGTAGAACCAGGCACTCAGCACAGAAACAAAATGCAATGACAAATTTTAAAATAGAGCATGTAATTTCCTCTTTCTCAGCTTCTCAACAGATCAACAGATCTAACGATATTGGCTCCCACTGAGAAAACCATTATGGCTTCCTTTTCTCTCCTGGTGTGGTATGTCCTCCCTCCTTCCCTCACTCCACTTCCCTCCTTCCCTCTTTCCTTCCTCCTTCCTGTCCTCTCTTTCTTCCCTCTTTCCTCTCTCCCTCCTGGACTATTAAATGTTAATAAGCAGTCTTTTCAGTTCCATGAAAAGTCCTGTGGTGGTATGCCACCGGGGCACTTTTTCCTGTTACCAAACATGTGCATTATTATGTCGCTACCACCTAAGAAAATAACTTCTGTCAGTACTAGCCTATCTATAAGAATAATACGTCTCAAAGGCCACAGTCATAAGTTCTGATCCAAAGCCTGCTGAAGTATATAAATAAATCACAAGTAGGTTCTCTGGGCTTTGGATCAGATCATACATAAACAATCACTACTAAACACCACGAGTGGAACCATGGATGCAAAAATTCCACAAATAGCCATGAAAACGATTGGCATTTACCCTTGAATAGCAAAAAGGCATTTATTTCAACTGTAAAGAATAACAAAGGTCCTGAAAAGCAAGGACTAGACAGAAATAAACCAAAGCAAGACAAATACAAGGATAAAAGACTACTGGATTACATCACTGGCCAGTCAGTCCCAGCATCTGCCAGCAGAAAAATTACCCTAATGTCCAAGAGGACATAGAAGTAATTCTGGTTTTTTGCTCCCCAGGTTCTCATTTTTACAGAGCTTCAATTTTTATAAAATGAAGCTCCTACAGATCTCCAGAAGAACATAATACCATAGGAAAGTGGGATTTCTTTTTAGCATCCTTTAGCAGGATTTGGTATCACACTTCTATGGGAATTTCAATACATATTATGTTTGCATAATGGTAAGTGTAAGAGGAGGTGATGGCAGGAATTTTTTATATAGTATTATACTGAGTCATACGGATTTCTTATACAGAGCCATAGCTGTATGTGTGCTTATCTGCAGAATTTCTTATCATATTTTACTATTTACTTTAGAAAGCCAATTCTAGTTCATAAAGTGGCTGTTTAGCAAGGACTTTGAATGCAATAGCAAAAACTTTAATTCTCTTTCCCTTTCCCCTTAAAAATAAAAGAAAATCCTTTGAAAAATGTTAAAAACCAACCCCTTCCTAACATTCCACAAACCTTCCTGCACTACTGGTATTACTTTATTTGGACTAAGTATAATTTCAGTGTTACCATTATGTTTCCATTTTGTCCACAGACTTTATAACAGATACTTTCAGAACTGGCGTAGCAATGTCAGTGGATGTATATGACTCTTTCTCTGGCAATATTCCATGATAAATTTAAGTAATACTATTATGCGATTAGTCTTTTTTGAGACTATCATATCCTCAAAAACATTCTTTACCAACTCTTCGAGTGAGTGAGGTTTTACCCAGCCTTGATGTGATAACAGCATTACATAAATTACACAGTAGATATTTCTTTCAAGTATTTCTTCCACAAACATGCTCTGCAAATCTGTTTTTCCTTTGCAGATCTATAATAAGGCCCAACCAGTTTTTAAAATCTTTCAGTATTAAGAACTTTCAAAGTAATTTTCAATTCTGAGTAGTTATTCTTAAGAATGCATACCTAAAAGCTATTGAGCAGTAGATGTAACACCTCTTATTAGCATTTACCTGCACAGCTTTTCCATTCTATCCTACAGTGGAAACTGTTTGAAATGAGGATGCAAGCAGCATTTAACTGCTACAGAGGCACACACTTAATTCATGCATCTCTGGGCAATTGTGGTCTCACATCTATCTCAGTCAGCCAGGAAGTTCTTGCCCCTCTGTGAGTCTCGTGGTGATAAAACTGGCCTAAAATGTCTTGCTGCTGTTAGGAGCACTGCTTTTTACTTCATATTTTCTGAAACTAAGAATTTAATCCACAGCACTGCTTGTATTGAGAAACAAACAGAAACTGACATCTAATCTACTCCCTCTGAGTCAAAAGTTCATAGTGGGGATTCCAGTTTTCATATCAATATTGCTTTAAATTCACTAAACTCTTTAATGGCTTAGTACTTAAATTTTTTCTTTTTATCTATAGCTAATACATAAAATAATCAACCTCCATGAAGATTTGTGTCATCATTTTTCTTTTTCTGTTCTCCTTTCACTTCCACACACGGGAAAGTAGAAGAGGATCAGAAGAGCATGTTACTTCCTTTCTTCACATTGTTGCCCAGGGATCAAATATGTAGGTGTATTGGGTCTGGCTGAGACGGAGTTCATTCTCCCCATAGCAGCCCTGGTAGTGCTGTGCTCTGCACTGGCAGCTACAAAGGTGTTGGTAACACACCAGAGCTTTGGCTGCTGCTGAGCAGGGCTGGCGCAGCGTCAAGACTGTCTCCTCAACATTTTTTGCCCCCCCCCCCAACAGCAGGCTGGGGCTGGGTAAGATCTTGGGAGGGGACATAGCCAGGACAGCTGACCTAAACTAACCAAACATACATTCCATACCATATAATGTCAGCTCAGATATAAAAGGTAAGTAAAGTGAGATGGAAGGGGAGGCATTTTCGTCTTCCGGAGCAACCGCTACACGTACTGAAGCCCTGCTTCCCAGGAGTGGCCAGACATCGCCTGCTGATGGGAAGCAGAGAATAACATCGTATGTTTTTCTTTGTTTTTCACGTGTGACCTTTGCTTTCACTTTATTAAACTGTCCTTATCTTGACCCACGAGCCTTTGTTATATTTTCTCTCCCCTGTCCAGCTGAGGATGGGGAGTGATAGAGCGGCTTTGGTGGGCACTGGCACCCAGCCAGGGTCAACCTACCACAGCAGGGTACTTTTTACCACCTGCAAATATAGTATTTATTTCTTTTTACTAAGTAAACCATTCAAGGAGGAAGAGATCTAGCACACTTTATCACAGTTGGATAAATTAAAGGCATGTTTCTTGGTTCACTTACCTATTTTAAGCAGGAAGTTACTATGGCAGGAGCAAGAGGAACACATAGTACTCCTGAACACATTAACAGCATCTAACCATCAAACCTCTCCCCAGTGCAGAGAAGCAATTATATTCTGTCACAGAGTTGCACTACCATTCACATAGAGGAAATTAGCCAGTCCTAAGAGGGAACTGGATGCACACAAGTGAATTCAGCACCAAGTAGTCCCAAGTATTCAAGAATCCCAACACTTCTAGACTTGTGAAAGTCTTCTATACAAGCAGATTAATTAAGTTTTAGTGAAATTTTATCTACTGCTGCTTCTCCTTTCCTCTTCCCTCCTGGTGGAAAGTATCAATTTTATGCTTATGCAAAAAATTATGCTACTATAAACATGTTATCTTGAATGTTATTTTGTTATCTTGAAAAACACACTTACAATTACTGAGTTACTCCAGAGCAAAAATTTTCTGACAAGAATCTTCTCTGTTCAGTCTGCAAGGAACTGGACAGCCATAACTAAAAAACCAAGTCTGTAAGCTGCTAGGACAAAATCTCCCCAAAACATGCCTACTGTGCAGCTGCTTGAAACGTAGTTAACCAAGCTTAAGAGACCAAGCCACGTTAGAGTTCATAGGTTCCCAGATTTTCACCAAAAGCTCCCTAAACACTCTATCACTGCCTGTGCCCTAAGGCACTGTCAGTTTGAGGAAGCTGAGCAACCAAAATCAAAGCCCATTTTGGATTCACAGACTAGTCATCCCTTGCCACGATCTCCCAAGGCACAGACCTAGCTGGCATGCACCTAGTGATCCTCAGACTGTGCAGCCAACAGCACCAAGATGAAAGCAAAGCCCTGCAGCTGCACCTCCTGCCATTGAGGAACATTCAAGTGGATGCCCATTTTACTACAATATTCCAGCAGCTACAGCCAGGCAATGTATTCAGGAGAACATGAGTGAAATACCCTCCTCAGACAAAAAAAAAAAAATTATTCATGATCCATATTTTGCATTTCCCATGACAAGGCCTGAGAATATTGAAAAGGGGTGGAGAACAAGTCCTCTTCACTCACCTTGCCAGTGCTGGGACATGGTGAGGCTAAAAATTCAAGAATCATTGGGCCATAAGAAGGAGGCGGAAGGCTGATTTTGTAGCCCAGCAGCTGGAGCATTCAACAGGGAAAGGATAGGGATGACACAAATGGGATGAGACAGGCACCTTTCTGCTAATCGGTGGATTCTGAGGCAAGTAACACCCTCTTGTGTTGTTTAGACACCTAATGTAGGTGCATAACCTTGAACTGTGTACTTAAGAGAAGATGTATGTTCCCTATAATCTCTCAGTTATCAGTGCTTTTATAACGGGCCATGCTAAACCTTTGTCCACTTGAGAAGTCTATACTGCAAATTACTGCAAAATAACTACCACATTTCAAATTTGCACCTTAGATTATTCCACATATAGGTTCCACTGGCACACATAAACCCTGAACCAGAGTCTAATTCTTCTATAGTATTTCTCTGGTGTTTTGGTTCTCATTTGAATGAGAACTCATTTCTCCTCAGCACCACAACCAGATCCATGTGGGCAGCCAGCTATCCTGGTCACAGAATATACTGATGGCCACAAAACACCTTGTATATCACTAGTCTGTTCACATAAATAGACCATATTTCTGTGACAAATCAAACCCCACTATTACGAAAGCAATTAGGGCAAGTAATTGTTACAAATAATTAAATATAATAAATGCCTAGTTGTTTTATATTTGCTCTTCCAGCACAATGGCTAGTGTATGCAATACGGGATTCAGCACCAAATAGCAGTGCATGCATTAAGAGATTTCTGACACAGTTCCATGACTATTCAATCACAGAATCATACAATACCAGGTTCGAAGAGACCTCAAGGACCATCTGATCCAACCTTTCTTGGCAACAGCACGGTCTAGACAAGATGGCCCAGCACCCTGTCCAGTTGAATCTTAAAAGTGTCCAATGTTGGGGAATCCACCACTTCCCTGGGGAGATTATCCCTATGGCTGATTGTTCTCATTGGGAAAAATTTTCCTCTTGTGGCCAAAGTCACAAGACCTCTATTAACCAAAGCCTATATCAAATAATGATGTCTAATTCTTATATTCTCGAACAAGAAACTCAGACTGTATATATAAAATAACAATGAGGAAAATCAGAGAAGGAAACCTCACCTAGGTTATGCAAAGTATAAACCAACCACTTACTGTTCTAAATCTTTTTTTTTTTTTTTTTTCCTGGAAGAACTTCCCTTGTGCTTACCATGTGCACTCTACACCACAGTGTATGTGTCACAGTCTCCCAGTGTTCTCATTCTTTGATGACCTGTGTATGACTTCTCCCTAAGCAGGGCAGCTGTGAATGACTAATGTACACATTGATTGCAATTGGGGTGGAAAGTGTGGCAAAGATTACAATGGTTAAAGAGCAGATACAAGGCCGGAGTTTCTAGCCATGGCATATTGCACAGGCAAGGCATACTAAAGCCCAAGTATTGAATCTATATCTCTTGGTATAGTTTCGAAAATATGAAAAGATTAGTCTCATTCATGAATGACTTGCATGACATTTACACAGAAATTTCAATCTGAAGGGACTGATCAAAAAACCCTGTAGGTGAATTATATGACTCTTCTGCATCAATTCTAAGATAGGGAATAACACATTAGATTAGAAAAAGGTGGGAGCTTGGGGGTGGGAAAGCAAGGCAAAAGCACTATGTAAATGAAAGTTTCTGAGAAAATGCAGAGACAGCTTCTTGCATGTGTAATTGTGAACTCCTTTTTTAAATAATTTCTCTCTGCTGTAGGCAGCAACAACCTTTCCCTTCATTAGAATCAGCTTTATCTTGGAATAATACCCAGAATCTCTTGTTTCCAGTACAGCCTACCTCCCTGTGGGGAAACATCAAATCTAGAAGACTCAGTCAGTGGAGTTTCCATGAATTGTTTCTGCAATGAAAAGATGTTTTTGACTTCACAGAAAATACTGCCAGTCTGTGACTGAGTCACAGGAGATCTGTTGAAAATGAGGTTTTTTCTATATTGCCTCTACTTTTGCTAATATCCTGTCACACTGCAGTGTGATAAATAATTCCTTGACTGGTGGTTGTCTTTGAAACTCTTATTTGTAGAGACTTGCCATACAAACTTGTACTGGGACTCACGTGCCCTTGTCATCTTTTAGTTTGCCATGTTCTTGCTACTTCTTTCCTTCTCCAGTTTAGTAACGACCTGTCTTTAGTGTGAGACTCTTAATCAGAATCACAGAACCACAGAATGGTTGGGGGTGGAAGGGACCTCTGGAGGTCACTGTCCAACCCCCCTGCTCAAACCAGGTCATCTACAGCCAGTTTCCCAGGACCATGTTTAGACAGTTTTTGAATTATCTCCAACCACGGAGACTCCACAATCTCCCCGGGCAACCCGATCAGTGCGAAGTCACCCTCACAGGTAAAAAGTGTTTCCTGATGTTCAGAGGGAACCTCCTGTGTTTCAGTTTGTGCCCATGGCCTTCACTGGACTGTCTCTAATATATCCATGACTGTTGCACTGGGAAGCCCAGGACAGTACCCCAGCTGGGGCCCAGCAGGGCTCAGTAGAAGGGAAGGATCACCTCCCTCGACCTGCTGGCAACACTCCTCCTAATGCAGCCTGGGTTACCATTAACTTTTTTTTGCTGCTAGGGTACATTGTTGGCTCACATTCAACTTGGTGTCCACCAGGACTCCCAGGTCCCTCTCAGCAAAGCTGCTTTCCAGCTGGTTGGCCCCCAGCATGTACTGGTGCCTGGGGTTGTTCCTCCCAAGGTGCAGGACTTTGCACTTCCTCTTGTTGAACTTCATGAGGTTCCTGTCAGCCCATTTCTCCAGCCTGATGAGGTCCCTCAGCACTCATCTCAGTTTTATATCAGCAAACTTGCGGAGGTTACACTCTCCCCCATCATCTAGATCACTAACAAAGATATACATAAATATTCTTTTCCCATTATGCTGGACCTTGTTAAGAAAAAATAATACAGACTTGTGAAGCCAAGTTAGAAAGAAAAACCTCTTCACCATAGCTGCATAAGCTATACCAGAGCTTAGAGCTCCTCGGGCATTACACGTGTTCTGCATGGCCATCCTGGGCACCCCATCTCAGTTATGGGATCTACAAAACCTGGGGATGAGCTGTGTATACTACTCCACAGGTTGGAAAATTATATTCCATGACCACATTGGCAACATCAGTAAGCGGAGCCTGAAGAGCTCTGTCCTTGCCAGCCTCTGTGCTGTCAACCTGTTATATTACTGCCATCCCCCCAAAGCAAAATACTGAGGGACAGTGTAAGGGACTCATGATACTAGCATTCAGTCTCACATCAGGGAGGGATTTTGTTGACAATTGTGTCCTTGTCTCACTTCTTAGCTAAGCAGAATTTAATTAAAACACATTTCCTGAGAACATTTGATCACTGTTCAAATAATTCTCAGCTCACAAGGCACTAAGGGAGCTTTACTCCCTGCCCTTGGCCACTCTGCATTCCCATGCTGTTTGACTTGACTGCAGCTGTATATCTGCATAGACTCACCCCTTCAGATTAGGTATCCCTGTTCCATAATAAGCAGAGCCTATTGAAAAACTGTAAAGCATGATCTTGCCTTTAATTTGGTACATAATTTAATTTGATATTAGGGCAAACTCTTGGTTGCATAAAATAAATATTGTCATTACACATACCACAATCGTTCCCTTGTTAATGCTGCTGCTGCTGATTACTAAAAATTTGGCAGTTGCATTTCTCCAGATGTGCTACTTAAATGGCCATTTAGGATGGAGAACTTCCACCCTCTGCCTTATACAGTTTTATAGTTCTCATCCTTGTACAAACTGGGCATTTGATGGACCACAAATATATAAGATCTTACTCTATTTTAACGGGTTTTGAAAACAAAGTATTTCTTAACAAATATTGCAGGAAACAAAGTGACATGAGCAGTATAGTGCTGTCTCTTGTATCTGGCCAGGACTGAAATGGTGGTAGCTGACACTGAAAACAAATTTAACAATTTTCAGCTGCGTTGGTCTAATTAGTGCTTAAGGGATACCTTATGAGGGAGCTAAAAAAAGGAAGAACTTGCATTCAAGAAGGGCGATTAGTGTTGTGGGTTCCTGTGAAGCATTAACTTGACAGCCACGCACAAGTCAACAGTATTTTTGTTCTCTCCTCTCTACTGGGGGTATTGTTTCAAAGAGGGTCATCATTTTGCAAGTCTGGCATCTACTTGCATTGTTTAAAAATCTTACAAGACCCCCATTAGAATAATGGGTCCTGACATATATTTCCTAATTTGCTGTATGATATAACTACTGTGGACAACTGTAATCATACCCCAACTGCTGCTTTAGAAAGACGTTTTTTAAAAATTGCTCCATTGATCTGAGATATAATCTGCATCTGTGATGGTATAAACAATATGTCCTGTGGGATGACAGCACTAATATTTTATTAATAACTCCTTGCACAGCCTCCTACATGAGCTGTGGAATGTAAAAACAACCTCCATTGAAGCAGAGGATGTAAAATAAGAAGTGGATATATAAATAACCTTTAAAAAACAATTAGCCACTTCAACATTTCATAAGCTGCATTTCTGCTTAAGATTTTGGCTTTTGAACTGCAGGTTTGCTACCCTGCATAGAGTTTAAAGGATGCTTGCTGCCAACTTGAAACCTGGTCAGTCATTTTCAACAAAATCAGATTACTTGGTTTGAGAGATCACGTTTGTCAGCCTTTGAGGTTTGAGAATCACGTTGCCTATTTTTAAAGGATATTTTTCTCCTAAGCATCCATATGCTATAGTTTCACTCAAACAAAAAGAGGAAACTGAGAGGGAAAATGCACTGAAGTTTTTAGCCATCTCTCTGTGGCAGGGGACAGGCTTAATACAATACGTCTAATGCAATTGGTGAAATACACTACACAGTTGAAGGCAAAAGGACTTGCAGGGGGAGATCCAGCGTTCATCAATTAAGTGTGTCTCTCTCTTCACTGGCTATATTGAAGGCAGGCACCTTTCAAAGGGCAGTCCGATCTGTCCAGTTCAACTGGTTCTCTCTTAATGGTAATCAGGGGTGATGGCCACAGATAATACACCACTGCCTCTGCACTAGTGGTTAGAGCACTGAGTGAGGAGGCAGTGACTTGAATTCTTGGGTTTATTCTTCCTGTAGGAGTTATGCCAAGACATTAGGAAAAGGCCTAACCAGTAAAAGAGAGAAGTGGCTGTCCTTTCCAAAAAGGCTGGGCTGCTGTGGCCTCTGAGCAGCAAGAGACCTCAGCTCTCAAGGCAAAAAGAAGCCTGACCTTCACCTCGTGGTTATAACATTTAGTAGAGGGAAAGGAGGGCAAAGGAAAAGCTTGGAGCCTGGTCTCTCCTTCTAGGTCTGTTTTTTGCCTTTTATTCAGAGACAATCTAATTTGAGAGGGGGGGAAGCTGCATCTGGAACCTCAATTCCAGTGAGTTGCACTAATTTGCAAAAAAATTGCACCATATTGCAGGAAGAAGAAAGGAGCTATAGGAGGTTAGATAGAGTAGGTACAGTTCATGTGGGAGCCTGCAACTTTGAAGACTGTAAGCTGTAAACTTTGGAGTGTGTAAGATGGAGAGAGCAAGTAGGTAAAAAAAAAATTGAATATATTTCCACAGGGCATTTTAACGGGAAAGTATTGTTTGTGTATTTCACTTTAACTAATTAATAGCAGTGGATACTTCCTTCAAAAATAAAAAAAACAAGTGATACTTGAGGCTGATGAACATGATGCCCTTATGCAGAGACAGACAGCCCTGCTCCTTCATACACACCAGCACTTCTGTGCTCTGCTTCCAGAAAAAAGCCAATGATCTCTGACAACTAGAATAGCCACTTCATAAGTTATAGAAAGATGTCAGAGGGAAGAAGAAAGATGTTTGGGAA
Source organism: Aviceda cuculoides (assembly GCA_035590195.1). Classification (NCBI taxonomy): domain Eukaryota; kingdom Metazoa; phylum Chordata; class Aves; order Accipitriformes; family Accipitridae; genus Aviceda; species Aviceda cuculoides. The sequence goes on from JAVJGG010000005.1 coordinate 24,968,941, forward strand.
GTGACAGAGACATTTTTTTCCTGACTGCATCTCTGTCTTTAAATCAGCCAAGTGCATAAGCCTGTAAATTGAAGTGTCGTCTGTTCTCAGTAACCTCAAGGGACTGCTTAGCTAGAAACGGGTCCTAAATGTGTGTATTATTATATCTTAGGTTATAAAAGCATCTACTTAAATGTACTCCTATAATGTGCCAATTTATTACAAAAACATGCACAAAAGTGATACAATGATGTCATTGCTCTGGGCTGCTCAGCAAACAGAAAGTGGTTTGTGTTTCAAAGAACAAATATGAAAGGTTGATGAAGATATACAGGTCCAAGTCTGACATTTAAAAAAGTGATTACAACTGTTTTTTCTAGATCTGCTATTGTTGGGTTGTTGTTTGTAACTATTCCATCTCTAGGCAAACATTCTGGCTCCATTACGCAGTATCATTATGACACACAAACGAAACCTAACATTATCCTCCCAGGGACATGGATTCATCATACACTACAGTGCAGTCACCTCTGGGAATATTATAAGGAGCTCATCAGCTAGACAGAAAGCAAAAAAGCGTGACATGAAGGAAACTGATTCACCAAGGACAAATGTGTGAGCACCAGTGATGCACTGTGCTGCTTGAAGGAAGCTGTGGAGATGTTCTGAGATAGCATGCTGGCAAAGCTGATTTCTCCTATAACCACGTTAACGTAAAACACGAATACTAGGACAAATACAGAGCGTCCACTAGAAGCCATTATTTGGGTGAACAGATAATGCTGTGCAGCTGCATTACTATGGCAGGACTGCGGAAGGCTTGATGAAACAACAGGCTCTGCTAGTCCACACTGTGCCCACAAATACAGAGGAGGCTAGAAGCAGTACAAATACAGAATATCTGACCCTCAGGCTGCTCCGGCAGGAAAGTCAGCAGGTTCCAGCTGCTGACAGTCCAGCTGGTCAGAGCTACTCAGCAGCATGAGAAAGAACCCACCGCTCTACCATAAAGAGCCTTTCCTTCTGTCGTGGTTTAACCTCAGCCGGCAACTAAGCACCACACAACTGCTCACTCACTTCCCCCCCAGCAGGATAGGGGGAAGAGAACTAGAAGTGTAAGAGTGAGAAAACTCATGGGTTGAGATAGAAACAGTTTAATAATTGAAATAAAATAAAATAATAATAACAATAAATTGTAATGAAAAGGAAAATAACAAAGAGAGAGAAATAAAACCAAAGGAAGACAAGTGATGCAAATGAAGACAACTGCTCACCACCAACAGACCGACGACCAGCCAGTCCCCAAGCAGTGGTCCCCCAGCCAACCTCCCCCCTAGTTTATAGGCTGAGCATGATGTCCTATGGTCTGGGATATCCCTTGGGTCAGTGGGGGTCAGCTGTCCCGGCTGTGTCCCCTCCCA
>JAVJGG010000005.1:24970440-24984684 GCA_035590195.1 Aviceda cuculoides
GGGGTCAGCTGTCCCGGCTGTGTCCCCTCCCAACTCCTTGTGCCCCCCCAGCCTCCTGGCTGGTGGGGTGGGGGGAGGAGCAGAAAAGCCCTTGGCTCTGGGTAAGCCCTGCTCAGCAGTAACGAAAACATCCTTGATTTATCAACACTGTTTTCATCACAAATCCAAACCATAGCCCCATACTAGCTACTATGAAGAGAATTAACTTTATCCCAGTGAAAACCAGCACACCCTCAGATAGAAGCAATGAGCATGCATGACTGCGTGCTTGCAGTAGTCCAAGAGACAGAAAGCAAAATCAATTTAATCTCAAATTGTCTGCAATAAACGTCCAAAGAAAAGCAAAACACTTCTTAAAATGTCCATGAAAAGCAAACAAGTTTGGGTTTCAAAATGGGATTCAAAAGCTTTGGAGGAGTAAGTAATTGATAAAACTCACAAAAAGTTAGGAACTTAGAGTTACAAGAAATCTTCAATGTCAATTTAGAATTGTAGGTGCAAATCAGACAAGCTGTAGAAACAAGTCGGCGTGGCTTAAGAAATCACTTCCCTCACACAAAAGTTTCTGCCCCATTGGATCCTACTGTGTTTCCCATTCAAAATAATCAGAGTAGTCTAAATCACCCAGATAACATTAAATTAATTCAACACATATTTTTTGTCAGGGCACAGTGGTAATAGCTTGTCCAAGAAACACTTGCCCTAGGCAGAAAGTGAGTTGATAAAATAAATCTGCCTCATCCTTCCAGGTTCCAGATCCATAATGAGGACATATTAGGGCTTTCAGAGAAAAGCTTGCTTCCCCCCGCCCCAAAGAAGGGAGAAGTTATACATTTTTCTGGGTCTCCTTATAAAAACCACATTTTTGTCTGAATACTCCCTTCCTGCCACAGCCTCAAACAGTCAAAAATGGGGAAATGACCTAGCACAGAAAATAATTTTCTTAGACAAATGGTTGATGATTAACAAAGTAGTAAAGGACTGAAAATCTGTGTAACTTCAGGAATGGTTGGTAGTATTCCCTTTGTCTACGCAACAATATATACACACTAGGTGCTGGTTGAAAGATGATTAAATAAGGTCTTAAGTTGCCCCAAAGCATCACAGATCTGTAAGACTGAAAGGTCACCCAGGTCATTTCCTTCATTACAGGATCAAGTATAATTTGACTATCCCTCACGAATGCTTGTCTCCCCACTCTTCTGAAAGAGCTTCAATGAGAGGGATTCCACAGCCTTCCTAAGCAACCTGAGTTTAGCTATTCTCACAGTTTTTCCTAATATTGCATCTAGACCTTCTCTTCTGCAAATTAAACTGATTCATCCTTGTCACTTCAGTGGAATGGAGAGCAACTGATCACTTTATAACAACTTTTAAATATTTTAAGACTATTATCGTTAACTCCCTTTCTATACTAACTTATTTCCTTCAGTTTTTTCCAAGGAGTTTGGTTTTTCTTAGATTCCCATTATTCTTTTTGCTTCTTCTCTGGACCTTCTCTCAATTTGTCACTGTCTTTTCTACAAGTGTGCAGCCCAAGGATGAATACAGAAGTACAGCTGAGACCTTCCTAGTGACAAGTAGAGCAGAATAATTGCCTCCCATGCCTTATACATCATTCCTGTTAATTCACCTCAAAATGGGATTGCCTTTTTGCAACAGCAGCATACTGTTAATTCAGGTGCAGTTATAGCTAACTGCCATATAGACACCTGACCAGACAGTCCCCATTTTGCATCTGTATGCTTGATTTTCTTTCCCAGTTGGAGTATTTTGTACTTACTGTTACCCCTGTATTGACAACTTCTATTTGATTGATTTCAGAACATTTCTCCAATTCATCAAGCTCATTTTGAATTCTGATTATGTCATCCAAAAATTCTTGCAAGTTCTAGCCCAGTGGCCTCCATGAATTTGCAAATGCCTTCTCTTTCTTCTGTCATCCAAGATACTAGTGAAAATACTGAAGAATATCACATCCAGGGAGAGGCTTTGTTGGATATATCTTGATAGGCTCTGTGAAATTATTTTATATTTTCACATTACCATTGATTTTGTAAAAGTCTCCATCATTCTTGGTTGCGCAGAAAAAGCTATACTTGCATGCATTAATTTGGATCTGGTACTAGCACAGACTGAAACAATAGCTCTGGAAACTGTAAACTGAACCATTCATCTTAGTGAGATATTAAATATGAAGTTTCAGGACAACTAACTGTCAACATTAATTTTCACTGATGATCAACTTCGTAGAATCAAGCTAATGTGCCTGTGATTTCTCTTATAATGTAAAATAATGAGTGGCCTGCACAGGGACAGCTAGTTGCCATTGGGTATTATAGAGTGATTCCTCACCTAATTGCCAAACATTTCTAGTTTTGCTATGATAATTTTTCCAATAATTTAATAATTGTTACACACTGAAAGTAGAATAAATATTCGCAATGCATTTCTGAGTATTTTTGCTACCCACTCCATCACTGCTAAAATCCATACATTTAAATTTTGTTTAGAAACATACTCCATCGATAATGTGATATAAATTGGTTGTAACTACAAGGTAGGACTGATTCAAAGTTCAGTTTTAAGTTAAGGGATATCTTTTCACTGATTTCAGTTGGCATTAGTTCAGCCTGTTAGACTAAAGTTTGAAATTTGAATATAGGTAATTAGTTGCAGTTATAAAATTTAGTACTTACACAGCAATAATTAAAATGTTATTTACGTAGGAATTTATCAAAATGGGATTTATCTGTGGGTGATAGTATAGTAAAGCTGTTAACTGGGTATTTAATATTCATACGAGCATTTATTTTAAGACTATAAATCATTGCAATTTAATGATGCTTGAACAGGAAATAAACTTTCAACATAAGCAATATTTTGCCTAGGATACAGAACACTTTATGAGCCAACTTCCTTATATTGACTCATGCTTATAAAGTCAATGGAGTTAAAGCGAGGCTGAATTCGCCAGTAGAATATGAATGAGAACATAGCCGGATGTTTAGCTGGTATCCAAGTTCAGATATCTTGGGAGACAGAGAGAGAGAAAGAAAGAAAATAAATAAATTAAGTAAGTAAGAAAGAAAGAAATAAAGAAACAAACTGAAAGTCTTTGAAAAACTGGGAATTGTGTAATTGTGCTGAATAGGTCAGTAAATACCCCAAATTGTTACCACAGTATCTAACAAATCAGTCCTTTCACTTGCTTAGTAAATACAAGAGAAGGAGAAAAATAGTAAGCAGCAGTAAATGGGAGCTACTAGGCATGCAGGAAACTGGAGTTTCTCAATTCTGCTAATTACACCTACTGATGACATGACATGTGAAAACATGCCATCACAAGGAGGTTCAGTATAGCATATGGGAAAACCATTTGACCTTGAGAACTGAAATGGAATGAAATTCAACAATGCAATTTATAAATTACACATTCAGATACTACTAGTGGGTGGGTTTGTTACTAATGAGAATCTCGCCATAAGAAAAACATGGGAGAGGAGGAGAATCAGACCATGTCTGACAGTCTCAGAGGACTGTAAACAGACAGTATGATGGAAAGGCAAGCATGTTCTGAAGCTCTAATGAAACAACTAGTAAAGATAGGAAAGTATTAATGTCTCTGCACAAAGTCCTGGGGACAGTTCATCTGGGAAAAGTGCATGAGATGCTGGTCACCCATGCTGAAGACAAAATTTTAGCTGAACCATGGGTGAGCAGAAAAAGCTAGTGCAATGATCAAAAGGGGACAAGAGACTAGACTATCTTGGTTTAATTTAAAAAACAAACAGGAGAGGGGTATTGGTACAGGTAAATATTGGCAACAGAAGAGAACTCTCCAAAAAACCAACCAACCAACCAACCAATTCTATCTGAAGAACCAGATGACCTCAATGGTCCACTAATACAGCTAGCATGGAAATACAGATAAGGTTTGAAAGTCAAGAGTGAGTTTCTGAGATAGTCTTTCAGTGGAACTATGAAGCAAAATATCACTACTACTTTTAAAATTATTTAATTTTATGCAAGAGTTAGATGGCATGATTGCCTGTACCAGCAGGGTGTTGGGAGTTGGGGAGTCCGTATCTGGTCCCAGTAAGAAGAAACAGAAGAGTTCAGTGAAAGGAACTTGCTCACACTGGAAAATCCTACTGACTTCATTCACAAGCGCTAAAGCTGAGCAACTGGGAGAAGAATGTTTTGTTTGTATGAAACATTTATCAAGGAGACAGACCAAAGTACACTGTAGTTCAGAGCTCTTCTCTGTATGATCACTGAATCTGATGCAATGTGTTTCCAGTCTACCTAACCATTTGTTGAAGGGAATATGACCAACTTAACCTGAAACAAGTGACTGGAACAGAACTTACTGGTAGCTTACTATCTGGAACAAAGGCATTTATTCATGTTCATGTTTGAAATCTGTTCATGAAGGGAATGATATGGAGAGAACGATATGACTCAGTTGAATGGGATTTCAAAGTGAGTTTTTAAATCTGTCGGCATTTTAAAAAGGATTTGCTATTTCAGCTACAAATCTATCTACAGGTTGCTAGCTATAAACATGAGGTTTAAAAAATAATGTTTTCCGACGGCTGGACGCAGGATGTACTTTATTTGTATTGACTGTCACACCAGGAAACCATACCAAAGAAAAGCTTTTTTGCTAATAACAATGTTTCAGCTTGAATAATAAATTATGAGGAAATAGAAAACACCTTCAAATCTTTTTATAGAAGGTAGTTAATGAATACAGCACAGTGTAAATCTCACTGTTCTTCATCAGCATTTACATTTATGTACTGACCTGTTGAGTTCGCAAGCTCACCATGTTTCTATATGTAACTTGTAACACATCTATATATACACCAACACTCTTACAAATGGAGGGACAAAGAGAGTATTCTTAATTGATTGATGGTTTTTATTGATACCAAATTGGGGCCAATCTTATACAAAATATGCACCAAAAAGCACCTTTTGTTATGTTCTATTTAACTAAGATACAGCAGGTAACTGCCTTCCCTCATCGTGTGTTCCCATAAAACGTGCAGTGGGTGTGCTGGCTTTTGTGAACCCAGCAGGCATGCCACTGAACGCACCATGGTAACCACGCTGGAGACTGTCCCTGACATTTAGGAAAAGGCAGCTGGGGGAGACTGCAGGATAGTCAAGGAAACAGTCAGCCGGCTCTTTCTCCATTAGTTGCTTGGGAGGAGAAAGAGGTTCTCCTGGAAACACAGGAGATAAAGTGGCAAACTGACAGTTACTTCGTGCAGCCATTAATGAATGTCAGGGCGAAGCAGGCAACAAAATCCTATATAATCATTTGATGGTATGAAAAAGAATTTTACAATGCGAAAGGGAAACAAGTTGTGGCTGCACCATAAGAGAGCAAATAAGCCAATACGACAAAAAATGTCAAATGGAAAGGGTAGGAAGATTTCTCTCGAAAAAGGGATGGAGTGAGAAGACACAGGAAGTCATCCAGAAAAACTCTTTTTAGCACATGCTTCACAGCTTCTCTAGAGAAAACAAATGATTTCAAAGGGAACTTCAGATGTGTGATCAAGTCACTGCAACAGATTATCATTGGTTCCTTTTATGCAGAGGAGAACGAGTATTGTTCTCATTTTGATCACATACACATGGTATGGTCACAATAGGACTGGCAAGTGTACAGATCTCTTCTTGGTGGTTAAATGTGTTGGTAAAGATCAGTTATGATAACGTACCGAATCTGTTTGAAGCGGGTACTTACAGCTGAAGAAAACAAATGGTTGCATTATTTAAAGTATGTTCCCTGTCCCACAAAAACATGTTATATATAGTCTACTGCCTGTTTGTGCTGGTCACCTTCAATCTGTTCTGGATACTGTGACAGCAGGTAAAATGCAGATTAAAGAGGTAATGGGCTAGTGCTCCTATTTACAGAGCTCTGTTCACACATAGCACAGCCTGCCTGTAAAGGTAGCTTTCAAGAGGATGCATTTGAATAATAATAACAAAAAATCTCTTTGCTTGTAATTTTTCACTGACTAGCACTCCAGCCATAAATATTTGCTTTCCTGAAAACTGACAGAAAAAAATATAGCTGGAAAAAAAAGAGATTGACCATACTGTACTGTGTATATGCAAAGTGGTCCAAACATGTACAAGCAGGCAGAAAATCCACTCTTTTCTGGACTAGGGGAAAAGAATTTAGGAACCATTGACCCAGTATTCCTAGAATACTCCAGCAACAGTATTTTTTCAGTTTAACCCTTTCAGTTACTCAGGCAGGGTAATGCAAGGTGGGCTTTTTGCTGTTATGTGCTTGGTTTTGCTGTTAACTCAGTAAAAATAATTGTTGTCAGTCTATGACCATGCACCCAAGCCCTGAATTGACTCCTTACACGGCTAGGGAAATACCAGAAGTTTGAAAACAATTTTCCAAGTCCTTACATGTAAATGATTCTTCTTTCTCTTTTCCAGCATTCAACACATTGTCCCTTTCTTTGCTTTTCCATTTTTAATATCTTCATTTACTTAACTGCCTTTAAAAAATGTTTCTGGTTACCACAGTTTTCATCGGCTAAAGCTCACTGACAGAGAAGGCACGGACAGGCATGGACAGAGAAACACCACAGTCAGAGGGAAGACAGCTTAGCTCTTAAATGCACATCTGTGATAAAGGATGGAAGATGACAGTCAATTGTTTCTGTGGCTCCTAAAATAGGGTCAATGCTAGGCAGTGTCAGATCAAGCCATAGTTTAATTTCTCATAAAGAAAGCTCTTGGAAGAGAGCAGAAAGAGGCTGCCACAGGATGGATATGGAGTTTGTTGCAAGCACAGCTCTTGAAGCATAGCAAGAACTAGCTAAACACGTATGCAGCTAGATGCCCTGACCTGGCTTTTCACAAAAAAGGACTTTGTGCACCTTTCACAGCTGAAAGAGATGCTCAGCACTGAATTGCTGTGATTCTGGCAACCAAATAATGGAGGGAACAGTTCAGCTGATAAATCTAGTGGATGCGCAGTGCCACAGCCAGTGTCCCATGGACTGCTGCAAATTGACAGTTACAGACTTTGACAGGTTTCAACAGAACTTTCTCCACAAGAAGGGATGACTTTGAATGTGGAAGAGTGGTTTCATATGCACCACAATTGTAGAAAAAAAAGGCAAAAGGGAGAAAGGCTGTGAAATTGAAGAACAAGTACAGGGACACAGAGCCTTAATTTTGGATTATATACTTTCTTTGGGATCTAAGCAGCTTTTTGACATGCCCACTATTTCTCCAGGGTGGTGTGGAAAGCTTGTTACCCTGGTAGAGAAACAGAACACCGACTTCTTTGGGAAAACTTCCTAGAGTGGATCTCCCCATTGGAAATAATAAGCTGTATGACACTCCTGTATAACTCAGGTTTCTTAGAACTGTGCTAATGTGCCAATATAAGTCACGATACTGCATATAACCCAACTGTATATAAATACACACCACACATCCTCCCTCAGAAACTCTTGACAGGAAGTATCCTGTGCCCAAATAAAAATTATTTCTGTTCCTTGCTAATTTACCTTCTTTATCACAAATTACTACAACTCACAGCAAGCCTGCAGACTGAACTAGCTATTGCTGACACCTGCACAACCTCCTGGCCTACGTAAGAGTGAGCAGGTAGAAAAAAAAGCAACAACCATGCTACTGCTTCACAAGAGAGCATGGGGTCCAGCCACCAAGCTGCAAACTGGGCCGGCTCTAACATGTGGCTGAAGATAAGTAGAAGCATATTTTTACCTCTGAAATGAGAAGGTGCCATAGTTTACACATGGCAGGGGCAGATCTGTGAAACTGAAAGTGCCATTTCTACAAGTTCATTCTAGAAAGGTCAGGATTTTTCAGTGGTTTAGGGTTGGGGGTTTTTTTAAGCAAATGCTGATTCATCCAAAATAGAACTGCTGATGGGTTTCCCTAATTTCTTAAATTGAAAGGTTTTGGAAAAAATATTATTTTGGAGGAAAAAAGTAATATTGTAACATTTGAAAATGAAATTCCAAAGTACAGCATGAAAATGTGGTTTAAGTTCATTTACAGTAATTTGCAGCAACTTAGCATTCAAGATTTAGAAATTGAAATAGTATGTGCTGCCCCTCCTATGCTCTGCTTAACTAAGTCAGGTCCACTTGCAAAATACCAAGCATACATCCCTCACTGAGCTTGTGACGGTTGTGGCATCAGGGACACCTGAGCCTACATGAGAGGTTTCTGTGGTCAACCTGGGAGGCCACACTCCTCCTGTCCCCTCCTTCTCAGCATCCTTCCTCTTACCCTTCATCTTCCTTCTCTCATCTTCCTTCTCTCTGAGCTCCTAGCCAGGAAGACTTGTCTAATCATGCCTTTTGCAGGACTGCTTTAACACTTATTGACCCATGGAAAAACTAACTAGAAGGGTTTGTTTTCTATTGAATTAATGAGTTACAGGAAGGTCATGAATGCCTTCAAATTTGTGAGTACGTTGCATAGAATTAGTTTTTGCCCTTATTCCAGTACATTAGCAAACTGTGCATACTGAAATGAATGGCACTTGAATACATTAGGAAAAAAAACAAAAACTGTTATAAATACAGAATAGCCTTTGAGTAAAAATGTTCGTAAGAAAGTCCTAACAAATAGTTAGTAGCAGGTGAGAAAAGCAAGGTCTTCTGTAAACATAAGCAATGGGAGAATTATTTGCTGGGCTCTGAACTTCACAAATCCATAAATCATATTGATATGGAGGTGATGATGATCTCAAAGTAATCATCCGTGCATTTTGTGAGCAAGTAGTCCTCAAGACCATATCCTTCCCACTGCAGCACAGATTGAATGTGCTTGTAAATGAGAAATCGTTCAGTAGTATATACATGAGGATACTTTTATGATCATTTTGAAGGGCAAAGAGGCTTAACCAGAGGCTGTAGTCTACTGTGAGATATCCCCAGTCTGCTTTTTTCATTTTGCTTTGGTGTATTCTCAAAGACAGCACTCCTAAAAAAGCTTTTAATTTCCAAACGCATTTACTTAATGGGTAGTCTCTATATTTTTCTGACCCCTGGCCAGACCTTATCAAAACAGCAGTGCCACACTATGCAAATACCTCACGCTTTGATTTCTATACTTCAGAAACCAACCCTCCTGCATTTGAATAATCTAGTCAATGCTCAGAATGAGATGCTGTGCAGTTTCTGAAAATGACCCAGCTGTTTCCTTCGTTGATAGCATTAAAGGAGTGAAATGGAGGAAGGAACAGGTCTTAATCAGAGTTCCTTATCAGGAAACTCTGGCAAACAGGTAACTTAAATCTTTACTGAAAGAAAAATGCTATAATTTTAACAGGGATGAGCCAAATATGAATACCAACATGCAGTTCTTCATACCTGTCCTACAAGTATCCAACTTTGTAAAGCCCTTGAATTCGGGGTCCAACTCTCTTACCTCTTCCCCCAAAACCAATTGGAACAGTTTTCCACTTGGTTTATCCTACAAATATTGACTGAATCAAAGCTAAATAAATCGCACTTTGCTGCTAGTAGCCTTCTACTGCTCAAAGATCAGCTCTCCTGATTGAAAAGAAAGGATGTTTGAAACACTCTTCCAAACCATACCACTTCATATGAATTAAAAAATCATAAATACACCGAATACATACCTTATTTGTGTTGAATAACATGCTTTGTGTTGTTGATTCAGTACACTGAGATATCTTAAAAGGAATTTCTCTATGGCCAGCAATGCCAGCATGTTAGCTTCCTGCTTTGAGGACACCTTGTCTCTTTGATGTGAACAGATGCGTAACACTATAATTTCTGTTGCTGAATCATCAGCCTTCCCCAAACCATAATAATGTAATAGGTTTTTTAATTAATGAGCCCGTGAATTTAGTGACAAAACACTGGAAACATAAGTGACTATGTGATCAGGGGGATGTAAACACATGTAATGAGCTATCATGCAAGAAAAGGTATGACAGCCTCTGAAGCATAAAGTCTACTAAAAAAGAAAAGACCCTCTGCAGAGCTATTTTTATATGAGTTAATAAAAGAATGCATGTTATTTTGATTTCTCATGCTGCATCTTTTACAGAAGAAACTAGCAGGGCCCAAGAGTATAGGTTTTTCTTTATTACTCACAACCGATACAGCACATCAGTCATGATTATACTTGGTGAATATAAAACACGAAGTGATTTATTTCACAGGAGGTGATAAAAAGACCAGATATTCTCACAAAGTTATGCTGATACAGCTATGGTAGTTAGCTAGCAAGAAAAAATTTGAACTTAATTTGGTATGCATCATCTCCCCAGAGCATCGTTTTATGCAGCCAGTGAAGGCAGGAGGTTTCATAAACTTTTGGCCAGGGCTTTCTTAGAGACATTTCAGTTTGGTCTGGTAGAACTGTCCATTAAATCAGTCGTTTTAGCAGGCAGCTCCTGGATCCTACCTCCAGCAGGCTCCTGCTGGTGCCTCCCACTCTCCCACACAGCCCCACTGTCAGGATTTGGCCCATGAAATGGCTCCTCTGTCATACCCCACCTGGCACGCAACGCATGGGACCCAGACCCCGCGCCTCTACCCTCTGGCTCCCCTTGCCCTGCTCCTGGAGCTGTCTCGTAGGGAGCATGCACGGGTGCCCACACTCCCACAAACACTCTTTAGCACAGCTTCTTCTCCACTGTCCGTCCTCCCAGCAGATGGCTGCTGAATGGGGAGACTGCGTGAGGATGAGGGCAGAACCTGAAACTTTCCAGTTTACCTGTATCAAATTGTGGGGTAATGGAAGCAGCAGAAGTTTTACAGAATAGGTAGAATTAGCTACCAATGTTAAAATCATTCTCTTGAGCCACTGCTGAGATAGATAGTGCAGATCTTTGCTCACTTTTTAGGCTGAGTGAAAAGCAAGATACACCTGCAAATAATTATGGATATAAGGAGCAACCTACTTTCCTATAAGCTTTATGAGCAGTGACTTTGCAGTAGAATCTCCCCAGTACTGAAAGATGATAGAACAATATTTGAAATTAAAACACTAGATCTTGTTTTGGCAAGAAAGAGAATTACATTTTCTCAGTACCACTGAAAATAAGGCCATTTTCACTTCTGAGCTAAACTACAGACATTGACATTTGAAGCCATCAGTGCAAATTTCCAGGACTTGGGGTGGTGAAAACAGCCTTTCGAATGACAGCTAAGGTTTTGTCTGTGTAGCGATAGTAATGGGGACTGATAAACTAGGGGGATATCTCCAGGGGGTGTTGAATCAGACATAGAATGATAACAATTTTAAGCTTAACAAGATCGGTTCAATGTTCAACATGGGAGAAAAACAACAAGCCATTATGTTCAGCCACCGTTACTGTGGAACGCGTTGGTGCAAGGGCCAGACGAGCATCATTGATGTACTGCCAAGTTTTACTACTGAGATACACAAGATATTAAAAATTACCTGAAATGATCATAATTAATTACCCTGACGGACAACGAGTCACGTGTGAGTCAGCAGTGTGCCCTTGCAGCCCGTAAGACCAACAACGTACCAGGCTACATGAGCAAGAATGCAGCCGGCAGGATGAGGGAAGTGGCTGTTTCCCTCTACTGCAGACCAGCGAGGTGACATGGATAACGCTGAGTGCAGCTGTGACTTCCTCCCCAACCCAGTACGAGACGGATATTAACAACCTAAGGGCCACTGAGATGGTCGGGGAGTCAGAGTACATCCTGTGCAAGGGGAGGCTGAGGTACCTGAGTTTGCTGAAGCTGGAGACAAGAGAGGGAACCTAGCTGAAGCCTACTGCTATGTAAAGGCAATCTACAGAGCAGTGCACGGGGACAGGGCAAGAGGCAATGGTCACGAGTTGCAATAAGCGATATTGCAGTTGGGTAAATGAAAAAAATTCTTCAAAATGACAGTGGAACACACTGCCCAGGCTGCAGATTTCCCTCCTTGGAGATTTTCAATACTCAATGCTGGACAAGGTCTCAGCAACCTGCTTCACCTTTGAAGTTCACTCTGCTTTGAGCAGGGGGTTGGACCAGATGATCTCCAAAGGTCCCCTCAAACCTAAATTATTCTGTGATTCTGATTCATGATGCTTCCCCCCAGAGAAAAAGGAAATATGATTCACATTCTGCTTGTAAACAACAAAATTGTTCTTTGAATGCCCAGAGACCCAACACCTTTCCTCAAGATCAGAGTTGCCAGTATTCATAGGGCAATGGTGTATCAGCGTATCACATAATGAAGGGCAGCACAAACTGAACTTAGTACTCCTGAATGATGAGACAAAGAACATTGAACTTGCTGTGCTACTCATTTCCATAGTAAAGTCAATTTATAAAAATTTTGAAAACCCTCAGCTTTTGTAATTCCTGGAAGGCTATTTAGAATTTCTTGCTTTTAACAGGATTCAGCTCTGTTTTTTTCCCCTAAACTACGTAACTTGCTGTGAACAAGAACTCAAATCTCAAAGAGTAAAAACCCAACAGAAAGAAATTTCACTGGGAAAAAAACCCCTTCTTTGTGGCATCTTTTGGTAATCTACATGTGAACATTCAGGCTTGAAGTTTTCACGGACTACTGTCAACCAGCCATGTTAAAAAAAAACAACCAGAAAACAGCATTATATCATTCCTTCTGGCAAAAACAATGCAGATAAACAAGGCATCAATAAAAATTAATCTTTCATCTCTATGACAGACAAATAATTGAAGCTCATATTGCTCACTTTACGGTTAGAAATAATCTGTGATTGCCTAATCTTAGTGGCACAGCTAAATAATGTCTAAATGATCTTTGGTCATCAATTAGTATGTAACTGATTTGAGGAGATGAACTTTCTCAGTACACTTGTTTTTTCTACCACAGAAATGGTTGGATTCACTTTTAGTATATGACACCATTTGAAATTATTCATGATATCATCAAATTTTTATTTCTATCACTGTTTTAATGAAAAATACAATGAAAGGTTGTTAAAATAAAGTCATTTTACTAATAAGCTAGCTTCAGGAGCCACTCATTCCTAAAAATTTTGGATGCATCTGTAACGAGCACTTGTGCCTTCCACTTCTTAACACTGTATTGTTTATTCAAATATATGCAAAGTCAGGACACAAAAAACTAAATTCGTGTTTGCAAATGCAGGATTTGTCTATGGCTTAAAGCAGAGCCCTTAGAAGTACTACAAAATATTTCCAGTAACATTTATGCCTTCATGAGACATTTACCCGAGAGTCAAAATCTGATGATGACTCACATGAACTTACAGTATATGAAATTGCTTTATTATGAAACTTTACCTTTGGAAATTGCATGATTTCAGTAGGTATGATTCAAGTTATTTCTCTAGCTCCGTTTTACTTTCATCTCACAGCACCGTCCCAGTAAAGGAGTGTATTTACCCACTGTGGCTAATGTATCTGAAATTTCTTATTTGATATAGAGAATTGCATCTGCTCAAACTCAGACAAGTTTACCAAGCCAGTTAGATTTTTCTTAGTTACGGTGGATTAAACTCTATGGTTGCAGGATCCCCAGGCCCACTCATAACACTTCATTGGCACACAGAGGTTAATTTTTCAGGTCTTTCAGTGAGCAGGTTATAAGACAGAAGAATATAACCAGTGTCTGAGGAAATGATGTACTGACAAAGCATAGGTCATCCATTTAGAAATGTGCATGTTGGTCTATACCTCAAAACCATAATTCTGAGCAAGGTATACTAGTTATACATACGGTACTTGATATTGCCTGCCTCAGGATTAAAATAATGAGATTGAAATAAACAAATTACTATAAAAGAATGAGATCAAACCCAATATGCCTCACCCTCTAGACTTCTGTGCCTCCAACACACAATATTAAAATTTGTAATTTTTCTTCACATTCAGGAAGACTGTCTTTTTTTAAGTGAAAGCTGAATTCGTGTATTCCCTTTAGGCCACAAACCAATTACCTGGTATTTCAGGAAAGCACTACATAGCACACGGCTCGCAATACAGTTGCCAGCCCTAGACACCGAGTACCTGATTTACATGCAGTCCTCCCAGAAAGCTTTCAAAATCCATGTCTGACCATGCACGGAGCCAGCTGTGTTGTGAGTGCGGGGGGCACAGGGAGCCCGTGCGGCAGAGGGCATGGTGAGGCAGCAGGAACAGGGGCAGGGTGCCGCTGGGGCAGGGTGCCGCTGGGGCAGGGTGCCGCTGGGGCAGGGTGCCGCTG
>JAVJGG010000005.1:24987630-25046902 GCA_035590195.1 Aviceda cuculoides
TTTTATTGTTAGTATAATATTTTATTTTACTTTAGTTATTAAATCGTTCTTATCTCAACCCACCAGTTTAATTTTTTTTCCGATTCTCTCCCCCATCCCAGTGGGATGGGGGGAAGTGAGTGAGCAGCTGCGTGGTGCTTAGTTGCCAGCTAGGGTTAAACCATGACAGCTGTATACTACCATCAGCAATATTACAGCTGAAGTATGTGAAGTTACTTGTATCTCCATAAACTTTATGGAGAGAAAAGGCTAGATATCAGATACTTTTTAATGACAATATATTTCTCTACAGAGAAATATCTAACTGTATAAATACTCACTGATTTATTCTGACTACTGAGTAACCTTCACTGTTATCCTTTTTATGCCAGTACAACTCTAGCAACACTACTGATGTGTGCAAATAGACGACTATGCCCCTAATACTTATTAATATATGTAAATTGCAGATATAGGTTTTTTGAGACTGTCATTTCGAGAGTCATAATGTTAACTAACTTCATTAAATACTGTTCTAGAGAAGCACAATATAACCTATTTAAGAAATAATTGCACATGAGCATGTCGAGCATACATATGGATTGCTTCCTTCAGAAAGCGCCACAGAATTCTGCTCACATTCTGCAATAAATACGATTTAATGAAACAGTTTCATAGCATCCATTTCTTTAATGCAGAAAAGTATGTAGTGCTGATTACAGGATGTTAAATCCTAATTGCTGTTTGCAAGGTTAGAAATGTTCTGTGTCTTACAATGACTTTCTGCTACCTATCTGAAGTCCATATGTTTTAATAACTTCATCAAGACTTCTGCCTCCTCCATGAAATCGGGATTGCCCTTGAATGTTTTTCTTTCCCTTCTCCCCCACCCCCACCAAAAAAACCCCTTGCAACACTTCCCAACATTCACTCATGACTAGGATTTTACAAAAAGATCAAACCTCTCATGTAAGTAATGGCACTGAAAAGGGATTTACATGCACCAGCATAGCCTCTGGACCACATTTTAAAGTCAATGTGCATTGTGCCTGCTTCTTTAATTAATTATGTAAAAGAAAGCTGTTTAAGTTCTGATTCACAGGTGTTAGTTGCTGTCTCCAGTTTCCTCCTTTATCCATTGTCCTCCTAATTGTTACTTCGAACAATCAGTTGAGCATTCATATGCTAACTAAGCAGGGTTTAGGCGTGAGAGCGTCCCACCACTTTTTAAATTCCACATGGAGGTCTGATGGACAAGGAGCGATAGCTTCAATGAACAAGAAAAAAAGGGGCAAGGTTCACTTTTTTTGGTGCATTACACACTTATAGACCCAGTAAATCTTACGGAAAGTCTTTATGAATGCCAGGAGACGTTAGAAGTTCATACACCTTCTTTCCTCTGCTATTGAGCTATTGTGCTCCCACAGCACCTTCCCAGCACACTCACAGCCATGCACCTTCTCACATCTGCAGGGATTGTCAGTGGTTTTAGTCTTGCCTCTTTCCACTATAAATATGTGGCAAAATTGGGGAACAAAAGCAAATGTTATTTAGGGAAGGAAGGAACTAAAAATCATAGCATGGGTGTCAGAGAAAAGCTGTGTGTGAGAGTATGAGGACAACAGAACGCAGCAATTCTTCCTCTGTGCTACTTGTGTAAACTGCCCTGGCAAAACACAACCATGCATCCTATAAAGCACTGACTGTGTAAACTGTCAGTGTTGACCAGTTAACAGTGTAGAGGGCAGCTGGAAGGAAATTATTTTGAATATTTTTCAATTTTATTTTATTTAGAGTTAATAAATTGACATCCGTTTTGCTCATGGTATATGACAGCAGGTACTTCTGTTTAAATAGTGTATTTAAATTCCTTACATTTATGTGTATATGTATATTAAATTAATATAGTAATAATGAGAACATCTTCACAAAAGAGAAGGCAAAACTGATGTCAAATTTGTGGTTTTATATGTAAATCTGTGATGCTGATACTTGAGCTTGATCAGCTTGACAGTCAGCATGATTCCTGTGACACTGGCTGACATCTCCAGCCAGTACCCAAAATAGTTTGAATTTTACTGGTTGAGGCGCTGCTTTATGAAGCAAAAAATCCTTAATGTCATCTTCTGCTTCCAGGAAGCTGCTAACTTGTTTCCATAGATTGTTGATTTATTCATGTAACAAGGCAGCTCAGTTGTGGGATCATGTTTTAAACAGTTTTATGGTTATCTTTCTACGCCTGTCAAGGAGACATGCAAGACACCATTAAATGCTTTTTGTTCCCTTTTTCTACCCTCCTCCAAAGCCACAGTTTTCTATGTGAGGCCGGGAGACTTGTTTCATTTTACATTCTGTCCAAACTGCGCAGCCCAGTGCCTGAGGCCCACGGCCTCGGGAATAATGGCGGCAAATGCTCCCCTGCTCGTCAGGGGTAGCGGGACTGACTGACTCGTGGCTGACCTTGTCTCATGTTCAGCCACAGGGGCAAACAGAGATGTGTTTCTGGCTAAAGCATAGTACTGGGAGTAGTAAGATCTTGTAGGTATTTTTTCCTGTTTAAAAAGTATAAATAACCAGGTTTTCTTCCTCCTGATATGAGCCTGATGATACTCCTTTTGCACTTACTGGCCTCGGTTGAGTTGGTTTTCATTTACCGCTGTGAACATTCTGATCCTCAACGCGTATTTATTCATACGCAAGGGTGAAAAATGAGTAGCTTTAACGATTAACAGAAAGAAATGTCTGTGAGGGAGACCCTCTTGATTTGGCACTCTGTGCCAGGAAAATGAGTCAGGGAAGTGGAAATGGGACCTTAAACCTCTGAATTCTGTCAGGGAAAATCCCCTCAGAGATGCTGAGGCAACAAGCCCCAAGTAACCACCACAGACCCCTCTCCTAAGCCTCAGTAAAAAGGGTATTCTGAGGACAGTGCCCGAACCACAAAGTATGTTTGGGAATGCTGCACTCAACATGCTGCTTTCCTATGCAGGATACAAGCTCAGGTGTAATCTGGCCCTGTAATTTATACTAAGATGCTGTAATTTTACCAGCCCTTTACGCCTGTCCTTTTTGCCACAGCGGTGTCAAGAGATATCAGCTGCTGGACTCCAGAGGACAAAAGGACAACCTCCTCATGGCTTTACCTCCACTCAGCCTGAACCTTCTTAGTTGCACCTGCGGTGGAGGCAGCATTTACGAGATTCTGACATCAGAATGACTTATTTATGGGAATGGGGACGCATTAAGTAACGTCTGCTTTTGTCAGATTTTCTACAAATGGGGCACTGATGTTCTGCATGTACAGCAGGGGTAGGCACTATTAACTATGCATTTAGATTGCCAGCATGGTTTGGTCCTGGGAAGTCAGGTGTCACTCCATATTTTGCTCCTGTCCCAAAATCTAATTTGGGAGCAAAGAAGACAGATTCTAAAGTCAAAAGCATTCATCTAGTATAAGTGGATAATGGCAATGTATTAACAGTCATGGAGATAAAGGCTGTGCTGGTATTAAAACTAATGAGAATTTCAATTTACATGGGCAGGATTCAAACTGTGATTCTTAGGCCAAGGAATTGCACAGGAACTCTCAGGATGCCAGCAAGGATGTACACAACCACTGAAAATATGTGATAATTTTCTTTTTGAGAAATACAGAAGTTCTTGTTTTAAAAAAATTGTGTCTCTCAAGATCTATGCTATGTACACTTCTGTTACTGACTGCAGAAACTGGAAGCTGTGAATACCAGAAGCTTACACAGGTTTGGAAAAGATTTTTTAAAATCTCTGAAGGAGAAATCCACAAACACCTCTTAAACACAGTGACACCACTTTTGGCTCATTAAGTCCACTGACAAAACTGGGAGGATTATACTGGGAAATTCTCATTGCATATTTGCAGAGGCAGGTTATCAGACAAGTGGCTTGAACTAGCAAAGCGTTTTTAAAATTTTTATTCAAATGCATATTGTGCTTGCCCAGACACTCAGCGAACTGTTTAAAAGGACAAAAGACTATTTACCCAGGTTCAGATTTTCCACCACACAAACTGACCCAACCCTACCGAAGGGTACCGAGATGCACAAATTTATGTCTAAATGTGAATGTCTTGGATGCTGCTCATTCAAATAGAGTGAGGTAGCTCAGTCTTTATACCCTACTTGATCTACTATCTCTACTCTTCATCAGCACTTTTATACACTATAAAACATTTTGAAAGTCATATTTTTAGATTAAGACACAGATCTCTTCACTGGAGAAGAATTTGGACTTGTAGAACAGACTGAAATGGTATGATGAGAACAACGGTTATACAGGGTAGCTGAAAGAAAATCTGTACACGGCTAGTAGCTAAGATGTGGGATACCACACAAAGTTGCTGCAAAGAAGTCACAGAGGAAGACAAACTGCAAAACTGGCATAATAATAAATTCTGAAAAAGAAACTACATGTGGTTAGCAAAATAGATGCTCAATGCTCTTCAAACATTAAAAGAATACAATTAAATAGATCAGACAGACTTTTACTACGCAGGTTCTACTTCTGAAAATAAACACAGAACCTTAAACACAGCCAAAACTGTGCTAAATCACCTCTGATGATAAATGGAGTGCTTCTTCAACAATTGTCATTTCCTTATTTTAGCTCCTTCCATTGCCAGGAAGGTCACGGGAGCCACTTCTATACCTTTCATCCATCTTATGATGGTGTAGCTTCACTGCCTCAACTGAAATAATTCTTGATTTATACTGACGGAGGAAATGAAAATATTCAGAGCACAACCTGCTAACAGTCTTGAAGTTCTAACTGACAGGAGCTATCTATAAATCCCTTTGACAGAATGATCTACATTTGCCTGAGTAAGCTCTCTCTCTTATGGATTTATTTAATTTTGTAATAGCATCTGTAAAATCATTAAAACCAGCAAAATGCTTTAATAACCCATCTCTACAATTTCATATATTCTCTCTCCCTGAAATTTGAAGTGCCTAAATCTTTTGTCAAGATGTGTCTGAGAATGCTCACAGCCTTATAGAAATTTAAAAATCTTTTTGTTACCCACAGCTCCTTCTGTGTAGGTTTATTTTAGGCATTGGTACATGTTCGGGTATCTATAAAGAGAGTCAGTTCCCTTCATTATGCTTGAGTGTAGGCTGCTCATTCTGATACAGATTGAAAAAGTGAGACTTTCCCTGCACTAAATATAAAGCCAAAACAAAACTCTTACAATTTGACAATTGTCGTGTGTACTTACTAACACAAATTGTGTTTAAATCTAATTAAAAAAAAAAAAAAAAGAAAAAGATTGATTGGTTTCATTTAAAAGCAGTTATCATTAAGCACTAGAGTATTAATAGGCACTCTGCCTTGCTGAACCTGTCACAACTTTACAGTGAATAGTGCCATGAATTAAAAAGATAATTCCTATGGTATCAGCAAAGGTTTATAAATTACATTTAATCACAATTTTCCAGTGCGTTTCTATATGCAAAAGCAACAAGGACTCCAGTTTGACCAATTTATGTTCTACCCCATTGGAATTTTACATGCCTGGGGTTTAAAGGGCCCCTGAAATTCCTAAGCAGCAGTGGGAAGTGGGAGGGATCTCAGGATACCACGGGATATGATCCAATCTGCTTTAAGTTACCTGCTTCCACCTTCACTCTGGCTACAGGCAAAGTAGTAGGAAAGGTTAGAGGTCTCCTTCCATTTGTGATCTTGTGCACCCAGACATCCTCTGAGGATGGAGGAAAAGGGTCTGCTTCCTACACAGCCATTAGCAGTTAGCTGAAGCACTGGCCGCAGTAAGTTTTAAGGCTTCTCTGGTAACCGATGTAGCATTCAAGTGTCTGCTCACTGAAACCAAGCTGACAGTACAGGTTTTAGGTGGGAGAGTGGTGCTTATCTTTCCAGAATGGCTCTTTCTGAACAAGCACAGGTGAGTAAAATTAAGTGCCTGTGAAGCACTTGGGCTAAACACAAAGATACCTCAGTTATTTACGAACCTACAGAACTAGGTAACCCAGAAAAGCTTGACTGGCTTGCTCCTGAAGCACCTAAAAAGATGTCCAAAGCCAAAACCAGGTGGGACTTAAGAGGACTGTAATGTCCCCAAAGATGTTATGCTATTGTCCCATCTATGAAGTGAGGCGAACTGGTGTTTATGATAGAAATTGGAACTGCTATTCAAAAAGCAGGTATCAGGCAGTTGACTCCTAGGACACACTTCTATATATAAATCTGCTGCTACCCAGCTTCCTCTCCCCATACCCAGATAGTCTTTTAATGCAACACGTGTAAATTCACGGACTCATATAAATAAAAAGTAAATCCAGACCAGACATGAACAAACAAAAATTCAATCAAGTCAGTGAAACTATAGGCATTTGATTTCAAAATGAATTTACTTCTCTGTTAGCAGTATCAGAGAAGTAGGAAAGAGAGAGTGTTGAACAGAACTGGATTTTAAACATGTTTAAACATAAATAGTAATGGTAACTTAATTTTATTTCCATGATCCTCTTCAACATTCTGGGTATTCCACAAACAAACTTTTATGATTCTGATTTCTAGCAAAAATGTATGTCAATAACTGTAATAAGTATAATTAGGAAAGAAGAATATGTTCTTTACCTCCTATATTTAGCACCTAAGTGTAAAAACTTTTACAATCCCCTTTCCAACAAACAAGAAACATTGTGATAGACATTTCAGAAGTGCAATGAAAAACATAACAAACTTAACTCCTATACCCCAACTCTCAGAGTTCACATTTAACTGGCTTTTGGAAAGTTTTTAAAAATCTTTACTATGTTTCTTCAGTGCCCCTCTGCCAGTTAATATAAACATCTACAGACCAGTAAACCTCAACAGCTTAAGTAATATCTACCTGAAACTCTTGAGACTGGATGTTATGCAAGTCATCTCAAAGGAACATGTACTGAAATGCATATTTTTTAGGGCAGTAGGGGCTGTGAAGTCAAGCTCTTAGAAACTTTCTCTTTTGCAAACTATTTCAATAGTTAAAATCATCTTGTGGAACCTAATGAACAGCCTTAGACTGAATCCTATGAAGGGGTTGGTGAGGGGGATATTGAGAGAAATATATTATCTAAAGGAGGAAGTTTTTAATCATTAGATATTTTCCTTTCCCATTTATTTGATGCTGGAATTGCCAGTATTCCTCCAGTCATGTTACGGTAAGTTTCCTGAAAGGTGGCTCTTTAGATAGCACTATCTTCTTTTGCTTCAGGGAGGTATTTACTTGAAACATCTTGGTGAAATTATTTTTTCAATAACAAAGGGGAAGAGAGAGGTTGCCTTGGATGATTTTTATACAAGTATTCATATAAATCTAGGGATTATGTCACATACCTTTTATAAAACCATACCAAAACTATTGTACTCCCTTGAGGAAGCTCTACATTCACAACATCAAGACTGAAAAATTCCAAAGTTTATCATGGACACCCGGTATCAACTGCACATCTATAAAAATATGGGTCTCTGACAAAAAAATATACAAACATAATGCAAACAATAAAACAAAAAACTTGTAAACAAATGTAGAACGTGACACTTTTTGACAAATCCTAACAATTATATTATATACATACATAGGTATGTTGGGATATATGTATATCTATAAGGATTTGTCAAAAAGGTATATGTAAATATATACACATACATATTGCAATTTCTTACGGTTGTATCATGTTATAAGTCTCATGTTTACTCTTTTCCTTCAGCCATTTCCTTATTGCAACTTATTACATAAACATTTCGTTTGGAAAAGAAAATGAAGTGTCTCATGATTGCTAGAGACAATAGAGAAAAATGTGACAAACACTAGCATGCTAAAAACACAAAACAAAGGTAAAACAAAGGCACTTAATGTATGGGCTTGGTTTGTTTTTTTTTTTAAATAATTTTCTTTTTACTATAATACAGCAGAATTATTAGTATACTGGCATAAGGGAGATCACAGATAAAATAATCAGAATAATTGCAATTACTTTTCAATTCACTCATGATACTGTATTTCAAAGTAAAGTACGCTGAGGTGAGGAACCAAAATCCATGCCCCCTCCTTCCCTACAGCTTCTCTGACTGTGGGACTAGACATTGACATGGCCGCTTGTGTTTTCTCCCACTCCACTCAGGTTCCCTTCACTAGGAGCACAGGGCAGTACCCTCCCTCCTGTTCCTGCAGATAGCTCCTAGCTGCCTTTTGGGTGCTCTTGGGAAGCAATTGTCATGTAGATTCACATCTTCCCAGGCAGAGGAAGGAAGTGAACCTCTCTCCTGATGCCTGTGGAATTTTTATGTTTTAACATGTTCTGACAAAGTTTAATTTTGAAAGGGTGCCTGAAAATTAGAAGCATATTTTAGATATGAAACAGGCTCCAAGCTGCTCCACACTATTCAGACTGAGAATTCTCAGCAAACTAAAGCAGAATTTTAAGCATTTGGGAGACTTTCAAGTTAAGAACTGGGTTATCTGTGAAGTCAGGCAACCATTTTTCAGTATTTTCAGGACTTGGGTAACCTTGTACATGGGTGTCTGTCTTCTACCTAAGCTTCACTTTCTCATTCTGACTCCTGCTGGTTAAAATTAAAAAGGCCTTTGGAAAACTCACTGTTGAGTAAGCCAAACTGTAACTGTTGACTCTAAGTACAGCTTAATACTAACAGAGATTTCACCCCAACTTATTTGGAATGTATATGGAATTTAACCTTTATGGCACAACCTAAAAAAAGAAATGATTGGAAAAAGAGGTACAGGTCACATAAATGCAAAAAAACCCCTCTAATGCGCTCAACCAGAGTATTTCCCAGATCTCTGAGTTTTGCTCAGAAGCGCTGTCAGTGGGAAGGGGCTGGCTGTTTGTTGGGGGACTGGTGCTGTTGGATGGGGCTAGGGTTCCCCAAACCGTTATCCAGACTTTACAGCTACCAGAGACACACAGCCCCATGTTTCATTAGTGAAGCCTCTGCTTTTGGTGGGATAACTCATCATTTCACTCCAGCAATTCCAAAGTTGATTTAAAAATTTTCTAAGTCAGTGTGAAATCAAATGACATTGTTTTAGTTTCCTGTGATTTCTTTGGGAAAAGAAGTCACACAAAAATAAGAGTACTTAAAAAGGGGGATATCTTGAAGTTCCTTAAGGAATCCAGATTTAATCCTGGGTTTTAGAGGATTTATGGAAGAATGGTACCTCCACAGGGAGGTGGATGGTCTGGGCTTTCCTCCACACTTTGCCAACTCCTGCAGCACATAAGTAGAGCGCAATGCCACAGCTGTATTTCCATACAATCCAGACACTTGGTGCTCACACTAGGCTCTTGCTAGCCAGCATGTTTTACTCTTGTTTTGAAAAGGAAGTATGTGGTCAGTATCTGGTCCTCTGCTTCATCAAACATACACAAATGTGGTGTATTATTCTACAGAACAATATTTTTATTTTCACAGATTGCTGAAAACAAAAAGGTGTATTGATTGCTCCTGGAGATGACTGTAGCTAACTACAGTAATATTAACACTTGTTTTGTTTTTTTCCTCTATCAGATTTAAAAAAAAATAATGCAGGAGATACCAAATAAAATAAGGTCCTGCCAATTTAAAATCTATTGTCTTCACATTTCCTTTCTTTAGTTCATTTTTTATTCTCTTCGGTACCTTGTTACCTATACTGTATCTACCATTTGATATAGTTTTGAGGTCAAATTCTGTCTCATGTTTATGTATGTCCAAGGAAGTACCACGAGGAAAACAGGAGTCCCATCCTAGTCCTGTCCCACATCACCCACAAAACTGGAACTTCACAGATGATTTTGGAATTCAGATACTAATATTATTTCGAAGTTGCGACTCAGATGTTTAATCAGCTATGTTGCATGATCTATATAGTCATGTATCCTGCTCATTTGTATTTAATCGATGTGCTCTTCATCTTGGAGGGGGGAGGTAAATCTGCCTGGGGAGCTATATGAGGACCATGTGAATGCTAACAAAACACAAAACCACCATATAGGCATACATCCCTTGCCCACCCATCCTCCTAATGTCTAATTTAAGCACATTTTACATAACAGTAACAGGAGAAAGAATGCAGCTTTGTGAGTTCAGAAAAAAACCCACATCATTTTGTTAGTTCGCATTCTTTCAGTTCTAATTCCTGTCGGATTCTGTCAGCAGACATAAACCCAGTTGAACAAGGTTTGACCCAAAATGTGGAAATAATAGCCCCATAAGATGATAGATACATGGTTTAATCAATCATTGTAAATGTGAAATTTCACCTTACTGCAATCGTTTCCCCATATAATCCAACCTTTCACTAAGGCAGTAAAAAGCCTTTTCCCAGGTCTCAGGTGGTGGTGGCACTCCATGAAAAGGCTTAATTTGTTCACTGAACCACAAAATGGAGGTTCTGACCTCTTGTTACTTGCAATCCTACACTGAGTGTATAACACAGTTTGAACTGAGACTCTCATTGCAGCAATTCTCCTAGGTTCAGATTAGTTCCAATACAACTGAAAGTTCATGTATCGTGGCAGTCAGCTGTCAACACTCAATAACCAACTGCAAATTGACTGTGACTTTCTAACAGTAAGAAATTAAATCTTTGAAACAAAAATCAGGAAGCCTGAGAATGTCACTATGATTCATAGGCAAATTTTTACTACAAACTAAACACTGTAACATGAAGAAATTAAATACAATGTACCTAACTATTAAATTTGTTTTCAGTTAATTGCAATGACTCATCTACCAAGATGAAATTATTTTTATTGCCAATTAATAAAGTAATGAATTGCTCTGTCAATTAACAGCAACCAGAATCAGCTGAAAACATTATCTAAAAATGTATAGTGAGTTAATGGTTTGAGCACACTTAATTCTTGTAAGTAGGTTTCAATGCACCTAAAGTGACTTGTGAACTTACACCAGGACTGATAAAGTCATTCCCACATTGGGAATTCACCTGCCTAAACTCCCTGCTGGTTTGGATCCCAACTCCCAATAGAGTTTGGGATTTGGGCTCTTAAGTGATAAAGAATTAGTTCTAGAAAGGGATTTTATCACTAAACTCCCATTGCAGGCTCTCAAAATCCTCAAAGCTCTTTGATAAACAGACATCTGCCTTTGGTCTAGGTGTAGAGCACTAAAACCCTGGGTAAAGGCATTAATTAGCAGCCTATGAAGCGCATCTGCCTGTCTCCCCCTCTCTTACGAATATTTATATAAAGGTTTTATGGTATGGGCAAAAACTTCAACAGGCTGGATTCAGAGTGTCTTCAGGGAATATTCTTTGGGCACATAATTAGGATGCTTTGTCCTAGAGCCATTTAGACACTTCTGCCATTATGCTAGGGAGGAAGCCTCTTACACATCATGCCTAGTAATGCAGAGTTATGAATAGGGGATGGCCTGGAAGTTTACATATAAACTTAGAAGCAGCTCTCTCACTGCCTGTTTTCTTATAAATGCTTCCAATTAAGGGCGCAGGCCCAAACAGACAAAGTGAAAAGAGTGCTAAAAATCCCTTCCTTGAGTGAGCAAGGAGGGTTTAAACTTCCAGGCCCTGGAGAACACCTTGGGGAAAATAAAACTGCTGAGAGG
This sequence comes from Aviceda cuculoides, assembly GCA_035590195.1. Classification (NCBI taxonomy): domain Eukaryota; kingdom Metazoa; phylum Chordata; class Aves; order Accipitriformes; family Accipitridae; genus Aviceda; species Aviceda cuculoides. The sequence continues at coordinate 24,999,235 of JAVJGG010000005.1, forward strand.
AGAGGAACATACAGCTGACTCTATACCAGAACAAACTCTGAGCCTGAATAATAATATACATATATATATATAAAATATATGGCTATACCACAGAATCTAGCAGAGAAAAGCAAATTGAATTGCTAAGGGCTAGCAGGATGAAACAATCAGCGCAATGTAACAAACCAGTAAGATTTCAATGACTATGTGAGAAATGGTCAAATGGCCCAAGAGGACAAACCTTAGAGAAACAATGCAGGTACAAATCTGAAAAGTAGCTCTTGAACATAAACAAGCAGAGGCCTTTCTTGAGAAACTCATACAACATGCACAACAGACAGGTCAGCCAGTGAACAGCAGAAAAGCCATTAAAGAGTGATGACAATATAATTTGAATTGACATTCAAGGGACAGCAAGGGTGCCAAATTAGCACACTGACACCAACCTTTAGCAAGTAAAATGCACAAGTTTTTTTAAAAGATCCCCAAAATAAAAATATTTCCAGTTTTGATACTAATGCTACTTTTTAGAAGTCTTCAAAATGTCTACTAATTTTCCAGAAAGGGAAACAGTTGGTTAAATTAAAAGATTCAAGAGGATATGCTGAAATGTTGTGATGCACTGATTTTTCAGTTATTTAGATTGGGTAGGACTATAGTTTCAAGGAAGTTCAGAGAGCTATAACAGGCAAGGTAAATACATAACAATGCCAAATGATGTTCAGTTTTGACAGAGGTAGCAGCAAAAATAATTGAAAAAAAGGCATTGAGAAAAAATAAACTACTTTTACTTTGTTGGGTTTTCAATTAATCGTATCAGCTTAAAGAAGAAACCAGGGCATCCCTAGACAGCTAAATCAAGTCCTTCATTTAGTGTATAGCTGGAGTCCAAGCAGAAATTTAGAAACATGTCAGAAATGGTGAAGAAAAAACATTATTGCCCCTTAAAACAAATTATCAGTGTGGCTTCATCTGGAAAACTGCATTCTGTGCTGGTCTTGCCTTCTCAAAAACAATTAAGCACAATAACATTGGTGAGAGGGAACACTGATGAAAGTGACCGTGGAAAAGTTCCAAATGAAGGGAGACGGAAAAGGTTAAGAATGCTTATTTTGGGAAGAAATGGGAAGAAAACACATATAAAGAATAATGAATGTTGCTAAGATGAAGACTGGGAACTTTTGTTCTCCCTCTCTCTAGAAGAACAAGAACACCCGGGGGCATTAATGAGAAGGCTGAAAGTAAGAATACCAGTGAAAGGATACACTTTTTTTCACATCTAGGCAATTATCACTGCAGGAAACCACTGAGGCTAGCAGCCAAATAATAAAGATATCAAGAATATTTGGAGTTCTCACAACACATTTAGAAAGGCACCTGGCATAGATGAGATGTGTGAGAAAAGACTGGGGAAGTATCATCTCATTTTTATCTACTGTGGGATTTCATGCCTGTTCTTCTGAAGCATCTGCACTGGCCTCTGTCAGACAATACTGAATTCAGGTATGACCCAACGTGGCTATTCCTGATATTTGCATACTACACATGAATGATCCATGACATCGGAAACAGTAGTACTTGTCCTAGATGAAGTGCAGCTGCTATTAAAACTTAAAATAAATATCATTCACTGTTCTGTAACAGACACTCTACTTGCATCCAGGTAAGCAACAGAGTTAACTTCGAGAAGCTGGCTGGAGCAAGTGATATGACTGACTCTTCCCTTGCTTAGATTCAAGGGAATGTGTCCCTAGATGCTTTCTAGTAATGTGTCCCTTAACAGTCTGAAATTCCATCAGGGACAGCAAAACATGACTGTGAACTTATATACCTAATAAACGGGAAAGCCTCAGCTCCATCAGCTACAGCCTCCTTACAGAACCTGGGGATTATGTGACTCCTTTGTGTTGCAATATCCACCATGTTCAAAGAGCACATGCTGTTTTTAGACAGTACTGCCTTTCACTCTCCTTGCAAGAGAATAGGATAGAGCAGATTTTGGCCTAATCGACACTACAGAGTACACCTTCTATAAATTTGTGGGCAATGGTATTTTCAAATGGCACAACTCTGTGATTCCTCACTGTACAGTCCATCCACAAAACTCTATTTGTCTACAAATGCTTATTTAGGTGACCACTGGTATTATTAATATTGCTTTTTCCTCTGGACGGTTTCTAGACATTCTGCTTTATCTAATTGTGTTTGACCTGGAGAACCAGAAGAATAGCCTGATCTGACTATTGACTCATCTGCCTCTGGTAAACACAAGAGATATTCCTAAACAGTAGACTTCTGTCTATTCTCTTACTGTTTGTTGCAACTTTTAAGAAAATCCTTGCTGCTCTTGTCTGCTCCCACGGAGAAAGACAATTTAAGCGTCCAGTAAAAATGCCAGCCATTACAGCACTTGCCCAACTGTTCTTCCTCTGTCTTGATGAGATGATGTTGCTTATACCCTGATCATCCATCAGTGGTCTTTCCCCTTCTGCCTCAAGCAGTTACCATCTTTCCCATTGTAACATCCAAACACCTCCACTGGTGAACACGCACAGGGCACAGCAGCTCTTACAAAAGTAATTCCGGAAACCTACAGCTATTAAATTGGATTAGGGGCAAGTACCAGCTGTTCTTGCTGTGTTAATTCAGAGCTCTGCATTGAAAGACCTGCCTCTTCCCACTGGAAAGCTGTTGGGTAATGCCATTTTCAAGGAAGGCCAGGAAATGTAGTTACAATGCTCTCTAAATGCAGTTTCACGCAGCAATACAGCAAATTCATTTAGCTAACACTGGTATAAAATGCTCAAGTAGTACTAGACAGATACCGTAAAAAAACTTACATGAATTATAGACACTGAACTTTCTATTTTCTTACATTAATGTCATTTATTGTTTCTAACTTCATCATCAAAAGCAAGCCATCTCTAATACAAGTCTACCATTAAAGTGTGAAAATATCCTGTAGCAAGTTAATTAAGATATGGAGCAGAAGGATCTTTTACCTTCACTAGCTGAAACAGATGAAGCCAAGACAGGTATTATTTAATCTTGCAAATTAAATCTCTGCTAAATAGCCAAACAAACACAGGTTGCCTAATGCTATTCTTCCTTGTACTGTAATTTCATTTAAATGCAGGAGAAAAACCCAAATGAGGCTGCTATGTAAGATTTCTTCTGGTAAAGGCAAAGTGGAATATAGTCTCAATCAGTTTCTTCTTACCAGGGCGGCTGCACCAGCAGAACCATTTCTGTCTGAGGAAAAGCAAGATGAGGTGAGGGACTAGACCTGAATTCTCGTTACGTCTCGCGAAGGTTGATGGAAGACGCTGAATTACCACGTGCGCTCAAGCCCCCCTACGCCTTGCCTCTCGGGTGCGTTGGCCACTCCTGCCCAGGCAGCACTCCCACCTCACCTGGGGAGGGGGTGAGGACCGGTGCTGCCCAATTTCCAGTCCTAAAGGAGCACCACGTGAACTCGCTCAGCTCCCAGCGGCAGAAGGCAGGTAATGAGCCAGGACAACTATGGCATTTTCACGCTTCTAGATGCCCCAGTAGGGGTTGTAAAGAACTGCAGGATTATTCTTTTTTCTTTATTTCAGGGATGTACCCATTCTTCAGCTAACTGTTAAATTTTTATGCCCCTTTACAGATAAATGATGTATTTTGACTGTAGCAGGTGACCAGCATTAAGCTCTTTCAAAGAGAAACCTTTAAAAAACGACATCCAGCTCTGATTAAGTTGACTATCTGAATTCAAAGCATGTCTTGACTGCTCTCCATGAAAACAACTGATCCTTTTCATGGGTTAATGCCATTGTAACTTCCTCTACACATTGAACAGATTACCATGGACACAAATTCAGACTCCTTCCATTCACACAAGGTCCCTAGAAATTTACATAAGTGCAGAGAAAACAGGCAGCCAAGCTTTCACTGGCATGAATATTGTGATGAAACTTTAAAACAATACCTACTTTTGTCTCCTAAAATACAGTTTACAGTAAAAACCTGCAAATTAGTTAAACAGCAAGGAAAAAATATTTTAGGTACCTGTTTAAAATGGTCTTTTAAAATAAATAATCACTATCCATTACCTTAGGCTAATTTGCTGAAAAATCAAAACAGTTTGGAAATATCCTCTGTACAATAAAAATGCTACTCTGCTATGCCATAATAGTGAGCTTTTTTTATGTCAAAAAATGTACTCTGCAAGTCACGGCACTGCATCTGTCACACATAAAACAACGATACAATATCTTCACTTGATCAATAAGGTGTCCTCAATGCAGTTTGTCTTTGCTGACCTTTTTAAGAATGACAGGCATTTTTGCCATAACCAGACTCTTGCGAACATAAGGAGGGTACTTCTACTCTCCTCAGACACATTCTTATAAATTTTGTTCAAACAATTTCACCGAGATCAGTTTTGGTCCATAAGACATCACTGTAATTTTGCATTCAAAGACTTTCAATAAGGAGAGGCCAGGACAGGGTCTCCCAGATATTGGATTTATTTGAACTAGGTTTACATATCATTATTAGGAATTAATTTTAAAAAAGAGCTTGGGAGATTCCCATCTTCCAAATTCAAATGCTCCTACCAGATATTGTGCACCTAAATTACATGAATTCTTTTAAAAATGTTTCCCTGAAAATCTGCAGTACACCTGCCGTTACAAAATGCTTCTTGAGGAGAAAACCAGATCTTTCTGAGGAATCTGGATCAGTCCTGTTAGGCTAACCTTTTGGTGAAGGGTATGTTACAGCATGAAGGTCAATGTCTTACTTGAACAATCTCTTACTCCAAAAGCACCGAGGGATGCACAGCCTGTCCCAAATGCTTCAGCTTATTTTTCTGAGTTTATTGCCATCTAATCTTTAGTCTTCCACCCCTCTCAGCTCATTTAGGGCTAAGCGACATTGCGTCTTCCCTCCACAAAACCCTTCCTCTGCTGGCTTCCAAACCTTTCTCAGCAGCTTCCGCTCCTGCAAAACCCTTCCTGTGACTTCTTGTGTACATGAAGGAATTTCCAATAATGAAATACATATTTGGTTTTTTTTTTCCTAACAGAATCACATCGAGGTTTTAAGTTGACCAACATTTTCATAGTAAAGCCCTTTCCATCTAACAAAACTCATGGTTTTTAATGAAAATAATTCTATCTTTTTCTTTATCTACAGCCTATTTTTACAGCCCATAAAGATAATTACAAATTGAACAGATTTCTCCTTTATATTTAAGGATGGAAATTTTACAGATTTCAGAGTTAATTGCTAGTTTCTCTGACAAGCTGTGAATTATTTTTAAGTCAGACTACCATGTAAAAATTCTAATTACAAAGCTCCTTCTTGTCTCCCTTACGCACCCAAGCCTCTCCATGAGAAACTGTATCTCCATTAAAGGAACAGGAAGTTTTACCACTGATTTTGCTGAGACCATTAAGCTCAGGTGTGATCTGAGAGTACAAAAAACTCATAAAATTATCTAAAATGCCCTCAATTCAAATAGCTTGGAACACAATTTCCACAAATGAACTGGAAGGAACTTTTCCCTTACCCTATTTTCCTTTAAAGCAAAGTACCCCTTATGCTTTATATTATCTCCTCATCTCAATACAGGGTTTAACAACTATTTCCAAACTATAAAATACACTTCTTAGTAAAAGAAAATAGACTTAGTAACAGGCACTGGTTATTCTGAGTAAATTATTCAACCATTTATTGTGTGTGTGAGAGAATTCTAGTACGTAAAAAACCTTAAGCCAACATCAATAATCATGCATGTACATATGTAGTGACCTCCACCTGGGACTTCAAAGCTAATCTTGAGGCTGTGCCTTAAATTCTGCTCTTAAAATGAATGTGGGGAGAAATCAAGCATCTTGACACTCATCTGAAAAGGACAGGAATCCTGAATTTCTAAGTGATCTTTCTCCAAGGGCGTGCACAGAATAGATGATAGCTGGGAGAAGAAACGTGAAAATTCTTTCTTCAGTCCATAAACACCTACCACTAATAACAAATATATTTCATATATCCACATAGCTTCCTGCAATTCAGCATTCAATACTTCATGCAATATTCTTCGGTACTCCATATCATTAACTTGCTACTTCAGTTTTACCATCAGCTTCAAGGGACTTTAATCAAAATAACTCTCTCCATAAAAAACAAATAGCTTTGTTGTGAAAAAGCAATATATAAATTATAAACTCTTTCATTTATGGGAAATGCAAATTTTCCAAGCTATAAGTGTTGATTATTTGAGAGTACTGCCTCTTTCCAAACCACAGGTTTCTGCACAAGTATACCAGAGCAAAACAACAGAAGAAAATGAGAAGTCAAACATTTTTTTTTCACTCTAAGAGAATCACACATGGAAGTAAGCACGTGCTCTCTCTGGAGAAGGAGTAAGGCACACCTCTTGTTGGTGTGCTGGCTACAATCTGGACGAATGGCGCCTTTTTAAAGTTCTCATGAGGCATGTATTACAGGTAATTGAATTCAACAAGAAATAGATAACTGTATCAAAGTCTACATTAGAAAAGTTCTAATTTGCCTCCCAAAGGGGAAAGTTATTTGGTCCTTGAATGGTTAGAATATATGGATCAGTATTAACTCTCCCCTCTCTTGTACTCTGTGGCACAATGGAAGAAAGGACCCATGGCAGCATGAATCTCCTACGCATCTTACAGCTGAGGTTAGAAAGAAAAAACTCATAAAGGTCTAGCCTTCTGCTGTAAATTCCAAGTTTCATATAAATGTACCTTGGCTTTCATTAGGAGAGCATAGCATTATGAAGTTCTCAGGGGACCATGGTTTTTCATAAATACCTGAACCCATTCAATTTTGAGGTCAACATGTAGAAGACCACGAAGTGTCTATCTGGACATTTTTCTTTTATTGGTAAAACTTACTCCTGGGCTGAAGACCAAAATGAAGTCATCACACCTTTCCAAAACAGGACATAAATGTTTCATCTCTCTTTCCAGAAGAAAGGCAATTAAAACTACAGTGTGTATGTGGAGCTTAGAGTACAAACAAAAATAGAGCTTTTGGAAAAAGAAAAAAAAGTTTTCTGGAAGAAGTTCTTTGTTAATCCAGAACAGGACCCAAACTTTCACTCTACTGTCTTCTAGTTTCTTTTCCTCCTTCTCTCCTTCCTTTCGTTCCTAATTTTTCCTTTTCTTTTTGCTTTATTTTACAACTTGAAAGTTTTCATCTAGTTTTTGCTAACTTTAGTTGTCCATTTAACCTTCCTGCCAGCCATCATTCCATATGCATGTCTTTCCAGATTTTTAATGTTTTAATTGCTGTATTTAAGCTGTTTTCATACACCTTAAAGGCCAACCTGGTGGGCAGGACCCATAACTTCATCTGCTGCCAAGACAGGCTCAAGTGTCACTGAAGAATCAATACAGGCAATGGCTGAAAGACAGCTGCAGTCTTCAAAGCAGTCAGATCCTTTTTCCTAGGGTCATCTTCAGAGCAGACCAACGTTTTTTTAATGGCCAAATTAATTGCTCTGGCCCGTTCTTAGCTGCTCTCTCTACCCCAGAGTAGGCAGACACCTATCTGTGTGCATGCATGGTGTCAGGTGAGCGCAATAAGCTCAGTGCAACAGGAGTAAGCTTCTCAGCCCTGGTAAAAATGACAGCTAAGGGCAGGCTGTTGCCATCAAATTAACTCCCCAGGGAAAGCAAGCTGCCAGCAATGGGCTGAATGATGGATGAACTGTTTTCTGAGGCTGCGTGTAAAACACAGATCATTGCTCGAACATTCCCTTTTTCTTGTATCAAATTGAAGCTCCCCTTTTCACCTATACATTTGTGCCTCAGCCCACATCTCAGATTTGATTTACCCACCATTGGCTTCCTAGTCCCCAGGGTCTCATTTGGATTTCATAATTTACCTTTATATTTACGGTTGTCTTTTCTCAGCATACTCCTCTTATACTGCTGATTCATAAGCTGAGCCCTGTCATCATCAGCAAACTCCTTCATATCTAATCCACTTCTTTATTAATTGTCACGCGCTTACTTTCTCAAGGCTTGTCATTATTAATCTTGCCATAATTAGATTAAGGGTGAAGGAAGATCTTATCTATGCTGAATGCCAGGTAAGTGCAAACTAACACTTTAACATGGCTGGGGTTTTTTTGAGTAAATAATGGAAATTCTATCAGTATTAATTCTCCCTACTATGAAGGTATGCAGTGAAAGAAAGATTAAAGTATTAATATGGAGAAATCACATTCTGTATTCTCTGTCTAGTGCATGTTTGCTAGTTTGTTGTCAACTAATTGCTAAATCAAGCAGTGATGAAAGGGTTGCATTTTAATTTATCCAGCAATGCCTGGTTTACTGCCAAATGAAGGGGCTCACTGCTCTTATACTGGCAGCATACTAGTTTATTTGTGTTAGAATTAAGTGTTACTCATCCACTAAAATGTATCCAGTCTCTTATGAACTCCATATTAGCACTGGATGGAAAGGAGATGGAAGAATGTAACTGTAGGAAAGGAGGTTCTGTTGGTTTTACGGGTATCTTAATTTCTACTTTTATCTTTACAGCGCTTGGGAGGCTATGTTAGTGTATGCTGAATACTGAATAATAGGTGGTTCTCATTCAGGCACTGTATACTTCACATTTTTTACCATGTTTTGGATACTTTAGTTTCTACATTAAAGAAAGCAGCAGATGCTCATGTATACTTGGTACCAATACTCTTCTTCAAATTTAGTTTGCTACATGGTCACTTGCATTAGCAGTTAACTTTTTCTAATTTCTTTCTGAGCATCCGAGTCACTTAAATCCAGGAATAGCTCTTGGATACTAGTTCTTACCCTAATATTACCTTACTCCTACAAATTTATTTGTTTTATAATATATGCCAGAAAATTGTAATGCCTAATAGATGTACATCAGAAATTTTATGGACACAGTTTAGAACTGAGTACAATTTCTTTTGAGTGGGATTTGCACTAGTATGCCTTTTTTCCTGCCAATATCATGTTAGATTCTTTTTATTTTTTTATTTTTTTTTCCATAGGAAATGACAGCTTGTTTCTCTTTTGATTTTTTTCCCCCCGTAAAACTAGGATATTCATCATAGCCATCAAGGAATTCTGGCTTGGAGGAAAAAGAGCAAAGATCTTCTCTTTAGAGCTGCAAGTAGAACATAAATTTTATTTTCTAGAGTGAATGGAACCCCGTCAAGCATATTTCTTCATGACTAGAGCCTTGGGTGGATTCTTAAAATAGCATTCATTATAGATATTGCATCAAAAAGAATTTAGAGTTGTTTTCTTTAGTTAAAATAATTGTGAAATTTAGCCGGAACTTATTCTAAATATTGTGTCCCTGAAAAAGAACTTAAACTTACAGAACTTACATGCTACGCCAGCCTGTCCATTCCCCCTCGCACGCTAAAACTCTTCCCGGCCATGGTCCTTACAAGTCCAAGGATTTTAACTCCTTTTCAGATGTTCCCTCACAAAAACAGTTATTACCAAAGGTCTATACATTTTGGTGAAAACCAGAAAAGACCCTGTTTGATCTGTAACGCACAGCTAAATTCTGCCCATAGAGGCAGTAGTGTGCCATGCTCAGCAGCGAGTTTTACCGTCAAATCTTGCTTTTGTGTATTGTGCAAGGAGGCAGCATTAGGTCTGGATGCATTCATTATAAATGAAAAGAACGGTCCCAAGCAAATTACCTTTCAGCCTAAGAATACACATTTCTCTTTTGAAAACAATAAAGCTCCTTGGGGTTTTTTAGGTTACAATGGTCATTACAGCCTGAATATCACTGTCAGCACTCACTTATTAACAACTATTATTATGATTTATTTGTAATATTGCCAGAACATCCACAGAACTCTAGCTGCATTGGGACTGCATGTTGTATAAACAGAATTTAAATTATCATCTCAGATATGGATGCTTGCCACAGGCAGCGAGTGACAATTACAGCATCTGCTTTGCAGGACTCCCTCCTCCCCCGTCAGACAAGAACTCTCCTTGCCTCTAGAAGAACAGGATTTTCTGAAGGGAAATCTGGGTCACATCCACATGTGTGGCTGAGGAAGAGAAGGAGGGGAAGGAGTGCACATAAGGTCCCCATGAGCAGAAGAGAGGAGGGGTTGGGGGTCACCCACAGAGAGAGACCAAGGCAGTGCAAGTAAGATAAGTGCAGGTAAGGGGCCGGGGGGGGGTGTCTCTTCCTTACCCAAACCCATCACTGCTCTTCTTGTTGCATCACTTAACTTCTTGCAAGTGTCAACAAGTGTCTTTCTATAATTTGCTCAGTACATATTTGCTAGAAGTATTACATACCTATGCATCTTTAGAGATCGCTGCAGTGATGATGCCAAGAAAGTTATATAAACAATTCCTGTTAAAAGCAAATATATAAAGACTCCTCGTCTCTTGCTCTGAACAATTTTTTTCTCTGTTGTGATGAATGAACATTTCATAAAGTGCTCTGCAATAAACTCCACCTGGCTGCATTTTTTTAAAAAAAGAAGAAATTGGTAGCATTACCCCCTTTATTTTCCTCACTATGTGGAACAGTCTCGCTAAAAGCAGCTGAGGTCAAAAGCTTGGGGTTCAGTCACTTCATTTCATTTCTCTCTGGGTTTGGAGATGAGATGCTTTTAAAAGTCACAGCAGGGGTAATTTAACTTCTTTCCCCAGTTTCCTTTTCTAGTAGTTACGAATGGCAAGTAGTTACAGACTGCAGCAGCACTAAACTTAAAAAACATGAGAAAAACAGAAGCTGCACAAGTGCCAAGTGTGTTTCATTTGTAAACTTTCTCCTTCCTTCCTCCCTTCTTCACTTCATCCTTCCTCTTTCTCCCTTTCTTGGTTTGTTCTTCTTTTCCTCCATTTGCTCTCTTCTCTCTCATCTCTCTGTGGGAGTTCTATGAACTCTGGAATAAGGACTCTGGAAACTACCATTAACACTTCCTCTTGTCAGTAGGACTCACTTTCTGCTCCCCCCTCCAAGTCAACATTTACTAGAAGACAACAAAAATTTGGAATGATCCTTTTATTCATTTTTAACATATGCTTTTTAAGGAGAGAGTAAAAAGAAAGGTACGTTTTTATCCACTGCTCTCTAGTGCAATTTAAAGCTTTTGTCCACATCAGTATTTGTCCTTATAGTCACAACTTAAAAGTCAACATTTACTTCTGAATTATGAGTAACGGATACAGAGCACCACCTCCCTGAAGTCAGAATTGGAGACAACAATAATGTGTCAGGACACTGAAGCATGATAACCGGCAGCAAACACTGTGGCATGAACGGTGACCCAAGTCCCTTTTTACCTGGTAGTATGGAGGGCGTAAGAGAGAAAAGCTGTACCGATTCATTCGGCACCAGGGACCACCTAGACAATGCGCATTGCAAGACCTCGTAGAACTGAGATGGCAGCTGATGGAAAATAGCTGCCGACAGCCACCAGCCCTATACCCATGCTCACATGCCCACTTTCACAGCATGAAGAAGAATGATACATAGAGAAGAATGGCCACACAACATTATTACCATTATCATCATCAAACATGACATGTGGACCCAAGCTGTACTGACTGCTACATGTGAGGAAACCCGAACTTTTTAGGATGTTATGACTGTCCTACCACGCTTCTAGCTAAACACAGCGCATGAACATTAAATTACAGCAGTTAGATAAAATGACATCAGTGGTATCCCCACTCAGTGTACTGTTCCTTCTGTGAGATGTTAGAGCTTTGTTTTATACAGCAAATGCCTATCAGATTTTGCCACATTTCTCCATGCTGACTTTCAGGCTGGGACCATGAGGTAACAGGCCTTGTTGCAGTCCATGCTTTCTGGTACTATTGGGTCACACAGGGTAAGAATTCCCATTTAGGATTATGATCAGAGAGGATCCACCACAGGGTAAATCTTCAGATCAGCTGTTTTGACCCAAGTTGTCCGGTGTAAATGTACATGCAGTCTCACCCAAGTGAAGCCATAGACCATTAGGAAGGCTGTGCTCACGCTCGGAAGGCTATCCCGTCACGAGAAGCAGCATACCTTCGCTCCTCACACGCCAGTGCTCACACTGTACCGTCTGTGCACCCTACTATTTACGCACAGCTTTTGTCCCTGAACTGACTTCGGACAGTACGGGGATATTGTCTCAGCTTTGCAGACAGCAAACTGGGGCAAAGAAGGTAAAATGACATGCTTGAGTTGACGCTGTCTGCCAGGTTCAGTTCCCAGGTCTGACGCTTTCCAGCCTCCCACCGAATCACCAGAATACATCAGGTCTCCAAGCGAATGCTTCTCCTCACCTCCTAAGTGTCGCCTGGGGCTTTCGCGGCATGCAAGGGGCTGCACCGGGGGCTGCAGGCGACCGCAGGCCGGCCTGCCAGCACACACGCTGTCGGCCCCCCAGAGACGGCACAGGCTACCTGCCTAACTTCCTCGTGGCGGGACTCCGCCCTGTAACATAGGACTTGGAGCAAACGTTTTTTCTCTTGAAAGAGCTTCAGAAATGCGAACATGCTCTCGTTCATACAAAACACCTCCAGCAAAGTATCGCTACCTCTACCTTACAGATGAGGAACTCAGACCTGTTCAATACCTCTATGAAAACAGTCACAGGAATAGATAGAAAAGACATGACAGATTGCTGCTTTGCCAACTCGACTGCTTTTTATACTGACTAATATATGATTTTTTTTCTCAGCAGCTCCTCCCATCTTCTCTGTCCTATCAGCTTCTCTTTCTGTATTTTACTTTATTTTATTTCTAAATTCCCTAGGGCAAGTGTCATATTCCTGCTCTGTGTTCATACGGTACACCTTACACAACAAAACGCTGGTCACTGACAAATGCACTTAGATGTTGTCGATACATAAATAATAAATGATAGCAATTTCCTGATTATACAGCATCTCCACATGTCAGTTTAACCTCAGATCCCATTTCTGTTTAAATATCAAATGCGTGTAAAAGCCCAGTTAGAGGATTAATCTGTCCATGGAATAAGTATAATGTGTAATTTAAATGGCTACATTTCCCATAACTAGTTATATATTTCTCATATGTTTGTTTGTAAGATTTCTGAAGTATATTGGTATTGCATCAATAGGCATAGTACTAACATTTAATCCCTCAGTGGAAAGCTTACAGACAAGTAGTGAGATAGATTTTTCCCCTCACTTTACTTGGATGTAACTTTATTTTCTTATTATAATATAAAACCATTACAATAATATTCGCTCCTTCAAGAAGCAACTCGAGCAGTATTTTTTCACTTGCTCAAACATCTATTAGGGAGAATTTATTTAGCAATTAATCAAAGTAAATAAAATGTTTCTGAAGATGCCTTCAACAGGTACACATTATCTGCATGTGACAGCATGACACTAGCTTAAATAAATTATCCTTACATCCTTAAAAACAGAGTCTTTCTATAATGCCTTTTTATTTTCTTAAAATGTTCTTATTTTCTTTCTTCTACCCATGAATAACTGGAAGTTATTTGAAGAAGTATAGAAAACTTACAAGCAAACACTACACTGCTTTATACCAAAGAACCTCTTAAATTTTAATCACTTCATGAAAAATTGAGTAAGTTAGTCAAACAGTTTGGTGGCTGCCATCGCTGAACCCACAACCAGCACCAGCCAAGCAAAGAAGACACCTTCACATATATTGCTCTCAGGAAACACCATGGCAAAATCCAGCTGTAGTCAGTTTCTTTACAAAATATTCCTACCCTTGCACAGAAAACAACAGGCTTTCAGACACATTTTTATCATTTTTTAAAAATCTTACCAATTTGTTTTTTTAAATCTTACTAAATTATCTGTTTTGGAACATAAGACAGGATGGGTCAGAATATTTTCACTAGGATCATTTCTAGCACTGTTATCAGAATGTAGCCTTGTAATTGCATAGAAATTAAAAAAAAAATAAAGTGAAGAGGGCATGAAAGTAAAATTCTTCAATTAAGTCTTATCTTCAGGCCACGTAAGTACATGTAACTGCAGACTTCCTAGGACTTTCACATTTATGCAATACAGAAATACTGAAATGGCTTCAAATCGCGTTTTGGAAGGAGCAACAGCAGATCTTCCTCTGGCCCTCTGCCACACCAGTGTATTTAGCAGTTTGCCACTGTTCTGTCACTGTATCTCTCCAGTTTAAGTCACGCATTTATTGCCTGCTCTGGAGCGATCAAAGCTTTTCCATCTAAGACGGAACATTATAATTGCCACTTTCAAAGGTTTTTAGGAAGTTGCTTCGTAGATTTAAAATCATTAGCAAGACCCTTACTGCTCATCTAGCGAGTTACATCTTCTAAGTGTTACACAAGCATTAATTAATTATAGGTTTGACTAAGCCTTTAAGGTTTTGGCTGTATTGGGAGCAGAGTAATATGCTCCACCTCAGCTGAAAGCCTTGGAGATATTGGGCTTTAGGGAGGCTTAGTGACTCATGGGGGAAATGAATCTGTTGTCTCTATGCCATCTAAAGCAGCTGATTTGCTACAAAAACGAGCACACGCTGTATTTTCTTCCAGGACACTGCAGCTGTTGCTCACTCGGCTGCCATACCTGCCTGCGGCAGAAAATCTCCTGCTATTCCAACAGGGGTGGTGCAAATGCGTACATTTCCTACACAGACTAACGATATAGCTACACAGCTTTCTTTTCTGGGAGAGATACAATACACTTTTATGTCTAACTGGTTCAGTTTCTGCAACACAAAAGAATAGGAACTGGTCCAAGACTGAAAGATGCAGACTTCAAGGATCTGAGGTAAGTAGGTGGCTATTCAGAGATACCCAGAAGACCTAGATAAGCATCAGACCGACCCATCCAGGAGATACGGCAGCATTCTTCAGCAGGTTTCAAAGCTACAGGAGACAACAGAAATCCTGGTGGTTTCTTTACATTTGATAGCAGCTAGGTAAAAGACAGAAATAATCAAACTGACAGGGACTGGAACCCCATGTCTCACTCCTTTTGCTGAAAGAAGTAGCCCACCATGGTCCAGCTGCTGACCCAAGGCTTTAACCCAGCCTACAGGACATATTTTCTGGCCCGTCTCCTGTCCCCCACTGCAGACAGAGCAGCCCTTCCAGCAGTACAGGCTGCCTCTGCGGCCAAATGCCTTTGTCCACATTTGCATCCGTCCCAGCAGAGAGATGCGCTACTGCAGCCACAGAGAGACAGGGATGTGGGGGGGAGATGCAGGGGGAGCCACAGGAGACCAGGGATTTACTGCTTGCACACAGCAGCGTCTGCTGCTGCTTCTGGGGCAGGGTGGCGGGGGCGCAGCGAAGAAAGGAGGGTGAAAACCTAGTCTGGCACCTGGAAATGCTGCGCTGGACCACCTAATCTCGCCCATTAGAGTGGGTAGTTAGGTTTTCTCTACTATTCCCACCTTCAGCTGGGGTATATGTCAGCACTGTTGCCCATCCTCAGCTGCTGTGCTCTGTCACGCTGTGGATAATACTGCTCTCCACAGCTGTGGTTCAAATCTGCTTACAGGGGAAAGGTTCAGGATTGCCATCTCCTGTTTCTTTGGCAAACGTTGTACTATTAGATGTTAATGAGAAGTCTCCAGTATCAACATCTTATGGCTGTTTTAGGAGTAATAAGATCAACAATTCTGAATTCCAAGATATTTTTCATCAGGTCTAGCCATCTAAACAAAATGTTTCAGCACAGTTATTCCCAATATGTGGCCATAAGAGGCACTTCACAGTTTGTTTCTTTTTTATACTTTCTTGTCTACACTGATCTTTATTTTACCAGCCAGGCTTGCACACCCCAGCACTGGACATGCTGGCTGCTACTAATCCCAGTCTAGGTGCCTATAACTCTTGTGCTCTGCACATGACAAGCAGGATGCCTAACCCAGCATTTTGAGTTCCACTGCAAGGTGACTAAACCTCTTCTTTGATTTAACCATAAAGCTACTCTGAGTGGGTCAAATTTCCTGTTGCTTTCAAGTGAACAACAGATTGCAGGGGACCGGGGTTTCATGTGTTTAGAAAAACTCTTGCACGTCCAAGGAATTCTTTAACTAATGAGCAAAAACCCCTCAATAATTATAATTTTTCCGTGAAAACCCAGATTACAGTTTTATTCAAATGTACTGTTTACAACTGTAATAGAATGTGTAGATCATACTAGATACAGCTGATTAATTCATATTACCTTATTCACCAAAAACAAGACTACATTTTCTGTTTGCTCTATATGCATTTGCTTCTATTTCACTCCACTGCATGTAACCTGAAACTATCCATTATGCATCACTGCCTTATTAGCTTCACCTGATTTAGCTGAACCTGTCTCCTCCCATTCAGCAGGGCAATAAGGGTATTTTTAATCTGCTCTAAATTGCACTTGCAATTTGGTTTAATATGATGAATCTGTAAACACTTAAATAGTTGCAAAAGCTAATCAGATCATTTAAGATGTGCACATATTCCTCATGAACAGTATGTATCTGTTCCTGTTGTCATCTTTCCCTGCATGAGTACAGCCACTACTCAGACAAATCTTCAGCAGATTTTGTGTCACAGTCTTACCACCTCACACTAAAAGGTTGGGACTTCCCATACAGTGAAGAACACTGCCACACAGAAACATATTTTCTCTGCTGATTCATGTGTTACAAATCCCACAGTGGATAGCACAAACCAGAAAAGACTGAAAAATACTCAGCTTAAAGGATAGCTTCCCATAATCTTTTTGTATGGATGCATTTTTCCCTAATGGATTAAAAGAATGATTTCTAGTCTAAGTATTCCTGAATGAATTCTGTTGAATGTAATACTGACTTGACCTCTGGTCAAATATATATATGTTAAATACAGAAATCTGTTTTCTGTCTCTATGAAGAGATACCAAAAACTAAACCTTTAACAAACTGATTAGACAACTCTGCAGAAAATAAAACTCACAGAGAGAAAAAAAAGTACATTTTTTTACCCACTTTTTTGTTTAGTTCTAATGCATATTATATTGATTTATGTGTTTGTGGGGGTTTTTTTACCATACATATAAAGCAGTAAGCAAAATATGAATCCCTTTTTCTTCATTCCAAATAAAGAAGGGGAGAAAGTTAGTGATAATACAAAATACAGGAAGAAATGGTGAAGAGGAATTGTATTGGATATGTAAGAAATACACTTTAAAAGGGGAGTAGAAACCTGCCACGGAGGACCCTTACAAAGTTGCAGGAGTAATTTTACATTAGTAGACTAACATGTAATTGCCTCTGTCTTTGGAGAAATGTGCACGTGGTGACGAGAGAGTTCACAGGGCTGTCGGGGAGGCCAAACCATTTGTAAGGGAATGCGAGAGGAGGACAATTAACAAGAAATGGGTGCGTGAGCCTAAGAATACTCTCAGAATTCAGCCAATGTAAAATCTGACACTGAAATATAATGAATTGAAATTTCCTATGGTTGTATCATGTTAGAAAGCGAGAGCACTGCCGGTTCTCAAAGATCTTCTAATGACTAATATTTTAACTAAAAACTCTAGCTCCTGAAGTCATACAACCACATGAGATTTCAAATACTTTTCTTTAAAGGAGGTTTCTTACCTTGTGCTTATACAAGTAATCTTATTTAAAACAGTGTACTGTCAACAGCCTCAAAATAAAATAATTAAACCCAAAATGTACATTTTTAAGTCTCCTGACTTTATATTAGATGTTATTTCTTTTCCTGGATAGATTTATGATGTTTTACTACTCAGTGCAGTTTGAAATGCTGAGTGGTACTGGAGATGCTAAGTGACCACTCATTCCCCAGTACCTCAGCTTACAAATGTATGAGTCTGTCATGAGGAATGACTGTTTTATGTTGTTTCGGCCGCGGGCAGCTGGCTGGCACAGCCAGGTGCACAGTGCTCAGTGTTCTTATTTAGCACAGTTGAAACTGTACCATGGTACTCACTGCCAGTAACTCCTAGATCAATGACAGAGTTCTTTCCTATTGCAGGAGCCACAGGATCTTGGGGGAAAAAAAAAAAAAAAAGAAAAAAAAATTGTACTCTATTCTTAAAAAAATAGGTTGCCTTTTTGCTCCTACTATTAGCATTAGGAAGACCTTCCAAAATCCCACTGCTGTAATGGTTAGGAACCTTACAATTTTCAGCTTAAATTTGCACATTGCCAGTTTATATCCATTTGGTTTTGTGTCAGCACTATTCCTAAAACTTCAATAGCTCTTCTGGATCTTTTTCTCCTTGCTGCTCATCCAGGATTTAATCACATACAGTTCCACCAATATGAGCCAGGAGTAACTCTACTATGATCTGTGTATCTACAGTGCTACACAGTTTTTTTTAACACAAACCTAGGGTGTGTTAAAACAAAACCCAACAAAACAAACCAACACAAAACAAAACCCCAGAGAGAACCTGGTTCCTTGGGATTTTTCTGCAACATTGCAAGGTACATGAAATGCAAAGCTACTGTCCAAAAATCAAAGATTACAAAGAAAGCTGTAGTCACAGACCACACAGGACTCACCAGACTCTGTGCAGATGATGGGTGGATGGGTTGTGTGGTGAGGGCACCGTGGAACATGAAACATCCCACACACCTAACAGCAGGGCTCCAGGGGGCTGGCAGAAGGCTCCTTAGGCTCCCAGGAAGCCCCAGCCTGCCAAATTTGTTAATTAACATACACACACCCCCCTATCAGAACAAGAGCTACAAAAGGAAATGATAGGAACAACTGACATACATATACTTGGAACAAAAAGATTTTTCCAAATGGCTAGAAATGGATGAAACAGTTGGTCAGTTTGGGGATGGAGCTAGAAGACAAACTGCCTGGAGTAATATCAGGTCACTTCTATACAGCCAGCTGTTACTCTGATCATTAGCTATTTAGTCTAAGCAAGCAGATGTTTTTCTTTCTGGGAACTTCTGCTGAAATGATGGAGTTCAGCATATAAAGCAATTGAAGAATCAAGTCTTTTTTTAAACACTGGTTTTAAAGGCCTAATTTTTCCTCAAAATACTTGCTTTAGCCTTCAGAAAGCTTTCAGTTTCTTCAATATAAGCTGCTCCTGCAGAACATTATAAATTCTTCTTTTCCAAGACTTTGACAGCTTTGAAAAACAGCATTATATTTGGAAAAGTGAAGAATTGAAGAATTATGATACAAACCAGTCTAAATCTCAATGAAGTCACTAAATCCTTCCATTTACTTTAGCAAAATTTTAATTTGGCCTGGACAGCTTATAAAAAAAACCAACCAAATCTGTCCCAATTAAAGAACATGTCATGATTTCTACAGAAATTTTTAATGAGTCAGGAATTCTTTGTCAAATTCTGTTACGGCATTTACAGAAATATACGTCTTCATTCACTAAGATACATTTGATTTCATTTATTTTTATGTAACACCCTTTATTTACAGCATTTCAAAGACCAATTTTGTAACGCTATTTCAATACAGTAAAAGGACTCTAGATATCTCTTATTTCACCTTTTCTGAAGTTATTGTTTAATCAACTCTTCACTGCTTTTACTGTCATCCTATCTCAGCAAACAGATAAATAAGGCAGTGAAGACAGATGCCTCTTCAAATGCTACCTGCTTTATATTTATATACAATCCTGTATTTAGAAATCTTTCAGCAACAAGGGTGACAATTCAGAGCCAAAGTACTAACAGATATACTGCTCCTGAAAACTCTTAATGAAATCTCTCACTAGTCAGGTGAGCAGGACTAGTATCTTCATACAGAACTATAAATTGCTGAATGCTATCTGCACAGTAGGATCTTTAATATTTCAACACCACATAGAAAAAAAATTCCAGGTTAACTACAGTCTCTGAAGTTTAGCGAAACATAAAGGGTTACAGGAAAAAACAAATAATGCCTTGTGTGCCTAACTGGATGCTGTAAAAATCTAGAGAAGGATATACTGCTTTTTATATGCCAAGTAGCCAAGCCATGCCTAGCCTGTTTTTTAGCTGCTGAATCTGAAGGTGCAGTGTAAACGGTACGTATATTTGAGAGCCCTGACTTAAACAAAAGCCCAGATGCAAGACAGCATTTAGCTGAATCGCCCACCTGTTAGGCACTGGCAGTAGGTTCAAAAGCCTTGAAGTTCAGGCTCCTACACTGTCTTTAGGTGAGCTAGGCAGCTGAGCGCAGTAACGAGTAACCGGCTTGCCCAAATGGTATTCAGCTGCCCAGGACAGCTGATGTAAAATGCTGAGTTGGTGGAAAAGTATCTGAGCTCTGCCCACCTTTGGGAGGTTGGTCCTTCAGAAGCGCAGCCTAGAAGTCCCTTCTGAGAGTACAGTATCTGGAACTTGCAAAGAAATGAGCAAAACCTGCTCTTTTTAGAGCACAACCAGAGAAAAGGCAGTGCTAGTGATTTATGCACTGTACTTCGCAAGTGGATGATGAAATGCTGAGCAGGAGCAGACATAAGAACTTGTATTTCCTCTCTTGCTGTACTATCCTACCAATTCAAAGTTCTGCCTCCAAAAGCCTGAAGCAGATGCTTAAGGAACAGGAAGAAAAAGGCAAACTTGTGTGATGTGCTTCAAAATTTCCTTGTAAACTCTCCCAGGCTCCATTTCCAGCTTCAAAATTTTCTGAAATGGATGCGGTTTCCATCTGCTTAGCAACCCTCAGTAGATTTCTCTTTCAAGATCTTGTCCAGTATCCTCTCAAAACGTTTTGCTCTCACAGCAACCTACAGCAGAGTTTCGCAAGTCTATAGCCTGTTGCAGGACAAATTAATCTTTTAGTTTATTTGGTTTTTAAATCTGGGTCCTACTACCTTCATTTGCTGTCCCATTGCTCTTATATTGGAAGAGTCAGTGAAGAACAGATTCCCATCACTCATGAGTTCATAATGCTCGACAAAATAACCTCTTACGTTGTCATACTTCTTGACAGGGAGTCCTTGCTTATTTAGTCATTCCTCAAAAGAGATACCTGTGATATTCCCTGATGCTGTTTTCTTACTTTTCTTTTTCCAAGTCTGCTGTGCTCTTTATGAGATGAGAGGGACATATGGATACACAATATTTAAGTAGGTTACCTATGATTTTATGCAGTGGAATAACTGATGTTATTTGTTCTTCTCCCTATTCCTTCCCTGCAATTCCTAGCCTTTGACCTTTAAAAAAGAAAAAAAAAATTAAGCCAAAATGCTTCATCTCAAGCAAGAAGTATGAAGAGTCCTCTCATTTGACAAAACCTAAAGTTTGGAGACAGGAGATGTAGGCTCAAATCCCTTTAGCTCAGAACAGGTCTTCTCTCTAGACTGTCTTGGTAAAATGCTTCAATCACTGGGCCACAACATGAGGAAGTGGCACAGCCATCACCTTGTCCTTTGTCTTACACAGAAGTAGCAGCAGCAGTGGGATCGAGACACCTGATCCTGTCAGCATCTATTTTGGGAAGCCTTACTGACTCAGGGATCAGGGAAGTCATCTGAAAGAACACTTGGGTTTGGATCCCAATTACATTTAGGAGGGAAACAGCCACTGAGATGCACATAATAGGGTCAGGTAAGGCACATGCAGAAGAGGAACTGTGCCTGCCTGAAAGCTTCCCTGGAAGCCATGAAAGATTCTAGCTGAGTTAGGGACCCTTTTAATTAAAATTTGGGGTTCAGGCACCTAAGTTCCACTGGCATCCTACTTTCAGTGCTGAGCTTTCCTTATCAGATGTAGGATAGTATTTTTGTCATCCCCGGGACTTTTACCACAATGATTTCTGAAATTAGCTAACTCAAACAATAGCTCCTGGAGTCTTCAATTAGTAATGAAAAATACTGATTTCTAGGGTGAAATATAGCTACCTCTGGTGGATCGAAGAAAACCTAAGTCAAGTATGGGCAAGAAGTAGAGGGCAATAGGAGCTTTTGAGAGGTATGCCACATCTGGAATAATCCATGACGCTTTATTCACAGTGCCTGTTTTCTTAAAAAGTCTATTATTTCACCTTAACCAGATAGTGCCACAGTACCAGCCCATGATGTAAAGTAAGTAAAATAAACCCTCACCTCATTTCTCAAATCTCCAGTTATTTCCACCTGAGCCTCAAGACTGAATTGACCGACTTCAGTAATTTGTATTCAACAAGCAACCTGCACCATACCTTCCTACAAAAGTACTCTGCTGCCAACAGTTCCTCAACAACCTGCTGGAGCCAAGTTTCATTTATAGTCCCAGCCTCTTTGAAAAATTTGCTATCTTTCATTTAGTGGATTTTGTTTATTTAATACTGTAAGTCCTTTTCTTCCTGTTGATTTATCTTTCTAATGCAGAAGCCTTGACATGTATTCAAAAAGGTAACTTTTGTCTTTATGGGAAAAGAAGCTTACTGAATAGCCAAAGGATGTCTCGTACAGGAAAGCCACATAAATGGTGCACGAAGCTGTGAGAATCGAGCTGTTAAATGGGAGCGGGGGGCTCCGGAACTGCCGCAGACTTCCAGGCCCTATGGGGAATACTGAGAAGCACAGCACATTTGAAGAGGAATTGAAATTGTCAGCGAAAGAACAGAATCTGTTCACCCTTAAATTCCTAATTAGAGAACTCATAGTGGGAAACGATCACTTAAAATGATGAGCCCAGAAAATGAAGGAAATTATCTTCCTTAAGAAATGGGCAAATACCTACATTCGTAAATTAACATCCTGATTTACAATCCAGATGATAATATTTTCAAACGACCACCTTATTTTTATATATATTATTTAGTTTCTCTCCAGGAATTCAGATAGAAGAGTACATTTAGGGATGAAGTAATGCCAAATACAACTTGGAAAACTCTCCTTGTACATTGTATTGATTCAACATCAGAACTACAGCTTTAACTATTTTAGATACGTCCTACAGACTAGTGTGCTGAATAAATACTAGGTTACACTGACATTAACTTTTAAAATGTCATTCATTTCTGCACAGCTTTTCATACCTGCCAGTATTTGAACCTAAAATAAATCCATATTATGCATTTAGATTTTGGTATATATCAATCTCTATGGTACAAAAATGCAAGACATATAGATGGTTATAATATACGTGGTTAAAACAGATGGTTTTGTTTTAGCTCTTATGTTTTAGATATGGCAGGACAAAATTTCTCCATAGGAACTATGTATCATCATCCATAGGAACATGTCGTCTTACGTGTAGAATATGCTAAAGCATGAAAAAAAATATACAGTAATATTACTGTGATGTAACTGAGTTTGAAGTATGCCAAGCATCTGGCCTGCAAAAATACTGTCAAAATAAGAGGCCAGTGTGAAAAAGAAGGATCTGATCACATAGTCCTTTAACAGTCTAAGGGCTTATTGAATCTAAGCATGTGGCCATGAGCATGAACAGAAAGTGTGATTCGATTTAGAAAGCTGAGCCAATGCTGTCTTTCAGATTCTTGTTATTATTAGTTGGGGCCACCCAGTAAAGAGCGCAGAGAAGTTGCTTTTCTTGTTGGTAGTGAGATGTATGCTGTCTGCTAGCTTGGAAATACAGTCCTGATGTCAGTTGTGTAAGAAAAATTAGAATATTTAGGGAAATGTTACCACTTTTGTGTGAATAAAGTCATGGTACTGGCATGCCAGAAACAAACTATAAAT
Source organism: Aviceda cuculoides (assembly GCA_035590195.1). Taxonomy (NCBI): domain Eukaryota; kingdom Metazoa; phylum Chordata; class Aves; order Accipitriformes; family Accipitridae; genus Aviceda; species Aviceda cuculoides. The sequence goes on from JAVJGG010000005.1 coordinate 25,022,856, forward strand.
GAAAGAGATCTTTTTTAGATAGTGAAAAATTAAAGTGAGACACAACTAATTAAACAATTCATAGTTTAATTAGCTGCATTTTGAAAGGCAAAACCCTAGCTGAGGTCAGACAGTGATAGTAGTAAGGTGTGGATGAGCTAATTTTGGAGAGACTTTCTACATCATTTGGAGAAAATTACCCACACATTTTGCTAGTGAGAGCAGGGAATATTTTTTAAGTCTTGCCTAAATATTTACACTTCTTTGATTCAAATCTAGCCACAACTATAATGTAATTTGTTAAAACATGTTCCTTTTTCTACTAACATGTTCTTGCCTACACAGATTCATAAATAGTCTACTTATTGAAAAGACTCCAGGTATTTTTTCCATAACCACAATGAGACAAAAGCTACAAAAAGGGCACACCCCATTGACTTTCAGGAGGTTACACGGAACACATCAGTAAGCCGGGGCAGAATTTCAAAGAATATCTTCAGTCTGATATATATGCAGGCTGAAGATTACAGATTCATATACTTCTCATTTAAAACAAAAATGTGAAAAAGCAAGTGAATTGTCCACAGAGTGGGTTTTTTTTCCCTTTAATTTTAGTAACAGAAAGAACTTCATAGGAAATCTGTATTCTAACTACACAGTAGTATCCACAAATAATCAATCACACAGGACTTCTCATGTGCCCTCACTTGTGACTGAATAGCATCTCGCTCCACAAGTAGTTCCATTGAACTTCACTGAATGGCACTCACTGAGAATACCCAGATAATACCCTGCTCCATAAATAATTACATCAGTACTTGGCTTCAGTAACACTGTGGAGGAAGGTGCTATTCATATCTCAGCAGGGATATTAGAATCAAGCCCCTAAGCATTTCTTCAATAACACAGAGAACGAACTGTTACTGTCTTGTCATTCCCAAAAGAACTTTTTGCCTCCGTCTGCTCTAATAGTTTTTTCTTCAGTGAGATTGATTTGACCGCCTTTTCTTTTCTGAACACATAGGAGGCTGAGATTTTCCTGCTGCATCTCCTAGAGGCAAGAGCAAACCTCCCAAACAGATTCATTAGAAAGGACCTCCTGTAAAGCTCTGTACATGACCAGCTGAGAACTCAAAAACATTTTTTGAAACTAAAAGCAAATGAGGCCAGATCTACGTGTTGCCTAGCCTCGAACTAGTAAGCATAGTCTCCAGAATGCAGACTGCCGTGCTCTTCGGCAATGTCCCGTTTACAGAGCCCTGGGTCTGGTTTCTTCCATACCAGAAATACCTAATGGTAAGAGCCAGCCTGTCTGACCCAGTCCTCCTCTTCCACCAAGCCCTAGGGCCCATACACACTCTGGTAGCATGCAATCATTTATTTTATTTTTTAACGAAAAACTGAAAGGAAATAATGCCAAAATTCTAACAAAATATTTACTCCTATGAACTAATACTATCAGATGACAGCATGTTTAGTTATGGAGAGATACTCAAAGAGGAACATATTCAAATGAAATCTGATTAAATCAGTGTAATAACCTGTACAGGGTATTCATTTTGGGGAACAATCACAACATTGAATGCACTGAGCAGCCTAGCTCATGAGTCTTCAGAATGAACCACCATTGAGACCAAATCATCCGTCACATCTGGAAAGGGTGTCCCCGTCAGGTCAAGTTTGAAAACAATAGTGTATCAGTCCAGAGAAAAAAAAAAGTAGCCCCACTTATATTGTATCTCATGTGTGAGTAAAAAACCTTGTTTTCCCATCCTGACAGATCTTTTAAATTCATTAATATAACATACACATGCACACCATGTATTTGAATATCACATTATGCAAAACCACCTTATTTCTAAAAAGACATGAGATTAAATTATTAAAAACCCCATAGGTTTCATTAAAAAAAAGTTATGTTTATATCTTGCATTGTTTGCAAGGTGGTAGGAGCAACTGAACATTGAAGTTAGTCTCCAAAATTGAAATGTGTTGTTATTACATTATGATCGTATCATGGTATACTTGATCTGTACTCACGTATTTTTCTATACCTCCACACATATACACAAACACCTGATAATTTTGTCCTTTAAATAGTCTTGGGAGTGCATCTGATTTTAGGAAGCAGGTTGGAAACGTAAGAAAGATGCTGTGAAAACTTATCAAAAGTTTTATGACAGGCCATTCTTTGCCAAACTAGTATAAGAGAATTGTATTAGAATAAGTACCCTGTTTTTAGAAATAGGTTAGTTTAAAAGTGCTATTAAAATGCTATTAATGCCCTTACAAAGATCAAACATTTTTAATTAAAGGTCAGTTACATTCATCACATTTATAGTTGAATTATTCCACTATACTTTCAGAAAGGAGGTAAAAATAATTTTCACGCGACAAAACTTTAAAGTAATTTCCTCTAACTAGCAGAACTTGGTACGAAATTGCTTTCACTCCGAGTAACCTAACACCGATCTTTGTTTACAGAGCTTCACGGTTTCAGAAGCAGCACCACCTATTGGGTGAAAAATGTAGGTTAGTGCCTACTTTATCACGAGAGATCTATTGTAAAACTGGTTTTGTACAGAATGAGCTGAAGCTCCCAACTTCCTCATGCTTAAATGCAAGAAAACAAGCAGTCTATTTTAGTGATCTATTTGACAGCAGCTTGTAAATTCAAAACGATCATTCGATACGACACAGAACCCACCACTTAAGCTCCTAATACTTATTTGACGAAGTATTTAAGACAGCACTTCCAACAGCATCAACGCACTCACGCCGGTGATAATAATAATACCGAGCAACAGAGCGCTGCATGGTTTTTAGGATGCGCTCCCGTTGCACAGATCTGAACGAGCTGAAAACGAATCTGGTTATGTAAGCAGTCCTACTAAAATCTATATATGAATCCATATTCTGTAGGCAGGGTCCCACGTGAATGAGCGGCGTGTATTTCGCTTTTCGAGGCAGCAGGCGCACCTCGCTTTAGGGCAGGCGCCGACGCTGCCCGTTCTCGGCGAACGAGTCAGGTTTTGGACGGAAATTTTGCGCCCATCCCCGCTTCTCTCCGAAACAGTCCGTGCCACAGGCGACAGTAAAATTTCACTTCCCGCCTCCGCAGAACAGCTCGAACTGCTCGGCGGGGGTTCCCCCCCCCCCCGCCACAGGCGCACTCCCACTCCCCCGCGGGTGCGGGACCGCGCGGAGGGCTCGGCGGGCGGCGGCAACCGGCGCCGTCCTTGCCCCTGTGGCGAGAAAGGCTCGCAGCCAAGCCCTGCCCGCGACGGTGATGCGGAGAGCTGCCGTGAGGGCACCGATGCTCGGACACCAGTGGGAGCAGCTACCATCACCTGAGGTGGCATTTCTGCCCCGTCTCAGCCTGGTCTCCGTTATTACAGTTTGTTTAAAAAAAGCCTCCAGTTGTTCTGGTAAAGTCACCGTTGGAAAGGAGGGAACGATGTTTTCAACACTTGGAGGGAGAAGTCCTTTTCCGAGAGAACTGTGTGATGTGTAAGCCAAGTATTGGCAAGAGGGTGTCGGTGCACTGTGGGTTCGCTACAGCCTGGGCAGCTGGTGTCTCCAGATACGGTTCCACAGGGCGTCTGCTTAGTCCTGCTGCTCCCTTGGTGCACTTAGCAGCTTGGGTTGCCAAAAGGTAGTACCCAATTTTTCCCAAAGGAAAGGACACAATTAAGCTGTCTTCTGCTTAAGGAAAAGCTGGTGTCATTTAAGGAAAACTGTCTGTAAGGAATAAGCACGTCAAAAAAAAAAAATGCCGAGTGATGGTATTAACACAAACAACACTGTCAAGCTTTGGCTTTTAATTGCATCGCTTCTTAGTGGAAGTGGGATGCAAGTTTTCAGACAAAGGTCAAAGTCCAATCTACTGTCCCTGTTAGAGTAAGATGTCTCACTGTTTCTCAAATCGGACATGGGGAGAGCTTGCCATCTGTGACCATCAACATGTAAGCAATAGTCTTCTTTTACAATACAGACATTGATTTCACCAATAAGTTGTCTTTTTCCAAAGCAATAGGATGCCAAATTCAAGCTCCATAAAGTCCATTTGGGTTTTGGTTAATAAACTGGAGGCACCATATGTGTCAGAGAACAGCTCAAACAGCCTAGTGCCAAGTAGCATCTGAACTCTGAAGTACAGCAGAAGTCAACTGAAACCTTCATGTTAGGCAACCAAACGCAGGTCTCCGCATATGTCCAGAGGTGCTCTCATCTTGACGAGCTGAGATACATCCTGAGCTCTGCTGTGTTTTAGGCACAGACTGAAAGAGGCTTAAACTCCACCCAGCCATGTAGCTGCGTTCAGCCCACGTATAGTGCACTTGGGTAAAACTGTGAAGCTTGTGGATAACAAAGTGCAAGGAACACAGCTGCAACTCCTTTTCTGCACAATAGCCTACTGACTGTTGTACTTGCCCAAGAAGTAACAAATTTGGAGAATTAACATTCCCCACCTTCCAGGGTATCGGGTTCAAAGAAAGATCATCTTCTGTTCTTGCTAATGCCACTGTGCTACAAATGTCAAAGTAGTAGAGTAACAGCAGCTTAACTTTGCATCTTGGTCATTTACTATGAACATTGGTAGCCTTGTTACCAATATAATTTTACCGAGTGATGAAAAAATAAGAAAGAGAAAATCAACCTGCAAATCATAAAGTCAGCAATCGGAATTCAGAAACCTTTGGCTGTATTTCAAGTGACTGAAAAAGTTAAAGCAACTTTTGTGAGTATCTGAATGCCACCAGCTGGCACAAAAAAGAATCAAATGTAGTCATTGTTCATTTCCTGGTAAACTCCCAGCAGAAAGAACTGGAGTTATAAAAGTCTGCTATTCTTTATAGATTTCTTACAATCCCAGCCATCACTCGTCTTAGTCTCAAAATGGAGATCTGTTTCATGCGTTTCCAAAAATAAACATCCAAAAGTCCACTCCTGCCTCAGAAAAGTCTTTGGCAAGGCATGGTGTCTTCAAAGGTGTGCTATCCAGTCATGGTTCCTCCAACTATTCCTTGAACTTTACTATTAAAATCTAATAAAATTTCTCAAGATCCAGATCATTTATGGGGACAATGCTTAAAGATTTAAACAGTGAGAAAAGGAATTCAGTGCAGGTGAATCACTGCATGAAATCAAGTGTTGGAGAGCAAGAGTGCCTGCCCAAATCAGTGGCAATGGCATTCCTCACTTCAGCACCCCAGTGAAGCATTTTTTAGCATGCCATAGTCCTTTGCTGGGGTCCAGCTCACCATAGAATATTTTACTGTAATAGTCATCTCTCAGATATTGAGTTACTTTGATATCAGCTTATAAAAGTTATGTCCTAAGCGCAAGGATCAAAGACAATGGACAAAGCAAAAGCTTATTAGTGCTACTTCTGCCAGTTCTATAATGATATTAATTCCTCTTCAGCTTCAGAAAAATAATTTCTTACATACCACATGCACAATTTTAGATATAGGTCAAACCCCACATAAAATTATAGAGCAATTTAGGCTGGAAGCCATCTCGCACAACTTCCTGCTCAGAGCAGGGCTATCTTCAAAGTCAGATCAGGTTGCTCAAAGCCTTGCCCTATCAAGTCTTGAAAAATCTCCAAAAGTGGAGATTTCATAACTTCTTTGGACTTCTTCTTTGGTGTTTAGCCACTTTCAATGTGATTTTTTTCTCCTATCCAATCAAAGTTTCTCTTTTTGCAGTTTATGGCCATCTCCTCTTGTCCTTTTCCTGTTCACCTCCAAAAAGGTCTAGTTCCACCCTCTTAGTAACCACCCACTCAGTGAAACATAGGGATTATATCTTCTCTCAATGTTCTCCAAGATAAAGACACTGAGTTCCTTCAGCCTCTCCTTATGTCATATGCTCCAGCCCCTGGAACCATGTTGGTTACCTTCTTCTGGATACTCTTCAGCTTCTAAATATCTCTTGCATACTTGGGAGCCCAAACTGGACACAGTGTTCCAGATGTGGCCTCACAAATGCCAAGCAGAGGAGAGTAATAATTTCCTTTCACCAGCTGGTTGTACACTTGTTAATTTAGCATGGTATGTGGTTAGCCTTCATTACCTCAAAGGTGCAGTGCTGACCCTCGTTCAGCTTTTTCATTGGGACCCACATGTCCCTTTTTGCAGAACTGTTATCTCATTAGTCAGTCCCCAGCCTATACCATTGCAGGGGTTTTTTTTGTCCTAGGTGCAAGACTGTCCTGTCAGCCCGTTCTCCAGCTTGTTCAAAGTCTCCTCGTACATCAGCCCTGTCCTCCAGCACATCAGCCACTCCCCCGGTTTCACATCATGCATATGCTGAGGGTACGTTCCAACTCATCATCCAGATCACTGGGTATGTTAAACAGCATTAGCCCTAATATTGCTCCTAGAGAAACACCACCCATAACTAGCTGCCAGTAGGATTTCAAATTACTGACTGCAACCCTTTTGACCCTGACAGTCTAGCCAGCTGTGTGCCGTACATACCTACCTTGTAGTCTTCCCACACAGTTACATTCGGATTTGGCTAGAGGGATGCCATGAGAGCCCATGTGGATAGCCTAGCTGAAATCAAGGTAAATGATACCCTCAGCTTTTCCCTCATCCACAGAGCCACTCATTTCATCATAAAAGACAATGAGATAGGTTAAGCAAAATTTGCCCTCCTGCCTTCCCCCTCTCAATTAAGGTTAAGTCCTCTAGTATGTAGTTTGTTGCGGGGGGGCAGTTGCTTATTTTTGGAGGTTGGACAAATAGCAACTGAAATCTTACTGTCCCTTAAATACATTTTCATAACTTTTGTGTTCCACTCTTAAGGACAACTGGAAAAAATGGGCAGTGTTGCATGCATGTATGAATCTCAGTAACTTAGTCGATGTTCTAACTTATTTGTGGGTGGAAGACCCTAATCTGTGTATCGTTGTTTGACTCATCATGTTGTTTATAATGTAACCAATTAGTGATGTGGGCAAGCAAATGCACCCAAACTTTGACCACTCAGATAGCCAGTCATGTGCAAAGTTGATAAAAAGTTGCCAGCACAGATCAGGTAGTTCCACCTGACGTAGCAGAAGATGCCTTCAGGAGGGTACTTGCAGAGGGGAGTCTTTTCAGCCAGTGACTGGCCATTGTATATGAGAACTTTGGATCAAGGTGTCAAAGATCCCAGTAAAGCTCACTTCACAATGCCCTGCTGCAGTTGTTCATCCAACAGGATAAACTGGAACTAAGATCCAATTTGAGTTTCATTGTGTAAATGAAGAACAAGCAGCTGATGTGGCCTGACTTTAAAAATGGAATATTCCTCCATTAAATATGAATGATAATTGGAATCTATAAATACCTTCTAATAAAACTTATTGAATAAAAACAGTGGAGCAAAAATGGGGTAAACTTCCTTTTTGTCTTACATAGATAAGAAAAGATTCAATGAAAATAAGAGATTTTTAAAACAATTAGAAGTAATTCTTCACACCTGTATCCAGTGAACATGGAAATTCACAGCTAAACCACATATAGTGTTAAAAAGATAAGGATGAAAATCCTTTTGATCCATTTCACGTAAATAGTAGGCATAAAGTACATTATTAGGGGAGCTGTTTTGAGTTTAGCTTTTGTTCTCTGGCTAATGTTCTCAACCAGCAGACTTTGAAACAGCATCTTTACTTATTCGTTGCTTTTTAGATGATACGGAACTGGTGAGATGTTTTGAACTGAGACTTCCGTTACAACTTGATGATCAAATTATTTTTTAATTGTTTCTCTGTTGTGGTTAATGGCTTTGAGAAGTCCAAAATTCAGAACAATTTCTCTTAGATATTGGATTGTGCTTCCAAAATGTATAATGAAGTATTCCAGCAAGGGAGGTATTTTTTGGTAGAGGATATTGAAGCATTATCTCAAATAGTTGTGATAGTAGGTTTAGTGTCCACTGAGAGGTTTTGTTCTGCCAAAGGGCTGGTAGCAACACCTGCTGAGATGCCTTGCCATCTGTTTATACATCTAAGAGCTGTAAGATTTGATTAGTAAAACTTTTCCTCATACACTGTGACCACTGACTCTTTTTTCTGTGTTTGGGATGCGTTTTGGATGAAGCACCTGGCTTCACAGTAGTTTTTCCTAGGAGAAAATAATTCTAAGTTGGAGTGAATTAATGCTGTGATGCTGCACGGAGCAGAGTTCAGTTTTGCAGAGATGAAGGTAAAGTTGCATAAACTCTGAAGGAACTCACACATAATGTGTGCTAATCAAGCAGTGTCACAAATCATAGTCATAAAGTGTTTCACTGCAAATACAGATGTTCCAGCATTCCTTAATATATCGGTCTTAGTTTATGTTACTGATTTGATGTGGCTTCATCTAATGTTCTCACTGAAAGCATCCCATGATGAACTGTACATTCATAAACTCCAGATTAAACAAATTTTAGACATAGAAGTCTAAGAGCAATTCAGGCTGTTTCAGGCACACTAAGACTCCTTTGTTAGAGTCTCTGTGTCCATGATGGCCAGATGGGTAGAACACTCACCAAGGCAGCAGAAGACCTTGATTTCTAAATCCTAAAGTACGAGTTAGAGACCCCTTTTGTTAAGCACAAGGCACAGTTCAATCAGGAATGCAAGAGCTGGGGGGCTAAAGAGAGATTAACAAAGACAGGCTGATTCTATTGAGAATGCGATTAACCTGGAGAAGGGGAAAAACAATACTGAGTTCTGGTTGCAATTCCCAATGCTGTTTATTTATTTATATACGATGATGCTTAAATGGGAAATGAATAAACAAGTCTTCAGAGCACAGCCATGTTGACTTTCAGATAAAGGTGGGATCACTCAGACAACTCTTAAGTTGTTTTTTCTTGGGTCAGTCATTGCGAAAAAGTACATTAAAAGTTTTCTATGCACTACAAATGAAACAATGTGAACTAGTTCTCCTCATGCTGTTTTATAACCCAATACTACTTGCTTACAATATTCACGGTTTTAAACTGTATATATTTATATGCCTCATGTTTTTGGTGGAATCTTAAAATTAAATTCAGTTATATTTGCATCAAATCTACATTTGCATAACTGCAATGTTTACACTATCCTTATACCTTAGCCTTGACAGTATGTTATAGAAAATCCCTGGGCTAGAATAATTCTGAATCTTAGTCAATACGTATTCCAGTCTAACAAGCAGCTGCGTCTTCATGCTCTGTTCCCCAATTAACACAAAGCTTCATTACACTTTGGGGATAAAAATAAACTTCTATGTGTATTATCTTACCCATAATTTATTTATTTACAAACTTAGTAAAACTTGTAATTAATTAGACTTCTCATGAGGTGCTTTCTGGTGCACTACTGTAAAGTTTAGCAAAGGGAAAAATTTGCAATGCATCTCTCCCCTAGGAGATCCTTGTCATCATTTGATTACAGATTCAATCTATTCTGTCTTTTCCCTTTATACCCTTCAGCTTTGATTCCTGGTTGCACAGTGACACAGCTTCACATGGAAGCAGGAAAAATTTTCTGCCCTAGAAGTATTTTGCTCACAATTACAGCTGGTGGTTCAGTCTCCAGCAGGGTTGCATGGGGACTGGAATTCAGGTTTCCCATTTCAGTGCTGCACCTTCTTCTGACAGTGGTTTCTGGCAGAAGAGTTAGACAATGTACAGAGTAAATGCTTTTTCTAGAAAAAGTCTGTGTAGCTAGAAACAACTGAGAAGAAAAGCTTTGGCAAACTGCAGGTGACAAGAAGTGACCGTTGTAATGCACCAAGAAGACATTCTGCATCATCAGATAGATGTGGTCGGTAACCCTCTCTTACAAGGAGTAAGGAAAAAAAAAAGGTGTAACTGCATTGAAGACATAGTTTGGGTAGTTCTGAAGGGGACTTGGGCACTTGTGCTATTGGGAGCTTAACCTCAACTAGGCAAGAAGTTCCAGTATTCTTGTTTCCTCCTCATGGATCACTGGCAATTACAGCATGATTTGCAACTTTAAAACAATTTGTCTTGCATACCTTTCTTTAAGGAAGGCATTGTTCTGTGTAAATATTCTCCCCTTCTTACTTTTTGTTCCCTTTTAGTTCACTGTTACCTGCCTAGCTGGGTAAAAAAGTGTGCTGCTCACAGTACAGATAGTTTATTTAACAAAAGAATGAATCTAATCAAATACATTAGGAAAAATGAAAGACTTGCTTACAGTGTTATATAATGAATTTGCATCTTCTTACCACATTCAGTTTTCATCCAGTCCAGTGATTTTTTTTTCCCTGTACAGTCTTCCTGTAGAATGAACATAAAGTTAATTTAAATTCGTGTTCTCATCCCTGATTAATCTGATTAATACAAAATACAAACAGATGTGCAACACAATGAGATGCATGCTTTTAGAAATCATTTAATTGAGGCATATATATTTTAAAGGTTTAATTATACTTATGATATGCACTAGGAAATGGAGGAGAATGCATCTAGGTAAGTGATTTGAGGCTGAATGCAGACCTCATGCTGATTCACAAGGTGATCATGTTCTGTACCACATAGTGTATATAAAAGTTATTTCTATTTATGAATCTAGTGAAGTTTAAAATCAGTATAAAGCATTGCCAGCTGTCTCTTTCTTCTGTAGGTGGTGGCAAAGGATGTAGACTGTCAAAGACAGAAGAGAGAGGAGAGGGAGGAGAAGACATAAGAATTCCTAATCCTTTCAGCGGAAAAGATAAAGGAGCATACTCCTAAACTTATCTCGAAATGTGCTGCTGAGGGGGAAGTCCTGGAAAAAATTAGACAAGGACGTATGTTTCTGTGTGTGTGTGTATGTGTGTGTGTGTATGTACACATGCAGTTGTATTCATATAGTGTGGGAAGGGACGGGAAGCATCCTAGAGTGTGGTAGGTAGTTTGGAGAAGTAGGAGAGTGAGAGAAATATATCTGGGAGGAGTCTCAGAGAAGGAAAGGATGAATGATAGAGATTCATGAGAAGAGGGGAGAAAGAATTGGGAAAGGCACAGGAAAGATTTAGAATGAAAGGATGTAGTAAGGTGCAATAGCTTAAAAATAATGCAGGCAAGACTGACAGCAAGAAGTATAACAGAAAAGGGGACGAAGAAGTAGGAAGTCAAGAAAGAAAGAACAAGCTGTAGAATTCACTAAGCCAAGTTTCCTGTGGTTTTATGACTTGTAATGAGACTGTTCTGTTTGCTGACCATTTTCTTAGCATTTGTAGTAAAATCAAACAGGAGGTATAAACATAAGCATCCAGGTCCTAGGTCTAATCAGAGCAACATTGCTTAGCAAATCCAGAAATAGTAAGATTATTTCTATTCAAAAAGGAAGCAACTATTTTCATAAGCTTATTTATATGTGTATGTGTCTGTATGTAAATCAAGTCCTATATTGCAGGAAAACAGCAAACCTTTAAATTTTGTTTGAGAAATTCTGATTTCATTAGCAAACTTGCAAGATATTACTCAACATCAAAGAACAAATATATATACTTTAAGATGTCTGAGGACAAACCATGAAAACCAGAAAAATAAGAAAGCTGAATTTCAGAAATAGTACTGTCAAAAGTCCTAAGAACAAGAAGTTGTAGAAATGCAATATATAAATTAGCTAAATACAACCAACCCAATCAGCATAAAAATACTGTTTCCTATAAAGAGGGACTACAAATGATAAATCACATGATGAACTGAAAGAAAAATGAAACGGTGCATGGCCTAATGAATATCGGTGATAGGCAACTGATAAGCTAGTCTACATATGTCTAAGAGAGAGCATATCCATATAAATGAACTGAGGTGCAGCTTTGCCCTTGGTGAGAGACTGATCAGGTTTCTACACTGCCTGGCTCCGCTCAGCTTGTGGGAATGTTGTAACACTTGGACCTTGAGCACTCTGTCAAAATTGGTTGAAATTTTCAAGAAGGTTCCAAAGGTATTGAAAGACTCAGACTGACAGAATGTGCAACAGAGTAGATGTTGCTTCCTTAGGAAGTGAGGCTAAAACTGTAGAAAAGCAAAAAGAGATGAGACGTATTCAGATAGACAGTTGATTGCCACTACATTAAAGCTAAATGCAGTTTGCATTTGCACTGCAAATTAGATTTGCTTCTTGGATAGCAGTACATGGCATGTCTAATTTGGAGTAGAAGTCCAAAATAAAGGACACTTTCATTAAAATAAAGTCAGTGACAATAAACTAAAGGCACAAATTGGGAGGTACAAAGCACAACACAAATCAGGACAAAACAAACTGTACAACAGATGTGTCAGAAAAGAATGACACAAGGCTGTTCCTATTTCAGTGTCCAAAATCCATGAATGCATAAGAAAGATATAAACTAAAAAAATCAGAAAGCAGAAGATTAAGAAGTAATGACAGAAATAGTATTCAGCAATAAAAGAAGTGGGCAGTTACATCAGTAGCAACATATTTCAGCAGCCTCTGTTCAAGTTGGAATTAGACAGCAATGACAAATAGTCTCAAGGAATCAAACCTCAAACAGAGAATGAATCCCTGTAATGAGCAGGACTGATCTGCTCTGATGCTGACCTCCTGGGTCTCTCTTTCACATTTTGACAGTACCTGTGTGAATGAAATTTATGCTAATGAAACTTAACTGAACTGAGACTGGCAGAGGATATTTTGGCAGAGGATATTTTGTCCATGAAGGAGTACATCATGACTCTTGCTCAAACTGTTCTTAGCCCACAACTTGTACTAATTTTTTTTTTTTTTTAATGTATTAAAGAAAAGGTTGGTGTGCAAATCAGCATTTTTTCATTCATCAGCTTGGCAGACTTTTCCGATACATCCTCAAAAATAACTTGGGAAGTGATATTTAACTGGCCACTCAAAATAAATTGTCCAAGCACCATGCCAGCTGCCTCTCAGGTGAATTAATTCTGTCACTTGCTTCACTTAAAATACGTCTCCTTGAACTACTGCACAGTTAATAATCATATTGTATTAAGCAGTATAGATATTAGAGAATAGTTCTGAAAACCAAGTGAATTTGGTCTTATCACTGGTCTGGTGAACATGTGTTTCCCAGTTTTTACTGTTACAGCGTATGTAGCATAGACTGGGTCCCAGACAGCTAGTGAATTCAGTTAGTTATGTGCAAAGGAATAAGCTATAGCCCATAGAGGATTGTAGTAGCCCTGGGCTATTACATAGCAAAAGAATAGTTGGATTCCATTAATTCAGCACTGATGTTAACTCATGCTGTAGTGTAGATATAAACATCGAAATAGGGTAAACAAAGAGAAAAAGACAAGCCAAGGATTTAACAAACCTGTCAGCTTACCTTCAGTCCCCCCAGATACTGAAACAAGTAGTGGAAGACACTGTTATTAAGCATTAAGAAGATGAAGGGGATATGTAAAAGCCAACATATACCCGGAAGTAAAAATCACAACAAGTCATCTAATTTTCTTGTTAATGAGTAAAAGGCCTTGAGAAAAAGAGAAGTGGAATCCAGCAGGATTTCAGGAAGGCTTTTGATGTTTTTTTTATGTGGGATTCTCATTCATAAGAAAGCTAATGTGACTAGAAAACCACATGCAAAGAGAATTTATCAGTGGTTTACTTTCAAACTAGAAAATTATGTTAAGACTCTATCTTGGTCCAATACCATTAAATATGTTCATTCATAGCTTGGTTTGTTTGTTAAATTTGTAGATGATTTCAAGCTGAAGGACCTGCAAGCACACAGAAGGCCAGCATGAAAATTTAAAATTATTTTGATGAATTTGAAGAATAGTCTACGAAAAGAAGACATATTTCAAGTTTGGAAATGTGAAATTCTGCTCTCAGGTAAGAATAGACACTGTGTGAGTGGCATGCAGGCATTAATAATTTAAAAAATTGTACAGGAGAATAACGTAAAGATGCTACCAGAGTGTGTGTGTACATGAATCTCTGTTAGTTATATTCCTAAATAGGGGAAGTATAATATTACAGCTACAGTTTATCAGATTACCAGAACAGTGACAGTTATCACAAACTGCTGAAGAAATTAGTGAGATGGAAAATTATAATAATGAGACACTTCAATTATTTGCTGTTATGCAATTAAGATCCCCAGCAATCAGGAAGCAGGTGTGAATAGCCCATCTTGAGTTGGTAGAGGTTATGGACAAAATGAGATGAGACTTCTTCAACAGCAATATTCAAATTCTGAGAAGAAAAGGAAAATTTGAAAGAAGCAGGTAAAAAAAAGTTTGCATTGGATTGGAGACTTTATAAAATGTAATGTTATAGGCCAAGAGTCAATGAATACCCACAGTTAGGAAGATATCAAAAGCATTTAGAACCAAAACAACACTAGTGTGATTAAATTGCAAAGGAAGATACTGAAATATAGAAATAACTTCCAAAAAAACACAGTCATGTCCAAAAGAGGAAAAAAAAGCAGGAGAAGCTCTATGAAGTTAAATGTGAAATCAGAGATAAATCTAAAACCACTATTTTGAAGAAGCCCTAACTAAATATTCAAAGCCTTCTTAACCACATTGAAAAGAAGCAGTGTACAGACCATCAGTGGAACTAACCAGTGATTACAAGCAGTACTCAACAAAGATAAACAATATCAGAAAAAGCTAAGTTAATTCTTTGCATCGGTTTTCACTGTAGAGAAGTTCAGGGCAGTTCTTAATGCCATTCTTTACGAGTGGTAAGTATGGGAAACTGTCTCAGTTCAAACTATTAATAAAAGAGGTTTTAGAACAAAGTAATAAAATTAACCATACTAAATTACAAGGACAAGATGGTAATCATCCCAGAGCTATAAAGAAATGCAAACATGAAATTGCTGAGCAGTAGTACCGTGGGTCATAACCTGTTGTTTAAATCATCCTCTTAGGGCCATAGGTCTGGACACTGGCAAATGTGACACCAAGCTTAAAACAGGCTCCAAGAGAAATTCTGGGTACTACTGGCCCATAAATCTGATTTATATTTTCAGTTTTCTTTCTACATAATTAAATATTTTACTAGTAGATAACATGGATAAATATAATGTACTGACAAAGAGCAGAACTGTTTGGGAGTCATGCTTTACCAATCTATTGGAGATCTCTGAAGAAAATAGTAAAGTAAATGTCATCTGATTGATACGTTTTTCATCAATGCTCTTATCAAAGGCACTTAAATAAGTTACACTGTCATACCTAAGATATAAAAATAAAGTTAAATAATCGATTTCTACAATGAGAAGAAACTACCAGTGGAGAACTCCTAGAGAATTTGAGGTAGAGTCTTTGCTGTGTAAAGCAGTCATAACCATATGGAAGAGGAGTGAACTGTGAAAGGACGGAATTTTCAGGTGATGAAGTATTATGCATGCTAGACAAACATAAAACTGACTGAAAAGGAATCCACAGGGATCTCAAAATACTGAAGGACTTTTCAGTAAAAACAACCAAATTAAATTGTGACAAGTATAATGCCATGCATGTGAGGTAAAAATACCCTAATTATAAATACATAACAGCTGTCTCAAACTATCGTAGTTATTATCTTTCAGAAAGAGGTCTGGAACCACTGGAGGTGAAAAAAAACCAATAAAGAGAATGTTAGAAATTGCTAGGAATATGGAGAATGAAACAGAAAATCCCATTATGTCATTATGTCAACTCATCTCGATCCTTCTTTTGAACACTTGATACAGTTCTGTTTATATGTTTTCAAAAGAGGTGTTACAGAATTTGAAAAAATCCTGCAAAGGAGAGTCAGTCACTGAGATGAACAACAACTTCTGTACAAGGGAGAAGAAAAAGGAGAAAGACTTTCCATGCTTGGAGAAGACATGATAGAGGGAGATATGATATAGGTCTCTAAAAGTGTAAATTGTTCGAATAAGATGGATAGGGAGTGCTTATTAATTATTTCTAAACTTACAAACTATCAGACCCTCAATGAAATTATCAGGCAGCAAGTCAAACATTAATAAATCTTAATATAGTAAGTAAATAGATTGTGGGCTTCATTGCCACAGAATACTTTGGAAACTAAAACTACAAACGAGTTCCAAAAGTGACGGATAAATGGATGTGGAAAAGTCCATTTGTAGCTGTAAGACATGATGGCCTTCAGTCCAGGGAGCTCTTAGGCTGAGAAGGTAAAGCAGAGGTAGGATCACTGTTATGCTCTTCTTGAAGTTTTTGCGTACTGGCTTTTGTTGTGAACATGGGTCTGGGTTGCACTGCCTTTCAGTCAAGCATGAAAGGCCACAGGTTCTTATGAAATGTTTATGATTTTCTAGACAGAAAATCTGCAGAAAAGTTTCTTGGGGATATAGTGGATGACAAGCAGAGCAAGAGTCAGAAATGTCATGCTGCTCCAGAAAATGAAAAGCATCAAGCGGTGAAGTATAAACATGAATATGAAGGAATATTTCACTTCAGCTCAACTCTAGTAAATCATTAGCTGGAAAACTGGCCAGGTTTTGGCATTGCATTTCAAGAAAAATGATCCAGAAGAAATCTATAAATATGGAAAATGTTTGAAGAGTATGACCTATAAGAAACATCAAAAGCATTACAGAGCTTTAATTTAGAATGAAAACTTCCAATATGTAAAAGGTAGCATCAAAAAGGAAGAAAAATTGATCACTAGGTCATAAGAATAAAGAATAAAATGTAGAAATCTTAAACTGTTGCAAAGAAGATTTAGGCTAGACCTCAGGGAGGATTTTTTAACAGCAAGATCCCAAGCATTGGTGTAGATTGCCTAGGGAAGTGTAGAATCTCTATCATCCTAGGGGTTTAAGACATCTGTTAGACCTATATCTTTACAGTTTAAGTGCAGATCATCCTGCTAGTTAGTGGGCTACATATGTGTTCAGCATCCATTACAGCCCTATTTTTTCCTGACATTTGAGGAATGGCTTCTCTGAAATGTGTGTGATAAATTCATACTATTTTGACTGCATGCTGGCATGCAGCTATTCATGCTGTCTTTGTGTATATTTATTTTCTTTCTCACTCCATCTCTAATCATCTATAATTTTATTTACATGCTCAGCAACTGTTCCTCACTGTCAAATTCCTCTCCGTTGGCTTGCCACTCACTGCTTAGTCTTATTGCCTATATTTTCTCACATTCCCCTAGCTCATTTTTCAAACAGCCAGTGGTGATTTGTTCTTATTTTTATAAGGGCAATTTCAAATTCCTTTATTTATTTTTAAAAGCACAATATATAACAATTGGGCATGTTATACTAAGATCAATACCATCCCCTCATTCAGCATATTCTCTCGGGAAGTAACTTACTCCCTTGGTAAAAACACTCAGGTCAAGATGCCCAAATGTTTTGCTTAACCATTCTTGGGGGAGAAGTAGTTTTTACTTTAAAATTAGTGCATGCTGTTGGCAGCATTTACACACTAAGGTTAGGCTTGCAGGATGAGGCAAGGAGCAAAGGTGACAAAAATTTAAATGTGCTTCTTTATCGCCGGCACTAGCAGCTGCCAGCTGTGCTGTGCCAGAGTGGATCCACATGTCCAGACGGGAAGAGCGGAGCCTGAGCTCCCTGGGGCACGGCACCTCTGCAATGGCCCATTCTTCCTGCCTAGGGAAGACTCAGCCCACGCAGGCAGAGCCTGAGCAGGCACTGAGGTGCTGAACAGGCACCAGCTTTCTTCCTCCAGAAAGCTCTGAAGCCTGGCCTGTGTCCGCACTTAGCTAAATGCTTACAAACAAAATACCGAATGAGTATCCAGATCACAGCAAACTGGTGTTCATGATGTTCTGTGTGCCCACATCCATTGACTGGAACAGGTAGGATTTTTTGTAGATTCTGGGTCACTAGAGCAGAGCTCACAGATCAGCACGCTCCAGGCAAGTGTACTTCCTATTACTCATACTAGCAGAAGTAATAGTAGAAAAGTCCAGTAGTAGAAGCAAGCCACATAATGCATCTGAGGAGGAGATGGGTCTCCTGCCTTCCTTCATAGCACAAAACCTGAGATAACTTTTTCAGAATCTTCACTATCAGCTACTAACTTTGTGCGCAAGGCCCTTAAAGGTGATCAGTTTTTCAAAGGCATTTATCCCTGCTTTCTGAAAATGTATCCCTGAGAGACAAAAAAAAAAAAAAAAAAAAGAGGCAGCATCCAAAATCAACCATATCCATGACAATCTTGATTATTATTCAAAAGAACTCAGAGCTATTTGCAGAATCGAGATCTGAGTAAGCAATGTCATTTTTACAAACTGTCATTTAAACCAGCAAGGTTATACTTTTGTGCAGAACTACATGGTGGGTAAAACTACATGGTGGGTAACAGTTCTGTACCTGTTATATTCCAAAGTGATTATTTCTAAAGCCACAAATATTTTTCTTTCTTATTTGGACAAAAGCTTTCAAATGGCTTGGGACAAACTCATCTCCTAGAAGCAAAGGCAAGGAGACACATAATCTGCAAGCTCTTTAGGTTAAAACAGGATTGGGCAGAGAAATGTGCCACTTAATCCTTCCCTTTAGAGAAGCCAAGATGTAGCAAATGATGGCAGAATAACTGTGAGGTAGGTTACTCATGCCTGATGGAGTAGACCAGGAGAAATCTGGGCTAATTGCACCAGTATCATAAATGACCCATCAAAGTTTGAAAGTTTTTATCATTCCACCTAGAAATCTACTAGAGAATCAGAAGGACTTCTTTTATAGTCATCCCTCTCAATGTACATAATCCTCGGACATGCTTAATGTTCCTTGATTACATGTGCTGTTTCTCCCTTTTGTTGATTGGCAGTGATATTGTTGTGCCAGAAGAGGTTTAAAGTTTTTGTAATTCACTCCCTTGCTGCAGCCAGCTAAGATCAAGGTCTTTGACTGTCTTCTCTTTGATTCTCGGAAGTTCAGTTTATTTAACCCTATTGTTTTCACCCCTTAAAAAAAGATGGTTTTCCTTTACATTTCCTATAGATGTCTCATATGGTTTTATGGCACCCCTTCCTGTCCGGCTGCACTAGCCAACCCTGTGATCAGTGAAATACAGTATTCTTAAAGAGCTGCCCCACACAGCTATCTGATTCCTTTCATATATGCCCAGGAAAAGCATAAGTATATACATCTACCTCAGACCAATGCTTCATGTTGACTCTCAAAGGTGATAAGTATTTTTATTGTGTTTTTTCCCTGTCCTCTTAGTCCTGAAAGGTTTTTAACTTCATTTGCTATTTTTTAATTTTATGTGATTTTAACAGACTGATAATATAAATGTCAGTTCTGGTGTTGCCTGATTCTGCTGAAGAATACTTATAGAGGATGTAAAAAGGCACCAAACCTTTCCCTGAAGTGTCTGTTCGTTATTGGAGCTATGTAAATAGGGATTAGTAAATAACAAAAGTAAAAGAGTAAGAGAAACAAAGAGAACCAAAAATGCTCCTTTGCTCTGTGGCAGCTTAAGTTTTTCTCACTTATCATAATTCCACTTACTCACTAGTCTCTGTAGTTAAAACTGAGGAAATTATCAGAAACTTATTTTTAAGAGAAAGAAATACAGTTGGTTTTCTGCATAGATCACAAAATTATAAAGTATGTATAGACATAAGGAATTTCAGGAACTAATTTTACAGTATAAACCAGCATTACCTATATAGTAAAACAGGTTATAAAATTATCTCCCATAATTTCTATAACCTAAAATTATTCTACAGTTTAAAAGTTAAGTTCTAAATGCCATCTTCTAAAGCCCTAAGCTTAATTCTGCTAGAAGTACTACAGACTACTGCTGCTGATATTAAACACAAAAACTACATTAAAGGAACACTGAAGTTGCAAAGCTAGTATTCACCCAGTGCCCTTAATGCACTGAGCTCCTTTGATGACCAATTCTCCAATAAACTGTTTTCTTCTCACTGTGCAGTGGAGCCTTTGCCCTCTTTATTGTACACAATTCAACTCCTGCTCTGAATTATTAATTTTCTTAGAGGTTCTTCCATAATACACATCAGTACAGGAAATGAATACTGCCCAAACATTTATTTTCACAAATGAGATTAGAGATACTACTCCCTTTCTTTTACTGACTATGAAACTCACAGAGACACTAAGGTCAAAAGTACTTACTAATTTTGAGTACTGTGTTTCAGACTCTTATGTGAATTTTCAGTCTAAACAGCATAATACTAACTAATTCAAAGTGCATTTGTTAACTTCAGAGGTTGCTATGAGCACTCTCTCAAATGAAACTGCAGTGTTTCAAGTCCAATAGCAAGAAAATAAATGCAGAATTGATGATCATGTAAGGTAGGAGAAGCCTAGTTTAAGGTACTTGTATAGTATCTATGTGACAAACAAAGTAAAAGTAATTCTCTAAGGTTGCCCCATCAGACCAGTCCAGTTTTTCCCTCTTGCCTTTACAGCACTGCTTCCCACATCTGAATGCTTGTTCTCTGCCATTTACTGCAATAATAGCCAACCTTTTGGATCCTATGAACTGTATGCCAATAGTGGTTGAGTAACAACACTTGGAGAACTCTGGGATGACTGACAGGCAAGAGACAATAGTGGCTTCTTAAGGATCCCATTGGTCCTTGCGGAATGGGTCTGGATTAGGTTACAGCAATGGTTATCCTGGTTTTATTTCTCACCACACCAAGGAGTTGAACAAATAAACACTTTCAGTAACAAAACATTCCTACCACTGATAATGTAAGAGCTACACAGCACATAGCATAGAACATATCTTCGAATATTTGAAAACGTGTGTATCACTTAAGATTTGTTTGTCCAACTGTGACCCCTTGGTTCTAGGCCCTTCTCCTAGCTTTTCTTTTTATCATCTCGTTCTAGCCTGCCTAGAGAACCAGTCCAGACTTCCCAGGTACTGCTGGTGTGTTCTGTGTTGCTCCATCACTCAACATACTTTGTTTCCCCTATTCTTTCACCTCACAAGCTCAACTGCCCTAGTTGTTCCCCTGCACACGGATTGTTTCAATCTGTTCTCTTCCTACGCAACTTTCCAATTTCTACTTTTGATCTATAAACACTTGATTCACTATATGTCCTCTTCCATGTGGTCCAAGCATAAATTTTGAGAGTAAAAGGGTGAGAGCACATGACAGTTGACAACACCAAACCTTGCTCAAAACCGGTTCACCCCAGTTAGGTAGGAACTACCACTTCGGAAGACTTCTTCTCAGCTTGGACCTGAGATGCCCAATGCAGAGTCTTTGGGAATTTTGGCTAAGAATCTTAGGCACAACTCTGGTAATACTGGCAGAGTGGCAGTTTTTCAGAAGTCTGTAAGTTGTCTGACTGTGAGCAGACATAAAGATCAACAGCATAGCAAATTTCAAGAACCCTGCACCAAAGTATTAAGATGGTAGAATTTCTCAAATCATTGTCAGACTTTTTTTAAAAAGACAAAACCACATAGTTCTCCATAGCCTTGTTACTGGAATGAAGATTTTTATTAGTTAGTCTTAGGCAGCGAATTTTGAGCCCAAACAGTTAATATTTGCAATGCGATAGAGAAATAAAACCTGGATGTTATAAATGGGAAAATGTCAGGCAATGATACTGTAGCAATGGGAAGCACTGCCTTTACCACATCATTACAGAGCCAGGAGCTTCCTTAATCTCATCAGCTTCTGTCTCCCTTTCTGCTTCCACTGAGCTGGAAAGTTGTGATTTCCTAGCGTAGTGCCTTAGACAAGCTCCAGGACCATGCAAGAACTGTGAAGTGACCTGATGAGGAACAGAGGAGGAAGGGAGTGTGCGAGGGGCAAGGCCTGGTTGTCTCTCTCTCATAATCAAGGGGTTTCCCTTTTGTGTGAAGTAGCATGGACAAGTAGAGCATGCCCTTATGGTAGGACATGGAAGAAAGATTAAGTTCAGTTCCCTCAGTCACTTGGGAACTGTCCCAAATGGCACTGATGTCTTAATTCTTTCCTCTCCTGCAATTATTTCTGTCTCCAGTCATGGACTGGTCTAAGATTGTTTTACAAGAGTCCAAGCTCCCTGACTAGAGACAGAAACAGTAAGCTGCAGAGAAGAAATGTAGGAACAAGGATGAGCTCTTTCAAACTGTGTTCAGAACCACAGAACAGCTAAGCTCACGGATCCCATTCCCTGGTGATTCCACGGGACTTCCCCTATCTTACACAAGCAAAGGCAACTCACTTGAATTCAGGGTCAGCATATGAGATCCAAAATTGTAATACAAACCCCCAGATTTCTTTACCTGCTTAAGAGACATAAAATCATGTTCCTTATTCTCTCGTCTTTCTTAGCATTTAACTATATGTGCTCACTCACAATGCCAAGGATCTGTCATAATTTTTTATTCTGTGTTACCAAATTCCTGGAGGCAGGAGCCAGAGTTGGCTTTAGGTCCCTATGTTCTTGGCAGATGTGCTAAACATTAGGGTAGTAAATGCTGTAAAAAGAACACAAGCATAGTATCTTTTATCTTTCCTTTAAAATAATAAAAATCCCTAACTCCTGACATATATTTTTTTAATGGCCAGCTTAGGTACCACACTCCAGAAATGGCTAGGCAATGCTTTCCTGCAACTCTGACTTAGACACATACTTTCTGGCAAGGCAAGGGTCTCAGGAACCTTCAGTTACGCTCTTTTGCTCAGCAATGCAGCTCAGCGTGCTAACTATTCTGCAGTCCGGTCTAAGGTGCTCGGGCTCCTTTGCACTGTTAAGCACACAATGTATCGATTTTGGAGGAAAGGAAGGCAGCAATATCATAGGTGTAGTTTTGTTGCAACATTTTTGAAAATTAAGATGTTACGTACCATAAGTTAAGGTTATAGTATTGTTTCTTAAGGTCTTATTATGATCTTCATTTTGATTTCTGTAAATTCATAGAAATTTGTATGACTTGATACCTGAACTTGTATATCTAATCAACTGAGTTCAAGAACTTTCCTTTTTTAAACATCCTTTCACACATATTCTATTAGAAAGAGGGTGTTCCTTCTTTTCTTTGTCTGCTCTTGCTAGTTGGTTGATTTTTTTAAATTCCTTTGGAAAGAAATTTTCCTCCTCAAAAGCAGTTTGTCTTTTGGACCTGAGTTTTAGTGTTAGCTCTGATGAAGACTCTTTTGCTAACTTGCAGGCAAATCTGTACACTCAGCTTTCATTCTTCAGGAAGCTATATCCTGACAAATATGCACAAGGACCTTCTCTCTCTATGCCATACAAAACATCGCCTTTTTCTTTCCAGCAGTAGAAGGTGAATGGTTACAACCTCCACTGCTTTCACTGACTGAATGCTACTGTGGGGTGGGGAGAGGGGCACCACAAAGTTTGCTGCTGTCAGCAAGGTAAGGGGAAAAGGGGCAGAGCAGCAGATGCCAGGTCTGCAAATGCAGGAAGGAGTATTTTAGTGTTTGGAAAGTGTTTGCTACTTAGACAGCCTTTCCCATCCCCTCTGAGAAAGAAGAGCAGACCTATGGAAATATACTGTGTGGTAGATCCAGTTTGTGGGCTATCTGTTGGATTACATTGATCAGAGACAATAAAACACTTGTGTATGCTTGATTTGCTAATGTTTGTAAAATGCTTTGAAATCCTGACACATAAGATCCGTCTTAATACCTACTAGATAATGGTAAATAATTAATGGATATGAATAATAGGGTTCTACTGCAACAGCAGGCATAGTGTTATCCCCAATGTCATGTCACATTGTCATACCAGGTGATAAAATTTGCATGCAGTATCGTACCTCATTTTAGCAGTGTACTCATAAATCAAAATTTTCCATTTGAAGGATTTTTTTTGCATTGTATTTTGCAAGTGAATTGATAAGCAATCACTACTTACTGTTTTTACTGTTTGATTTTTTTTTTAAATTCCACTGCTATATTTCTTGGAAGTGTTTCAAATGACAGATGGTGAGTGTTTTTCAGTTCTTTGTTGCACACTTCACAGTCTAGCCCTTTGGCCTCCATTGTAGAACCAGAACAACTATATTGTGAGCAGAAAAACAGCACTGGAAATTTTAGCTACATGATTCAAAGATAAGTAGAACTGTTCAAATATTTGATATAATTCGGCACAATTACTATTCATTCAGATTTTGGTAGCAGGAGACTTTGGCTT
>JAVJGG010000005.1:25046912-25059504 GCA_035590195.1 Aviceda cuculoides
AAAAGAGATGAAGGACAGAAGAACCACAAAAGAGATGGTTGCTGACAGAGATGGGACCAGGAAACAAAGAGACTGTGCTCACAGCACACTAACCTGACAGTGTCCAGTCTTTTAGCAAATACTATGTAAAAGAAGAACTTTGAGAAGGGACTTGTAGCTATTGAAGTGGTTCCAGATATGCACAAAATTTCCTCCCCAGTATGCAGGGCAGCTAGAGCATAACAAGTAAGGTGCTTCTCTGAAATCTCAGCAAGGGAGTGCTGTAGGCTGCTATCATTCACAAGCAGATGTAGATATCCACATTTTGATAGGGAATATGAGAAAGCTGGCTGGAAAATAGTGTTAGCCATAATAAGTAAGTTCTGATGGAGGAGAAACCCATGGAGAATGGTCACATAGTCAATGTCACAAAACATGTTCTTTTGGAGGACTGTGATCAAGAAACGGCAGGATCAAGCTTAGGAAAAGAAAACTCAGAGAAAAATGTATGCTCTTATCTTACACTACAGGTTTAGCTGTGATTCTCACTAGAAGAGGATACATACACATCAGAGAGAGTCAGAGAAAAAATATTGCAACTCTTATACATAATAGTTGTGTATAGAGAAAGAAGACATCTGATACTAGGTTGTATGCTGTAAGATAAGAAGGTGGTGTTGATTACAGTAGTACAAATGAAAGAAGGGAAAGACTAAGAATCTTGTTCAACGTGAACTAACAGTCTAGGAAATACTGGAGACATATCCAGTATGCCTTAAACTGTAGAATGTTGAAATAATGACTAATTAGCTCCATACTGAAGCTTTCTGTGCTGCAAATAATCATTTAAAACCAGTTAAAGAGAGGCATTTCCAAAACACCTAAGATACTGAGGAGAACTATTACTGTCAAACTGTCACATCCTAAGAGCTCTGGAATATCTCCTCTAAATATTAAAAATAATTGCTAGTCATGAAACAAATGTTGAAAGCCTAATTTTACATGCTTGTTTCAAGCCAAGCTCACAGACATCAGGTTGATTAAGTCAGTGGAAAAGTGCCCAATAACATTTTAGTGTCTTTTTAATTGCCTGTTTTAATAATCTTTTAATAAGATGTTTTACTTGAAATTAATGTGATACATAATGTTATATTAAGCTAAATTAACCAGCATCTTTTAGTTATGGTTGTATTGGAAGAGGAGTTCTGAGTATGTGCTCAATCTCAGTGCTGTAATTCAGACCAGTACTGGCATGGAACTGGAATGAATTACATGGAATGGGCCCATTGCTGAATGTGTCCTGCATAGACATGGGAGTCTTCACTAGTAAACTGATCTGCAGAGTCAGGAATTAAAAAACCAGCACATCTTAGAGGACACCTTTGTTAAAGACAGAATGACACCACCTCCTGAATATGTTGCTTTTGTTATTTTAACCATCCACAGTGGAGTACATTACTGCTCATAGAAATGCTTTTGTAACTAATGATAGTTGGAGATGTTTTTAGAATTAGATAGTAATAGCTTGCCAGACAATTAGTGAATGTCAGGTCCACAATTAATATGTTGTATTTCTAGAACACCTGAAATCTAATGTTTGTCACCTATGCCTGCTCCAAAGGGAAAGGTAATTTACATTGACAAAAGAAAAAAATAGAAAAAAGGAAAAAAAATTACAAAGGAAGGAAATGACAGAAGCTAGCCTACAAAGATCTGCGTTTTCTTATATGGAATTATACATCACTGTGTATTGGGATATTGTAGTTTACCAACATACCGAGGCACACAGAAGCACACATATTGCTTCCATGCGTAAATAAACATAGTACCTCTTGAATAAAAAAACCCCATTCATCCAAGAGGCACCTCTTCTTCTCATTCATGGCATTGCTGAAACACTCTGGAGAGATTCTACAAGGACATTACAGAGCAAGGACAAATAGCACCCAGTTGCAAACCTTGGAAAATATAATAGTAAACTGTAAAAATGGCCTATCTTTATTTTGTCTATTTAAGTTAAGTTCACCGTTGGACAGCTTTTTACTACTCTCTGTCTGCATGCAAAGGCTCGACACAACTTCAGGCCTTATGCTTCCCTGATCCACTGACACCAAGCTGAGTGGTGCAGTTGACTTGCCTGAGGGACAGGATGCCATCCAGAGGGACCTGGACAGGCTCCAGAATTGGGCCCATGTGAACCTCATGAGGTTCAACAAGGCCAAGTGCAAGGTCCTGTACATGTGTCAGGGCAACCCCTGGTACCAACACAGGCTGGAGGCTGAAGGGATTGAGAGCAGCCCTGCGGAGAAGGACTTGTGGGTACCGGTGGATGAAAAGCTGGACATGACCCGGCAATGTGTGCTCACAGCCCAGAAGGCCAAACATGTCCTGGGCTGCATCAAAAAGCAGCGTGGCCAGCAGGTTGATGGAGGCGATTCTCCCTCTCTGCTCTGATGAGACCCCACCTGTAGTACTGCCTTCAGCTCTGGGGTCCTCAGTGCAGGAAAGACATGGACCTGTTGGAGTGAATTCAGAGGAGGGACACGAAGATGATCAGAGGGCTGGAGCACCTCTTCTATGAAGACAGGCTGAAAGAGTTGGGGTTGCTCAGCCTGGAGAAGAGAAGGTCCTGGGGAGACCTTACAGCAGCCTTCCAGTACCTTAAGGGGGCTTATAAGAAAGATGGGGACAGACTTTTTAGCAGGGCCTGTTGTGATAGAACAAGGGGTAATGGTTTTAAACTAAAAGAGGGTAGATTTAGACTAGATATAAGGGAGACATTTTTTACAGTGAGGGTGGCGCAACACTAGCACAGGTTGCCTAAAGAGGTGGTAGGTGCCCATCCCTGGAAACATCCAAGGTCAAGTTGGATGGGGCTCTGAGCAACCTGATCTAGTGAAATCATTGCAGGGGCGTTGGAGTAGATGACCTTTAAAGGTTCCTTCCAACCCAAACCATTCTGTTTCGATGAGTCTATGAACAGAATACTTGTTGGAGATAGTAACAGTGATGCTCAGAACTCCAAAGGGATGGAGATGCAGGAAGATGGAAATCCTACCTCCTATCCACACCAGTGAGTATAACCAGCTGGTACAAAAAGGTATGCATATAGTATAGGAATATACGCTCAAAACAGTAGAAGTGGTGCAGACGTATCTGAGTTAGGCTTAGTACTTGTACCAGGGGTGGATTTCAGAGGGTGGATTTTGAAGGGGAAATTTTTTCCTCCCCTTCATCCTCAGTTACGTGACACAGAGGAGGCTATGCAGCCCCTGCTGGTACTGCACCTGCATCTGTGCTGTACTAACAGTCACACAGCAAAAAGCTTTAGGATCCCTGGGAGTCATTGTAACAGAGCAAATATGGTGGTTAAAAGCCACACCATTCACATTGCAGGTCAACGTGTATGGGCTGTAGCACATAACATATTCACAAATAAAAGACAGCTGATTGTGTATTTGCAAACTACAGATTTTTTTTCTGAGTAAATACATTAACTGACATTTATGCCAAATATATTACATACTCATGTCAAAAGAATAGAGCCCATCTGTACTGCAGAGATGTAATTAGCATTAATTAATATGTTCACATTGTCTGGTGTTCATATATTTTGCCCTGAAGTCGTAAATGTGGCATGGCATTTAGTAAGGCGGTATTCATAAGCCTTCATCTGAATTCCAAACATTTGGATTTTGTGATGCTTTTAGTTTGCCTTTTTATTAACTGTTTCTTAGCATTTATGGAAAGGGAGTTTTGCTCATTGCAGTGTTTGAGAAATTGCTGTTCTTCGTAACATACTGTTACAGGTAAACAAGTTTGTTCAGCAATTGATACTCTAGCATAAAAGTAGACAGTTACAATTAGCTTGTGGCACAGACACAGTAACAAAGAAACTTGTATTTCACAACCATGAAACAATTAACAGCAACTGTTTGAGTAGGTTATTAACAAGCTAGAATAAAATCTGCTCATAGAAGCCATTTGGTAAACAACATCTATATATTAATTGAAAGGATATTGCAAGTGATTCAGGAACGAATGAACATCATCTACAATAGCATGTTTTTTACCACTTTTGGTTCAGCAGAGATCCTCAAACCAGTGAACCCACTTGCGTGCCCTACTCATGGCTAATGTCTGTTTGTGGAGAAGGTGCTTCTGTTCTTACCAAAAAACTTTATAGGCCTGTGAGACCCTCTATTACTACTTTTTTTCTGTCACTGCAAACCTCACTTCTGGTTCTAGTCTTTCTGACGATTGGTGCATAAAAGACATCCAAAGTACTTTGGACTGAATTTCTTTGTTGGAAGTCCTTCAAGTGCTTATTAATGCTCTTTAACAAGTCATACTGCATGAAGCCACATGTACTTGCTGCATAATTTTCTGTAATGTTTCCTCCCATCCTTCCATTTCTGAGGGCTTTTTCTCACCCATTTACTTTTAGCTGTAATCAATTTTTTCCCTTCGTTTGATGCTGCTGCAAATATTAACAATAGCTGAAATTGCTGGATAAGCATTTCAGTGGATAGCTTCCACAGAATTACTGGCTAATTGCCCAGATAACTGGAAGTACCTGGGGCACCTACCTTAACAGCCAGTATTTCTACAGTGAATGCAGCATCCACAGATCCAGCAGAAACCATGGATACATGAATGGGTTAACCAGTATTTTATGCCGTTCAAGTTTTTGAAAGCCACAGACACGATTCAACCTCTAAAAACAATATGGCCCTGCTCTAGCAGTGACGAATTTACCCTTGGATGAATCAGAGGCAATTTTGTCACATTTTAATTGTACACCTTTCAACACATAGCCTGTTTATTTCTCGTGCTTTCAGAGGCACAGCTTACTTTATTGTAAGCAGCTGTCACAAGTGTGATTTAAATTGCTCCAGTTTTCTACATTCAAGCCATTGTTCATGGGTTCATTAGTGCCATAAACTTGATGGGATTTGGCTGAAGCTTTTGAATGTTCCTAATGCTCATTTAGGGTGTGACCCCATGCACCTTTTTCTTGGCAGCCATGAGGCCTTAAGGAATCATCTTCACCAGCATTAGACATTTATTTACTGCAGTCTTAGTTGTGCTGACCCAATGGTTTGTAAGGCTGTGTGGAAAACTGGACCAGTTCACTGATGCAACTGAAACACAATTTGGCAACAAGAACACTTATTCAATGCACTGATCTGGTTTACCCTAAGAACCCAAAGAAAAGGGTCACACCACAAGTGAAGAACCAACAGAGGATGGGAAATCATTACACTGATATACCGTAGAGGAGTAGATGCATAGTAAATCTATGCAGATACATGTACTAAGGTTGTACCAGCAGGGGCTAGTTTAATCCAACTGCTAAGATTTTGAGCTGCTACTCAAATCACTCTTTGGAGCTGTATCATCACAAAGTGTGGTCACTCTCACTTTAGCAAGGCTGGTGAAGTCACTGCTCTTTAGTCAGAGTAGGTAAGCTGCCTGGAAGAAAGTTAACTCAAATTTATCTGAACTGACTGTTTCAGTAAAGATAAACCTTAAAACAAACCTTCTGAAGCAGGTCATAGGAAATGCATCGCTTGATTTTTCACCTGTCTTTTCATTTGTGGTACAATATCACATTTAGAGAGTAACATGGGTTTTTGCAAACCGTGAAAAGTAGAGGGGAAAGAGACAGAGGCAAGTTGTACCCCCAGTGCAGCCAACAATTTTTTACACTGGAAAAGGAATCTTTGCTTCCTCTTAGCAGCATCTTTGTCAGCATCCTCAGGGTTTTAACATGGTGAAAGTCCTTCTTAAAAAGGAATAACATTAGTTTTCTTCTGGCCTGAACAGAGTCCACATGGGTAGCACATAGACAGGGACAGTTCAAGCCATTGGACTGGGGAAACACCTGTGGTGTAATTTATTGTTCTAACATAGCTAAAAGAAGAGCAGTACCTCCTGCATGGACTTTGTTAGCCTAGCTGCTCAGGCACAGTAATAAGCTTAGTATTTGCCTCTTTGTGCACAGTTATGACTCTGTCTTGCATCGATATGCAGGTATCAGTGCCTGCAGAATCAAAATTTGAAGATATTAGGAGAAAAATACATACTGAGTATGTGGAGTGTGTTACAGGCAGAGCTTATATACTCAGAGCTTGAGGTTTTTTGCCATTTCAATTTAAATTTAGTAAAGCTCATATTTCGACTTAGTAATTTTGTTCATGCCAAGTTTGAAGTATTACATTCAACAGATTTCTGAGTTATCCAAGAAGAAATAACAACTGAGCAATTTTCTGAAAGCATGAAAACCACAGGGTTCTCACAATATTCAGATCATTAAAAATGAACTGAATGGATTTCCTTTTAACTTTGGAGAAATGTTCATATCTGAGTGAACAAACATAAGAATTTTCAGCTTATATAGTCACATTCTGGAAAAACTAAATTGCTGAAAATGAAAGAGTAAAATTCCAGCATGCTTTTATTTAAAAGTCTATAACAGCAACGCAAACATCACAATAAATCACATGCAGAAAAAGAAATGTTGTATATCAGCTATTTTAAGTAGGCCTGTTTCAGGAAAAGATACAGAAGCTTGTACATTACTTGAAGCTTATGGTAAGATCCTACTCAAGCTAGGCTACTGATACTTACATATGCAAGTGTATGTAAGCTAATGTTTTTAAATGGAGTCATAATTATCTGAAATTATATAAAATAATCACCTCCTAGTTGCATGTCCACTATTGCAAACAGTAGTTTCTACAGTAGAACAAAGAAATCACAATGTAAATGACAGAAAACACATAATAAAAAATTAAATTTTGAGTACATCCAAAAGATGTTTACCAAAATATCTTCAAGTTTCTGTCCAGAAAATCAACAAATAGGCAAAGATGTTAGCAAACATTATTTTTTTTGTTTCTCTTACACTGTAGAAGGCTTATACTGGAACTGACATTCAATCTTTAATTCTTATCAGTAGTAAAAAATATCTGCTATACAGGAAATTACTTGTTCAAGGAGTTTTCAGAGCTTTGGTTTGATACCTTTAGTATCAAACAACAAAAGCCAGCAATTTTGCTGCCAGTGAGGATGAGTAATTTTTTGTGTGTTCTTTTAACATTATCTCTGAAAATCAAAACCTATAGGGGTAATATAATAGGCCTAGCCTTCAATATTAGGCACCAGACCTCCTTGAAAAAGATGGTTGAAAAAAATACTAATTAAAAAAAAACTATAAAAGTTTTTGCCTGTAAGTATGCATTTTTACCCTACATTTTTAATCACATTTTCAGGAAGGAAGTGAAGAGGAGATTGTGCTTCCCGAAGGAAAAGCCTACCTTGACAATTTTCCAGGGTTGTTGGGGTTTTTCTCATTAAACAGAAAACAGAACTGGTGAGGAAAGCATACAAGCATCATATCATTTGAGTGTAAATGTCTGCTGCCCCTCTGTGGCTGTTTTTAGAGTCTCTTGAGGTTTTCAAATGAACGTAGTTAATATCTGATTATTTACCTGCTATAAAGAATTAGCACAACATATATGTACCATTTGAATTCTACATAATCTCTCAAAATTGAGTCTAGATCATAAGCAGGCCATGTTAGGACTAAGACATCATAGCAGTAAGAAGAAGCAGCAAGAAGCAGAAGCAATAGTTGTGACATCCTAAAGATAAAAATGAGTCTCTAAAGCGTAGGGTGAAGTAATATCCTTCTTTGGTTTTGAAAAAGTGCCTGCACATTTCCAACCAGTTTGTATTTCATGTCGAAAGGAGAATTTAACCATCCAAAAGCTCATCTGATTTTTCCAGCTATATCAGTTGATCTAATAAAAGTTGTTACCTTTTCCTACAACCTGGTCCATTAATATATAACTGCAGTTTGAGGGATTTATTTAGACCCTAGCATTCCCTGGGTCGGAGTAGGGCTGTTAACACAGACCTCTGCGCTAGCCTGATTTGTACAAGGACAGTGGAGGAACCAAATGCTCAGCAAGGTGTGCAAGGGAGAATATGTTGGGTCTGGATGGCTCCTGCCAATTGCTTCAATTCCAGGAGAACCTGGAATACAGACAACCCTTGAGACAAGGTTAGTCCTGGGAGGTACCCCAAGAAGTATTCTGCATGTTCACTTGTAATATGCTTCGATGTTAACTTCTGGTTTATTACTTTCATCTATGAAAAAATCTCTCCCAATCACCTGTAGTCCACCTTGTGAGGTGCTGAGTTCCTTCAATGCTTTCTGAATGTAATGGGTATCAAAAATGTTTTCCATTCTGCAAGAAAGGGCCTGGAGTTCAAGACAATCCACCGATTGTTTCTGCCTAGAAGCAGCCTCTTTTCCCCTACTACAATGTGCAATGTGCAGGGCTCAGACAATACTAGACACAACATGACTCCAGGCCAGCTGGCCACATTTTTGTGCATATCCACTGCAGGAGTCAAACTCATTCTGTGGTGAGAGCCAAAAGGACATTTTCCGTTAGAGTCCATGAATCAGGACTACGAAGTTAAGCATAATTTGAAATTTATGGGGCATAAACTCTTACTCTTGGCATTGCCTGGAACCAAGTCTTGATGTATTCCACGGCTGCTGCTGTCATCTAGGAAAATGCCTTTAGCATCTTTTAAATTTTATTGTTTAAAGGCTTTTCTTAGTACTGTTTCACGGAAAAGCTGTTTTACTTTACTGATTTTACCTGTGAAAAATCCAAAAGGGCTATCCACAGCAGTATAGTCTTGTGAGTTACCAGCACTTCACATCTCAGGACTATCTGCAGTTATTTCTGTTTAATTTTTAAGATCAGAATAATATAGAAATACTACTCTCAAAAAACTGTGTGTGAAAAAAAGAAGCATACAGAAATATTAGAAAGCTCTGTCCTTTTCTTCTGTGCAAATGGAACAGTAATATTTGGAAAGATAGATGACATTATAGCTCTCTTCAGGTTCTTTAAAATTATGCAATATGTTCTTACGTTGAATCCTGGTGGAGTTTATGTTTATTTCTCGTATTTAGCTTCCCAACTGAATTTGAGCCAGCCATATGTATAAAAACGCCATGTATGAGAGTCACAGACAATTCTTTTAAAACCATTTTCCGATTTGCTGCTGTATTTCTGAAAAACATGCAGCTCCTAAAGATGTTTATCATGTGGTGTACTGTGGACAATATAGATTTCACAGCTGGGTTCCTAGTCTAGGATGGCTCCTGATCAACATCCAGGTAAGAAAGGTTTCATAAAGCCTTAGGTCTCCCTGTCTTGGATTGTATTATCTTTAGTTTCTCAGAAATGTCAACATCCTTTTAAAAGCCACTACTGCAATAGATTTACAGAAATGAATCTCCCACACTATCCAAATTGCTATCCCATATCCTGAGTATGAAGACAAATTCCTTTAATTTGTTTAAAGCATATGAGATATTCCCATCATTAAGTTCCATTTGCTCTTGCATTATGGAACATCTTTTTTTAAAAGAAACAGGGGGAGCTGATAGCTTTAGAGAGCACATCTGTAACTGAAGTCACCACAGCTGAGATATTCTGCATCCTGTGTGCTTTGGCAACATAGGGCTGAATGATGAATTCCTGAATTAAAACAGAAAAAGGGGCCAACAGGGAAACAGCAGGGACTATTAAATACCAATGAACATCTGTATTCATTATGATTACTTTTCAGACACATGCACAGACAACATCTGTAGTATATACAGCAGTGAGCACATATCTTACCATCCTGGTTATTTATAGAGCACCACAAAAGGTATAGCTGCAACATCACTTGACTGTTTTGACACAAGCTATCACTCTTTTACCTTACTGCTCTTGAGGATAAGCATTACAAATCTAGGGAGTGTGATGCCTCTCAGGAGTCCAACCTGTTTCCCCAACGTAAGTGACCAAAGAGGTTCTGTGTTACTATCCAGTCCCAGAAAGGTGGTGTGGGAGTTCCTTGATGATTCCCCAAATTCTTCTTCAAGAACAGTATTTTTAAAACAGCTTTGTTCAATAAAAGGTGTATTATTTAGAATATGCTCTCTTCCAAAGGATAAGCAATTTTAAAAAAGTTTTTTTAGTAATATTCACTGGTTTAACTGTTTATGAAGCTTTAAAACCACTTACACGAGTAAATGCCAAACCAAATATTTTGGCTTGGAAAGTTACAGACCAAGGGCTGGATACACCATGTGTGCAATTCAGGCCAGTCTCATTAGCTTCAGTAGGATGAAGTGTTTACAGCAGTTCACCAGAAGTAGGAATCCTTCCTTAAGGTATAAATGGATTCAGTTTAATATGAACAAAGCCAATACCAGTAATGCAGTAAGGAGTTGTCAGGCTGAGTGAAAAAGCAGAATACATTATTCGTAAGCTCTTAATTATGACCCTGTATTCCACCTTCTCAACTGGTGAGGTTTTTATCAAACCTTAGCATTTTTCAAAATCCAGAGGGAAAGAAAGATTCAGTAATACTTTGCATTTCGGGGAGTAAGCTTTGCCTCAGCATACTACAAGACAATACGATCTATAGTAAAGTTTATATTTCTGGATGCAAACGACTAGTTCTTTTATTAATCAAGTCTTTTGTCAAATATCCTCCAGCCCTTTAATGAATAAACCACACAGAGAATCCAGCATAATTTTTAATTCTATCTGTATAAAATGGCCTTGGTGGAAAAGTGAAGAACTTAGGTAGGATTTTTTTTTTTTTTTTTTAATGAAAGACTCCATATCCAAAAAGAAAATAAGACTTTGAAATAAAAGTTTCAAGGCCAATACCTGAATTGGTATTGGCCAATATACCAATATACCAATCCTGGTATAAGCATTATACTACTTATACCAGTGGAATAACAGGTCTGTAAAACTGTTGTTAAAATCAGTCTTTCAGAGGACTGTACAAAGTTTTATATTTCTAACTACAGAAGCCCTGTAGCATAATATTTCTTTTAAAAGCCTATGGTGTTTCAGAGAGGTGGTTTTGGCCAGTTCATCAAGCTTTTCACTATATAAAGTGAATATTTTATTAATTGTTACTTAGATGGCATATTTCATATAAGGTTGCTGTGTAAGTACATATTCATCTCATATATGTCTCCAGAAGGCTCAAGACTTCTCTTCCTGCCTTCCCAAATGTGTCCTTCACAGTGCAGTCCTGCACCTCCTTGCTTTCCCATTCCTTCCTTCTTTATTATAAAAGATATCTAAAAAGAGAAACAGAAATGGAAATCAAGAATTACAAACATTAAAAAATAAAATCCCATACAGATTAAAAAACGGACCACCTACCTCATGAATCAGCCCTATAGCAGCTGTTCTTAAAATAGCCTAGACTCAGTATTCAGTGTTAAAGGACGTGGTCTCTTGTTCCTGCTTTCTTCTATGCACCAGGAAAGTAAATCTTTCTTCATAGTTCTTGCTTTCATTGACATCATGTGGGTATTTTCAACATGGAAATTTTCTTGTCAGTGGACGACACCAAACCCCATGTTGCAACGTTGAATGGGGGGAAAAAAATCATATAGATTTTATAGTGGAAAAGCATTTCCTTGTTTGCCATGTATTTTTTTCTTTGAAGGCAGGTCTTCAGGTAGTCACTCAACAGGACCAAGTGAGGAGGGATTCACACAGTAATCATTTTTCAGATTTCCTGTCACTTGCAATTCTTGCATAGGTAGCATTATAAACTTGAAGAAGTCTGATAACTCAAAAGGGAGAATATGGTGGAAAGTGTCCACCTGCTGGGAAACACGGAAGATCCATCCAAATCACACTAGATCGCAGGTGTACGTCGATTTTTTATATTTTATATTTCATAAATAGCAGTCATAAATTTACTTTCAGTGTTACTTAAAGAAAAAAGCTTGTTAACTGAAAGCACTTTCGACTTCATGAGGTTACGTGTCTGGTGGGTTGACTTTGGCTGGCTGCCAGACACCCACCCAGACACTCTCATACTCCCCCTCCTCAGCAGAACAAGGGGGAGAAAATAAGGTGGGGAAAACAAAGCTCATAGGTCAAGATAAGGACAGGGAGGTAACCCACCTATTACCACCACGGGCACAACACACTTGACTTGGGGAAAATTAACTTAGTTTATTGCCAATTAAAATAAATTTGAATAGTGTGAAACAAAGACAAAATAAAACACCACCTTCCCTCCACCCACACCTTTTTCCCAGGCCCAACTTCACTCCTCCATTTCCGACTCTTCCACCCACCCCAACCTTCAAGTGGTGCAGTGGGATGGGGAACGGGGGGCTGTGGTCAGTCCAGAACAGCTCCTCTCTGCCGCTCCTTCCTCCGCACACTTTTCCCCTGCTCCAGCATGGGTCCTTCCCAGGGGATGCAGTCCTTCAGGAATATCTGCTCCCGTGTGGGCTCTCCACAGGCTGCAGTCCTTCAGGAAATATCCACCTGCTCCTCCATGGTCCTCCAAGGGCTGCAGGGCAATCTCCGCTC
Source organism: Aviceda cuculoides (assembly GCA_035590195.1). Classification (NCBI taxonomy): domain Eukaryota; kingdom Metazoa; phylum Chordata; class Aves; order Accipitriformes; family Accipitridae; genus Aviceda; species Aviceda cuculoides. Next base: position 25,059,335 of record JAVJGG010000005.1, read on the forward strand.
CGGCGCCTGGAGCACCTCCTCCCCCTCCTTCTCTGGCCTTGGTGTCACAGGGCTGTTTCTCCCTTTTTTCCCCTCACTCCTCACTGCCGTGCTGCATTTTGCCCTTCCTTAAATACGTTTTCACCACCACCTTGGCCGCGGGGCTGAGGGGTGCCCTGCAGTAGGTCTGT
>JAVJGG010000005.1:25059604-25097840 GCA_035590195.1 Aviceda cuculoides
CGGGGGGGCAGCGCGGGGAGGCGCCGGCCGGTGCGACCCCGGGGAGGCGGAGGCCGGGGCAGCCCCCCGGGGATGGCGCCGGGCGCCTCGGCGGAGGAGCCCCGTGAAAAGGCAGGAGGTGCTCTCGGGGGCGGCTGCCGGCGACGGCTCCAGGGCCCGATCGTGCAAGCGCTTCGGGGCGGCGGGGAACGGGGAGAGTAATCGCGGGGAGCCCGGCGGGGCTGGTAAGCGGTACCGGCCTGGAAGTAGGTGGCGTTTGCGGGCTGCTGCCCGAGGCGGGGAGCGGAGAGGAGGGTACGTGTTCCCTGGGAACTGGAAGGGGGGAGAGGGGGAAGGGGGCTGGAGCAGCAGAATATCATTATCCGCCGTAGAAGTGGGTCAGGGCGCAGGCACTGGCACCGTTTCTTCGGGAAGACAAAACACGACCAAAAAAAAAAACCACAAACCACCCCAACAAGAAGTGAAAAATTAAGGGAAAGAAACACCAGGTGCCCCGGGACGGGCTGGGCCTGCCTTCCCCGCAGCTTTCCCGCGCTGCGCTGAGCCCTCTTGGGTGTCCCGCTGTGAAGAGGCGGGTTGGGGGCTGGAAGCACCCTTGACAAACGCTGTGGGCTTTGGAAGCATGAGATGACACACGCCATCCTCCACTTCATCCCAGGTCCGCCAAAGTGCAGCCCAGGAGCCACGGAAATGGTTTCTGTGCTTGTGATACTATTCCCATCCGAGTGAATCCATCTGTCTACCCAGCACGGATGTGATGCGACTTCTGATGGTGGGAAACTTAAGTGTAAAAACACTTGGTGCGTTATAGGTACCCTACTCTACCGTGCCTCTTAGTCCTCGAGCACAGGAGCTGCTTCTGCCAGCTGGTCCTTCAAGGAAAAGAGAAAAAACTCCTGTGTCAGTTTTTCATTTCAATGTCTGCCTGCTCTACCTGGCTCTTTGGGACATTAGGAGCTATCTTGACGTGAAACAAATTGGAAATTTCTGAGCGAACAAAAGTTAGAGGAGAAAGTGCCGAGGTGTTCAAGCAGTTGATTGTATTTGGAAAGCAGACTGCAGACATGTCTTCTCATGCAAGGTCAGCATCTTTCAGGGTACTAGAGAGTTTACATACAATAGAGGTTGGTTCATTAGGAGAAGGATTAACTTTGAATGACAGTTTTTGTGAAATGGACTTCCCGTATCACAGGAAGAAACAAGTTCCATGTGCTGAGCTCCACCAATAAAAAAATATTTTAGTATTGTCCAAAGGGAAAATGTTAAAGATTTTAGTCAGCTGATTTTCATGTTACTGAAAGAATCTAGATGCCAGGAAACAACTACAGTGATTTCCAAACCCATACACATGCTAACATGCACACACTGATACACATATGCAACACAAAATACTAATACCCGTGGATAATATATTTGAGACAAACTCCAGCTCCGATACCGTTGTGCAATTGGCTTAGTTTCTCAGTAGGAATAGGAATTATGCAATATTGCATAGCAATTGTATAGGTACTATTATAGAGCATAAAGCCAATGCCTGCAGGACTGCAGTAATGCGCGGTGCTCGGGCTATACCTCCACTTGGGTTTCCTCTCAAGCTGGTAGGTAGATGTAACTCGGTTGCATTGCTCGTGAGTACACGTGAGCTTGCAGCAGCTTCCAGATTCCCCCTCCATCCTGGTGGGGACCAACTTTTGAGCATTTTGGTGCCTTTTCATCTCCAGGTTCTCAGCTGTGGCCAAAGCTTTGCGGCTGTCTGACAAGGCTAAAGGATGACCTCTAACAGCTGCTAACATGGTTATCTACTCGGGTAGGTGCTGGAAAAGCTTTAGATAGGTCAGTGTGCTCCCTTTCTTACAGTGTTTCTTTAAGAATTCCCTTTTATTTATACCATGAACAACTTGCCCATCATGAACACACCCACACCGAAGGGCAAGCACTGCGGTCCTAAGTTGCGCAACCATTTCCTAGTTTTCCACTACACAGAGAGAATCTGGTCCTGACATGGTCATTATCCCAATAGTTAACTTTCACTTCCAGTAGGTAGTACACTGTAATATTTTACAAGGTGAACAATAAACATTTAGGACAGATTACCAGTGAACGTATGAGACTCTTCAACATTTGAAACCTTTACATCAAGAATTTAGTCTCCTTAAAACATGACCACAAATGTCTGCACTAAGTATCTGCAGTTTTCTAGCCTGTAATAACGAGGCAATAAGGATGGATTAGAAGGTTCATCTCTGGCCTTTCACTGCATATGCATACCTGGTCAGAATAAGAATAAAATTATAATATCCTGATGTGATAGTACTTTACAGCTGCTTTGAACAGCTCTCTCTATGTTCTAGGAAATGCTTGGCTGTGGTAGGGTGTCACTGTTCATCTTCACCTTTAGCTGTCATGTCATGACGTTTTAGCTTGTGCTGTGTCAAGCCAAATGCACTAACGTTAATTTGGAAATAAGGAAATTTGTCAACCAAATCAATTCACTAGCTCTAACGACATGATTTCTATTACTTCTTCCTCTTTCTCCTATACGAAGTATAAATAACCCACAACATGATACAACAGCAAGCAGATATGGAAAGGACTTGTAGTTAACGTTGCAGATTTCTATTTCTTTAAAACTTACTATTGTTATTGATGACTTAGCAATGAACATATGACTTATTTTCATTGCTATACACTTTGGTAAATATTTTGTAGATTTACATAAAGCTTCTCTTCCATTACACAATATTTCTACTTGGCCTTTTATGGAACATTAGCAAGTCTCGATGAGAAACTGGTCTCTGTTTAGTTTCTGTGTTAACATTTTCCCCTTTTGATAAGCCTCTCCTGTTTGGTTTTATTTTCTTTCAAATTTCTTTAAATTTCAGCTTTCTTTTACACTTCTCATCTGGCACTAAATATTTTCTTCAAATCTGCTCTTTTTATCCATTGTTACATTTTTCACAGTCTAAATGAACCTCTCCTCAGTGTTTATACTGTATTTTCCTTTGTAGTGTGACAATCTTGTTATTTTCCAGGGTGAGTCATTCCATGTCTTGTTCAGTTTTTTTTCTAACTTGTTTTGAGTGCTTATGGTTTTCTTTCAGTATAATGTCAATTTCTTATTGCAGTTATCTTCTTCTCTTTTGGTAAAAGTTTTCATTTTCAATCCTGTTTTTGTTATTTGTCAAATCCTTTTTTTGGGTTTACATGCAGCTTTTATTTTTCTTCTTTCGTATATGAAGGCTATACCACCAGTATGTCTCAATATGTATGGTACAGTATGTTAACAAAGAATCTGGTGGACTTCCACCTTTAGTTTCTAATTTGCTGGAGAAACCCATGTGTAAATTCGAAATATTAAAAAGGTGTGTTGTCCTGGCAATGGTTAGAACTACTGTCATTAGGAATATCATGCAGACACATAATACAAAACCAAAACCCAAATTCATTAAGTGTCATGCTGAAGTCAAATGTGTCAGATCTCTCTGGTTAGAGTACTGTTTTTTTCAGAGAACTTCTTCCCATGAGTATTTAATATTAAATGTCCCTTTGCATGGAGGATTATTAGCATAGGATCTCAAACGGTTTGGGGGGATTTTTTGTAATATTAAGATACAAAATAAAAGTAAAGCCAATTATTTTTGTCTACCTCAATTTTGTTTGGCATGTTAGAGTTTCAAGATCATTAAATGCTTATTAAAAAATAAATAAAGACTATTTTTTCCATATTTTAAGGGAGTTCCATTTTTTTGCATTCTGTGTAGTGTTATTTTCATGTGGGGGTTTGGTCTGAGCCATTACTTTCCTCATTCGGTTGCCTCCAAGAACACAGAAGGGCAAGAAAAATGGTGACATTGAACCTCTTATTTGGCCCTTTGCTAAACAGAAGATAAAACTCAACTGCTTTTCAAAGCTAAACCCAAGGACAGTAGATGGTGTATGTTTTCCTCTCAGAAGAAGATCGGAACTTGACAGTTTGGTAGCAGCCGGGTGCCATCAGACCCTTGGAAGAACTAAGTGAGAGACAAAGTCTATTCACATAATCTAGTTTTATTATTTTACTTCTCAGTAAGAACAAGTTGAAAAGAACTGGTCTATTAAATGCACTAAAGACAGCATGGTTTAAACCTGTCCTTTTAAGCAGCTATCTGTATGGCCGAGCCATGGAAAAGGCTCCAATACCACGTCTTCTGGCAAAGCAGATATCTAATGAAAGGTTTCTGGGCTAGAAATCTTAGGTATCTGTTTCTCCAGGCTTTATCAGCTGATCTTGAAATAAAAACCACATCTCTACAAACTCCGTCTCTTCTGGCAAAACCAGCCTGTACCTAGCTGATTCCTTCAGTGTCAAAACAGCTGCCCCTTGTTAAATCTGCTGAAGAATGACCTTCTAACCCTACTACTTAACAAGCAGAGTGGTTACAGAGTATGAAAAATAAGCGAAGATGGGCCGAAATGCAAACTTTGAACAGTCTGGTTTTATATACATGTACGTGCGCACTGAGTCAAATTTGTCTACATTTCCTTCATACTCATTTGTGGCTGTTCAGTCACAATTTACCTCTCTGCAATGTACCACTTAACACTACTACTCAACACCCACTACTACTCCTCAACACCTGTTGCAAACAAGTGTTTCCAACATTTTCCATGAAGGGTGGTGCTATTTTTCCACACCAAACCTATCTGTGCACACCAGTGGCTGACTTTCTGACTATGCTTTCAGCTCTGTGAGAGTCATGGCCATGTTGTAAAATGCTCTGACTCCAGCTGCAAATCCCTTCCAATGTTCTAGAGAAATGGATATACCGCTAGGGGCATTTGGTTATTTTCCCTCCTGCTATGCAGCAACAGAGAAAATTAAAATAATATTTCATACTCCTGTTTAGCATTCCTATTCATTTCTGCTTGGATTATTAAATGTAAAATTGGGAACACAAAGCACAGCTATGACCACACTAGCATTATCATCTCACTGCGTGGTAACCTGTTAGCAACACAGTAGTTTCCCACAGAGACAGGTAAGGCGAACTCCTGAAATGATAAATGAAGAGTGGGCAGGAGTGAATTATTTAACATCTGATTCCTCCCCCAGTCCCCAAATACAGGGTAGTATGACCTCCTGGGAGGTCTTATTTTTGCTCGTCTTTCTGTGGAGGGGCAGGTAGAAGCTGGTCTGCCTGAATGCGGGGGACGGTGGCAGCCTGGTGTAAAGCCTCTCCCGGCTTCTCTACGACCTACCCAGGCACTGAATTTGGCCCTCCACTTTGAGAAATGTAAGCAGCCCACTGTCTTTCATGTCACCCATGCAGTGAACTGTGTTTACAAGTAACAATGTCATGGGTTCCCTTCTCCTCCAGCTCTTACTGCCGGTAAAGCTCTCGTTACGGAGTGTAAAGAAAAGTTTTCTATCCCAGTGAAGAAGGTTCTTTCAATTAGTAGCTGTAGAATAAGGCACTGTTGTCAGTGGTGGTGATGATTAAAAGGCTCTTTTTCTGCTGCCTTCTCTTTAAAGACAGTGTACCTCCTGATAGGAAATTTGGACAAGTAAAACCGAACTGTATACTTACAAAACCAGCAAGCCAAAATGGAAAACTCCAGTGCATGCTTAAGCTATGTATTAAAGGCATGCATAGACTCAAACATTTGATCATGCAGAGTAAACAGACAGTTCCTGTGTATGTGGCAGGCTTCAAAAATAGCCCATTTAATAGTAAATAAATTAATAAATAAGTAAGTCCTCCCTGCAACCAGCCATTAAACTGAGATCTACTAGGTCAATTCCAGCCAAAAGCAAGTTGGTTTGGCTCATTCACAGATCAAATCAAACAGTATTGCCTATGTTGACATCACATTTACCAATTTTTTTCTCTTTCATTGTGAATCTGGTGGCTGCCTTATTACAGCAAGTGTCGACCTAAAAGCACAATGGATATGAAGTCCCTGGAACAATTTATCATAATCAACATGCTTGGGTAAACATTGTTGATGCTGCTGCACAGAGGAGTTTTCAAACAATGCATATTGAGTGGTAGGAACACTTTATTGCTGGCAAATGAAGCACAGATTTTTTTTCTTAAATGCACGTTTATAATTTTTTTTCTGTATTTTTTTGCTTATAGAAAATTGTACCACTTTTCACCACAAACGTAGAGGGTATGTTTCAATTTTAACTAGAACTAAAAGCAACTTAGTTTATGGAACTGACCTACTATTTGACTGCTGTTATTCTCATTGGTTTTAAATATGTAAGTATTTTTGAAATCTACTGTTCACCCAGGGATAAAAGTAAACGGCAACAGAACAAAAAGGGTATGTTGATATGCCATAACCCATCTCAAAAATAGCCACTATTTGCCAGCATTCAAGGTATTCGCAAAATAAGCTCTTCACAGCTCATCCTCCTTTTGACAGTACCACCAATGTTGCCGGTACATAAACAGAGGCAGAGATGTTGGCTTCTAGCACATAGAAACAAAAGGCACAAGCTTCTCAAGTAGGGAAAAGAGTAACCAAGTAAAAAAATATTCCTCCTTAACATCTGATAATATTTAAGGCAGTTATTCTATTGTAATAGCTTCTAAGATCTCAAAACATCTATTGCTAGAAAGAGTAACTTCTTAAATTTGAACAAAATTTAATCAGAAAACGCACATATCTAGGTTTGCTATTAAATCTTCAGAGCTGCCTACTAACTGCGGGAACTGAAATATATAAAATTTAATATACACAGACAAAAATGTGATGCACGTAGAGAGAAGAACTCTAGGTTCTAAAGAAAAATTATGAGATCTCAGATTACTGTTACCACTCAGAAGTGAGATTTGGGGTTATGATAGATGTATGAAAATATTAGATCAGCACCAGTGTCAAAAAAAGGCAAAAACATTCTTAATAATTATTAGAAAGCAAATAGAGAACAAAATAGAGAGCATTACTTATGCCACTCTATAATCCTCTTCTCTCTTGCCACTTCTAACTCAGACTGAATACAAAATGATTCTCTAGAATCTCTCTCTTTTTTTTTTTTCTCACTACACACACACAAATCCCAAAACTTTCTTCTTCTCAAAAGAACAACAAGGGTGGTCAAAGATGAGGCGGGATGGCTTCTATGTTTAAGGAACAAGAAGGAATATATTTGAGGAATTTGAGGAAAAAAAAGAGCCTGGGATTCCTCAGTCTGGACAAGAGACAACCTACAATCAAGGTCTGTAGAACCAGTCTGAACTCAGAATTAGTTAGTGGTTGCAGGTTACTTGGGGAAAGTATCGTACACCAGTCCTCTTTTCCTCTTTCCTAGGCATCTACTAACCATTAGACAGAGAATGGTTGCTTTTTCTGAGCCAAATGACACTTTTGGATTACATTGTTATAGGTGCCTTCAGCACAGACAGTGGAGACCTTTAGAGGTCTTCTTAATTACAGGCATGGTCCTGGGTGATGGCATAAACTATAGCACATTTAAATATGCCAGAAAAAAAGACAACCAATGGTGTTTGCCATCAGAACATCAAAATATTCCATCTGCAATTAACGAGTGTGCCATTAGGTTATGCTTTTATCAAACATCATTTGCTTATTTTAAAATACAACAGGAGAAAATGTAAACATTTCCATGGAACTAAATTTCAGGAGAAAGCAAAATCCCTAAGTAAGTTTTATGGTTAAGGTAAGGGTTAGGGACCAGTTAAGCAAAAGCTAAGCAGCCAAGTGTAAGGTATGCAGGGAGATGACTGGGCCCTGGCTCGAGGTTCATCTAATTGAACATGACATGAGACATTATGTTGTGGGACATAATGAATAGCAGAGTGAGAAGCTGTCAGAAATTACAAATAGTGCTGTGAAGGCCGGCTGTGTTTCACAGTTGGTTATGGGTGAGTTGCATGAGAGGCGGCCAAACTTCACAATAATTGGAGGGCAGTAGTGGCATCTTTTGGGGACAGGAACTTGCAGTGCCAGCAGTACCTAGGTAATGATATCAGTAAAACCATGTAAGGTCAAGATTACCTGGGTAACTGTATCAAAAATACCAAATTTGGACACAGATATAGGAAAACTGGAACTAATGGGAAAAAATAACTAAGGTTGGTTGATTATCTGGAGGAAGACCAGAGTGGAGAAAGGGAAGGATCAAGGAGGGTGGGGGAACATGCATGGGAAAATGTTGATGTGGAGCATAGAGGGGTTTGGTCATGTGTGAGCAGGTAGCCGGTCAGTATTTTTTAGTTAAATTGGTTTGACTGAAACATTCCCAGATGGTATTATGAATCAGCGGTAATGTGTGAAGAGATATCTGATTGCCTAGATTGTCACTTCTATTGTGATCTTTCATTTTAAAATACTGCATAATATAATTTGGGCAAATACTGGGATGATAGTCAATCCTTAGTGTTAGGTTACATGATTTCACTCTACCAGAATCAGTAGGCTGCCTTGTTTTGTGGCTGTCCTTGAAAAGCCCAAGCTGAATTCCTGACTCTGTTTTAGATTGTCTCAATGGAGAGGCTATAGTTCGCAAATAAAGACACATAAATTTAAGGGCCTCCAAGATGACTATGGTCCCATTATAGCTCGTGGAGAACTGGTCAGTGTTTTGTGACCAAATGCCAGGGTCTGCTTTGCGGGTTGTGTTGAATAGCTCTCTAAATGCCATTGTGTGTCTTGATTTGGATATTTACTGACTACTGTGAGAACTTAGAAAGCTCACATACATGGAGACATCTAAGGGCTCAATCCAGGTTCCAAAATATAGGCATTAAGTGCTATTTGAGAACCTCCATGACCTGCATACTGTGCTATTAGATCTGCCTCAGGACTTATGGGACCTACAGCCTTAACAAGTTGTATGAAACTCATAAGGCATCTGAAGTGATACCAGATGCCTCTACATAGGTACATGCACTCAGTCATCATCTTCAAGCTGAATCTTCTCCCTGGTTTGTTACCCTGAGGGAACTACTAGGAGCTAAATCCACAAAGGGGCATTGGTGCATGGGTGTTGAGTTTCCCTCCATATTGCCTTCAGATGCCTGGCTGCTGGAGTAAGATTCATGGTCCTGAGGTAAGTGCTACACCCCTCAGGGGTTAGTGATGGGCACATTCCCTCTTTCTCCCCGTCGGTATCCTCCCTGCAGGACTGACTGGTGCCCATGCGTAATCAGGGTTGCAGTCCTTCCGGGTACCTAGGATCATGGATGCCTCTGTTTGGCCTCCTTCTTCTCTGGTGGAGATGAGGAGACACCTTTCATCCTGCTGTAGTGCTTGGCAGAACAGGATTTGGGTGCTTGTGAGACAGCTGGGAGAGAATGCAGGTAGGGTGATGTTGCCAGAAATCAGGAGGATGGAGAGAAAGGCAGGCTGTTTGCACAGCGTGGTTTGGCGACTGATTGTGTAAGTGCTGTATATGGAGAAGGTGGGCTACCCTTGTATGAGGGTGGGAAAATAGATCAATGAGATGGCAGAACTGTGCTGGGGAGAAAGGGAAAATGTGATACTTGTATGGAGGAGGAGGAGGAAGAAAAGGGCTGTTCTTGGACGTGGAGAGGGGATGCATAATGTTGACTACTTATGTAGGGGATGAAGGAAATAAACTACTTCTAGCAGAGGTGAACAAAGTTGTGGCAGGTCCTAAAAATGTATCTGGCAACCATGGCTGCCAAGGCTTAACTGTCTTGGTCCAAATCATCTCTCAAGGTACAGGCAATTGGCTCACTTCTCAAGCACAGCTGAAGAAGGAAATGGCCACTTTTTGTATACTAGCTGAAGTTCTCACGTAGGCAATAGGACACTCAGGTCCTCTGCCCAACTCATTTGCAAAGTTCACTGGTTTTTGTCCACTCCCAGAATTTGCCTGAAGGTCCTGGGACCCATTAAGTTGTGTAAGTGCTTTTGTGGGTTCTGCTCCTTTGTTTTTCTGCTCTACAGGTTTCTATCTGCTCAGGAAAGATAACAGCACTTCTCTACTCACCCGGGGATTTTGGAGATAAGAACTCTGCAGACGGCTCAGCAACAGGAGTCTTTCAGACAAACAGCCTGTGCAGCACCTAGTGCAGTCTGTGGCACTCCAAGCTCTATTTAGATTAAAGACTTTGTGAAAAGTAAGATTATTATCGAGATCCTATGCCTATATCAAGCATAATTATATATGAAACTGTGAATAACCTTGTTGAAAGATCTCATATTTAGCTAAATTATTATTAATAGGAGACAGGGAGGCTTAATAAGTGGGATTAGCACACATAAGTGGCTACATTAATGAACTGTTAGCATAAATGAAATACTTTGAACTTTCACCATTTGGAGCAAATAAGCTCGTTCACCTCCTGGGTGATTTGTGAATGTACCAAAAATACTCTCCAACCTTATCTAGCAAGATAGCTACTTTAACCGGGGAGGGAGGAGAGAAGGGTGGAGGATTGTGTGTGTACGTGTGTGTGGAGTACAGCAAGCTCCCACACTATTGTGGTGGGGTTTTTTTTAATTTTGTAATCTCAAATTAGCTTTCAGACTCCAGCAACAGTCAAGAATATGAAAAAAAAAATTGAAATTAGAAGATGAGGACAGAATTGCATGGTTCTTCCCCTACGACCAGCTGTAGTCAGAGTGGCGTGAGTTACTTCTGCACTTCAGTTCACCCTGAGCAGAGCTGAGCTGGACAGTCAGTCTTACCAAGGCTTCCCTTATCCGCTAACGGTCCTGAAGTTGGCAACAGCCTTAAAAAACTTGCTGTGTGTAAAGGTGTGAAAACCTCCATAACTAGAAGAGGTAGAACTCTGAAAAACAGTTCCCTTTTCCACACTTCTAGAGTACATGCTGAAAGCTTCCAATTAAACCAAAGACTGGAATAAAACCTGTGGTTTGCTATGTCAACTGCTCAAATCAACTGAAAATGCACAATTTGCTCCCACATATCAGAAAACAGGCTGACACCTCCAATTTTTTTTATTAAGATGAAGGTGAGTATCACCACCAGATTATGATACTGGTAAGCACGTTTGTCATCAAAGTAATGATTTTTCATAACTCAAATCTCGTGGTGCTGGACTAAGTCCAATTGTCACAGGCAACAAATGTGCAGTAGCTATAAAACATCTTTGCTATTTCCTGAAAGAACAGTTTCACAGTTTCTTGGTATACATAGTAAGTAAAGGACTGAATCTGAAATATTTTGCATTCAGTTTCTTTATACTCAGAGCATTGAACAACAGAGGGTTTTCATCTCCTAGCTGCTTTGTCCTCCCCAAATTTCTGGAGCATATATGACTGCCGTACTTGTCAACTGGCTGTGAAACACTACAATAACATAAAACATGATGCTTTAAAATGCCACAATAATATACCTGTCCTTTGGCATAGGTGTACTATGGGTCAGTTCAAAATTTAAAACATAATTTGTTTCATACTTGAACTAATGAACTGTGTCTGTCCTGCTGTAGGTCTTGCTATAAATTATTCTGGGAGGCACATAGATTACTCTTTCTCAAGATGGGTGGATTTTATGAACTGTACTGTGTAAAATTAAAAAGCCTGGGTTCAGATGCCATTGTCCCTCATACATCTCTCCCCCAGATGCTAGATGACTATTGCTAAAACCAAGCAATCCTTCTGGCACGGACTGTAGCTTTCTTGTGCTGCCTCTAGGTCAAGCCTGGGATAAGAAGGCATCTGAAAATACAGATGGCCTTTCTTTTCCTAATATTTCCTACACTATCCTATATAACCTCATATAACCACCTCCTTGTGAGGAATATTCTCACACGGTTCAGGTAGGACAATGACAAGGGCAGGATCCATGCAGATAAGACAGTCCTTGTCCAGACCCAGGTTATATCTTTAAAAATGCACTGTGTAGAGTTTTAGGGATGGGATTGACAGTGCTGTAGAACTACACTTCCCACTCCAAATCTGTCTTCATTTCCATTTGGGTAAGAATATTGAGTCTTTACAGTACAAGGTGCATCATTCCTGTTAATGACAACAGTTCAGGCTCAGATTATATGGAGGAGGTAATTTATAAATCTTTTATGGGATGCTATGAGGATGAAATCCTGGCCTGTGGTGGAATCAGTGGTACAACTCCCTATTTACAAGAGTTCATGGTTTAATCTAATCCTCTGTACTTTGTAAAATACATTTGTGTATTACAAGTTCATTTTCTTCAATACTTAGAGACGCCTGTTCAGCTTTGAAATTGTTAGTAGAATACGCGCTGCCCTTATGCTTTTAAATGCTGTCACTTCCTTCTGCCTTTGGAGAGTCCAGGTGTGAAACAAATGTTTTTGAAAGCCAGATTGCAGAGGCAGAGAAACCATCTCTCCAGAACAATTGGAGAGGAAGATTTATAAACATAGTGAGACACGTTGTTGTTCTTTAACAGAACAAGTGAGGAAGCATAGGAAAAACACTGGTGGAATAATTAAATCGTGTAGCATCAAACTTATATTACCTAGCCCATCCACACCCTGAAATTTGCATGGTTCTTTTCTCCAGTATCTCTTAAACAGCATAGACAAACAATTATATAATTTTTTTTTTTGATCTAGAGCCATGCCTATGTTATTGTATCTTTAGATACAATTGGATTCTGTCTAAAAACAACTGGAACTGTACACTGACCTTCCAAAACAATTATGGAAATCCTCAAAGGACAAAATAGTCCTGAATTGTGTTCATGTATTATACACAGGTTTACTGAAAGAGATGAGGACCCTGAAATGTTTGACTATCCCAGTACACATTCAGCCTCTTGTGTGTAAGTTGTCTGGCGTGCATAATAGCTTCAAGAATATACTGACAAGAGCTCTTGAATCAGCACCTTCCCTTTCACTGCCTGAGCAGCTTTAAAAAACCATACCTGCATCATGTAATTCTGAAATCCTCGTTAATTTAGGAAATAACTAATTCTTACCAACACTGAGTGAAGGAAAGCCCTCTGTAGTTTATTTTTATGTCAAGAAACAGATTTTTCTCCTAGTGCAAACTTATTGAAGGCAGTTTTTGCCCAAGAATATTCAGTTGTTGGTAAGACTTGTTTCTCTATACATAAAAAGGAAATATTTCAGAATACCTGTGAAATCTGTGCATATTTCAGAAACTGAATCCAAATCATAATAAGTTTAAGAAAGATTGGCTCGGCATTCAAGGAAGAAAATGCAGCAGAAGGTGATTCTTTTTTTTAATCTTAGACTAGAAGTTATATTCTCTAAACTGAACAGGATTTCACCCCTGTGTACACAAGTGCACAGAAAAAAACATGCAGGTACTTTATTCCATTCTCTTTTAGCTGGCTAGTCTGAATAGAATTAGTGTTAGTGAGATGCTTCAGCTAAAATTTGACAAATGTGTATTTTTTAAGCCTACTATCTCACTAAAGGCCAAACTGTGCAACTCTTTCTCATGCTAATGAGAAGTTGAAGTCAATGGGACTTGACACGTAAGTGCTCAACAACTTCAGTAAAGGCTTCATATTCTGGCCCTAAATGCTTTTGCTTTGATAGATCTCTGTCTCTTGTCTCGCTGTCTCTCTGTCTTTTGAAAACAGGCTATCTGTAAAACTTTTGCTGGTGATATATTGTGAGAAGAGAGCTCAGTAGGCTTCCTGCCACTCTTTGAAAACCTGTTAACAGTACATATTAATTGCCGTTTGCTTCCAACTTCATTATAAATATAATTTTATGCTGATTTGCAAGCTCCATCTGACAGTACTAAGCACTATAGTATCAAGATATCTACAGCATCCATCAGCATGACTGACACAGATTAGACAATTGTGCTTTTTATCGAGGTTCCTATCCCTGAAGATACTCTCAGTGCAGTGCAAAGCCAAATAAAATGCAAATAATACAGTGTAGTCTACTAAAACACTGAAAAAAGCGTGCTTCAACATCTTTTTGTGCCTGTTTTTAGAAAAGAGATTAACTCTTTGATCTTTTTAAGAAGGAAGATAAATGTTTTAGTGGCCAAGAAGGGTCCTTGAGAGGAGACGGGATCATTCTGGCCCTGGACCTGTATGTTCCTCCAGCAGTGGTGTCTTATCTATGGGCTACATGAGATAATAATGACTGGAATTCACACAGTTAGATATCATGACACTTATTCACTAGACAAGACTCTTCCCTTTGGGCACAAGGAATCATCCCTACTCTGCTTACTGAAGGGCAGCTTGGTCTAACCCAGAGGACTAAGACAGTGAAAAATGAAAGCAATTTCACTGTAGAGCCTGCTGCTAATACGTGTGCATCCCTCCTTACCCTGCAACTCGTGGGCTCGTGTTCAGCTAGCGGTGCTGCACCTGTGCACTGGGAGCCTTCAAAAGCTGTGGTTTATAAATCAAATCATCGGTGAAAAGGCAATCTTTAATTTTACAGGCCACAAATGACCTGCATCTGTATTGTATACACTGCACTGAATGCTTAATGCAGGGACTAAATGGTATTCATGATATCAGGGAGAGATTTTTCACTACGATGACACTCAATCTAACCTGCAAATGAACTCCAGGTTCTTGGCACCTCTGTTTATTCTCTTCCTCTGTGGCACACAAAACCCAGAAAACCAGTTGTGGTTGACCTTGAACTGGGGTCATTGTAGTGCTCTGCCACTCTCTTGGTACCCTGGCGCAGCAGAAGGGCCCCCCACCCACGCAGCAGAGCAGCTCCAGGTAGATATTCTGTATTCGCTTCAGCCGGCGGTGGCCCGGTGGAGGCGAGAGGTGAGCAGGGCCGCAGCGATGCTCAGCAGAGTTTCCAAGCTGACGCCGCTCCCATGGCACACGTCTGTCGCCGGCTGTAGCTGCCGGGGACTGAGGCGTCACACAGCAACGGGATTTAAGGATTGCTGTAAAATAGTGTCTGGTCTCTGTCTCACCAGTGGCTAAGCTGTTCTGCTTCCAAACCAATTTACTGTCCAGCCCTATCCCAATCCTCCACATGTGGTGCTGCCTGTGCACAGACATTGATACATCAGCTACAAAAGAAGCATGCATGTAATAGGCCGAGTTGAAGATTTGCATGAAAAGCCTTTATAGAAAGGAGAAAAAGTACCATGGGCCGTGATGACTTTCTTCTTTCAAAACAAAAACTTGTATCTTTTTGCCAGTTCACTCCCAAAACTAAATGATGCTGATTTTTTTTTTTCTTTCTCATATTAAACAAGACATTACCTCTATGAACTCTGTAACAGGTGCTTTTTATGTATTTGTTACTGCGGTTTTAAAGCTCCCTAACTTCACTAAATTTATCAAAGTTTAGCCTTACTGGCTCACCAGTCAGAGCAAGACTTCCACAGCTGAAACTCCACCTGCCCAGCACAGCACACTGCTATTCTGTATTCCATCCCGTATCCCAGGAAGTCCAACCATCCTTACCTTTCCCCCAGGAAACCTCAGAAAACTGCTGTTGAACTGCAAGGGAACATATCTGTATTCTATATTTCCACTTCTAATCGGAAGCTGATTAATTACTTTAATAACTTATTAATTTGCACTGAAGTAACTTCAGGATACAACTACTGAAATCAGTGGATTTACTCCGCATCAACACCAGCTGAGCTGGCTGCATAGTTTTATTTAAAGAGGGTTCATGTGTGGAAGAGCCAGAGTAAATTGCAAGCACTTACAAGAGTCCAATGTCATTCTCAAGAACCCTGTAGGCTGTGCAAGCAGTCGATATGAAAATAATGAACCCAGGGGAAAAAAAGGCTGGTTTTATCTAGAAATACAGCATAAATCTAAGGGGCTGCAAACCAGTAATGTTTCAGAAGTTAGACAAGAAAATAAATATCTAGTTCCTATTCATCTTCTCAGGATGAGAGTGCAGGACAGCCCTCTCTCTGAAAACATTTTATTGAAGCAGTAAAGGACAGTCAGTAGCAAGGCACTTGCTTTCGTTGCGGGATGCCAAATCCACATCTCTCTTGAGTCTGCTCTGCCTCTTAGACCTAAGTCTTTCACTTCGGTTGGAAAGACCAATCTGCTCGGCTACTCTCCTGGGCCAAAGCTGAGACAAGACCTCTCAGCTGTAGAGGCAAAACTGAAGGTTTTTCTTCCAAGAATGAAGTGCTAGACTGCTTCTCTGCAGGAAACGGCACAGTAAATGCGCTTGTTGCTCCTGCAGGGAAGGACGATTGAGTACAGGAGGTGTCAATAGCCACCACTTCTGCTCAAGGGGAAAGCTGCTGCCCTGGCCCAGTATAACCTGGCTACTCCCTGAGAAGCTGAAGCAAACCTGGTTTCTTAGAGCCAGGAAAAGGAAGCAGCAGAGCTCTGTTCATTTGCTGCCCTTTGTAACTATCTGTTTCAGAAAACTGTTTACACTTCCTTTTCCTGAGCTCATGCCAAGGCGAGATGTTCTCTGTTTTGACCAGAAACTCCATCCTGAAACTTGGAAATCTTTCCAAAGTGTATCCATAAACAAGATAAGGTGTTGATAGACTGACAACCCTTGATGAAAAAGAAATGGCAGGAAAAAATCCTAGGCAGCACTGATACTTATCTTTGTAAAAAAACAAAATGAAAAACAACAAAAAAAGCTCTTCTGCTCCATGGGCATTTGTAAAAGTTTGATTAATGTGTGTCAAGAGATTTGAGGGCCTGAAATACGACAACCTGAATGTGCAGAGCATTGAAGAATACCTCTAATTATTGGATGCTTGACTCCTCCCAGAGTTAGGATCAATGGGAATGTCATCTACTTGATAGCTTGAAGATAATAAACTTCAGAGTTAACAGTAGAGCCAAATCATGAAATATTTTGATTAGAAGAGCACACAAATAAAGTTTGCCTCATTAGATCATCATCTACAGATCATCAGTTATATTTCATAGGCCATATTATTTCTCAACTGCGTATAACTAAATGCTGCATACATTTGGTTTGCGTTTGTAGAAATGAGAGTAATTGCAAAAACTTTCTGTGAGCCCTTATGGAAATAGTAAAGGTCCAAGGGAATGCCCCCAGAATGTGAACTTTGATGGCATACCATATTTATTTATTAATTTAGCAACTGAACATTTGCATAAAGCTCAGGTAGAGTTATTCCTATGAATAATCTTGCACAATAACATCAGACATCTCTACTAATCCTACAGAACATCAAAAGCAATGCTGGCTGCTATTCAACACTGGGTTCAGTGCCATGACAACAGATGGAATTCATGGCTGAGGGGTAAAAAAAGAGACTTCCATCCCCCTGTCACTTCTTGTAAGAATCCCTAAAGAGAAAATTATGCAAACTAGTAGAAACTGAATGTAGAACAGGAATGCCTGTGAACGTGTGCTATCTGCATTTACACAAACCAGCTTATTTATGAAACAGAATGTAAGTGGTAAAAGCAGATATGGAAATCTTGTTTAAATTCTTGCAAAGGGCAAAGAGGAGGAGGAGGGAGAATGGGCTGGATTTCTTTTCCTCTGAGTTTGGGGGGAGCAGACTGAAATTCATAATATTATGGTCACAGGCAGATGACATGAGAATGAATTTTTGATGTTGTTAAAATGAATGTTCCTATGTTTTGTGAAGAGACAATTCTGAGACATTTTAATCTAAATATGTATGTTTTGCAGTAAAATTTTGTTTGGCAGTATTATGATATCTTTAGATTGAACGTTTTGGACATTACCGTCCTATAGTATAAGAGAACTATAAATGAAACCCCAAAAGTTAAAATTACTCATTGGTTTACATCATCCATTAACAAGAAAACTGTTGAGATGAATGGGGATTACCAGTGTCAAGGAAAAGAGATCTTGGACTAATTTTTGTTGGTTTTTTTTTTTTTTTCTCTAGTCAACAGCCCACAGAGTGAAGGTGGTGAGTCAGGTGTGTCTACTATGCAACTACTAAAGACCAGGCAGTTGCTTCAAAAGACCAGGCAGTCAGGGCTTCCCAAGGTAAGAGGACAAAATAACCATACTTTCTGATGCACAAAAAGGTCAAGTAATAATAAGCTCGGTCTTGCAGGTAGAAATGAGAATTCTGGGAACTGAGATGAAAGTGATAAAAGAAAATGGAGTCTTAAGGGCTGGATCCTGCAATGCATTGGTCAAAAGATAGTTTTTCCATTTGCTAAGATGTTTGCATGATCAGGTAATACATGTGGAGCAGAATATAAAATAGAAATGGCAACTCTTCAAAGGTACTCTCTGGTCACCTATCCTGGTGTCTAATAGAAGCACAATGTTCCATAAATAGATTTTCAGAATTGTCTTCACATTTTCCTCGGCAATAAAAATGTGGCTTTGCATCATGCTGTCCATCAGAACCATCTGTAGTACAGAACAGAAGCATGAGTGATTTTTTTTCTGCAAGACAGTAGTCAGAACTAACCATATGTTCTGCCTTCATTTTATTTTGGAATGCTTATTTAATACCCTGGTTATTGGGTACTGCAGGAAAAAAGGAAATGTTTTAGCATTTCCTAGCCTAGCTACAAGGGCTGTAAACAAACTTGCAGTGGTCTGCCACTGCAAGAACACATGAGGAGCAAAAAGCCTAATTGAATATGCCTGTATCTTTGACCCTTGAAGAAGTTTGGCTCAAGGTTTGTGGCCTTGACTGCACATCACTGAGAATTTTCTTTTATTTAATTTTCCACATATGGTGAGAAGAAAGAGTGAACCTTTGATAATAGCTGCAAAATTGTTTCTCATTTTATTTTTCTACTTACTCTCTAATTTATTTTCAGTAGTTATGACTCTGAAATACCACAGAGATACCTGGTGTTTGTGTCTTGTTCTTTGATCTGACCTATGGCAAGGAACAAGAACAGATGTGAAAGACTTCTCTGCCCAGCCAGTGTGATCAGATGCTCAGCTGTGCGTAGTTGCATGCAAGTGCATTCAGTTGCAGATGTTAGGTTTGAGGGGCGTTTTGAAAATGTGGTCAAGAGTATAAACTATGTGTCGGCCTTGTTTTAGACTCCTAGTTCATATACTAGAAAAGCATTTATTTGGCCTTTGGTAAGGGCTATTTCTCCTCCTGATGTTTTACATAAAATTCAGCAAATGACTAAATAAGCCTTGTTAAAAGTGACCATCAGCCAAGCGGAGACAGAAATTAATCATGATAGAGTAATAGATGTAGTTACATCTGTTTAAGGCTAAGGAGGAATTTAATGTGCTCATTAAAAAAAATATTCACTAACAAAGTTAACATTCTCATACAATGGAAAAATTCCTAATTCCGTAATACACAATGGGACATCCAATTTAAAAAGGGTCAGTGAGTTTCAGAGGTCCCTTTCCTCCTTTCTGGAGGGAATACGTTCTTTGGAAACCTACCTTTTGAGGAGAGGGTGGAAGGCAGCAAGACCTATTGAGATGACAATGAGATCAAAAAAGAAGGAGTGATTATTCAAATCCCTCAGAGAAATAAAAGCCTGAAGTAAGAAGAAGTGAACCCAAAAAGGAGCAGGCAGGGTGGGGAGCGGGCAAAGGGGAATGAGAAGCAGAAACTGAATGCAGAGGGCAAGGCCTGAATGGGAAGCAGTGAAAGAATTAGGAGTTGAAAAGGGAAGGAGGAGGGGAAAGTAGGGCTGAGGAAGAGAAGAAAGCAGTGAGAGGCACATCATGGTGAATGAAGCCGAGATGGAAGGTTTATTCTTCTCAGCCTGTAGCAGCTCTTTTGAATACTTTATACGATGGGTCTATGATGCTAAAACACAGCTTAATCGTATTGCTTGTCCTGAGGTCAGGTTTATCAAAGTTTCCATTTTTACGTCTGTTGTCAGAGTGGGCCACGCTGGTGAGTGGCAGGTACTGTAAAGTTTCAGAAGGCCATGAGACAGCACATCCAGTCCTCTGCTTGGTTGCTTAGATACACTAATGAATTGTATTAGGAATTTCTCACCTCGCATTTGCACTCCCCTATGTTTCAAGTATTGCATTTCAGAGAATAACATGAGCAGACTCCAGGCATACAAGGATAAATTCTTTTTTTATGAAGAAAACTACTTACAGCACAGCTGCAACCACAACAAGCACTTTATCAGATAGATTGATTTCTTCATCTTTTTTTTTTTTAATCTTCCTTCTGCAACCTCTGCTCTTTCCTCTGAATACACTACAACTTGCAATAGCCCAATTCTTGACACACTGTATGCTGGAATAGTCTTCAAAACTAAATCAGAGCAAGTTTCAAACCCACTGAAGGATATCTCTGATGATAGATGCCTAAAAAAGGAGTTGGTGATTAGCCCAGCAAAGAGGACTGATGCCTTCAATGTTCTAGCGATACCTTTATATCAGAGCAGGAAGCTTGTAGCAAGGCATGTTGTGATATTTCCCTAAAGTGAGCTAGGATGTTAGCCTGAAACTGTGATGTACAAATGAATTTTACTAAGAGTATAACAGAAGGTGGCAAAACATGTAAGCTTTTGTGAGTGGAGTAGCTCGATATGGTTAGAGAAACACAAGCACTCAAGGAGTGTGAGTTATTCACACAATATCGTCTTAAATTCAGAGGACAGAGAATCTAATGATGTGCACTGATGAGTGAATATTAAGCTTTTTTTAACAGTTGGCCCTTAACAGAAATAAATGGATTTATTGGGTAACAAGATAAAGTCAGGTTATCAGTGAAGTGGAGACGCATTAGTGGTTTTCTTTATAAGCAGTTCCCAATTAAGGCAAAATACTGTCCAGGTATTTATGTCCCAATTAATTTAAACTTCAAACTCTTAAAAAATTTCGTTGCACTTATTAACTAAAGAAAAGCTAAATTTATCTTATCTTAATCCTCTTCTGCTTTTTGAGCCTAATAGTCCAAATGCAAGTGCAGTTTCCCTTCTAGTATTGGCATGTAATGAGATGGGAGTCAGTGTCATCTCAAAGCATGGGCCGTAGCTTGTAGGGGTTCAACAGTCAACACACAGAAGACTTGTGGGGAGTTGGATCCTTTTGCATCATTTTAGCATATTGCATAATTTGGATCAGGTTGAGTCTCTTTTTGGCTGCCTAAAGATCTGTGAGAGCAGGACTTCCACCTTCATGGGTCCTAGACATAAATTGAGTCTAACCTGTGTTGAGAAAGGGAAGAAGCTGAAGCTGATGCCAAAGAGAAAGAGAAAAAGAGAAAGGGAAAGGGAAAGAGAAAGAAGAAGGAGCTGGGCATTTGTTCCAATGAATTTCAGCTACGAAAGATTACAGGAAAGATGATGGAACTTTTGTCAGTGAAAAACCTCTTTTACAAACACTTTTATGTTTATGTTTTATTGCCTCCCATGAATTCAAGAAAATTCAAGAAAGGAAACTTATCCTGTTGTGTGCTTATTTATTTATTCATGAAGAAGCACCAATGCTGTGATACTACATACAAACAAGTTAGACATAGATGTTAAATATATTGAGTAATATAACTGTGGAAAACATGAGATAAAGTGAAGTCTCTGATTAAATACAGTATCTGGAAGAATAAGCTTGAGCATTCTGTTACATTCTCTGATAGGAAGGAAGTTAATAAACAGTTGTTATTAAAAAAACCTGATTTACTGTAAGAAGAGATGGAGAAATAAAATCTCCCACTGAGAAAGTGACTCAAAGTCAGCTTAACAAAAGATAATTTTGAATCAGAATAAAATATATTTTGCCATAGGTAAGAATACATTCTCATGTATTATGTAAGTTTGGGGGTTTTTTTTCTCCAAATGTAGTTAAACTGCTTAAAGATATGTTGTGCAATCAAATTGTACAAAGAAATATTGGGAAGCTTGTGCAAGGTTTCTGTCTATTTAGATTCCTGAAAATAACAGTAGATGGCTACACCTGCAATTCTTCTGAGTTCAGTTATAGCAAAGCGCAGATATCAGTGTTCTGCAAGGGAAAGTGTGATTCAAAGTGCATCAAAGATTAGCATCTGCAGACTTTCTCCTCCCTGTTAAAGAAGGTGACCTATTTAATAACATTTCCAAAGAAATTAATGAGTTTCTATTCATTCCCCTTGTCTCCCCATACAAATGCTGTACTTAGTGTTCCTCTGTTTCTGTGTGTTCATGAACCTAGAAATGGAGAAACCTGTCAGGGAGCCTAAACTGAGTCTTAACTGCTCTTTCTTAATAGCTTACTTTGACATATGCTTAGATGAAGCCATAGCTCTCAGCCAAAATAAAAAAGAACATTGTCCAGACATTTCAAAAAGGATTTTTTTTTTTTTTTCCCATTTTCCAGCAGGGTGTCTTTATTGTTTGTTTCCTATTGATAGCAGGCATTAATAGATGAGTAACTCATACTCGCCTCCAAAGAAAAATTCTCCTAAGCAGAATTCCCCCTGGCAAACCCACTGCGTGCCAAAGACTCCACTGACAGTGTGCATACCAGGTATAAGACTGCTGAATGGTCACTCTGCAGTGGCAGCAGCCACCCTTCAGGGTATGTATTAACTAGATCTCACAAATCCCTGGAGGCTTGATGAGCCCCACACGATGAGGTCCCTTCTGTCTCTTCTGGCTAAAGATCTACACAAAATACTTTAATACACTACTCAGTCTAACATTTGGGCTCTTTCCTGAGCCAAGGACCAGTTTAAGTGATCCATCTTAGAGACATTCAGTAAGTTGTTATGACTCAGAGCTTCCACGCCCCATCACGTTACTATATTTAACATTTGGCCAAGCACGGTAATTGCCTACGTAGGTGCCTTGGGATAGCAGGAAATAGAAGCTTGAGTTGGATTAGGCCACAGTGGAAGAGGTGCAAGCTAAATTGAAACACCTAATGCTTGCCCCAGGATCAGAGCACGCATCCTGACTAACACAGCTGCTTGACTGACAAGTGAAGACCTGTGCTGCTGAGGTAACCTGTTGCTACATCCAAACCCTCAGAGTAACTATTGTTCCTCAACCCGTTCTTGGCTCTTGGAAAGAATCCTTTGCAACTTCAAAGGATGCGAGGCTTTTCTCCTACTCCAGCCACCGAGGGATAGGTGTGTGACTCTAACGATGCAGTCCCTGTTGGGCCTGCTCATCCTGCCCTGCCCCCATAGCAAAGGAGGAGGACACTGTGGTCTACAGCCTGCCTGGACTAAAAGCAACGCAGACAAACCAGGGATCTCACTCTCCAACTCAGCCAGACAAAGATACATCTAACTTTCAGAAACTTTCTAATATTGTGCAACAGTTTCTACCGTTTGATTGCATAAACCTACCTGCCTACTAACACTTGCTTCTAAAAAGCCTTTGGTAAACCCAGTTTGCCTACTTGAGAAGATACACATGTCAGCATTTGTAAAGAAGTGCTTAAGTTCTGTGTGGAGTTGTTAGAGCCTTGACTCAAAACGTATGGTTAAGGACTGAAAAGTAGGAAAATATTCATCTAATCAATGGAAATTTGCAAACCTAAAAGGCAGACATCTGAGGACAATCAAGATTTGGGAGAGAAAAAAATCAAAGTAAAATTTAGACAATCATGAACACAGAATGTGTTGATGAGAAGAAGAGCTCCTGAGGAATGAAGAGCTATTTTCATCCCCGTTATATAAAGTAGACATGTACATATGACAAAATATGAAGATTTTTTTTTTTAATAATATGCTTATGGTAGGGTCACCATGTGAATAAGGTACGTAGCAAGTAATACACTCTGTCTTTCCTGTGTGACTTCCATAAAATCCATATTCAGCAAGTCTTGCTTTCTAGCAAACAATGGGACATTCAGCTTATATGTGAGCGGAGAGGGCATTCCAGTGAAAAGAGAGGGCACAGAATGGGAAAGAGAAGCAACATTGGCACAAAAGAAGCAAAGAATGCCAATTCAGAAGGCGGGTGTGAAAGTAAAATCTGCTTCCATGCCTGCTACAGCATATATTACACAACTGGCACTTACTTGGCAAATCACCCACTCAGGCACTGACCTTGGCAGCATCACAGGGATAACCTCTATGTGAGGAAGGACTGTTCTTCAACAGTGTCTCCAAAATGTTTGGCACCAAAGTACTTTTTTTAAGAAAGCAAGCATTTCTTCCACTTCGTATTTCAGTTGAAAACCAGCATTTTCTTTTGGCTGCAAAGGAGACATCCTGTCCGTGACTTTTGGTATATTCTTCATATGGTGTTCCAGATTATTTGATATTGCGTACAAAAGCCGTTGCACAACCATTCCATTTTGTGGATGTTCCCATGTTAGAGACCAATGGGTGTATTCAGAGACTTGCTCAACTTAAATGATCTCCTTGTTAATTATTTGAGGAATTATGACAGAGTGCTTGGGGCTGCAGTGCCCTGGTAGAAAGTCTACTGAAGGAAAAATGGAAAGCATTCCAAATACTGGTGAAATTGAGAGGTGTCTCTTCCACTGACATGCTATCTTGTGCACAGTAGTGAAAGAAAGATTAGGGATGTTAGTAAGAGGAGTAGTCATTTATCTCTTTAACAAAGGAAATCTATTCACTTTAATGGTTTGCTGGAGGTTATATACTTACGTTACATACTCAGATCATGTAGAAACTCAGTGCCTGATTCTACAAACATGAGAGTGAATGCTATTAATTTGAGTGAGCAAAGTTAGGAACATGTTCAAGGCATCACAGTATATGCCTTTTGGATGGTTACTTTAAAGAGGGATGGGATCACATGAATCCTAGAATGAGATTGGGTAAGTGTTTCTAAGTACATTCCAAGGGTGAAAATCAGTCTTCTGGATAAGAACCTAAGGCACTCAGAGAAACTTGGGGTTAATTTTGAACATGATTGGAATTATGATTGCTAGAAAGAAACAAATGTGTTAGTCTTCCAATTTGCAAAGAAACATGAAAATGAACCGAAGCAGAGATGTTTATTACAATGCAGATGAAATTAATTCCTACAGACTTGGTACTGATTTGCATTCGTCTCTAAAGAATAAATGAAACTTTTCAGTGAAGTCAAATAGTAGGATATCTACTTGCTATACATAACAAATTCAAAGTCTTTGAATCAGGTGAATGAAAGTCACGTACATTTATGTACGTATTGTAAGCGATTTACACTCTGTTCAGTGCCTCCCACAGAAAGCCTGTTTAGGTGAACATGGACATTACTTTTAAATAGTGTCAGTGTAAATACTATTATGAGTTTTAAAGGTTATAGTCATTCTGAGAATTATTCTTGCTAGGAAAGATTGCACCAGTGAACTAGCAGATCTTTGTAGGTAAACATTTTAAGAAGCGTTCTAAATAGTGTTTTGCCCATATGCATCCCCATACTTACTACCAGATGGCATAAAAATGGCATCACATGTTGATCTCTCTCTCTTTTTCTCTTCTGCTTCCACTGTCACTCATTTTGATGAACGGAGGGTCACAGCCAAAATGACAAACTATGGCAAATGCCTGGGGCCCAGATGAGGAAACTAGACTCATTTCAGGTCCTAGCTTGACCATTTTAACAATGGTGGGAAGGGACAGGAACTAGGTCTGATCAGATGGGATCTACAGCTGACTTTCAGCACCTTTCTGACCTGGAATGGGCAGATATTTGATCTGGACAGGACCTTTACCTTGGCTCTTGGTGTGTCTCCATGCTCTGAGGCTACAATACGCCGTGTTGGGTGCTGGTGCTCCCAGACTGGCCGTGCCAGCCTTAAATATCCATCATGACCAGACTGGGTACAGATTTCCTGGAGAACTTCACACAACATTAACTCGATTCCGTTATTTTCAAAAAGAACAACTCTCTTCAGAAGACCATGGATCATGTAGGCGAAAGGATTTTTTAGAGGATGGGCAACAGGTTACAGAAAGTGGGCCGAAAGGCCAAAATGAAGGAAATCTTAAACCCTGACATTTTTCCAGGTGAAGACTTTCTCTGAAGATGTTGGAGAGGTATTTAGCATCTCTTCCTCAATTCGTCTGCCTTGGAACTGAGAACAGCATTTCTCCCACCGTGGTTCACAGGGAGATACAGGATCTTTGCATTTAAGTGGTCTGTCCTTCTACTGCCAGATAATGTCACAAAGTCAATAGCAGGGAATTGCAAATTGCTTTTTTCTGTCAGCATATAGTAAACCTTATTGTATCTCAAATCTAGGGGTCTCTGTAAAGAGTAATGCTTCTGCGTGCTAGCGCAAACACTACTTGCTGGATAAATCAGAGGGCCTTCTCTCTCACAGCTATATGGCTGTGACTTGTAACTCTTGCACAAAGGTCTTAAAGCAGAAGGTTTCTCTCCTCTGCCCAAAATAACCACATTCAGCTTTTTGGATTACAGCTGAGATGATTGCTTCACAACCTAACAGCCACAGCAAACAAAATATGATGACATGAAATTCAACAAAGATTTTTGATGAACAGACATCAGCAAGTAACTGTAGATCTGTGAACACGAGTGTTTCATCCTGCTATTTAAAGTTCTTGGACTCCTTTATTTATAGTCATTTCTGTGTCTTGTCACTGCGGTATCTGAGTGGCTCACAAGACTCCCATGAGCAAAGCAAAGAATTATCCCAGTTGGGGGGGAAGGAGAAGAGGAGGCTGAGAGAAGTGGCAGTCACGCAGGGCATTTGCAGAACAGCCAAGATCACAATCCATCCTTCCTCCCCTTTATGAGTTCCCCATCCTTCCTTCCTTTTAGTAGACTGTTGGCCAAATAAATATGTGCCTTCTATCCAAAGGTCTTTCTCCTGGTTTTATCATCATGATCAAGCTAATTGGGAGCAGGAGGGTAAATGAGGCATAGCTGATGTACATGGCATGATGCCCAGCTGACGCTACTATTAAGCTGATGCCGGAAAAGTTAGGAAACCATAGCCTGGCACTGAATAATAGCCCTATTGCAACTCAAGTGTGGGGCAGAGAGAGATTTTCCTGCAGCTGGCACCTTGTCTACAAGTGGTGTACAAGAGAAAGTAATGAATGACTTGACTCTTTATGTTTCTTATGTTCATTTTATCGCAGTTCATCAGGCACCCGTGAGTCTGACTGATGACTCCATGTAAAAAGCAACAATCATTTCCCTTAAGAGAAATGAGTGACAGATGAAGAATAAGCTGCAATTATAATCTTCCTTTTCATGGGCTAGGTTGGCAATTTAATCGACTGTGCTCATTAACTGATTTAAGTTCCAATTCCCTGTTTTTATATCTGATGTGAATATCTTTAAGTTAAACATTGCTTGTGATGCAGGATAACAGCTAACAGCTAACATCATAAATAAGGAACACTGAAGATAAACTAAACTTTCATTTCAAAATGAATTTGCTCCATCAAGATAAGGTACCTGGCACCTCTCTCAGCACTTTTTCCATTAAAAGCCCATGTTTGCCCAAAGGGGAGCATCTGTTAAGATCGCTGCTGCCACATGGAAGCCTTTTGCCATATGTACTACATACAAAATGAAATGAGGACATAAATTTTTTCATCACAAATGAAATGTACGTGTTAAGCAAAAGAGAAAATCAGCTATGTAAAAGCCAAACTCCACCTGGTAAATACGGGTGAAACTTGCCCTTTCCCCCATCTATAGTCTGATCTTCTCCAAATATGCTAAACTGCTCTGAGTACCTGACTTTGGAGGGATGAGGCTGAGCTGCTTGGATGAGACAGTCAAATCACCAAAGATTTTTATGAAGCTTCAGAGCTATTAGTAGGTATGTTACTGCTTGGTTGGAGATGGTGATGATTTACAGGAAACTTGTGGATAATTAAAGGCTGCACAGAGTGGTTGCCATCAAAAAGCAATTATTTACCATTGATTAGCATATTATGGTGAGGCTAATTAAGCAGAGGAACAACTTATTCAGGGTTTTGATGGATTCGCCATTGCCGGGAATTTTCTTTAAGGTTGGCTGCTTTTCTAAAAGGTACATGCACATTCAGACAGGAAATCATAGCTGAAATACTCCTAGCCTCCTTTTTTAAGGGGTTGTATTTTAACTAGCACAGCATTTCTTTCTGTTTTTTCCTTCTGTGGTGTTGTAAATGTTATAGGTTTTTGTATATTCACAACAGAAGCTATTGCGACATTTATTTGGATGGAGCAGCCTCTGGTAAAGGGTTATTCTTTAATGCTGATCTGCCTGTATCTCCCTTTCTCCCTCACCACAAGTAGGTGCAGCCAGGAAGGACTGAAGAGTGGAGGCTGAGAACTGACTCACGGCTTCTTTGCTCTACTCCTGATTGTGTGCCACATCTGAAACACCTTCTCACTGCAGAGCTATATATAGGAAACTTCCAGATTAGGTACAGAACTGGTTCCTCAAGGTTATTTTCCCTTCATAAGAGCACAGGAGTCGTCTTGGGAAGGATGGAGGGGCTGGGGACAGAGACATGGCAGAGTCCGTTGAGAGTCATAACCAGGAAAATATCCCTATGGCCCTGCACCACTCCACTGCAGTGTCTAGCAATAGTGATTAGTCCACATGCAGAACTTTAGGAAGAATTACAGCTGCACAGGCACTTCCCACACCATCAGATTTTTTGATTCCAGGGCTTTTTGGGGGGTTCCCTGTCCCTCAGTCCCTTCCATCAGCTGCTTTTTTGGGGGTTCCCTGTCCCTCAGTCCCCTCCAGCTGCCGCTGCTGCTGTGGATTTGCAGCTGCTCTTTCTGCGTGGGCTCTGCTGCCATATGGCACCGTAATTCTCCCTTACTCACCACAACTCTGCCCACTCTCCTAGTATCCATGGCATTATTGAGTAGTACATCAGTTTGTTCTCTGACGAGAACGTTATGTGTTTTGGCTATTAATCATGAATCTAGTGGTTCTATTTCACAGACCTGAAGGTTTAATTAAAATGATGCCAATTCTTTTGTTCTCAATTGTCACTCATTCTCTGCAGTATATGGGAAATTTTCCTCTTTCCACCCATCCTTACCTGGTCTGATCAGTGGGCAAAAAGATGTCCCCAAACATGCCATCTCCAGAAAATACACTTTTCAACAAAGAATATATTAGAAAAATAATGGAGATGATTTGCTCAGCTGGGCTGGGAATGTTCACTCAACATGGTGTTCCATGAAATCGAACATCCACGCTGTAGGTCATCTGGGCTCATCTTTCGCATTCTATCAGTGCATTTACTCCTGTTTAAAGCCTGTGCTTTAAACACAGCAGGCAGGGTGCTGTGGGTAGGCAGGTTGGTTTATCTGTCTCTGGGCTTTGGAGCTTTTCTCTAGTACCACAGCACCCAGAGCAGAAGTCAGCCAGAGAATGAAAGGAAGGGGAATTTAACTAGTTTTTTCCCTCATTCTCCTACTTTTTATGTTATATTCCCTTTTCCTTTTTATGTTTTGTTATGCTTTTTGCATGCACGTGAATAGCTATGAGCTGTAATGACCTCCCATTTCTTTTGCAAAGACCCTCAATTAACAGCACAGCTGGATCAGGCACATGGGCACATGCTTTTGCCTGCCAGCCTGAAATGTCTGGTGTACCAAAGGCTGTGGCAAGCGACACTATTCTCAACCGGTCATATTCTTATGCTCTTTTCTAGAAGCTTTAATGTAGCTTTAATGTGTAGCTTTAATGCTATCCATCAGAAAAATGAAGCCCATTATTATACTATACTATATTTCTTGGGCTCATTTGGTCACCTACTGTAAACTACTCAGCAGGCAGCAAAAACCCTATTAAGCCAAGAGCAACCTGCCTGAAGACCACAGGATCAAACAGTTAAACTTTTATACCCAGAGTTGCAAGATGTCAGCTGATAGCATCTTTGCTTTCTGCTTTGTTGCAATGTGAAGTGCCTCACACAGAGAACTGGTATGGCATATGAATAACAAACATTGCTGAGTAACAGCTGGAGTTTCTCAGGGTGCCCGTGTTCCTCTCAGTGAAATGCTTCCCTGTATAATTTACAAGGTGTCTCTCATTAAAGTGGAGATAGTATATACAATTACAGTTAACAAAACGATACCTCTGAACAAAAAGGGTCACTGTGTTGCCTGGAAACTGTTAGTCTGTCTAAAACTGAGCGCCTGCTATTGCAGACCCACGTTAATTTGTGCTGCTTTCGAGCAGGAGCAGCTACGAGAACTCAGTCCAAGAGCGAGACACTTGTTTGCTGGCAGGAGGAACCCTGCCGTAGCTGGGGGGGCCTCCTCGCTCCACCTGGACAGAGTAAATGGCATTTCACTGCACAGCATGATGCTACGGGACGGGGGTAAATCCCAAAGCCTCTGTACGTGGGAGCCAAGGGACAGCATACGTGCTCCTGATCCTGCAAAGTAGTTCTAGACATAACATGGCTGTCGTGACTCTGCTCTGAATGCTGTTCCCTTCAACAGGGGCACAGCGGCGGCTTCAGGCTCTGAGCAAGAGGCAGGGACTTAGCTTGAGGATAACTTTTGTGCATATATTAATACGCTTGTTTCTTTGGTTCAGTGGTGGAGGAGCATTATGGACTTTTTCCTATGATATAATGTCACAATTAGTTGTGAGAGCCACTGAGCCTATTATAAGGGACATTTCATGCAATCATGTTTGCTGAAAAATTTTTCATGCTTGCAAGAACAAGAATATATACCCAATTATTTTTAGAGTGGCAATTTTCTCCATGTGGATTTAATTAGAAAATGAATAAAGAGAAGGTAGGGGGGGGTTTGTTTTGCCTTCTTTTTACAAACTCAAATTTCAGGAAACGAATTGCATAAATGTTGCTGCCTTGGTAGCATTTAAAATGATAATAATAATAACAATAAAATCTTGTTCTCAAAAGGCCAGGAAGGCATTTGATGTAAATAGACTCAGCTCCATGGAAGCTCGTGGATCTTTGCCAATTGATACCAATTTAGAATCTGTACTGACCTTTCATTCGGGGATATTAAGTGCCCTGATGGCAACTACAAATTTTGAAAACAGCAGAGTTCTTTTAAGACACATTTTAAAGAATAACTGAACCTTGAAAAGAGGAAGATTCAATGACAGAAAGTCTATGATAAGTGGGGTTTTTTTTTGGGGGGGGGAGGAGGGGCTAACACAGTGAATCACATTTTCTTGAAGGCCATGACTCTGTTACTCAGAGTTATATTGAATTGAACCTCAGTATGTGAGAAGAGCTGATTGATTTTGATGGATTTGCTCACAGTTCAAGGTGCTTTTTCAATGACAGTTAAGTTGGCAGAATTGGATCTTGTGATAAACACAACTAAAACTTTTTTGTAAAAGACAGATGAAATAGGGTAGCATCTTTCCAGCCTAGCTACATACCTAACCCCTCAGGCACTGATCTTCCTAGCCATGTCATTGAAAAAAACCTTCCTGACACGTACACTCCTGCTGAGGAGGCAGGTAACTATTTCCCATCCTGAAATGCAACCAGCAGTCGTGCCCTCTTCGCATCAGACGCTTCCAGTTAGTGCTCGTTCTTAGGAATAGGAGACCCCGAATCCGGGTCCTCTTTATCCGGGGAGGATTTGGTTTCATCCAGGCCGTACTGAAGGGTGGCCAGCCCCCCAGCCCTGTGGTGTCCTGGATAACAGCATTCTTGGCTCCCTCGAAGCTGCACCGTGCAAAGAGCAGTGCAGTTTGCAGGAGGCAAGCAAGGCCAACGTTCTCCTCCGTGTAAAGGGACAGCACCCTTCTCTTCTCAGGCATTCTTCTTCTGCTCCCTCTGATGGTGGCAGGCACCCAAAGTTGAAGCGCATCTATGCCTGAATTACATGCCTAAATTGGGTTCATAGTCTCTGCATGAAAAAGGGGATGAGAATATGCTCTGTATCCAAACGTTATATCATCCCTGGTGTTGCAGTATTCGAGAGGAGCTGCGAATGGGAAAGAGCTTCGCGTTGTTCCCTGTGTGAGCTGCCATCACACAGCAGCACGGGTGGATCTTTGATCTTTCTCCCGCCTGCTCTGTTCTTCTTTCCTGCAGTAAAACACCTTCATTCTCCCACTTACTACTTCTGTCTCTGCCTTCACCTGGCAATTTCTGCCCGTATCTTCTCTCCTTCTTAATATAACACTTCTGGCTTGTCCCACTCTGCCAGAGCAACTGAAGACTGGAGCCCTCAAGAGCTGCTTTTGTAGCCTTGGGTACCTCGCCGTTCACGGGGTAACACTTGCCTGGTAACCCAGCTCTGTGCTTGGCAAGTTGATTTGGCAGTAACAGCCAGAGCCTCCGTGAAGTTTCTCCCATGGGCGCGTATTTCCATGTCTGTTTGATGTCTCTTCACTTGCCCGTGCTCGTGCTGAGGCTGTGCGGCTGGAGTGGGGTAAGTCTTATTTTGCTAATCATTCTCATGTCACACAGAGTAAGGAGGCAAGAACACCGCTGGTACTGGTCTAGTGATCAACTGTTTTCTGATTCGTGGCATGACGTATGAGTTATCAAGGACAGTGTCTAAATCAACTAATGTAATGCACAAATTACCTTCTTCTTAGTTCTCGAGCTATAAATGCAAAAACTGCAAAGCTGTGTTTGGTGGGAGGAGCAAAAGAAAAACAATAGGATGTATTATGGGAAAAGTCTATTTTAGCAGCTATGACATGAATCATAGAGTGGGTAATTTCAGAATCAATTAGAATATTCTGTATTTGGAGACATAAATGACTGAATAATAACTGTATGTGGTTTGGAGTTACAAGTGAATTGAAAGCTCTGGGGTTTGGTGTCAAAGCGATGTGCTTGCAGTAAGACTGGGATGACATGGAATACAGAGAAACCAAGTAAGGCAAGTTGTTGAGGGGTATTTAAAGGGGAATAAATCTTATAGTACCTACGTAGACAGATTACACAAATGATCACCATTAATTGGAGAAACATACATTGGAACATAAAAGGGCTGCGTTACTCTGTCAGTAGATACTGCATTACTTTATCTGAATATTTAAGTGTAGGAAATAATGTGGTACATTAAATAAAAAAAATTTAAAAATCACTGTAGTGAAGCTAAGGTATTGGAATAAAGCAGTGTATTTATTACAAACCAAGCAAGTTAGAGTTAAAAAAAATAAAAAAGACAAGGAACAAAGAATTAGTGTAGTGCTTCATAAGCAAGCATTGATTTAATTGGCTCCATCTTAATTCTGCT
The DNA here is from genome assembly GCA_035590195.1 of Aviceda cuculoides. Classification (NCBI taxonomy): domain Eukaryota; kingdom Metazoa; phylum Chordata; class Aves; order Accipitriformes; family Accipitridae; genus Aviceda; species Aviceda cuculoides. The sequence continues at coordinate 25,092,540 of JAVJGG010000005.1, forward strand.
CCAGAATTAAAAAAAAAAAAAAAGAAAAGAAAAAGGATCAGGTCTTTGCATATGTAGACATGAATGTAATTTAACAAAACAGGCTGAATCATGAATTTAATTACACAGCAAGTGCAAGTAAAGTGGTTGTAATGCTGTTATGGAAATGTGACTGTGATAAACTTATTCACATTACATTCTGTTGCTAATTCAATTTCCATGCACAAGTCCAAAATGCTAGGTTTATTTCTGTCACTACAGATATAACAAAACCAGTATAAAGGAAGACATGTTTTGTGGCTCTTTCAATAGTTGGATATTAAAAAGCTATGTTTTTCTTCCTAATAAATGTTTATACTTATAATTAAACAAACAAAAGCACAAATTTATAGCCAATCTTTATGTCCATGAATGATAAATACTGCATTAAAAAAAGTGAAGCATTCACAGTAAAATTGTACGTGAAAACTCATGCTGAAAATGAAAGAATAAACTTGAAGAAAATCTTAGTGACCTCTAGGAAATCTATAGGAAAAGAAAATTTGCTCCCTGCCTGACTCCTCTGCTTCTCATCACTATCACAGGAGTATTGCTACACCCACACTTCACAGCCACAGTTGTGTTACTAATTCAAATGTTAATAACTTCTTAAAATGAGTCTACGTATTTGCTCTTCGATTCTGTGCACTACATGAACTGCAATCCCTGTCCCTGCCAATCTTGGATTTTTGTTACAAGGTGGTGAAAGCTCTGGAAAATGTCTATGCCATAATGATCTAATTAGTTTTAGAATGGGCAGTTTAGGGATCTGTCATCCAGATGACATAACATTTTGTAAGAATACACAATTTTTGCCAAAAGGTAACAATTTTAAGCTCATTTCTCTTCTTTTTTTAATCAGTTTCAAAGCTGAGGGTAGGGGTCAACAGTCAGATGTACACAACCAAGCAAGGTCCTGCTGGGAAGGGGAGAGCAGTGCATCACTGTTCCCGGGTAAATAAGCCACGTGCTCATGTTTACCCACTCTTGGTATGTGAGGTAAGTGTGGAAGAAATGACTGCAACCTATGTACACATGGGAAGTGGCTGATGTTGGTAAGCCCTTTCCCTGAGATAACTTGTCTAATGGCATGCTGGTCATACCATTACATCCATCACAGAAACCCATCCACAGTCTTAATGTTGGAGAAGTTGTAGAAAAAACTTGATACCATTATAAACTTGCTGTTGATGTCTTGACTTGCCAATTTCCTTCATCGACTTTTGATTTGTGTTCTAGAGGATTTACAGCTGGCTAAATAGAAGCTCTGGTCCCTTGGCAATGATGCATCTGCTGTTCATGGACAGGTCTCTGTAAGGAAAAGACATGCATACTTTTGATACCAATATAACGCTTCTGACACTATAGTAGCAACAGGAGTATTATGCCAAGTACAATGTATAATCTGGTTTGCATGAAGAAGAAACAAATTTAAAATGTTTCATTAGGACTTGAACTTCTCAATATCATAGCCTAAACCTCCTAGTAACTTACCCAGTGGGAGAACAATAAGTGGCCAAGTTCTGCACCAGAAGATGACATTTTTGACAGAAGTAAACACTGGGGCTTTGATTTTTGTTTGACATTCGGCAATAGAAGCCATTCTGGGGAAGTAAACATGACAAAAGAGGTATATTGAAAGCAATTTTTTGAGAAGCCCTGGTAACGCCAAACTGCAGTCATCTGTCATACACGGCTCTCAGAGGGGCCATTCTCCGGGGCCTGAGCAATCACCAAGGCCGGAATCTCTTCCAGCTGTTTGTAGACTGAAGATCGTGCCTGGACACGTGAGGTCCAGGGTCCTCAGAGCAGCTTCGCCTTGCCAAATCACCCACCAGCTGGCTCTCAGAGGGACCCCAGGGACACACTCCCACCCATAGGTGACTTTCTGTAGTGGTTTGTTAATGGCCATCATGTTGCTGGGGGTGGTTGTGGAGGATTTCTGACATTTGCTATGAGTCCCAACTCTGACTGGCCAAAGTGGCCGTCTAGGAACAAAATTTTGGGGATCCCTGTCCTTTGTTAATGTTGGCTCTAAAAGAAAAAAGGGAGACAGTAATGCAAGAAGACAATTTGCCCAATGATCATGTCAGTTTAATATTTTCATAATTCTTTCAAAAGGACAGCACTGGTGTCATCACATGTCCCAGCCTGTGAAATGAGGAGGATTACTGTTATATACTTCTGGGTCTAACTGCTGATGTCTTTGTGTCTTTCTGACCTAGTTCCTTTTTAGATTACAGTTCTCCTTCCTAATGTCTGTCTTAACAGATGTGTTGTCCCAAGCCTTACCCCAGCTATACCCTCAAATGATGCTTGAGCTAGCTACCCTGATAATGAAAGCTATTGCTGCTACTTTCCCTGAAGCTGAAGTACAAGGAGTTGGTCACCGCTGCTCTCACCCTCTGGAGCAAGAGCAAAGAGACTGATAACGCGAGTCAGTGAGTGCTCCCACTGATTTACAAAAACACCTAAAACATTAGACCTAAAAGAAAATTCCTGGGGTGCCAATCACATTTTTGAAAGTTTTCTTTGTATCTTCATTATATGTTGCACTGCCCCAATAGGATATAAAGAGCATGGTGAATATTCGGTATTTTCATTTCAAGTAGGTGATTGGAAGTCTAGATATAAAATATCTGCTGTTGCTGAGAATAGAAAAGAAGGCTGGCAGAGACATTCCCTGCCAATGCTGCCAGAAAAAAACCCAGAATTTTACATAGCTAAAATAAGGTAAGTTTTCCTCTGTAGCAGGATGTCTCCTGTCCATCTTTGAGAAGATGTTATTCATGAGACTTCTGAAATTACATTGCCAAAAATGTTTCTTTTTTAGTACCTATCTTAAATTTCTCTTCTAGCTTTACAGTGAAAATGTGCTTTCCTGTCTTTTTATTGTGATTTAGTTATATCAGAACTTCTGAGTTTTGCTGAGAGAGTTTTAACTGTTTTAAATATTTTTACAATATAAGAGTTATTCTTCTGGGTAAAACAGGGATATATTTCTGTCTGGAAAAAAGAATTTTCCAGTCTAACAATAGGAAAATACAAAGCAGGGAAGGACCAACCAGTAAGCAATAAGATCATGATTTTGGGCACATCCTCAGGAAAGCTGACATCAAGGTTAGCCTTTGGCTAAGGAGGGAATAAATGTAGTCCAGAGTTACTATCCCTTGAAAAGGAAGGAAAATGTAAACTGAAGCCTCCTGTCACTGCTTTATTTCAGGAGTCATCCAAAAAGACAAGAAATGAACACTGTGGCCTGAAAATTCTTACTTTTTTTCCAGTCCTTCAAAGTAAATGACTACGGACAGCACCAAAATGCTTCATTGCCCCTCTTTTTTTTTGCACACACGTTCACTTTAGAAAATGGATGTTGTTTATAGGTGGAACAGAATGTATGAAAAAGCATATAAGTATTTGATTACTGCAGCCACCCAGTTTCTCTTTGGACAAGTTAGGCTGCTGTATACTCACTGCCTTAGTAGGTGCACTGCTCAGCCAGTTACGTGTTTCCAGTACAGTCTGGGGTGGGGTTTGGTTTTTTTTTTGCTTCTTCTCAGTACAGAAGAAAGTAAAAATGAACTTAAGCAAGCACTAGGACAAAAGACTTTTTAATATACACCTTATCTCACAGCTAGTGTAATGGAAGTTAAATAAATAGAAGTGAAGTGGAAATCAGTTTTTCTTCAAACTAGAGTCTTGAAAACATAATTTTAGATATTTAAAATGGAATACCTAAGGGATTTGTTAATCGAGCCTAATTTGTGTGTATAAAATTCATCAGTTAAATGCGCACTTCATCATTCCACCCTGCTTAAAGGAAAACTGCAGCTGGAGACAAAGATCTCAGATATAGGTGAATTGATGGACTAACATAAATAAAACAAAAATAGGTTCAAGACTCTTTATCTAACTTGTCTGAGCTTTTAAAAAAGGATGAACGTTAGTCATGGCTGTTTCAGGATTCACTTTAATACATATTTGATGAGATTTGAAAGAACTCAGACTTAGAAATTCTCTTTCATTTAGGCTTTTCTAAATACTAAAGTGGAATCAACCTTGGATTTAAAGGAATATTAGCTCTCTCCTCACATATTCTGTCTAGTCTTGTGAGAGCTGCCCATTGTACCCAAATACAACAGTTTCTTTAGCAGTGCTGAATCTTAGACACTAAAGACAGCCTCTCCTCAATGGGGGTTACTACAAGGGGAAAAAGAAATTTTCAGTGCGTCAGAGAAGGGACAATCTAATCCTCTTTGCTGGTACATCTGCTCTGGCAGTTTTGCTCTACAAATCAAAAGGCATCCCATTAATTAAAGTTCCTTTTTCTTTCATTTTTATTCAGCTCAAGAAATGTGACCAGTATTCAAAAAAACCCAAAAGGTTTCAGCCCACTTTACTCACAAATATCCACCACCAGAAAGTGTATGCACTTTGTCTGGTTTCCGCTTTTTTCTTTTTCATTCTTCTTTCTCTCTCTTTCTATCTCTTTCCTTCTCTCTCTCCCCCCTTCTCTCTTTCTTTCTCTTTTTATGGAGAACCTTCTCCTTTGGCAAAGTGCAATACATTCAGAGAGTCTTACAAAACAAAGCTTTCAGTTCTTGGTCAGCAACAAACTCATCTTTGTTCATGCAGCTCTATTAAGGAAAGAAGGCCAATTTTATGCAGGTTTCTATGGTCTGCAGCACAAAGGCATCTATCCGCATGCAAGCTATCTGGCAGGCACACAGCAGACTATGAGATCATCTATTTTAGCAATCGCCAGCTGCAATGCAGAACTGTAAAAAATTATAAACTGGTTTATATAGTGCTTTTATTTTTCCAAACAGGCGGCACTACAGATTTATGCATTGTTTGTGGACAGATAACAAGTGCGGCTAATGGGGTGCCTTCACATCTAGATCTCGGGATCTGGTCTGCATTTTCCCCTATGAGTCTAGGTCTGTTTTCATTGGATACTAATGTCATCTATCTTAAGCAGGAAGTGATGCTCGACTGCTTTATCCCTGGGGTTTTAACTGTTGTCTAAGGAATTCTGGCCCTTTATTTGATGGACTTTTACTGTGCTTTTGCAACCATCCACTATTATTCCACAGTGGGTGGCCAGCTATTTAACACTTGCCAGTTGCATCATACACTGCCCATAAAGACCACGTACTGTAGTTTCGCAGCATGAGGAAAATGAGAATATTTCAGAATTTCTCCTGACAGAAGAGCAAGATGTTTTTAGAAGGGAACTTGAATGGAATTCAAAGGGCTTTTATATATATATATATATATATT
>JAVJGG010000005.1:25097940-25130867 GCA_035590195.1 Aviceda cuculoides
TATAAAAGAAGAAATCAGCACACTATTCATTTAATTCAGTAGAGTACTACAGCGTAACATAGGGCAAATCCAGCTCTTACCCATTTGTCTGTTGTGCTATCCTAGGCAGGATGCATAACCTGATCTAAAACACAGTGGAAAGGCCCCCTTTCAATCCAGTTGGGTTTGAACTGGTTCTGCGGTGCAAATGGACTTAGACAAATGAAGGGGCTGGGCTGCATTTAGGTGCCAAGTTTGGTTCCATGGGTTTCCTTGTGTATTAGCATAGGTAGGGGAGAAGTGAGTGTCTGAGTAGAGAAAGAGTCAACCAGGAAATTCTTTCCTGCAAGACAGTGTTCCCATTATGCACAGTGTCCACCTTATGAACAGGTGAGCAAGTTATCCCATAGTAAGGTAGAGTGGGAAATTACATTATGTCAACCCTTGCACAAAAACGACCTTGAGCTCGGTTTTACTGTGCAGTGACTGCCAGGAAGCCAACGCCTCATTGAAGGACACAGTCTCAAGATTGCTGCACCATGTAGTAAAATTATCACTTCCCTAAATGTGAAGATGAAGCATACCTTCCCCGTGTCAGATAGATACATTCTCCTGAATTTATCAATACATTTCTAAAATGTCGAACCACTGGACTTAGCATTTGTTTTCTGAAAACATAATTTCCCAGAATATACCATCTCTTACATGAAAACATAATTCCCTATAATTTCTGAATATCATGGCTCTTTCCAAACCTAAAAAGAGGGAGGAAGAAAACAGGATGGTAGACATGCTTCATAGGATGTGTGAGATATATTTAGCTGATGAGTAAAAACAACACAAGGTACTCCCTTTCAAGCCTATTTGACTGAGAACTCTAATACATGGGAATATAAAAGATTCATAAGCTTTTGTTTTCCAACACTAGCAGTTTGGAAACAACTAAATTCTGTAAATAGAGCATATTGTGTACTTTTCATTAATGTGAGCTATCCAGTTGCAGCTAGTGCCACAGGAAAACTCACTATGTTCATGAAAACAAAATCTTTACATCCAGCATATTCTGACCTAACAAGTACGATCCTGCAATCAAACTAGCAGTTCTTCAATATATGCCTTTTGGATCACAGCATCCATTCTTAGGTACAGAACAATACATTTAGAACAAACAAATACATCATATTGCAACAGAGAAGCTGAAATACTACAAAGGATCACGTTTGCTGCTGTAAACAGGTGAATGTCTTCTTTCTGCCTCTCCAGATGAAATCCAGGCTTTGCCTTCAGATACACACTTGTAGGTGCCCTAAGCATTAGAAATGTATTATTACTTTGTATTATTAGTAATGCTGTATTATTAGCTTGTATTAACATTACTGTTTACTAGCCTCAGCCCACAGTAGCAGATGTTGCATAAATGCTTGTGAGAACTCTGTGTGTATTTGAGAAGATGATTTCTCACATCACTTTTAGCATTCCTTATAAAAGCCAAAAAACTAAGCCTTGTTTTGTTCCCAAATAGGAAAGAAAATTCATGCCTTCAGTAACACCTTTGTGAGGGGGTGAGAAGTGAGCTATATTTCAAATGAACTATTTAGACACGCACACACAGTTTTATATGGATGATTAACCTGTTAGTGTGTCTTTTCTTAGAGTGTTGTTCATGATCTGTAGTTTTAAAACATATACATGCATGTGTGGGTGCACACACAAAGAAGGCACATGCCTACTCAAAAACTTGGGTAACCTGACACAGGTAAAAGAAATAAAGGGATAGAAAGTATCAACAGGCTCTCAGTAAAACATTCTTTTTGGAAGAATATTAAAATACATGCCTGTGTGTAAGAATATTCAGAATAATATTTCAGAGTACTGAAAAATCTGTAGCTATTTCTAAGGATAAAGAAGCAAGCTGCTGTGTTTATTTGCCTAGCAAATGTATTGAGGTATCTATTCAACGAGCCACTGGAGGATTGCTGAGGGAACTTCTGGGTGGAATTCTGTCTAGGATACGAATCAAAACCCTCTCATGAGCTGAATTTACATCTTCATAAGTTCCGAGGTCCCACTGATTTAATTTGCTGATGGTGGAGTTGCTAGAACTTAATCATCTGCCACATGTCACATGGGCCTTCATAACAGGCTGCATGCATACTACATGGGAAGTGAGAAAAATTTGACTGTACTTAACCTGCAAAGGAAGAGCCAGCTAAGCCTCATTTGCAGAGCTTAGCAGGGTAAGCATAGCAGTTATTGCTGCTCAGCTGATGTGAAGTAACTTATTATGCTATAGTAATCATGAGGCTGTGCCTTCAATGGGATTTATGTTTCTAAGTGCTTATGTCATTTTTGAAAATGGGACTTCAACAGCTTAAGTAATTTAGGCACTTTTGAAGATTTTACCTTAAGCAACGATAATAATGCCTTCCAGCTTTACAGGAATTAATCTGTCCTGGGCTTTTACATTGCGCTGAAGGATGCATTTTGCTATTGGAGCACTGTGAAGACCTCATGATAATAACCCCTATCCTTCTTTGCAGTATAGCATCTGGGAATGGAGCCAGAATTCTTCAGGAGGAAGTCAGGAGGAAGGCTTCGTTTCTTGGGGAGTTCTTGCATGATGTGTTCAATTCCATGGGAATAGCTAGGCAGGAAATCAGGCACAAAAATCAGGACGTTTGATATTTCTAATCCAGTGTTTCTGTCTGGAGCCCAGAAGTCAGTCCAGTTTGCTCTTTTCCACCTCATCACAGATGCTTTTCAATATGCAACAGAAAGGTAATACCTGTAGCCAGTTTTCCTCTTACCCTGCTAGAGACAAAGATACTATCTAGATATCGGCGTGCACATCACAACTTATGTTCAAATAAATGCAAACTTTGAAATCACTGGTCATAAGCAAACTTCCATAAAGCTACTGTAAGAATGTAGAAAGCCAAGATCTGACTTACCGATAAAGGGAGACGCACCCCCAAGCTGATTGTGTGATTAGGCTTCCGTTGAGGTCTGAAACAATCTGTTATGTTAGTCTTTAACAATCTGTTATCCCTTAGGTAATAGGGATTGATATATCATGGTGATGCTTGAAGAGTAGAAGGAATGAAGGTAATGTCTCCAAATGAAATCTTAATTTAGACACTGTTTTATATATGAAACAATCCATTCATATCTCATGTGTAATGTAGTACAGCATAACTTGCCATTGCTCATTTAACACCAGATATTCTGTGCTCTTTGGAAAAGTATGTAGAGCACAGTATTATCTATTGCCCTTCAAGCACCAAGCTGTTCAAACTGCCTGACCAGGGAAACACATACTCCTGTTTGATGTTCTTTTAGAAAATAATAGCATCTGTCATTTTCCTCACTCGTGATTTGCATAAATCTTATGGATTTAAGGAAGCTAATATGTCTGAAGTCATGAAAATACCACATCTAAAGATCAAACAGCATGGAACTAACACTTCCTTCCCAAGTAGAAGAACCAGCAAAAATTCTTCCTCTCAGATCTGCATTTGACTGAAAGTCCAGCCTTTCAGGGGACGTAGCTAGGTTCAAAAAGAGGCTCTCACAGCATCTCAGTAGACTAGAAGAGCAGTTAAGTTCTTTGTTGCTTGACAGAGCTGACTGTCTCCAACCGTTATGAACAGAAATATGATCCAATTCTGCTTTTGGGTGGCATTGTGGAAGGCTTTTCTGGGCTGCCTTGGTTGTGAGGTAAGTTCTCATGCTCATATTCCATGAGTCAAAACATGCCTTTGGACACCTGATTTTTTAAAATCAGGATGCTGGTTCTTCAACTGGTTTTGGCTCAACCGATTTTCATGATGCCTTCACAGTAAAACTTTCTCTTTCCCCTACCCACTGTACTGTGTTTTGCAATGGTCGCATTGCTGCTGAACTGTTATTTTGCCAAAAATGCCTTCTTCCCTACTGTCAGATGACAGAGCGTGTATTTACACAGCAGCTTGACAGCACTATGAAGAGAGTGGAAGGCTTTGATCTGCATTTGGAGAATTAAAACTAAGACAACCTTTTTGATCCTATTAAGGGCTGTTTTCTAGAGTTTTAATTGCTATCAGTAAAACTAGATATAGACACCAAAACTTTCATTTCAACGTGTAGGGTATGATACTTCTGGTTTTACTTCCTTGCAGTGAAGACATCATATTAAAGCAGATCGCATTTGCCACCACTTACCAAAAAGGTCACAGAGTTTATGAAGTGTTCATATGTTACAGTGAGGGACTTATCCTTAATTTATTTAGCTGATCAAAAAGAAAATCAAGGCACAACTTAGATATTTATATAAATATATACATACACATATATGTACACAAGGAGACATCAGTAGACACAATCCCAGTCTTTAATCTAGCAGGCAAAGGCAGTATCTGGAAGTTAAACCAGATAATTAGGTAGAGGGTATATATTTTTAACATTTGGGTTAGTTGGAACAAAACTACTAGGGAAATGATGTCTGACTCACAATTCAAGCCTTGCTGGTAAGTTTGAGACAATTTTTTTCACTCTAGTGGTGTCAACGATCTACTGTCTCTCTTGGCAATAAAATAGTGGATTCTATATCATCCATGATATTATATATTATATATTGCTTTGCCTACCCCTAACTTTCTCACTTACCTCATTCAACAGCTGGAGTACCAGTTATCTATAAGGAATTCTCAACCAGGGGGAAGCATCACTGGATACTGTTCTGTAGTCTGTGTTGGGCAACAAGTCATGCTGTCTTACATGCCTCCTTAGGTCTCATGACTTCTGAATTATAAAAGTTAGGATTCATCCCATCTAACTTCAGACATCTACACTGTTGTGTCTATGCCTGAACTAACTGTCCGTGGCTCCACTTATCTCAATAAAATGAAGTAGGTATTTTTAGGATGCAAGTCATCTGTAAAACCTATTCTAGAATGAGAATGTAAAGAAACAAATAAATAAAATACCTCAAGTGCAAAGCACAATGCAGAAGCAAACATGCTCACTCGGAAGTTCTGATATTTGCTATTTTTCAATTCTAATTTATGGCAAAAATTACTAATGAAATATCAGAATTTCTTTAGTCTTGAACAGTTTGACGTTCAGGAATGTACAGCTTTAAAAACTGTTGCCATAGGACTTGAAGTTGTTGCACTGAAAATGGAGACCTCTCATTGACTTCAGTGGATTTTGGAATGTGTCACAGCATCTGATTTTTGAAACACAGTTTGCGCATGCAACTGCTAACAACTTAAGTAAAAGTTAACAGTGACATGCACCTCTGAAATCTGGTTGTTATGTTGGGATGCAGTTATCTCGCTGACACAGAATCTGATATATGAATGAGTAGAATATATTGTTCCTTCTTTTATACCTCACTTCACTTAATAAGCAATACCTGTTACACATTAAGATCTTCCATATAAGAACAAGCAGTTTCTGATTCAAGCTTCCTACCATGATGAAACTTCAAAAATGAGTCATGGTCAGTAGCATTCAGCACTTATGATCAGATAAGTCTTCTGTGTTTGACATCAAATAACAAGCAAACTCGATTTGAAAAGGTTAAGCAATGACAAGCCTTTTGATCTTTTTGTGTATATGTATGCATATTGACTATCTTTAAAATGGGGATGAGTCATAAATTCAACACACTTTATAACATCAGCAGAAGCACAGTCACATGGGCACATCAGTATGGTTCTAGCAGTAGGGTAAGACTCAAGGCAGTTGAATAAATTACTGAAGAAGTATTAGTTTAATAACTCACGGAATTCAGCACCCAACTGGTTGCAAACATTGTGGCAATATAACTTCTGAATTTCATTAGAAAGTATGAAGTTCCTTAAGCTGAAGAGTTATTAGATCCTTTAGAGCAGAGGACTTGCCATTCCAGTGAGGAGTTAAAAATCCAGACAGAAAGCAGAGCATCTGGAGGTGGTGGTGTGTGTCTTGGAAAAGTATAGTGGAAATACTGGGAGCTTTGAGAGAAGATGCAGTGGTGGAGTACAGGGAGGAATAAATACCCTCTAAAGGCAATGGAAAAGTCCTAATTGGTTAGGAAAGGATGGAAGATATGTTCCAGGTTGAACAGAAGCATCGTAAACAACTCTTTGGAGATTTGAAGGCAGGACATGGGTAAGGTCAGAATAAATAAGTGATTGTTAGTAGAACAATTTATTCAGAAGTAGATTTTTAAAACATATCAGAGCCCGGCAAGTACAGAACAGTTGTAATATTGATGCCATCTATGTGAGTCCCTTTGGAACTTAGCAGATTGTTGCTGACTGATCTGGGCTTTTTTTCCAAATCAAACTATGTGATCAGTATACATGGCATCACAGAGTCATATACTGAGTCAGAGATGTTCTCCCAAGGAAGCAAAATGTTCAAAGCAAACACGATCTCATTTGATTGCCAAGTCAGATGCTGTCCTGCAGAACACTGCAAGTGATGGTGATCATGAAGCTATGTGTCATCTTGTTCATTGATTGTGTACCCTGAATTTCAAATTTACCTGGGTTTTTGCTCTGAAAAGGAAGTGAGAATTTTTTGTTTTGGGGAAAAAATGGGGGAACTGACTGCCCCATGTATACACTGAGAAAAAGGACAGCAATGCCTGTCAGAAAAAAAGACAGGGAGCTAGTGAAAGAAGAAAGGTTGAGAGCGATGCTGCTGAAGGGAAAGACGGAAGGATTATTTTAACATCTCATAATGACCCTTACAGCTTGCCTGTATTATAAACTCTGTAAATGTTAACCACATCACCTTCAGCTCCCATTTACTATAACTGGAAGCCATTGTACAGGACATCAAGCCACCTACCTTCTGTGCTTCCTTCAAAAGCTGAAAGAATACAGTCATCCAACTAGACTGCTCAAAGCCCAAAACTGTCAGGTCTGGTGCTAAGCAGTATCAACAAACCTACAAACAAGTTGACTTGAAGGGCATTTAGTATGTCATGTTTCACCCCACAAACTACTATTCCTCCTCACTACTGGGTTATCATGAACATGGTTGTTCTCCCATGTGGAAATTGCATCGTGCTCCATCTACAGCTGGCAAAGGAGCAGAAGTACAGCTCTGTACATCTCAGTACAGAGATGGACTCCAAGTCCATTCATTCAGCTGCAGTTTGGAAATGGAAGACCTTAGAGCAAATGTACAAACCAACCCTTGAAAGTTTTAAATAAACTATCTAGGAGATACAGAGAGTATGAAATGTGATTCAGTCCAGTCTTGCAACTAAAACAGTGTTGAGGTCAATTTTCCATCCAGCAATTTGGAATAAATGCCTCCTCTTCTGTTTTTCTTTAAAGGCTTGTAAGGCACCATACATTTAGTAAGTGAGGTAATCAACCTTATTTTGCTGCTTTGGGGCAGAAAACAGGTTCCTAAATGTTCAAGCAGCACAGACTAATTTTGAGTTCAAACTCATGTAAGACAACGGTTTGTAATTCTTTTGATGAAGAGTAATAGATTAGGAAACAGTCCTGTAAAGATAAACAAATGGATTTTATAACTTAATATGTCTTTCCACATCCAACTTCTGGACAGTTTAAGACTTTCTGCCAATCAGTATAAAATAGCTATGGGCCTTACATAAGTTGAACTGTAGCAGTTCTGGAAGTGACAAAGGGGTAAGGTGATTTCACTCCATATTGACTTTCTTTCTAGGTGCTAAGACTTTCAGTATGCAAGCCATGGATTGCATAGTGTTGTCAATCGTGGTCAGCATAACGGAGCTGATCTCTGCTTCTTCGTGGTTTAAAAGGCTTTTGTACATTATTTTGTAGTTTATTCTTTCCATTCTTTTCCTTGGTTCTTAAATCCTGTTAAGCCTTTTGCAGACGTTTTATAGTCTATTCCAAGCATGGTCTGGTTTTACACTACATTTGTCTCTATTTCTCTTATGCTGGTTCACAGCTGGAGAAGTTTCTTTTCCTCTGCACTCCCTAGGCACTGATGGTTTAATTGTCTAAGAGAAGAGTGACTATGCAGTTGTTAATATAGAAGCAGCTGAAAGCAATTAAATAAAGTTGCTAAATACAAATCAAACATTTGACAGCCCACAGTGTCAGTGTGACTTTGAAGTGAAAGGGAGACAAGTGCAGGTGCTGAGTGTTGAACCTCAGGTGTTCTCAAATTTATGCCCATCAGAGATGAGCTGCTGCACCCTACATGAGGTGAAGGTTTCACCGTGCCTCAGCATCCAGGCCCAAGTAGGAGAGATTGAACATGTATGGCTGTGACTGGGTCCTTTCCTAGAGGGTGGGATGTAGGGTTTTGGCCATCAAAGGTGGTCAAAGGTGTTTTGCCACCTTTTATTATTGGCTAATCAAGCTGGGAAACTGTTCTGGTGATAAAGTCCTAACTGTGCTGACTCTCTTCTATTTCCATTAACTGTAACTTGTCTATGAGACAACTGTAGAGATCATATTGATCAACTGTTTCAGCAGCAGCAGAGTTGTCCAAATTACAAGAGCTATAAAGAGTTTTAAACTCAAGATGGGTCAATTTGGGTTCTTTGCATACAGTTTGTAATCTAGGAAGGGGAGAGCTAGGTAACGCCTCAAAGATTTCAGCCATTTCATTTTCAAATAAGTAAGGCCATTATTTTGGGTAAATATAGCTACTTTTCCTCATAAAGATTTTGTTTCAGCAAAATTGTCTGTCTCTGTAAACTGCTTGTGATCACTCCAATCTTAAAAACAATTGTTTATTATGTTACACTCAGTAAAAAAAGGCAGTCCTAAATTGCCTTTGGAAAAAAATACGAAACCCAAACCCTATTTTTTTCTAGTAAATGTGAGTTCTGCTTATTTAAATACAGATGACGTTCATGAGAACTACACGGCTTAGCTGTAGTTTATAATCTTTGTGATATTTTTCTCTCCATAGTGAATACATCTTTACCTGCTGTGTCTTCCCTATGGCTGTGGGAATGCAAGAAGGAAAACAAAATGCATAACTATTTCACAAGATTTCTGGCTGGATTTAGAAAAGGCTTCATATCTGTCTGCCCTTCTTTTCCCTGAGAATAGATGTGTTACTCTGCAGGGAGAGATTGTGACTGATATTGATACTAGAATAAGACTAAAAATCCATTGGGGAAGTCAAATGAGACTCGGAGGAACTTCAGAGCAGTTATAACAGCAGTTATGAAGGAAATATATTCTTTAAATTTCTTTTAATCTTCCTTTTAATTGCCCCATTTGCACACCAGTGCCTTAACATTTATACTTCTGGGAAATTTTAAACAGAAGGAAGATGTTTTTCATGTGAAGGGATTTAGGTGCACATCTAGATTTTAAATGAGCTTAGTAAAAAGATCTCCTGTGATGCTAATGATTGCTGGAAGGTTTTGCTCTTTGGTCTTTATAATTGGAGTCTGAGATAACATCCAAGTACTTTGTTTTCAGTGCTTCCATTTAATTGATTTTTCATTACCATTTTCTAAAATTACTGAAAATACCAATAATGAGTTGATCTTTCTGGGGCTTAAATTTATTAGCTTCCCAAGTCATATTAAGAGACTCAGAGAGAAGACCTGAATGAAACACTATCTCTTCATTTATTTCTGCACAAAAGGCATAGGATTTTTTATGTCTTCTCAGTAATAATAATTCAAAGATTCTGTTTGGTTTGTGTCATACGGACTTTTTAATGGAGTGTCACAGTCAAATTCATCCAGTTTTTGGAAAGAATAATTCTTCATGATTCATCCAAATGGTTGTAGCCGAATTTGAGTAGACTTCAGAGTACTCGAGTATTACTTTTCCCCACAAAACTTCACCAGCCCTCATCTGAATTTACATTTCTCAAGGAACTCTGAGATATGAAATAGGATAAGAAGCCAAGTGTTTCAAAATTCTAGAAAAATGAAAAATTTGGATCAGTCTTCTTGAGATGTTTCATCTTCATATGTATGAAATGGTCTGTTTGGATAAGTTTAGGCTGCTTACTTCCAATGCTATGTCTACTTTCAATAAAACACAATAATTGTTTTTAACTTTATGATAGAATACACATTAACATTTAGTAGAAGATAATAATTGAAATGATGACATGAAAATAAATTTTTTGCCTTTGATCAAGACAAAATACATTTCAGACCTCTTGAAGTGAGTATTAGAGCATATTGGAATAGTGTTGAAAGTGGAGGGAAAATTTAACAGTTTCTGCTACATAGTGGTTAACTTCGATCAGAGCTACTCTGCTCTTTTAATTGAGATTGCTTGGATGTATCTTCTACTTGCAAGACGAGAGCGATAGTTCCAGAATGACATTCACAATTGTGTGAACTGTTTTACATAAGTCAAAATCAGCATTATTTGGAAGGAATATTGTTCCCTGTACAGTCAACTTTGAGCTCTCAGAAGCCACATCAAAAAAATTGCTAACTGAAGTGGGGTGATAATTATAATCATTATGTCAGTAAAAAAAGCATGAGGCAAAATTTTAGAATTGCTTTCTGAGCAGGTGTGGTTCAAGTAAACCGAACAGATCTCTGAACTTTAAAACAACAAAGTTACAACTGGAGAAAATTGCAACCGCAATTAACCTATATAATTATACATTGCTTGCATCTGATGAGTCAGGCTGATCCCTGGATCTGGCAAAGGAAAGATGTTTTACCTCCAGGTAAAATTACCTGGGGATAGCTACCTCAAACATAGGCATTTACATTACAGACGTCTGAAGTGAGGTGTGAGGAATCCCATCTGCGGGAGATTTTGCGCTTCTTGCTCTTCTTCCTGTCTCTGGAAGAAGAGCTGGCAAAACCTTTGCGCCATTCCCAGCCATGAAGGTGCCTGCCCAGAATCCAGCTGGCTGTCAGTGCCATCACCTTGGTGCCTCTTAAGAGTCTTTATACATTTCCCTAGTAGATTTTAGTAAAAATGAATAGAATAACTGTGAACATGTGTTATCCCTTTATATCATGGGACGGCTAGTTTCTCCCAAAGTTTCTAACACAATTTCAATGGCTGTTATAGCAACTAATTCCTTTACAGATTTTAAGCAGCAACTAAAACTATTGATTTGAGAGATTGAACAGAACAGCACTTCTCAGGTCCCAAATACTTATAAACTCATTTTCACAGTGCTGTGAGAAGTGAGTGTAACAAATAGTAGGGAGAATACTGGGCAAGGAAGAATAAGTCCTACAGCAGCAAGGTCCCAGGTTTTTTTTTCTCAGGCGTCTGGTTCGAAAGTAAGTAGCTGTGTAAATGCATACATTTGTGTATATATTGTTTATATATATACATGCACACACACATATATACTTATATATAAAAATTTGTGTCATTCACCTGAAGAAGGAGTCTAAATGCAGGAAAAAATGATTTTAGTGAACAAAACTCATGTTGGAAAGAAACTGATAGCCAAGGCAATGTTTAGAGGAGGATGAAAAGAAAGTACCATGTTCTTGCCCTTAGATGAATCCTCAACCTGTCAGACTGTGGTTTTCATGTTGCTTTTATTCTTCTGTGGTAATACTGCAAGAAGGCTCCAAGTATGTTCTGTCCGATCCACTCTTTTTATTAGTAGGAGAAACATTTTAACACTGTTCTCCTTTGTGTCAATCTTCCCATGGGTCAGTCAGCCAGGGAACAACATTCACAGTTTCCCCCCCTTTTTTATGGGCTGTAATTTCATAACAGAATGCCAATAGAAGTTCCCAAGAATTCCTTGAGGACACTTCATCAGCCCAAACCAGCCCACCAACTGCTGGCTTGAGCTGAATTGCAGCAGAAACAAAGACATGAATCTGTCCTAGATTGGGCAAGGGGAAGATGTTATATTCTGGCCTATAAACCAGGACTATGGTGTGGGACAGGATGTTCTGTAGAGCCTTCCCCAATGCTGAGAGGCCAGTGCGTGGTGGTAATGGGATTGGACGATCCAGTGATCCCCTCAGGTGTTACGTTCTCATGTTTCACTCATGCTCCACTTCTCCCTAATTCTTGAGAAGGGCAAACTCAAGAACTGCTGCAGAATATGAATGAACAGGTACAAACTAGCAATGGCTGAGTCTGAATCACAGAATCATTTAGGTTGGAAAAGACCTTTATGACCATTGAGTCCAAAAGCAGCATCGAGAAAGCAGCTAAATTCTGATGTCTCTGTGGCTTCATGTGACCTTTCCTCTGACACTGGTGGTGCTGAGCAGAGGGTTCACACTACCACCTCCATACCCCACCACTCTTCAGAGAAACACTCACGTGGTTTTAAACCGAATTACAAGCTTATGTCCCAGTAACATGAACAGAACTTTGTCACACACTTGAATTTAGGTATGTGTTTCAGCAATCTGTTGCTTAGCAATGAACCTGGCCCTCTGTTTATATTTGTTGGTGATCAAAGGACTCTGTGAGACAGCAGAAAGCACAGCAGCAGCTGTTTCATACACTTAACAAATCTTTCCTACTGTTATGCTGTGAAGAGGACTTAGGCAGAGGCAAGAACAAGGTTTCAGAACAAGAATCATTCTTTCTCGTCACATCCAGCACTGACCCATGACTTACCAGAGCACTCCTATCCTCAAAACATCTTTTTCCTCTAAAGTGATGCTTGTCTTTGAGTCTTATGCAGTTAAGTTGTCTGTCTCTTTATATAATTCATTATTCAGTTCTTCTCCCAGCTCCTTTCTCCTCTCCAGTTTGCCTGGCTCATAAATACTTTTTTCACTAGAATGTTTAACTTCCATTGTCACCCTTACCTTGCTTCCCTGGAGCTCATAACTTCTGGCTGCTTTGAGGAGCAGCCCTTTGAGGAGGGAGTGCGAGCTGAACTTGCAGATAGCTGAATGTACAGATAGCAAGAAGAACCACTTAATTTACGAAGATTTCACTTGTAGAATAAAGTCTTTTGGAAAAGAATCCTGCAAATTAATTACACTTCTCTCCTGCAACAACGTCAGTCTGTTTGCAGCAAGGTTTTCATGCTAAAAATGTTTACCTTTCTACTTTGCATCTTTACCTGCAAAAAATGCTTACCATCATATTAAAAGAGTTCGAGGTACAACTGCTTGGTTATGTAGACTTGATTTTTCACCAAGGTTATTATGTGTCAGGGAAAATTTCCTCACTACAGTTGTAGTCAGAACTGGTAGAAAAGATCTCATTTTCCCTGCCCCTCTGATGTCTTTTCAACTGTCATTTTAGAACTCACAGATGTTTTTGTCAGAAATAATCTACTATTTATCTCAGAGTCTCTTGACACCACTTCTTTTAAAGCTGCTGCCATTCATTTATGTATTCATTTTATGTACTCATTTTATGTACATTGGTTTTCCAGTGAAGGCTATCAGACTGACAGTCTAGAAGTTGAAGAAATGTATTAACCATCTTGGGAAGTTACAATTTGTTGTCCTTACACAATGTCCAGTGAATGTGGCTCAGGCCTTACTTGCAAGGGTGAGTGAAAGCATTAGTGACAGGTCTCTGTTTGGCCTCCTTTCAAAAACTATGTGTGAGGGAGCTTGAATGGACCCTTTGCAATGATAGAACCTCCTTGTGCAGCCGCTAGACTGGGATCATTATATATGGGCACTACCGAATGGCCGTGAGACAGTAACAGCAGCTGGTTATAATGTGATAGTTTTGAATGAGTGGCTTTTGATATAAATACAAGTCTTTTTACCTCTGCAAGAAACTTCAGTTAAATGTTGGCACCCAGCCTTTTGCTCAGTTAGAAGTCTCACAGATGGCTCTTTCCATTTGCTCTAAAATCATATGATCATATTTACTATAAATCTAATAAATTTTAGATTTTGCAGCATCCATAAATAATGGCTAGATTCTGACAGTCTAGCCTGCCCGAATTACCTAGTAGTTCAGATCTAAGCCTGTATGGCTCTAAATTAAATTGCCAAAGAAGTTTCAGGCATAGAGTTTAAGCACTTGGGCTGTCGTACCTGTCAGAGTAAAGCTGTTGTGGAAAAAAGGCCACGGATTCATAGGGTCAGGTCACAGCTCTTGGATTAAGACACTTAAACCTAGGTCCATTTATAAACCTTAACTAGGTGTTGAAGCTCCCAAAGAGTCAGTGTAGATTCATTCAACAGCTGATAGAGACTAGAGTGATTTTAAGCTGACCTACATTTAGTCACTTGAGATGCTTTCCATTTTCCACTGTCTGTGTCATCTAGATCTCTAGAATGGGATTCAGTTGTCTAAACACATTTGGGTGTTTATTTTGGGAGTTGCGGAGTGCTCAGCGCCAAACTACCGTAAGTCCTGATTCATATCTGCTAGCCCTGTGCAGGCATCTCAGAGACCCAAGGATGTCCCAAACGGCAGCAGGTACCTATCTTTAGGCTAATGGATAGAGTTGACTGTATCGGAAGCTCAGGCATTAGCTCCCAGGTAGACACATACATGTAGACATTTACCACTTAGAGGAGTCTGCATGAAAAAGAGATAATTGAGAGATGACCTGACTGCATGGTCTGATGGTAGAGGCTCTGTAATGAGCGGGAGGGCAGGTCCTGTGCCCTTGTTGCTGTGCCATACGCTACTACTGCCTGCCCTGAGCGCACTTAACATTTATTGGACAAAATGTGCAAGCAATGTTGGGAATAGAGACTAATTTCCAGGACTCTCTCCCTCCTAAATACTGCCCTGAATTCACCAGAGTCAGACTACCTCTACCCACTACTCTCTGTTCCTGTGAGTTTTCTGCACAGTGGTCCACCGCGGCAGCAGGTGGTGTAGACAGTGCTCAGCCCAGGTTAGGCTGTAACCAGGCTGTTTAAACACATTTTAAGTGCACACTTTGAAAAAGTGTTTTGGTAGAAGACATGGAGGCCAACACCAAATATGTAATAGCAGTCAACTGCAAATGCATGCAGACTCTCGTACCGTGGGAAGCGAAGTTCAGTATTCGTCTCGGTGCTGTGAAGATTTTTGTCATGGAGCACAGACCCACACTTCTTACAGTCTAAGTTGAGTGATGTGACGGAACTGATGGAAACCTGTAGCTTCACGATATGCCAGTATGACTCAGCTGGATTAGTCTCTTTTCCGCAACAAAGCCAGTTCCTGCAATATTGCATCACCTGCAACTTTGGTAACATTTAGGTATGCACAGGCACTGCAGCAGTGTTTGTTCTGCTCCCGCACGATTGCACATGGAGAGGTGTGTACACACATGGTGAAACCTCCACTTGATGGACTGACTCTTTTTCTGGGATTTTAAAATTTGTGCATCAGTGGGATCCCCACGTTTTAAATGCCTGGGGGCGGGGGGGGGGGATCAGTAAACAATTAGAAGGAAGGGGCAAACCCTGTACTTCAGCTGGGACCGAGACTGAGAAGGCAAGGCATGCACTGTCATTTGAACAGCAGCGGGGTCTGGGACCCAGAACCAGAGCTGGACCGGAGCACGGGACGGCTGCGGGGACTCTCTCCACTTAGGAGCAGAGATTTCTAGGCCTGAGCCTGAGCAAATGGAAAGGAGAAACAGGAGCTACCCACAAAGCTGGCAGCGCGGATGGCAAGGACTGGCTCGTTCCCCACTCAGGAACAAGGATTTCCTAGTCTGAATCCGATGAGGATCCTCTGAAGAGGAGCGGAGGCCAGTTTGCCAAGAGCAGTGGCACAGCTCTCAGAAAAGAGGCAGCAGCAGGGGTCAGGATTCTCCAAAAGCAAGTTTTAACACAGGGCTCTGGATCTGGCTGTGATTTGATGTCCTGAATTGAGCTTCCTCTAGCACACCCTACATAGGAGGAAATGTTTTTACTCTTGTCTTTAGCTACAATTCATGCATAACTGAAGTAAGGAAAAGAAAAGTGTTAAGAAACTGAAAGAATATAAAGTTGTTTGGGCAACTTGTTGAAGCAGTATGGCAATCACTATCCCTCTTTAAAAGTCCTGGGAACTGTTGATACAAGTAGCAGCCAATATTGCTAATGAAATTTGGGGGTTTTTATTCTTTTCTTTTTTGGTGTTCTTCAGTTTATTGATTTTGCCCAAGTGACAAAGTCAATTTTCCTCATTTGCTAATACAATCAATTACTAACTTATTGTGCATCTCCTGTTTTTTGTTTTTTGTTTTTTGGGTTTTTTCGTAAGGGGTTAAGTACTGGGGCGATGGCGGGATGGGAATGGTCCACAACTCCTCAACTGCTGAAGGCTTGCACTGTGGGAAAATTCAGGGATCCTGGTTCACCCAGCTACAAGGGCTGAGATCTTGACCTAAGTCTTCCTTGGATCTCGTCTAGCCCACACGCCTGGATCTCCTCCACACAGTAATCAGTGTGAAGAGAGCTGCACACAGCCAGGGATCACCCCAAGATAAAACCAGCTTGTGGCAAAAGCGTGGATCTAGACCTTGGAGATCAGAAGCATCCTGAGGGCTCCTCAGTTCGGGAATCAGCAGTGTGGATTGGGAACTTACAGACTGCCCTCCATCACTTCTCCCTCAGCGTGTGTTATGGGGACCCCCAAGAGTCCAGACAAAAGTTTGGAAAATCCAGAAGAAGAGTTACTATACTTATCGCAGACACCGGTGCAGGGGAGACACAAAGGCAGGAACAAGCTGCTGAAATGATGTTCGGCTAATCTTTTTTTTTTTTTAATTGACCCAGTTTTCAAGAAAGAAATACAAATGCCTTCTCAGGTTCCTTATCACATTAAGGACATACACAAGTGCTTTGTTGACTCAGGACCCTGTGGTTGTGAAAGCTACATTGCTCCATTTGCATGAGGGCAGAATTAGCTCTAATAATGCGAAATTAGAGGAAAAAATGTAAAGGCTTTTCACAATGGAGATTATGTCTGCATTCAAATTAGAATGGGGAAAAACCTCACATGAGAGGAGAGGTTTTAGGTCTACCAAAATAATTTGTGGACTTTGGGATCAAATTGCATTTTTTTTTTAATAAAAGCTTTAATGATTATTCCTTGCAGAAGTCAAATCCTATTTCATTAAGAAAAAAAATAGCCACAAAATTATTTTCATAAATGTAAAAAGTGCTCGAAAACCAAAGATTGTTGCTGCTGCTTTTTATGTTGGCAAAAAAAGAAAAGAAATCCATTCAGGGCTGACCTGAAACAAATTAGAAAATATTTTTTAGGTTCAGCCATCAAACTGAAAAATCAATTATTTGCACATGTCTAATTAGGATTGTAAGAAAAAGCCTTAAAGAAGAGGAGTATGAATTATTTTTCACAGCTCAGTGTTCTCATTTTTTTTTTGCTGTAGTTGCTCACAGGCATTGCTATAACCCTTTCTGTTACAGTTAGTTATGCAGGCTCCAGTGCACCTTTTTCAATTATTAGCAATACACAGTATCCAAGCTGTCTCTCCTTTGAACCCCATTATTAAACACAGAAGGGATCTAAGTAGCTCCTTTGCACTGCACAGACAGGACGTAATTTTGCATGCATGGCTGCCTACTTTCAGTAGGTATGTGCTTGCTCTGTGTACGATAACCTCTCTGTGAGTGTATATTTCATGAGTAAAATTTAGGTTCTGATGTTTCAGTAACACATGCTTAACTCACAAGTTCATGGCTTAACCTGGACTGCTGTTGGATGAAAAATACCAGTTTAATATTTTATCAATTATATTGTCAGGGTACTCAAGTTACTGGAGCCATTTCCTGATGCTAATATTCTTGGGCAGTCTTTTTTTGCTTAATTAGGACCTTTTGGAAGACCTGTACCTTGGGGACTGTTATTTTATTCTAAGCCTCTTCACTTGTTATACTTCCCATTTCAAGCTGGAATTACTGTCACTTTGGTCCTATGTTCTGCACTCAAATCTCTTCTACAGAAAAGCATAGGTTTCTTTCTGCACAGTTGCTTTCTGTTTTGTCCAAATAAAGTTGGTGTGCTTGTTTTGACAGTTCTTAGTATCTCTGGAAGGCTTTACTTAAAAGCACTTTTAATGCACTCTGCAGTTTTTTGCAGCCTGGTTTCCACCTTTGTCTCCATGATTTAGAATGGCGATAGTGTTTATTTTGCTGTGCGATGTGCACTTTTTCATATGCTCCTTTCTATTTTAAAAGCCATGCCTAAATTGGGCAAAAGGATTGGGAAGAGAAGAGCACATGAGTACAAACACAAAATATCAGATAGGCTCTTCAGGAGTTTCTCCTTTTGATAGCATTGGTGATATCTGGTCTGAGACCATCCCAAGTGAAAACATTTCACACCATTGTGTTTAGAAAATAGAATGTTCGTGTTTCTATTTTAACATTGCCTTAACATGCAATACCCAGACAGTCCACTTGAGTTCCTTGTAGTGAAATGCGCTCTTCTCCACTACATTTTGTTTCCCATTAGACTGGAGTATAAACATTGTAAAGGACCTGGGAACATGAGGAGCTATGCACTCCTGTATTAGTCTCTTCCGATATATTCTTATCTTTTGCATCCGTTGTTTTGTTTTCGACTTAAATAAGAATACAACAATAGCTATAAAACAATGTCAGTGTTATTGTCACCTAATTTGCAGGAAAAAATAGCAACTCTCCCCACGTCTTTTTTACCCTTTAAACCCAAGAAGAATACCAGGTTTTAGGTTGCAGTAAATACTTCTTCACAGGCTTTCATGTTCATAATTTATTCCAAGAGCTGCTTGCACTTCCTAGTGAAATATGAGTACAAATTGATTGTTCCAAATGTTTCAGACAAATGGCTCACTACATTTAGCATTACTTGGTTTCTTGCTTTTATTTCTCAGCTGTCATGATTCTTACCTACTGCATCTTTATTACACGAACAGCCTTGTAGGTTGGGTTTGAGCTTTTTGTTTTTCTCCATGTGGAATAGAGAAGACATGGCATTTCACAAACACACTGTCTTGCGCTTGTTAGGCAAAGAAATTATAGGGGGCATTTTGTATCTTAGAAAAATACACAAACCCTGCTGAATGGCTCATAACTGGGAGAGAGTTATGTGGGGAAGAAGAAAGAGATATAACAGTCAAATGACCAGTGCAATCATAATGTGATGAACTGAGTACAGGTGGGTCTATCATCTAGCTTGGACTTGTCTGGAGAAAGTAAGCTGAGTCAAGGCATGAGTGTCAGGTAACAGACACCTTACTTTAGCATTTGTAATACATATTTTTATGGTCCGTGTTCTGTTCTTTTATGGAGAATCTCCATGAAAACATTATACTCTGGTAGCCTGCTCCTTACCATTAACTACCTACTCCAAAGCCTGGGTCTGGGTTATAAGCAGACTTTCAAGTAGTTTCCCTAGTGACTTTCCCAAGGCTTGAGTCTGACAGGCAGAAAGGAGCCTCATGGACTGAAGTGATAAAAAACCCAGCACGGATGCAATGCCTACCGGAGTGAGCAAACTACTAGATGCCTTTCAGAATAAGTAGAACAGACTAGTATTTTACAGCAGGGAGCTCAAGTCAGAGGGTTGCCTAAAGAACTAACTCCCTGGAAATTATTAGACTAAAGGAGCTGCCTCTTTTCTTAATTCTGATGAAAACACCTTCTACTGAATATTTTACAGTAGTAGCAACTTTGCAGAAAGGGTTCGTAAATATTTTTTTCAAAGACAGTCTCACAAATGGGTATGGTCCAACATTTCCTGTTGGTTAATTTAGTTTCAACCTTCTCTCCCGTGCCGAAAGCTGCTGCATTTTCCCTGGAAGCCATGGACTGGTTTGAAAGGTTCCCTGGGGGTCTGCTGTGAGGGGTCTTTCTTTGTTACCTGCTCCTGGAAGAAGGGGTGTTCTCTGAGCCTGCCAGGAACAACTTTCTCAATACAGCACTTGGCACTCCCAGGCCCCGGCTGACCCTTCCAGCCTGGCCGAGAGCATTCAGCCCCACGTCAGGGTGCACCTCACGGGGGGAGCGTTAGACCGACGCTTGCATACTTTCCCTCCAGCGACAGAACATGAGCCGACTTTGTCAGCTTCCCTTGGCCTCAACTCTAGCACTGGAAAGATGAGGGGGAAAATTAACGCAAGCTTATCTGAGCAAATTAAAATCTTAAATTCTTAATATCAGGGTTGGAAACAAAGTGGCAAAGGGGAAAAATAAACAGCAAAATGTAATTCTAACTTGCCTCCAACAAAGCTTTCATGTCTCACATCTCTCCCCATTGACTTCTGCAGGGGAATTTCAAGAATCAAAAGTCATGCATAGCAGCAGGGTCTTCCTCTCTCTGTGCCTCTGTCTCTTTCTATGCAAATTAGGGATTCATTGCTTCCTTGGGGACATCCCCAAAATTCTTCCAAGGTTGCTGCCACATTTCAACCCTATGATAAAAATCCGCAAAGGACATATCATAAAGAGAATTAATTGTATTTGCATTCTTGTACAGCAAGCTCATCCTTATCTTTCAGTGCTACATTTTGTACTGGAGCTCTGTCATAAGTAGTTCACTGCCATTTATTGTTAATTTGGGGGACTCTCATTCACAAGCTCCATAAAAGTGAGGTTCTTAAGCATGTACTTAATTTTATGCACAGGAAGAATAGTGCTCCTCTGCAGTACTGAAATTTGTTTTAATAGAGTCAATGTCAAGAAGGATTCAAACAAGTCTCTCACAGTTGCATACCTGAAACCTACCCAGAAATAGCTGTCCTAGCTTGAAAATTCTGCCCTGAAACATCACAAATCATGCTGAGACAGAGGACAGGGATGTAAACCTGGACCTCATGTGTCAAAAGCCAATATGTACACAACTTCTTGCACATGCCTGCACCGTCCCACCTACGACTTTGTGAACTATGAAGGAATATCGTTATAAAAGTATCTGGAACAATGTGTTGTTTTGGAACAGAATTGTTGTCCTGGGGTCAGTTGCTAAAGAGTAATTGTACTGCAGTCAGCATAATGGTTCATGTTTAAAAGTAAACACATGCTTCTGTATCACATGGAATCAGGCCGAACCTGTAACAACAGAGGAGAGCAATAATGCTTAGCACGGATGAATGCCAGAGTACCAAAAAGTGCAATCTCAAAAGGAGGCAGCCTTCTCCTGAGGACAGTGTGCCGTGGGGAGCATAGCTTTCTGAGGGTTACTTATTTCTTCCACCACCCAAATTACACTGTGGGCACACTGAAGGAAGACAGTGACCCTACCAAGAGGATTCTGTGTTATTCAACCTAACCAAGACACGTAGGCTCAGCAGGTTACTTAGCATAACCAAGCCTTAAGTCCAGAGTATCTCTAGAGAGCCCAATATCTTGTAGTTTTGTCTCCTTTCTGAGATGTCAAGAAACAACTTTTGTTCCCCTCTTACTCACCTCCCGTATAAGCAGCTTCACAAGTCTGTCAAGACATATATATTTAAATTTTTGAGTCTTTACAATAATGAAACACAGTCAAGGCCCTGTTTTACAGCTGGTCGTATCCCAGGGTGCTGGCTGGCCATCTGCTCCCAGTACTGCAGGAAGCACTAGTCTGGAAGATGGCATTTCCAGCAGCCCTTGGGGGAGGCTTCACTGTATTGGGGTCAAAAGGCTTTTGTCTGGCTTCATGCAGAAAATGTGTGCTGGCGCATGCCATGGTTCTAGTAATTACTGATGATAAAATTACTGAGTTTTTTTTTAAATTACAAGCATCTATGTGTATGCATACATTGTATTGTCAGTGTGATAATCCAAAAGCACATGGCTCCTACCTAAATTTCTACCTTGTACTTTAAGGAGCTACATCCCTCCTCCCACATGTAAAGAAGATATTTTTTCAGGAAGGTGAATTCACTTTGCACTCTGAGGCCTTGTGCTGGGATTACACTGCTAAAATATGCCATCGCTTTCCACACTACCATCTCCTGGAAAGTACTCAGTGTCTTCTATTTGCTGAAGAAATGTCGCTAGCATACTGGTCTTGGTAGCAGTCACCTCAGATTTTATTATGGCTCTCCATTTGCCAGAATTTTTCTTTTCTCTCCTTTAGTAGGCTTGAGATAGCCCTCTTCAGGAAGCGGTTTGGAGTGGCTTCCTATGAAAATCCTGCTCAGGAGGAGGGGAAACTGGATTACCCCACACATCTATACAATCCTTCTCCTCAAAGATCTCAGTGTAACCAGTGAACAAAAACACAAAACCAAAGCAGAATGCTTGATTTTTCTTTCTCTCCACACATTTGTATTCAGCAGAACTTAAAGAAAACACCTCCTAAATCCCTTCTGAATAATTTAGCTTGAAATGTTTACCCTTTGACAAAAAAGCACAGAATAACTAGGAAATACAAAGTCCTGAAACCATTCCCAGAAGCCACCGTTGCATACACTGTCTACTTATTTCAGTTCCTTTATGCCAGGAAAGACCTTAGGCTTTCTGTTCAGCACAGGGCACAGGGAAATACAAAAGACGCTCAGCTCTCCTTCCTCATGGGAATGGGAATCTCAACAGAAGAGAAAGAGGGCTGGTTCACTGCTCAGGAAGTTACTTTAGCTTACAGTGAAAGCAATTCTCCAGTGTGCACCAAGAGATGTTCAACATAGCTGGAGTTCTCTTTTCATTTAAGAAGCAAGTTGCAAAGCAGTACACATTTTGCTATTGACATTTTTAATATGCTTATGATTTTATGATCACCATAATCTGCGAGACCACTTTCTTATGACACAAGAATCTCCTGTTTGTTAGACCCCCTTCATATAAGTACCTGAGCAATAGATTAAATAGCAAAGGCTGAAGACACAACATATTTAACAATGTAATATATCAAAAATGAATATGCTTAATGTGATGGCTTCCAAGAAGCTAGAGCTCTATCTGTTGAAAGACTCTGGGGAAGGATAAAAGTAGAAGCAAGCTGTAATGATGCAATTGACCCAGGAGGCTGAGCTATTTGAGACACATTATTATTGTTAAAATTATTATTAAAACCACAACTGATTGAGAGCATACAATGGGATGTTTTAGTTTAGGTGACTAACAAGAGCGAACAAACAAGAAGAAAAACTTCTAATTGTATCCTAGAAGTAAATGAAAGGAAAAGACAAGTATGAGCCCAGTGCTCACCAGGAAAGGGGAGAAAGTAATGGGTGAAAAAAGGCTGAGAAATACAGTGTCTTTTTTTTATTTCAAATATCATGAAAAATGAGTTCTCCTATATGGTTAAAATAGTAAGAATAAAAAACAGAAGTTAGAACCCAGGCTTAAAACCCTTTGAATATTTCAGTTGTTCTCAAATTTGGGGGGTCCTGATGGAATGTATTATAGCAACTCCCAACCCTACAGCAATTTTCTTCAAGAAATCATGGAAGCCAAGGGAGCCTGATGGCAAAGATAGTTCCGACTTTGAAAAGGGTAGAATGGAATTATAAAAATACATCATTTTGATGGCCAGGAACAATCAAAAGCAAATTATTACAAACATTTTGTAAGTATCTAAAGGCTAATTATGTAATAAGAAAAAAGACAACTGATTCGTCAAGAATTAAACATATTTGTCTACTGCAATTCCTTTCTCCTCCAGGAAAATCATGTCACGTATGGAAAGAGAGGCAGCAGGAGGACGTATCTTGACTTTTGGCCTTTGAGATCTTTCCACATGACACTCTCTCAAGGAAGTCTTGTATAGATTATGGTTTTGGCAGGTTCACAGCTAAAAAGCACTCGTCTGCTCCAGAGCTATTTGTTAACCATTTCTTATTACATCAGGTTTCCTAGGCCTCTGTCCTGTGCTCAATATTCTTCAATATTTTTTTAATAGTTTAGATGAAAGAACTTTCATTAAAAACTGAGTGAAGATGGCAGGCAAGGTTCACTGAAGATGATCTTGACAGTCTGAAGAATCATTTGATATAAAAAAGTGAACTTCAGCAAAGGTGAAATTCAATATACTGCATGTGGGGATTTAATACAGAAGAGAGCATTAACTGATTGGCAGCAATAACAAAGAAAGGACCTAGAAGTTAGAAAGCTTCACAGACTAACTCTGAACCAACTGTGTCATGCTGTTGTAAAAAGGCTTGTGTCATTTTGTGTTGTCTGGAAGGTCTCTGTTCTGCTGTATCTGGCACTGGTGAGGACTTAGCTGGAGTACTATATTTAGTTGGGCCATCATATTTTAAGAAAGATGCAGTCAAAGAAAATCTAGAAAGACAGCAAAAAAAGAACTTTGGAAAACAACACCCATTAAAAAGTTTGGAAAGATATGGTTATACTTAGCATACATATAAACAAACTAAGCAAGGGAGGAAAGACATGAAAAACCCTCCAATCCTGCAACAGTTCTTTTTTTTTTTTTTCTTAGCCAAATAATTCTCTTGTGTACTCCAAGTCCACAGAGGGTAGGGCAAGAATTAAATAGCTTAATTTGCTACATTTTTTTTTTTTTTAATTTGGAAATACTTTATAATTTTAAGGTGAGTAAAGAATTATAAAGATAGTCTAAGGAGCTTGTGCAATCTTAGTACCTAGAGGATTACAGATGTGTTTCAAGAAGCCTTTCTCAGGAATGTTCCATGTTCTCTTGGTCTTACTGTAATGAAGGTACCCTTTCTCAACCTTTGTTTCTGTGGAATATTCTTTTCATGTTCTGTGTATACCAATGGTTACCAATCCATGTAAAATCACCATTATCACCATACTTCATTCAGCCCTAAAGACTGCCCAATACCTGCTGGGTGTAGAGGTGGAGTTTGTCCAGTCAGCTCCCTGTAGGTCATTACCTTGCTACAAGCACACTCAGGCTGGCAAATTCAACAGCCAGGAACCCTCTTCTGCCAGCTGTAACCCCCCTTTTTAATGGGCCACCCACAAGGCTCTTTCATGGCTATTATAGCCCCCTTTGCCAGAAACATAGTGTTTCTCGTGCCAGCTCTGAGCCTTTCATCCCGCTATCCAAGCCACTGAGCCCTCTTTCTGCAGCCAGCTCCCAGTCTATTTAACTTCTCCCTGCTACTCCAAAAGCCACATAGCCTCTGGCTCTCTGTGACTGCTGGTGGTATTTCCCTTTCTGTGCTGGAAGAACTGTTAAGTTCTCTCACGGATATGCACCAAAACTGAATTAAATGAGCCTGGTGGCTCACTGCTCATCTTAGTGGGTGATTTCAGGGAAAACTGCTACCCCCAAATTAGAATTTGGCTGGGTTGAGAAACTGTCCCGGTGGGAAAAAACTGTCCTTCACCAAATTTGGCATCCTAAACCTGTTTATTGGAAACAATTCTGAGGTTTTTTAGGAGCCTGCGACTTCAGCTTTGTAGCAGGTAACTTTTTCCATCTTTTCTTAGAGAAGTGGAAACATGTCCTTCTTCGTGCATGGAATTGCTCCTAACTTGCAACCAAACTATTCCTTCAAGCACACTTATTATATTAAGCCTACAAATAAATATCTTCTTGCTTTCATACATTTAGACATGTCTGAACCATTTTCTGTAGCTGAACTGAGCTTTAAGACAAGCATCACATTTCCCTGTGTTTCCAAAGTGCCAACAGGACCAACAGCACTTGGTGAACAGTCAGAATTTCTTGCACTTTTTCAGGTGCAAGGTGAAGGAACCCATAAGAATAATGTGACTTTGCATGGAAGCCAGACTTCTGTAAGTAATATGTTGAAAAAAACCTATTGCTTTAGTGTTAAAAATGGATGGGTTTTCAGGTACTGGTACAAAAAGCATGTTCTTTGGAAACAGACCTTTAGAAAGTCATTCAAACATCCTATTTCAGGTGCCCCATACAGATAAAATTTCATCGAATGGACTGTGATTTTCCAAAGCAATTTGCAAGCATGTGTGTTTCATGGCTTGAAGTTAAATGGAGGCTTCTTGTAAGAGGCCAATAAGCAGAAGTGCAAAGGAATGACATTCTGAAAATCTGTCTTTTGATTGAAAATTGAGGTCCTTGCCTCTCTAAAGGGCTTTGTGTGTAAAGATGCCAAAAAGGTGAGATTTTGTATTATTTTTAACAAATTTTAGTACTAGTAAAGAAATGTGACTATAAAATGAGAACTAGTATTCATCCTACCGATGCTTTTCTACAAAAGGAAGTTTTAATGTTATTTTTAATTATAAAAAACCCCAAACAAAACAGGGTGGAGAGACAGAGGGAAAAAAGGATTTGTAATTAGAAAAAGACTTAAGAGTCAGGAAAATCCTCTGTCAATATGGGTAAGAAAATTAGGCTAATGTGTTCAAACCTGGGTAATTATGATAAAACACCAAAATAGAAACATTTTCTTTTTAATCTCTCTGCCTAAGGACTCTGACTCAAGTTTGCAGGAGGAGATAGCTGGGGCGGCTCTTATATCCTCCTACCCACCCCAGAGCTTTCTACCCCAGTAGCAAATATAGCTGAACACGACGCTTATCAGCTTCGCTGTCACTGCCATCAGTGGGAAGGCAAAAGTACTAGAAAGCAGTCATCTGTTAATACATTGCCTTCTTTTATGAATTATGAATTTTTGTTCTAATATACTGTATACAAAGGCTTGATTTCTATTCATCACTGGCCTGAAACAAGGATGACTCCACCAAAATCACTGGCATGAGACTGATCAGCTGAGATGGGAAGTAAGCCTAGTATGTCACGAGTGTTTACATATATTGCAGGTTATACATGCAGGGCAGAGTAAATCATGAGAGAACAAGAATTTACAAGCTAGCAATGGTTGTTGAAAAGCTTTGAAAATTAATTGGGGAAAAAAGTTGGGTAACTTTCTGTAATCATAGAATTCCTTTAACCTACTTTCTGTAGCATACATGCTTTACAGTGTTTAAATCTTTACTCTTACCTAGGATGAAAAGGAAAAAGGGAAAGTAATTCCACCAAATCACATGAGGTGTAACCTACTTGAAAGCTAACAAAGCACTTTCCAAATGAAACAATCTCCAACACGTTACCTCTTCTTGCCCTTCTCTGCATGTGAGAACAATTACATATGCACTGACACAGAAAAAATACTTATTTTCCTTATTTAACTTGATAATAATTTCTCATTCTTGTAATGTGGTTATATATTTATATTTGTTCTTTTTCACAGTTAAAAACTTAGTCTGTGGGGAGAAGGTGTGCAAAAGAGAGAAGGGAGAAGATAAGATAACAAGAACTATGTGAAGCAGAGTGGTAATTGTGAGGACCTGTGAATACGGATTTTATGCGGAGGCTGTGCAAGCCATTGAGGTTTTATTCCTGAAAAAACAGGAGGACCAGTGCAATCCTCAGCTGAGCATTTTCTCTGTGGCAATGCAGCAACTCTTTTCTTGTGCATTACAATTCAAAGCAAACATGCATAAATATACTCACAGACATGCCTTCCAGTCTTGTTCTTGCGTGTCACATACGTATGCTGCATGACTGCAACAAAAGCTGGCTATGGCAGGCCCAGAAAGTCCCCATCAATTTCTATTTCACTGTTCCTCCTTAAAATACAATGTGAGACATCAAAAAATTGAAAAGGGAACCAAACTTGTTTAAAAAAAATGAAAACGGAAAAAAAATTGTTTAAAAAAAAAAAAAAAAAAAAAAAAGGAAAGAAAAAGAAGGTCAAATGTCTAAATCTTTTTCTTGTGGTAGCAGTCTTGAAATGTAGGTGACACAAACTAAATGTATCCAATACAAGTTTTAATGGTTTTAATGGCTCTTCCACCAGGAGCTGGTGACCAATAAAGCAGCATCTTCAAAGACCTTGTTTCCTGCGAAGGATGTATGCAGCTCACAGCATCAGAGCATGATGATGTCCAGGCTGCTACAGGTTCCTCCAAGGCCCTAGAGATTCCCTACGACCCAACCGTCACTCAGCTTATTTTGCTAAGCCAACAGCTTTACCCAGTGCAAGAGTTTGGTGGCATGAAATGCAGAACTAAATGATGGACTTAAATCAGCAATCACAGTTAAGATGAAGTTCACTGCACCTACATATATATATATATATGTATGTATACATGCGTAAAAGTCGGGATCTTGATTCTACTGTCTCCACGTGGGGATCCGATGCCATCTGAGCTGCCCAAAGATGCCCTGCATAGCTCCTAACTGCCACTCCGGAAAGTTTCCTGTAGATCCTGTGCCACATCTGCCAAGCCAAATACGTATACCCTCATATGCCCCAGGGAGTCTCAAATGGCCCTAGGCACTGAAGTCTGAGCAAATTATTTGACCTCTAATGTCTTGATAATTAGAGCTAACACAGCTTCATTTAGTCTGTATTTCTTGTTAGTGGAGACAAAACTTCATCTTCAGAAGCAATCTGTGGCATTTTAAAGAGGAATGGAGAGAAATATCCACCATTAAGACAGATATAACATATTTCTGTATTGACTACAAGCTGTTCTAAGACTATAGTTGCCCAAATATTCGGCAGCTGGAGTCCTGTTTAGATGCATTCAGTGGTCTCTATAGAGCAATTGAGATTACATATCTACACGTGTGTATAGCACACATGCAGATCTCATAGGCTAGGCAAAATAAATCTCACTTGTAAAATTTAAATATCTGAAGGTAGGAGAGAGAAGTCTCACTCTCAATTTCTTCTTGGATGTTTTCAAATCACCCAGGCCAATATCTCCCACATGAATGCTGAAAGACACTGAAAAAATAATGAGTCCTCAGCTAGTGTGATCGGCATTACCCTACAGCCTCAGGGATTTACACCTCTTAAGAGACGTATTGAGTGCTTGGGCCGGGGGTGTTTGTTACACTGGTGTCACTCCTTTCCTGACTGCGGAAAAGTTCCTAAGGGTACAGGTGTTAAGTATATTACTGGAAATTTTGCTGAATACTGAAAACGAATCTACATTTCTGTGTTAGTGCTTACTCGTGTGAGTGACTTCTTTTTTCGTTCACTGAAAAATTGGAAAGGCAGCTAGTGCTACTTAGATGCTTTCTTAATATTACCTATATTCAGTAGCAGACATTGCTGGAATTTTACAGCAAGACTCTGCTACAGAGTGAGAAGAGGGCAATCAACAAGGCAGTCACTGCACTGAAATGTGGTCAGATTCTGGAAAGATTTGAGGGACATTTCTACAAAGGAAGAGATAAATTGTCACTGGTGGGAATAATTAGCTCTAAATTCCACAGAAGTAAGGGAGGTGAAGTTTTCAAAGAAGAAATATATTTCCTGTCATAGTGGCCAGTAAAGAGTTTCAAGTAATTGCTAAAAATGCCACAGTTGTAACATGTCATGCTACAAAAGTTATGATATGAAATACTGACTTTGATCAGCTGAAAAATATTATGTTTAATATGTGATATTGCAAGATTTGCATGCTGGAGAAAAAGAATCAGTCAAGCACATTACATAAGACAGAATTCAACTCTGTACAAGACATGCTGAAACAAAAACAGCCCAGCCCAGGAAAACCTGTTGATCACCCTTTAAAAACAAAATAAGAAAGTTGTTTGGGCAGATTATGGGTGTGCTGTTTATCAGTATAGCCTGCCTGGGTTTACAGATACAAAGCTATTGTCTTGCAGAAAAGGATCTGATAAATAATTATTTACCTTTCAATACAAACATTGACTTCTTTAAAAGTGATCCTCCTCATAATCAAGTGATAAACAACTAAAAAAACTCATCAAGACTTCAGTTTTTATTTACACATGTGTACTTCATTAGGAAAGCAATCAATGCTATCATCTGACTATCTGAAACAACTGATTTTTTCCAGTGATAGTCTGTGATATTTACAAAAAGTGAACTGCAATCCTATTCTGAATTACTTATAAAAATATCTCAGATAAAGCTAAGTAGCTAATCCTCAGTTAATAATTTGGTTATTTTAGCTTTTTCTCATAGTCAAATCACCTGAAAATTATTTATGTTTTTTCAATTTAAAAATAAAACAATTTTTGCAATTCAAATTTATTCACCAGATATTTCTTGTAAATAATTTTTATATGCAGACTCTGCTGGCAGGAATATGCAAAATCTGAACTGTGCTAGAACATGCTGATCACATGATGTTTCCTTCTTCTCCAAGTTGGATGAGTAAAACTTGGAAGTAGTTTTCTTCACAAAGAGAAAAACATACATTTATTTGCTAATGCTTCATTAGAAATGTGTTGTTTAACTGATCATTCCTGTTTGAAACTGTATCCATGGGAAATAAATAAAAGAACAATTAGGCAAAGCAGTTTTTAATGAATATGCATGATAGTGCACCTTTGTTCAGTTCTTGCACCAGATTTTAGCCAAAACCAGGGAAAGGCAAGAGCTGTCATTATATTACATTCATGTGGACTTTAGTCACTCCAATTAATTGCTGCTATGTTTCTTGGGTATGTTTACTATGAAACATTGAACTGAGAAAGTCTGTGTAACCAATTTGGGTCAGTAAGATCACTCTTACACTAGCTTCTGAAAAGACCCCTAAAGACTGACATTTGCAAACCCATGCTCTCCACAACATCCAGTAATCCACCACTGACCTGTTTTTGTATTTCTAATAGTCGGACTGTCTTTCATCATACAGAATAGGTATGTTTACTAAAAAAAAGATCTTAAATGACAGTTTTCATCCTGTCTATAACTATCTTTTAGTATAAAACTACCATAGATGATGCTGTAAGTCCTTCATGCCAAAAAGATTGTATCCCCTTAGTACAGTCACGTTTTCTGTTCTTAACCAGTTTTGAAGTAGAATATAACAATGTCAAAGATTAAGTAAGAACACAAAAAGAGCTTCAAAATCTTTCACTAGATTTTTGAGGGGCTTTAAAAAAATAACATTAAAAGAAGCCAAAAAGAAGAAGTCAGTCTGTATTTGGCATATCAGCTGAAACACATGAAACTCTGTTATTTTTATGATTTTTTCACAACCCTACACCATTACTTATGGTGTTGATTCAGGATAGCTTCCATCTAGCATTAACCCTACTGTCATCTAAAATAGAATTAGATGTCCTCTTTTGGTGTCTCCATTATTATAACTGAAGAGGAAGAAGACTGCAATCTTCTTTCTCAGACCTTATTTTGGTCAGTAAAAAAAAATAAAAGATAGGTTTGTCCCTTCCTGCACCACTGCATTCATGTTTATAGAGGCCTTTGGACTAACTTACACATCTGTAAGCGCTCAAGCTCAGCTATCTCTAGGACTCTGTCTCTTGTCTCTTCTAAATCTTCAGTGACTTCAGAAGCCCTGAAATAGCTTCAGCATGAGACACTGCTCTGTTAGCCCTTGCAGAGCAATTCCCTGTTGCTGACTCAATCAAAATATCCAAACCAACCCCATAACTCTATGTGGTGAAATGACTGGCTTGGCAGATGAGTGGAGAGCAGTGCACACTGTCTACCTTGACTTCAATATGCTTTCAATACTGTCTTCCATAAGATCCTCACTGAAAAGCTGATGAAATATGGACTGGATGAGCTGACAGTGACGTGACTGGGTACTGCCTGAATGGCTGAGCACAGAGGGTAATGATTAGTGGTATGAAGTCTAATTGGAGGCCAATAACTAGTGATGTACCCCAGGGGTTGACATTGGGTGCAATACTCCTCAACATCTCCATTAATGATCTGGATGATGGGACAGAATGTTCCCTCAACAGTTTTGCTGATGATACAAAACTGGGAGAAGTGGCTGATACACCAGAGGATCATGCTTCCATTCAGAGGGACCTCGACAAGCTGGAGAAATGGGCTGACAGGGACCTCATGAAGTTCAACAAGGGAAAATGCAAAGTCTTGCACCTGGGGAGGAACAACCCCAGGCAACAGTACATCCTGGGGGCTGCCTGGCTGGAAAGCAGCTTTGCAGAAAAGGACCTTGGTGTCCAGTGCTCTATGACTGACCACTGGCACAGGTTGCCCAGAGAGGTGGTGGAGTGTCCCACCTTGGAGATATTCAAAAGCCATCTGGATGTGGTCCTGGGCAACCTGCTCTAGGTGACCCTGCTTGAGCAAGGAGGTTGTACCAGATGACCTCCAGACACCCCTCCCAACCTCAACTATTCTCACATTCTGTGAAAATATTAAAGAAAAAGGCAAGAAGAGTTAGCTTATTGACTTAAGCAGGACAAAGATTACACTTTAACTCCATTATGAGCATTTGAAAAGTATTCTCCTGTTCCAGGTGAAAGAAATAAATGACCATTATCTTTTGCAAAAGCAAATGATTTTCTAACATATTTTAAAACCAGTGCAGGATTGCCCATTATTTATTAATTTCTTAAAAGAAAGTCTCATTTGAGCTGTCTGTAGCAGGAACAGGTAGAAAATGCTGATGTGTATGAAAAAGCATAGAGTGGTGGTTGATAGCAAAGGTGTTAATGTGGATGGTCCTGGTTTATTACAAAAAACTTTTGGAAAAACATGTAACACACCCTTCTTAATTCTTCGTTAAAGCAATACATGAAATGTGGTTATCAAGAGATCTTGTGGTAAATCTTGTGATAGATAAGCAAGCAATCACTGCCTGTACTTATTGTCATGAAAACACCTCTTATTCAATTATTTAGAAGAAAATACTGGGTTAAGGATTTAAAAAATACACACACATGCCTTAATTACTAATCTACACATAATAATCTGTGGAATATGTCTAAGTGCAGATTATAACACTGATGTGAATTTGGGACTTCCCTTGTGTGCCATGTCCAAATTGCAACCTTGGCTTGAATATGAGGTTCTTTTTTGCTTACATACCAGAACAGAATCCAAAGGGTTGGTGATACAGGTCAAAGAAAAGTCTTTGGGCTGGGATGGATGAATCCAGGAGAAAAACAGCTTTCTCCAATTGTTCTGTAGCAAACCAGCATCTGAGGCTGCTGAATTTCTCCAAGAGCAGAACAGTGGCCCTTGAAAACTACCATAGCTGAAAAATGGTGAACGAGAGGAGAACTAACACTGACAGAGGAA
Organism: Aviceda cuculoides; assembly: GCA_035590195.1. Lineage (NCBI taxonomy): Eukaryota > Metazoa > Chordata > Aves > Accipitriformes > Accipitridae > Aviceda > Aviceda cuculoides. The sequence continues at coordinate 25,130,656 of JAVJGG010000005.1, forward strand.
TGCTTAACAGCAGGGAAGGGTCATGAATTCATATAACATAAGTTTATGTCTACAGGTGTAATGGTTTAACCCCAGCCAGCAACTAAGCACCACACAGCTGCTCACTCACTCCCCCTCACCCAGTGGGATGGGGGAGAAAATCGGGAAAAGACGTAAAACTCGTGGGTTGAGATAAGAACGGTTTAATAGAACAGAAAAGAAGAAACTAGTGA
>JAVJGG010000005.1:25131219-25148791 GCA_035590195.1 Aviceda cuculoides
CATACTGAACTCAAAACACAGCACGGTACCAGCTACTAGGAAGACAATTAACTCTATCCCAGCTGAAACCAGGACAGCAGGTATATTCAAAATCATCCTCAAGCAGCCTGAACTACCTGAATCTCATTTCTTTCTCTATTTCAGGTTTTGCAGCTCCCACTGAAGAGATTCATAACATGCTTTTATAAGCACCCGATATTGCAGCCAGATATGTTTCAGGTGGGTTTGCCCTTAGCAAATTTTCTATGCCCAAAGTCTAAATCACATCACTAGGCTCCAGTTTCACGTAGTTAGCTGTAGCAGGTGAGACAAGGCAAAGAAGAAATAAAATTGCTTGCTTGAGAGCGAGAGAGAGGCCATGGGTGTGGTGGGAGCTTTCACATTCAGTGTGGAAGATCCTGGATTTCTCAGAGGAGTCTGAAGCATATCCAATGAATATTGAAGAGAAGGCAACTAAGGTGGGGAAATTCTGACAGTTGTGTTATTATTTTTTCTAGTTCTGTGTATGTTTATGGTAAATATAATATAATTATGTTTTGGAAACCGTGTAAAGTCTTGTATCTGCTTACTTTCAGTTACCGTGTTGTGCTTAAGAATAAACCCTGAGTGGGAGTCTTGGGTAAGGAAACAAAATGCTTCATTCCCTTCATACCAAGAAAGCTTAAGAGCACACATGACTTACACTGAACACTGATATGTTATCTAATAAGAGGGATCATTCCCAGGTTTGTAACTCTGTGCAATGGCAGCATACCACACCGTGCTTGTGAAAAGTCTGTCAATAATAGACTTTTAATACTTGAGGACTCCCAAGTGCTCTAGGCAGAAAGGTATAAATTCTGGTCTAATCACATCAACACCTAACCAATATCACTTATGCAGAATGGTAATCAGTGAAGAATATTAACTGGAAAAATGTGCTGTGTAAGGTCATTGATTCTGATGTAAAAAATTCAGAATCAGGTTTCCATTTAGAGACTATGGGGAAGAAAAAGGTTTTGTTTTCGCCCTCCCCCTAGAGGTATCTCTATGTAGGTTTGGCCATTAGTTTTAGTGGCAGCAATTGTTACATTTTATGGAAAATGCTTTTCATTACCTGTTATAAAAATCGCATTGCTTGAGGAGATAACTATCTCACGTTAACAATCAAGAGTTATTTGCTTCATGGCACTTCAGCATTACACTTAAATACTATTGCATTGCTTACTGCATACTGATGATTAGTTAACTTTAACATGATTGATAATTGGATTAGACAGTTGACAAAAAGATGAAAAAGGGAAGGAAAATGCTTCAAATGTTCTTCAATGCTATACTTTTGGTATAACACAGGACTTACTCAGGTCTGAGAGTGAGGGGTAAAAGCAGATTCAAGGCCCTTAATCCTTGCTCCAGACAACACGCAGTCTAAGTCAAACAGGAGAGTGGAACTGCTGTGAACTATTATACAATGTTTGTATCTTGTATCCAACACACCAGGGGAAGAAGCATCACATCCATCCCTGAAGGTCTACACTCTCTCCAGAAGCACAAGATAACTCTGAAAGCAGATATATCTAGATAAATCTGCTCTCCGGAAAGACATATCAGAAGATAAAGATAGAAAATAGACTAATGCCACAGGATTTGCATCCCTCTGGAACTCTTATGACCCAAGGAAGTATACGGAACATCTTGGAGAAATTATCCATGATGTAAAATTGGACAGAGTCAAACTACAATTGCAAGGCAGAAAGGCTGAATGACCAACTGAATATCAAATGCCGACGGAACAAGTGCCAGAAATCATGTGAGCTGCCGTAATACTATACTAAACAAGACCAAAGCACGGCATTGAGCACTCACCATCGCTAGCACACTTACATTGACATAGGTTTGGTCTAAACCAGCAAACACTCCCAGTGTATGGGATAGGCCAGGCCAGCAGCTGTTTCCATTACGGAGTGTAGGGAAGGCCACGGAGGTGGGTGTAATTTAGCTGTACAGATACGATCTGCATTGTGCAGCTTGCCCTCAGGGCCTGAGGATGGGACCTTCTCCATTTTATTTAGCAGTAAGATGCAGCTTCAGGTACCAGAACGGGAGGTGGAGTATCAACACTGAAATATAGAATGCACTCCCTTCTGTATATATAAAACCATTATTTTTCGGCTTGAGAATTGTAACGGTATTTGGAGTTAGAGGTTTTGCCTTTGCGGAAGTAGTACACCCATCACTGCACACAATTATTCATAAAAGCTGCTCTTCATTTGTGGCTTACAGAACATCACAGGTGTGTTTAGAATCCATTGCGCGTAATCTTTAAAGGTCAGTGCACATATTTACAGTTTTGCTGCACAAAGATTTGCTGTTGAGTGTAATTTTAGGTCACAGTACTTACGCTCACCTCAGCTGAGGTCAGAAAAGAGAAAGAATGAACGAGGAGACATAAGTATTGTAAGAAAAATAGATTGTAAAGAAGAGAAACTTTGTATTTTTTATTTGAGGCAAAACACAGAGACGATGAGTCCAAAAGTAGAATCTTTCAGAACATTATAAACAATTAGGAACGAGGTTAACATGGAACTCACTTTGGAAACTTAACTATAGCTAAAGTAATAATGGCATTTTAAAGACTGTTTATAGATGGAATATTCACTGTAAAATGTAAGTCTTTTGTGTTTATAAGTCTTTTTCTATGACAAACACAGTAGGCTTTTATTTTATTCCATTTTGCATTATAGACTGCTATTCAGTATAGTGTTACAATGACTATTTAGACATTGCGTGCAAGAATAAGGCACTTAAGGAAGCCATGTGATTGTAATAGTATCTTAGCTGTAATTGGATAAGTATCTGTATTTTCTTTTATATCAGGTAAAGAATCAAAGTGTCCTTCTGGAATACATTTATTGTAATTGACAGATAAGTTTCTTGTCATTGCAACACTATCTAATATTCTCAATGTCTAGTTGGATTGTTCCTCATTGTGCTCCACACATGCACGAAGCAGTACTGTATTTTTAATTTTTGGTGCTTGGATTAAGGGTGACTAGATATAACAAAAAGGATGCACCTCATAAATGTAACATGAAAATTACAAGAACACAATGACCTTTTCTACTAAAGAAAGAAGAGTTAATTTGTAAACCACACACAAAAAGAAAAATAACTGAAAGACAAAGAACAGAAGGACAGTCATTCATTTATATACTAGCTAAACACATTACATCAAATTTCTCTCTCTCTCCTGAATATCTATATTGACCAGAACTCCCATCTGTTTTCATGTTAAAGCTATAGAAAAACAAAAAAAAAAAAAAAGGAAGAAATAACCACAAAGGAAAACAGAGCTAAAAATCTGTTCAAGTTACATAACAGCAGAATGAGTTGTGTTCATGTCAGAGAAAATATTTTCCCTTGGTTTGTGGATCAGATTCTTCAATGGTGTTATTCACGCTGGTGTAAATGAGAATGGAATTTAATATTTAATAATTTTCAAAAACTGAATATCAACTCGTGGTCACTCTTTAGGAAAAGGTATGTTAAAAACCAGATAATTTATCCAAGGGTGAATAAAGCTATGTGGCTATCTCACTTCCAGGTCAATGATTTTTGTGGTAGCTCAGCTCAGTAGGAAAAAACAAATCCTTACCACAATAGCTTTTTGGTTATCTGGGCAAAATTAATTGGTGGTCTTAGTCTCTGGAAAGAACTCTCCACATAACACTGGGCTTGACTCTTTCTTTGACATTGCAATGTATACTCCATTAAAACCAGTGCAGACAACTCCTACTTCGTGAGTATAAAAGTGAGTATAATTCTTTCTGCTATAGAGATGGGCTGCCTGCGTAAATGAGCGGAGGGAAGCGAGGCAGATCTGTTTTTCAGTCATCGGTCCCTTTCTCTACACGCAGTTTTACATCCTCTGGAAGTGTAGAGGGGTTTTGACTGGGAAAGACCCTACGTTCGGCTGTCTGCCTGCTAGAGCTCCCATGCCCAGAAATCAGCTGGTTCAGCTCTTTATATCGGGTTTCACTTTTCAATCGGGTGCAGGCATGTTTTAACTGATCCTGGAGAATCTGTCTCTTGGGAGCGAAACGACGGCAATCTCTTCTGCACGTCTGCAGCCAGGGTGAGACCCGTGTTGACGTTCAGCACATACCCACGGGTTACGGAAGCCTAGAGGATCAATTTAAATGCTACCTTTATGGATCTAGTCCCTGGGTGACTTCTGCAATTATTTAAAAAGCTTCTGGTAAAGCAGAAACTTAAACCAAGAGCTGAATCTGCACTCAAAGTTCTGCATTTTGCTCCACCTCGTGAGCCCTCTGTTTCACAAAAAATTACATATAACCCAAACCCTCCTCTTTCTTAAAACTTTGGTGGCTCGCTATGTTTTAGGTCTACTTTGTGAGTGGCTCTCTTCACCTTAATGCTAATTTTGTAGCAAATTACCATTTCAGAGGGCATTAAAACAGGCAGTATTTTCTTTCCCTACCCTTTCATGTTTTCCTGCGCTTATTGTGAAATATGTTCAAGCTGAGAGATGAGACAGGTTCTACTGCTTAAATATGCTTATATAAAGCATACTTTACTTCTTGGGCATTATTATGTTCTTTGTACCTGTTCAGTGATACCCCAGGGTTCTCTCAGTGACAAAAAAGTCTGTGGTCTGGCAGGCTTCTGTGTGAAAAGAGTTAGGTTACTTCAAGAAAGAAAAGGTTGGGAAAGAAAAGCATATGACAAGAAAAAGCTTGTTTCATATAACTGAGTGCAAATAACCAAGGCTTTGCATGCATCTGAAAATTATCCTGGATTAAGATGAGATACACATACGTATATATATGTATATATATTCAGGACTACTGAATTCAGTATAAGTCTAAGCACAGATCTTATTCAGAAAGAGAGCATATTTTCCTGGCATTATCTACTTCCAAAACACTCTCCTCCTGGAATAAGTGTCTTAATTTGGAATTCTTTTTTAAGGTAAGCAGTCCAAATAAAGTCTACATAGGCAGAAATTATAGATACCTTTTTATGAAAATAATTTGTTCTTGTTTAGAAACAACAGAATATTATGCACTGTAGCTCAAGAAGCATTAGAGTGAGCAGTATATACAAAAGGTGAAGCAAATGTGTTTTAAGGAGGATGCTATGGGATAAGTTCAAGGACCATAAAACAAGCAAATTCATATTTATCTTTAATTGTAAGAGAAATCTAAAGATGTTAACCTTGATGCTGAAATGTATCCAGGCATTAAAACCAGTTATTGACAATTGCTGGTGCTGGGATTTAGTTGCCTAAATACAAACATCTAATGCATATATTTGTAACTATATCTATATCTGCCTACCTGTGTTACACTAATTGTGCACGGGACCTATGGGAGAACTTCTCTTTTCTGGAGCAGCAGCTGGCAGCCAGCACATGTCAAATGTCAATAGGCACCTCTGTTTAAGTGACTGAATTCCATCTTTGGTTTAATAGCAGATATTTTTATTTCTTTTTATGTAAAGGAAGCTACCTCGAAGTATTCTAAATAAGAAATTAAAGTACGTAAAGCAGTGTACTGATGTAGACTGGTTTTCTCTGGAAATAAAATACAAGTGATATTGATCTGATTTGATGAGGTCTTAGATTTCAGCAGAATAGCTGACTCCATCAGTTGCTAGTGCTACCCAAATTTCTTTGACCAGCTCTGCCATTCAGGTTCTCGCCTCTTATAGCTTCTCACACCACACGTCTGTTGTTATTTACTCTAGTATAAAGTTACAGTCAATATACACTGGAGAGCACAGTCTGGCCCAGAGCCCACAAATTACCTTGTGTATCTGCTTTTGCAGCCAGTCTTTACGCTCTCTATGGATTCAAATGGTGAAGCTGATTTACATTCAGACTTCAGTTATTTCTTGTGTGCAGATACTTTTATTTTGGAAAAACTCCACAAAATATTATTTGATACATGAAAAAAATCAACAAGCTCAAGAGGTATAATGAAAATTAGCTATGTTGAAGTATTTGGACAGCTTGAAGTAGAAGTGCTGTTAGTGTAACTTAAAAATGTGCTACATCATGGTAAATTTTCATTATAAAATAACCTACAACTCATCCAGTTGTGACAACTGCTATCCTGAAGAGCATCACAGCTGACCAGAACTGAAAGAGTTATTCACTATAACTGGAAGTTTCATCGCCAGTAAAATGAGCTCAAGAAAGAGGCACATCCATAGGCAGGTTTGCGCGTTCAGTGGAAGCTGTGCTAGGACGTGAGAAGAATGATGTGGACGGGGTGAGGGCTGAATGGGCAGGGTCAGCACCAGTCCCACACTGCAGACAAAACAGTGGGGGCACAGAGTAGAAGGAACAAGCAGAAGCGATATGTGCAGGCACAAAGCAATGACAAGGCCTTTACACATTTCCAGACCGCAGAACCCAGCATCTGGGAAGAAAACATGGAAATGGAAGAGCCTTAATGAGACTGTGATGACCGGTTGTTTACTCAACTACAGCACAAAACTCATTAGTATCAGCTGACTGCCCCTGTGGTGTACTGTGAGGGACCTCACCTAATTGCCTGAGTTCCTGGAGATGAAAGATCTCTTCCCTTGAATAAGCAATGATCTAATTAGTGCATTTCTGTGGAGCATTTCTGGTTCTATATCTTCCTCGTATTTTGGTACCATGTTATGTGGTATCCAAAGGCAACAGCATTGAACTCTTTGGATGTTTAACACATTGTGCTAGCCTTTAAAGAAAGGTTCTTCAGAGCTGGACTGCCATGGGAAATTTTAATGAATCAAGGTACAGATTTTATATTCTGCCTGCTACAAAGGTGTTCAGGAAGCTGCAAATGAAATAGATTTATAGCATAACATTTCTTTGAAAACAGTTGGACTGGCAGAGTATTGAGGGATAATCCTACAAAGAATGTGAAAGAACCAGAAAGCTAACTAAAAATGGTTTTCCCCAGTGTACTTGGCTTCTACACAATAGAAGAGTAGAAGAATTTATGAGCTATTACTTAAGAAAGTCCGTGGATGCCCTCTGCAAGACCACCTACAATGAGATTCAGTTGCGAATTCAACTGAGATTCCTCAGGTACAAAATATTATGTGTGATAAAAATGGCAAATGACTGGACTGAACAATTAGTACAGTTTATCTGGATTTAAAGTACAAGATGAATGATAACAATAAAAAGAGCGAAAGGAGAAATGTTCTTCAGGTGAAAGTGACTGGCAGGAGACACGTTATATATAGACATGAAGCTCTTTGTTAGGCTTGCTTTGTAACTCTCACCTCAGCTACTCCAGGGATGTTTTACACTCCTAGCTACACTGGTGAGTTATCTGGCCAGTCTGAGCTTCAGCTTCTTCATCTATCAAAGTAGAGAATAATACTTCTCATCTTGCTGGAGTGTTACAACTTAGAGTTCCTAAAACGCTGAGAGTTCCAAGGTGGTAAAATACATGGGAATGCAGAGGATGGTCATTATTTTAATTCTCTGTGCTGTGCATTTTTTGCCCAGAGACATATGTACCACAGGTATTTCTTTGATAAGCTTCTTTGAAGTGGTGTGCCAAAAAGCCATTCAATTTTCAAGAGATGGTTTGTGTGTGCTTTGGAGCATGCCAGAACATATCTGAAAAGCAAAATGCATTTTCCAGGTCATTTCAGATCACAGAGCATCCACACAACACATAGCTACAGTACATACACTACCTTTACACTACCAGCCCAACGGAAGTCTTTATTGCCTAACAGCAGGGGTCACATAATGAATCCTGTCCAGTCTCCATGGACAAACAGACAGGGGAATTGGCTCGTGAGGTCCAATGGACAGAGTGTGTGGCTGGCTGCAGCTGGAGCCTCTCTACAGCCCCTAGCCAGTTTGCCCATGGCTGTGGTAACTGCTCCATAGCTGGTGAGAGGCAAAGTGCCTGCAGGAGTTGAAATTGCCTGATGCCCAAATGAAATTTTGTGTGTTTTCCAAGAGGCTCTGCTCCTGCCCCTAGGATTGCCTTACACAGATACAAACCCTTACACGCCTCCCATGGCTGGGTCAGAATATCCGTCATCTTACCTCAAATTTCCTCACTCCCCCATTCAGACGCTCCCTACCAAGCCCTACTCTTGCTGAATTTGTCACAGGCAGATCTTTGCCAGCCAGGCCATTTTTAACAGATCTTCACACCTATATCAGACTAAGGAGAAGTTTCCATGTCCTGGTTCAACACTGACCTTTAGAAACCTTCCCTCGTCCCTATTTAGATGTGTAAGACATGGCTTGCATTTGTGAATGTGACTGTGATCCTCAATTGCAGGTAAGTAGTCATATTCAGAAGAGAACATGTAGAAACACAGTGAAGGTCTGGCCAGATGAGAAGTAGGCTTGAGCAGAAGAACTTGGAGAGCTTTTAAGCACAACTAAGTATGGTTCCTGTAGTAAGCAATAAATTCTGCCAACTCATTAGGAGGTGCAGCCCCATACCACTTGTCTCGTGAACTGCCTTTGAGTGCTGAGGAGAATGAACAAATGTGTAAAAGTGCTAGAGACACTGAAGCATTGCCCAGAGTGAGACTACCCAGACTTGAAAGCCTCACAGAACGGATGAGATTCTCATGCTTCATGTAGAAACAGAATATAAGCCATATTCAGCCAATATGGAGGCATGCCATCTTAGTAATTCAGTACGGTATCAAAAGCAGAGAGAATTGGGAGAAGTTTGTTTCACTTGCTCTTCATGGATTAGCCCCAAGCTATTGGTTCAATGGCAGATACATAAAATCTGTACAGCTAGAGACTGAAGTCCTTCTAACCTTGTCATTGCATGTGCTTCTTTCCATTGAGCATATAAACTGACAGTGGCTGATTAGCAGTGACTTGAGTTCACATCTCTCTTGACCATAGGTATAACAACTAAAAGGGGCCCCCAAACACAGATTTTCTGCAGAGAAGAGCGTAGGGAGAAAAGGGAGGCTACTGTGTCTTTTTTGGCATATTTGGCCAGTCACACTGCACAGTTTTATCCCTCCATCTAGCACTTTAAATATAAGGCTTATGGGATAATGCTGCCAAATGCCATTGTTTCTTTGTCAGACAGGTATTTGTAGAAATTATTTGCAGCATAGTTACTCAAGCACTGGAAAAGCTCACAAAATGTTTAGGTCTCTGCAATTAGAAATACCCAAGCATTTTTCAGCCCCTTCCATAGGGAGGCTTGGATCCAAGTGGATTATTCATGGATTATTCTCAAAGCATAAAGCTGTGCCAGAATGAACGATGGCTGAAGAAGAACAGTGAATTTCTCACAATGAATGGTGGATGTTGGTAACCCACACAGGACCGTGAGCAGCAACTGGAAAGCCCTGGCTGAGTGATGAGAATTAAAGAAAAAGCAGAAGTTCAGTCACTGTGGTATTTATTGCAGCAAACTACATCTTAAAAATTGCTGGTTATCTTGGAAATGGCTGCGGATTAGTCAGGCTGTAAAGCTGTCAGTTTTATTAAGGTATGGGCACTGAATTCATGCTTGTTTTCAGTGATGTGAGAAAAATAGAAGGCAGTCATCAAAAGTGTCTTCAAAAGGAAATGAGCTGGCTATCGTGTTGAAAATGGAGGCTTTGTCTCTTTGAATTCTGGTCTGAGAAACAAGTTTTCATATTGATTTCAGGTTTGAAGGCACAGGTGATTTATGGCTGTCAAGATTAGCCTAATTACCTGACTCATTCATGTGTCTCAGTGAATAGACTGCCAGTTTACAGGAACTGAAAACTATGTCTTTGAACCTTTACAATAAAACTGAGGAGATGAAAAAGTAAGTGTGACTTACAGGAGCAGAAATTGCTGCTCACTCCCAACTCTGGAATTTTTCTGCTGAAAATTAATTGAAAAAGTATTCTGACCGCACCAATGACATTGAAGAACAATTGCCCAAATTTGTTTGGGAAGTTTAATGACTTTGGTTTTGACAGTATAACTAATGGGATTTTGATTGTGTAGCATTCAGCACAGAAGACTCCTTCCAAGATGACTTTCCAGGAGGGAAAAGGAAGAAGTGATTAAATTATGATGTGACAGTATGCTCATACTCATCCTCAGCAGTGTCCCCAGAGTCTTTGGCTGACAAAAAGAAAGTTGTTGAGCTTAATATTAGACTTCGATCATCTTGATACCTTGCATATATTACAAAAATGTGAGGTTTTTTTCTTTCTCATACGCCATTTGGATGGCTACCTACAATCACGGCTGTCTTGAATTTGGTGGCAGCAGTTTTATCCTTTACCATAAAGCCTACCATCTCAGGTGCTTGCCTAGGAAGGAAGAAATCTCACTCTGACTTCTGAGCTGACGAGTGGTTTGAACTCATACGTCCCATATTTCGGGAGGATATGAATGTGCACCGGGAGGGCAGTGATCACAGAGCCAGAAGAAGATGAGGCATGAGGAAATGCAATTATAACCTAATGGTTTGAGTAGTTGTTAGTCTGAAACCAGATTCTCTTTAGCTGTGTTAGGTGGCTCGGTAGCTGCAATGGACGATGAATCTACCTTCCACTCATTCCAGAGTTGCAGTCTATTTCTGACGGGACCCTTGTTCTGTGCTCATTCTTGGACCCATTGGAAGACACAGCAGGTTACAAAGTGGTTTTTTTTTTTTCTTATAATGCACCATCACCCAGTGTCACATCTGCCAAACCTCTGTGCCAAAGTCTATTCTCTGTCTCTGTGGGGTTTTTTGATTTGCCAACATGTGAAGGCTCCTTTGTCTCTACTTGAGAAAGCCAAAGCCGTGATGAGTGCAGCGACTCAGCTTGAAGCCTAGGCGGACAGCTGTGGTGGAGCTTGAAGCCGAAGAGAGTTTTCAATTTAACATCAGCTATGAATCGTTCGTGACTAAAGAGGAAATAGCAAAGGAAAGGAGCTTCAGTCCCTTCACTTCATCACATAACTAGCTATTTAACTTCATTGAAGCAGAATGTTCCTGGTCTTTCACTCTGTTCAACTCTGGAAGGGCCAGCAAATCACAGTGAGCTCATCCAGCTCAGAAGTGCCACTTCTGACAAGCGATGTCCCGAGCTAGGCTTACCTCCCCAGGGATGCCAGAAGTCCAGATCTGTTTCACTCTCAGGACATGTTGCAAAGGCTCCTACTTTTTACAGACTTCAGAAAGGCACAGCAGCGATGCAGTTTGGTATTTCAGAGGGCTGTTTCACTCTGTGCTTATCACCTGTGTAGGTGAGAAAAGACTTTCGTTTTTCATAAGATTTGGCCTTTATATTTGGCTTTTTTATAAAACTGCCTACTGCTCTGCTTAAGCGTCCTCAGTGCCTTGCAAATGAAAACAGAATGAGTAAAAAAAAGCACAAAAAGCCCTCTCTTTAATAACTTAATGGAAAACAAAGAGAGTAAGGCTGATGTAATTGTATGAATGGGATCCAGGATTAAGTGACCAGAGGCTCGGGGGGTGCTGTACTGATTTCATAATGTGAATATTCTCCCAACTTTCTGCTTAAGTGTGTATCCAAAGAATTTTGGGGATATATCTCAAAAAATAAAGTGTATCTTTTCCACCAACCATAAGCAGTGTGAACTCCAGTATTTGAGTGAATGACATCACATTTCAGCTTGGACCCAATTATAAACTTCAAAGACCCTTCAAAGATCCTGAAATCTGTGTTAAGACAAAATCCCTATTTGAAGTTGGTTCCTATAGGGAATTGGAGGATATTTATATTCCAAAACCCACACTTAAATCGTAAAAGGAGTGGCCTATTTTATGCTTGAACACAGCTCATTAGAGAAATCTCTTAATGAATATTTTTCAATCATCTAACAGAAAATCAAAGCACATAGGGCATACTATAAGATTTGCATGGATTGCTAGATACTCTAGTGGACATGTGCACTGCAAATTATGTGCCATTAATAGTTTTGTGCTCATTCATAAGCATACGATTTAATAATAATTTCAGTAGTGAATTTCTGTAGTATGTATATTATGAAAGACAAAAAAATATGCATAAAAGTAACCAGCATCTCTGCTGCTCTAAAGCTGTATCTCTGAGACAGTTACATAATTAATGGTAGCATGATTTTTACATATACTAATGAATTTTCAACATCAAAATTCCTTAAATAAACTTGTTTGTTTCTCTGATTTATTGAATTTCATTATGTGAATAAAATTGCTACATAATCTGACTCCCCTTACTCTGTCATCCTGAAATTTATATCTTTTGCTTCATTGTGACTCCAGCTTCAACTAAAAAGGATGGAAGGTGATAATAGTCTGATGACTATTTGCTTGGGAGCTGGGCTCTGTAGGTTTGAATGCTCTCAAGGCAAGGGAAATAGAGAACATCCATGGATGAGTGCCTGACCAGTGGGATATTCTATATAGGGCAGCCCCAGGCATCTTTAGTGATGCTAGCTATGCATTTGTTTGAGTACTATCTATTTTAGGTGTGCTCATTGTGGGGAGGATCCTGAAGGACACCTGTATCAGAAGACATTTAGGCAAAACATTCTGAAAGCAGAGAAAAGAAAGACAAAAACATTTTTAAAAGTACTTACAGATTCAGGCTATGTCAGTTTTAGGGACAACTACATGAGCCCCAACTTTCAGAAAAAGCTGAGCTCCTGGAGGCCTCAACTCAGATACTCTGAGTCATTGTTCATATTTGGAGAATCTAGGAACTGAGACAAAACACCTCTCTGACTAGGGGCCTTTTTATGTTAGTAAGTTGGCATGTCCTCACAGGGAGTGAAACATGGGGTTTTATTGTTTGTATTGACCCTGACTTCCTATAAAGAAAGTAAAATTTCATGAAGATATGGCAAGAGAACCGAAATACACATCAGCGCATATACATATGTCTAGTGTGAACCATTACTGTTTATCTAGTTTCCCCTTACACAACTCCTGAAAGAACAGTGTTTTTTCGGGTTTGATGAAGATAAATTCAGGCTTCTGTAGAAAACAAGACCTAGATAACTGGTGAACAACTTTTTCTGCGCAATATGCACAATGGGATATATGCTGCATTTGTGGGACTGGAAGAGTATAACAAAAGTGTGTGTCCTTCCATGCACTCTTGCTGTAGGGAAGAAATAACCTGTTACCCATGCAGCCAGTACACAACAGTTAAAACACTAGTAGCAGATGATATCTTCCCTTCAAATCGATTAACTCGTGACTTCTCCTTCTCTGTTGACATTTTCCCCCGTGCCACAAGAGAGGGGGAGTGCTGCGTAGGGCCGATGGCTTGCTCCAGACAGCTGAGCAGAAGGGGCGGCGAGCACACACATGCTGCTGCCGCGCTTCCCCGTTGTGCGACCGGGAACATAAGCTGTGCCAGCAAGGATGGGACGAGTGTAGAAGAATGCTTTTTTCCTATCTCTAGCCCTCTCCTATCTCCAATCGGAAGAATAGAAACAAACATAACTGTGTTAAATATGCAGAACAAGTCTGTTTCTTCTCCTTCCATGAAATTATTACTAAAAATCTATTAAAAATGGTGTAACTTTCTACCTTTTAGGGAAAGGCAATATTCACAAAATTAATTTGGCATCTTTTCTGCTGTTTGCCTCCCCAGCAAACAAACCCAGGGAGTGTCTCACTGAATGATGTCTGGTGGAGTAGAGTGGACAAGTTGTAGGAGCGTCCCCATCAGGGGCAGATCTCCTCTGTCCCTCTTTGAAAGATCCAAATTCCTACATGAACTTCCTTGAGCCTGTCTACTCACATTCAAACCTGTTCCGAATGCTCAGCAGACTCCTCGCTCTGTGTGCAAATCCTTTCTCACTGCCTCCTCTTCCACTGCCTGATGCCACTTCTAAGTGCCACATGGTCTCCCAGTCTTGTCTTCCCACATTCTCCAAGGCCACCTCTAGTTGAACTCCTGCCTAATGATCACCCACATGCATTATCTCTTCCCCTTAGATAGTTTTATAAATGCCTACCAGGAGTAGCCTGTTGCAAGAATTATGCTCACTACACAGTTTTTAATCATAAAATGACATCTAAACCACTCTGAGTTGGGTACACCATCTGCTTACTCAGTATATTCAGTGTCTGAGCTGCTCTAGCAAATTTAGGACCTGCCTGGGGTGGGTCATTACTCAGCTACTGAGGCTGTGAGGGCAGAGAGATCACAGAGGATAAATCCACATCAGGCAGTGCAGCAGCATGTAGCATATCCAAACTGTCTGCAAATGAACTGGCTCAAAAACTGCGAGGGTTATAGCCATGTCAAAATGATGCATCATCCAAACTTGCCCCAGTGGAAAACTATTAATTTATGCTTCTGGGAGCCACGCTAATATCTCTGCAAGACAGTGCATTGTACTATTTAAATATATTCGTTTATCCAGCCCTAGCATGGGGCTGTCTACACAGCACTGCATAAATTGTACAGGTATACAGAGTAGTCTCCTTTTCAGAGCCAGCTTAGGAAAACCTAAGTTTTGTGGTTCAGAAGGTGGGAGGCCAGGGGAAGGTCACCCCTGCTGCAGGAATAGGAGATTTGGGAAAAAAGGTGTCGCACTGCAGTTGCTCCCACGTTGCAGTAACTACTGCTTCACCCACCTTGACCCCTCTCTCAGCAATAGTAGCAGCAGCAGCAAATCTAGACTGCCCTGCACTCAGCAGACAAAATCTTGGCCATTTTGCAAGCCTAGCAGTCTGCTGCTCTAGACAACTGCCTGCACAGCCCGCGTCTCAAGGTGGCTTTGCTTCTCTCTCAAAGGTCTGTTGTATCCCACATTTTTACTGCATCCCCGGGGATGGTACTGACCCAAAGGGAAGAGCAAAGCTGGCTTAGCACGCCAGATGTGCAAGCTTTATCTTTGCAAGGAGGGCAGCAGCTGGCATGCCCCCACTCCAGGCAATGATGCAGTTCTCCACTGCTCTAGGCTCAGACTGGTCTTAAAATGCACAGCATAAGCCATAGATTGTAGGCTCCATGGGGAAGAGATTGTTTCTGGCTTTTTCTGTCTTGTACTGTGCCAAGAATACTGAAGGCTTCCATAAATAAAAATGATAAATAACAATCTCCCAGAGTTTCACTGTGGCTGCCACATTCTGTGCTTGAATGTGATTTTACAGGATAATTAGTTGTGAGTGGTCTTATTTTCTTGTGGAATGAAACAGCTCTTGCAATAAAATAGAAGATAACATACGCCTAATGCTACTTCCACCCTGTCTGCAAGAAGAAAATAGAATTTGCCATTAAAAAAACAATCTCGAAAGGAACCATCACGATGTGCACGATTTAGAATAACCATGAGGTTGTGTTCACTTTGTTTCCTCTCCTCACACCACTTACTAATCCCATCTCTTATGACACATCTGAAGAGCAGGTTGTACATAGAGTGGACAGAGATTTTTCATCCTTTTGCATAGTCAGCAATATTTCCATCTCACAAAACCAAAATCACAGCTCTCAGCCCAGCAGGCTCTTGCCACTTTTGCCTTTACCCAGCAGTAAAAGAGAACTGAAAAGAGTCTTCCACTTGGGAACCCACAGGCAGACTTAGTGGGAAGCAGGGAAGCCTCAGTACCCTCCCTAACTCTCCCCTGTCTCTCCGCTTCTTGTGGGCATGGCAGGGAGTGTGAATACCCTGGCTCCAAAAGCAACCAGCAGCATGATTTATTTTGGGGAGGGAAAAGAAGGGAAAATCAGCTTTCCAGGCTTTTCAGTTCCACACCCTACGTGGAAACTGAAACTTTCAGTTTTGTTTGAAAGTGGGTTGCTTTTTTTCTGGAAATCATGAAAAATACTGGGGAGGGAAGTCGGCACTCTCTTCAGACTAGATTTTTAAAAAAATCTTTGTCTATTTTTTTTTTTATCTCTGTGCAAATCAAGATTGGCTTTGCATTTGCCTGTTAAACTAACAGGCTCTGCTCTGCAAAGAAGAGATCTTATCTTTCGCTGTCATTCTTGCAGGCACTATATAAATATGTATATTTAAGAGTTAATGCTTCTTTTCTTTATTATATTGCTGTTCCTGCCTGTCTAAATACATATGCCTATGTAAATATGTATAATACATATATAAAATACATGTATATACACAGACACATGCATATACATGTAGTGCCGCTTCAGCCAGTATAAATTCAACAAAAATTGTATGTAATGATAGAGATAGCCAAGTCTGTCCAGCTTATGTGGCCTAAAATCAGGTAACCCGAAAACCATTTTCTCCTTCCATGTAAATGTCACATTTTTTTATCTCTTTTGTTCCGTGATTTCAAGCACAAGCTGAAACTCCAAAGTTTTGGTTTGTGATTAACTTTGAAATTCCACTTCATCTCAGTTTGGAGTCAAAACCAGACTTTTTTGTTTGTTTCTGTTAAACAGGTGATCTTCTCCTCACCCCCCCTATATTTTGAAAAGTTTCTTTTACCAGAATTCTGGAAGTTAAACTTTAATTTCAAACCATATTAAGTTTGTGTTTGTGTTATTCCTACATTAATTCACAACAAAGGCAGGAGTCCAAGACAGGGTGTAGATGAGATTCTGCATCCTACCATATCATTTCATGATAACGTTTCCAGTAATAACATTTCAGTATTCTGTATTTTGAAAGACATTAACAGCAGCTCCTAATTATGGCAGATTAATGACAAAAACTTGCAGTGTCTCCTGTTATTAAAGAGTTTAATGGTTTCAGCACTTCATTTTGTTTTCTGTTGAATGCGTCGTTTCATCAGAGCATAAATGGGGAACACTCATGTGGAAAATAATAAGGGCTCTGATTCACAGTCTCTGATGGATTTAACTACAATGGCAAAAGAGGTTACTGCCTCCAGCTGTCCACTCTTTTCCTGCGGGAAAGATTAACAACCCACTGCAGAATCCGTACAGCATGCAGCCTGTCTGCTCCTCACACTCCACAGCTCCCGGCCAAGCGTACCCGTGTAAACGGCCGTCAGCGGGGGCTAACCCTCACCTCTGAAGAGGTGCTGCATTTGAAAGGGATTCTGAACCAAAGCTCTCAGGCAGGATTTTCAAATAGCACTAACTGGCAGCCGCCCTTAATGTTTACTAATATTTTCTGGGCATCTGTACTAAATGCTTAAGAGTTGCCTCTAGTTCAGCCACTTAATTCACCTGAGACCGTGAGAAGTGGGCCCATGTGAACCTCATGGGGTTCAACAAGGCCAAGTGCAAGGTCCTGCACCCGGGCTGGGACAACCCCTGGTATCAACACAGGCTGGGGGATGAAGGGATTGAGAGCAGCGCTGCGGAGAAGGACTTGGGGGTACCGGTGGATGAAAAGCTGGACATGACCCAGCAATTTGCGCTTGCAGCCCAGAAAGGCAATCACATCCTGGGCTGCATCAAAAGAAGTGTCACCAGCAGGTCAAGGGAGGGGATTCTCCCCCTCTACTCTGCTCTTGTAAGACCCCACCTGGAGTACTGCATTCAGCTCTGGGGCCCCCAACATAAGGAGGACATGGACCTGTTGGAGTGGGTCCAGAGGAGGGCCGTGAAGATGATCAGAGGGCTGGAGCACCTCTCCTATGAGGACAGGCTGAGAGAGTTGGGGTTGTTCAGCCTGGAGAAGAGAAGGCTC
>JAVJGG010000005.1:25148891-25175244 GCA_035590195.1 Aviceda cuculoides
CCCATCCCACTGGGTGGGGGGGAAGTGAGTGAGCGGCTGTGTGGTGCTTAGTTGCTGGCTGGGGTTAAACCACGACAAGGGGGAAATAACCAGACTGTGGTTTTGTATGTATTTTCTTAAAATCAAGCTGACCTCTGACATAATAATACAGAGTCAAGTCTTCTGCTGCCACAGGCAACAGCGCTGTACAGCTCTGTCCACAAACATTTCCGTCTCCTTGAGCCTTCTTCAGATTCATTACAGTTTGCCTTACTTTTGGTTCTCCAGGTGCATCGGTTGCCTGTGCAGGACTGCCACAAATATTCAGACTGTGAGAAGTGTACTCAAGCGAGGGATCCGTACTGCGGCTGGTGCGTGAGAGAGGGCAGGTGAGTGCTGCCATTGTTTTCTTGGGTGCAGGCAGTGGAATAGCTCAAACTTTGACATGTGCTGTGGGTTACCGCTCAGCGTAGTGATCCCAGCTCTTTGTACTCAGCCTTACGCTTCTGATAGTGATTTAATTTTATCACACAGACATTGATATCAATCTTCTGTGCTCACAAATAAGTCCCCGTTGACTTCTGCAGATTTGATTAGTTTGGGAAAATATATACTTTTCTGCTGGTACTGCTGGAAAATCAGGATACATCTTCTAACTGCATGTTTTATCACTCTCTGAACTGTACAGTCAAATGTTCTCCCAGAAATTAAAAGGGTACTCCCTATTTAAAATTCAGAAAATATAGCCTGTATTTTAAGTAGAGCAGGAAAGTGTCAAAAAGAACATAAAAGAAAAAACTGTTCCTTTCTGAAATAAAGTATATAGCTCAAATACTGTTTTTATATAAATGTCATCTATCAAAACATGTAGCTACACTGAACCCTCACCTAACTGTAGGAGAGCAGAAAGTGGCATTTGGCTGACTATCTGCAGAGGTTAACTGAATTAATATTCAAACACATGTAAACTAGGACAGCACTGAACAGCTCTGGAATGTCTCTTCTTTGCACTCGGCATTGATTGGAGCTGCAAGTGGAAAGAGCGGTCCTGCAGCTCTCTTTTTGACTACTAAGTTAATTAACCCCTTGGCATGAGTGGTTGGGAATTTGTGATTCTAAGTACTTGCTGTTGGAACAAAGGGGCTATTTAATTATAGTATGCAGATGAATTTCAGGCTTCTAGTTTCCTGTCTGAAAATGTGAACTATCACATTAAGTTACCTATCAGCCTGATGTGTACCATAATATGGAGCACTGCAGAGAAACTTATGCAGTGCATGCAGGTTTATGTAATACACTGTAACTCTTCCAGCCTGGGTTTAGGTTGCTGTGGATGAAACCTGGGGATTTGAACTATACACTTTAAACTCCTCCTGGTCTGCTGGGAGTTGAAAGCCATGTCATACATCATACAAAAGGCAATTTGCCCTAGATTTCCCTTTACATTTCTGATATGACCACTGACCTCAATATCTCAAAATATTAATGGTCTCTGAGAACAGGCAAACGTGAATTTTTATATTTGCTAGTATTTATTTCCAATGGGGAGAAAAAAGTGTCTTCATTTCTAATATTTTTCTCATCTGCAGCAAGTTCTGTCTCATGATCACACAGAGCACTTAATAGTGTGTTTAGGGATATGTTATATGAATGTAGACTCTGTATGTAAATGGTATATTTAAGGGTAGCGTTGACAGAACTGTGCAGCTACTACACTGTGTTAAAACCCCTGACGAATTAATAGTCTTCTGCGACAGCAGCCAGAGATCCTACAGCATTTTCTCCTGAACCTTGCACAGAATGGAAAGAATATGCATGAGACTGTCCCCACACACTTCAACAAGCTTTTGTAGCCATGTATGCAGCTTCTGCACTGCAGCATCTCTTCTTTCAGTCCTTCCTGTATCTGAGCTGGGAAAATCTCCCAGTATTTTTGGTGAGGCTGCACACCTGCTGTCATCTTCCCATAATGGTAATGGTGCCCTGGCAGAGAGACATCTTAAATAGTGGCAGGAATTAATGAAAACATTCACTATGAAAGTAACATTCTCAGTGCTGTGATTTCACAGGGGCTCTCCACAAGCCTGTGTGCTTATGTGCCCCCAGCAATACTTCTCTATTGCATTTTACTCTCATGAGTAGGGTGTCTTCTTATCATCACATATAGGTGTCTGCCATTTGACCTGCAGAAAAAACAGGCTGTGCCCACTCATTCAGGACGCTGTTATATATTTACAATGAAGATTAATCAGCTAGTTTCAGATGATCAGGCAATGGCTCCATTGCATGATGGCTCCTGTGCTAAATATTACTGCCTCTGCATGGATTTGGGTTGTCTAATCCAAGGTGGCGTCCAAAATAGTATAGGTATGTTTCCCCACTTGCTTTTGACATCTCAAACCATCAGTACTTATTCTATTAAAAATTCTCTAATAGCAACCTGAATAGCTAATATTAAAGCAAATTCCTAGTCATCTTATGTTGTAATTTCAGGCACTAATCCTGAAATTGTTGCGTAGTTCAGAGAAAGCAGAGTCCAGCTGTAATATTGCTTTACTTTGGTTTTCGTTCCTGTTTTGTCAGGTGCACAAAGAAGGCAGACTGTGGAACAGCTGATAAGGAGAACCACTGGCTGTGGAGTCCGAGTGGCACATGCATGACTATCATTAGTGCAGACCCTCTAAATATGAGCTGCAGAGCCCCTGCTAAGGTATGACAAGAAAACGACTACCAGGAAGATGAGTATCTGTATTTCTTTATGCACAGTGGAGACTAGGAATAGGATAGTGTTTTGGGTATCTCAGTCTCTGGCGTTTCTTACAGTGCTCTTTCTTGCCTGCTGTTTTTGCAGATTGCAGTTCATATTTTCTTCTAAGAAATGGTCTTTTTGACCTCTGTAAACCAAAATGATGCACTAGTATGGCTGATAAAGCACTTACACTTACTGAATATTATGAAAGTGTTGCAGAGTGTTGTATAACCCATAAAAAGTGATTGATAGGGGAGATTTCATGCTGCCCTTTCAGCTTACTTGAGCATAAACTTAAGTAAGCAGTGAAGCCATAAGCTGTTGCTTTAAAATCAGTAGTGGATTTGCCTACACAGCGAAGTCTGTCTGGGTACATGGAGAAGGTAAATTCAGCATGCAAAACGACTCTGCCAACAAAACTAAGTGTTGAGAGTGTGACCAGGGTGTCATAGCTTGCTCTAACTCCAAATGGAGCATGCCAGTGCAGACTGAGGTCTTCCTGGGGGTGCTCCACAAGTAAAATCAGTAAAATGGATTTTAATCCCTCTTAATCAGAAAGAAAGAGACTTTCATTCAAGTCACATTAATTCCATTCCTAAATGATGTAAGCAGCATTGCGTTAAGGCCATTTCTATGTTGAATAAAAATATTAGTAGAGTGTAACTAGTCCACTTAAAATCCATGCCTTTTCTTAGTTCAGATCTTGTCAACTTGTGTTGACAAGTCTCTGGTGTCTCATACCAGCATCTGAGGCCAAAATGCCTAAAACCCAAAACCAAACCCAACTTCAAATGGGCGTTTACATGCTGCCTGTAACATCATTAATGCCACTGTCTCCTCATGATTCCTTTACTCACCAAAAAATGTTGCAGCTCATAGCATAGTGGACCGGATTCAATGAGAAAGGGATGATTGTCATTTCTACTGGCAATACAAAATGGAAAAAGTTAAACTGTATAATTAACACACCTGAAGCATTAAATCAAGGACGGCATCCAAAATTTCGTTTCAATTTTTTTCCTCTTTCCTTGCTAATTTTTCCCATTTTATTTTGCTTTTAGTTTCTCACATGCATTCTGTATTGAAATTTTCCTCTTGATTAAGATCTCATCATCACTCAGAGATCTTTTTTCAGCAGTAATGATAGATCTCAGTGGGTTTCATGCATGTACATTGAGTCTTGAGGAAGCCAGTTTTTCTGTTCAGCCCTTTCAAACTCCAGCTTTTCCAGCCCATCCAGCCTTGGTTTCATTATTCACTAGTAACACCTAAGGTTAATGTAATTTTAATTAAGTGTGTCAGGATTTAAGTGTTAACCACTCTGTTTACTGTTGCTAAACTGGATGCTGAGGACAAGAATAAAAGGCTTTGGATCTGTCTGTACAGACATTTTTGTTCTGATCTAATGCATTGACAGGACAAGATGTTTTTGTAGCAGTCTAATTCAACATAGACTCAGCCTGGAAAAATTGGTAGAGGTGTAAGAAGAAAAGATTAGCAGGTGGGAAGAAATAAAAATTGAAAAGGACAACCATCTTCTATGATACTAGCAAAATATCACTGCTGGCCAAAAAAAAAAAAAGAGCAGTTGAAATTCTCTGGCCATAAATCTTACTGAGTCTTGGCTCATTTCTTTCAAATATTTTACCCTTTTAAAATTTTGTTTCCAGGTGGAACTGACTGTAAGTCCATTGCCAACTTTGACTGAGAGTGACCAGGTTTTGTGTACATTTGGTGAAACAACCCATTCCGCTCAATTAAAAGAAGGGGTTATTATCTGTGATCCCCCCGATATAATTCCTCCAACACCAAAAGGTCAAGGTAAAGAAATATTGCTACCTTCCATGTATAATAACAGGAAAAAATATAGCCTGCTGCTTCTAATGTGATGCTCTTACATGAGCTGCATACAAGTTTTTTTATCTCTTCCAGTGCCCTTTCCCCAAATAGTCTATTGCTGAACTTTGTCCATTCAAACTTTTAAAAAAAAAGTTTGCTCAAACTTTTTCCATTGCTATATTTACAAGCTGTAGCATTCCCAGTATTTCTACCAGGAACCTGAAACAGGATCTTGGCAGAGGCATAGACATGGAGCCAGAGAGGTGCTGTTCTGTGTCCCAAACAAACAAAACCCAGCTACTCTGATCTTGCCTTAATCACTCTGAATTGTGGAGCCAGAAGAGCCACATATGCACTTCAGATGGGAGGGTTTTTATCTCTGATGCCTTAATTTTGCTCTAGATAGCTGTAGTTCAGTGGCTTGTTTTCTGGTCCATGTTACAAGGCTGTCCTTTCTCTCATAAAAGCCTTCTGCCTCTTCTACTATGTGCCCTCCAGCTTCTGCAATAGTAAGTACAGTGGAAAAATAGGTGATCATATAATTAAAGGCTGTATAATTGTTCTGAACCACTGATTATGTGCTTAAGGTCTGTTGCCAACCGTAATTCTTGTGCTATTTCCTAGATAGTGCTTTATTCATGCTTTAAGTTCATACATCTTGATGCATAAACACATGGAATAAAACCAGTTACACAGCACTGTTTATTATATATCCAGTTTAAAAAAACAAACAAACAAACAAACAGAAAAAAAACAAAAAACACCAAACACCAAAACAGGTGCTTATGCAGCTTGCAGAGGTACCCCAGAGGATACCCCTTTTATATGTATCACAACAGCCATGAACTGTCAGAGAGGTACTTGGAAGCACTTTTTAAGATTCTCTTAAGGCTGAAACAGATCAAAATCCAGTTTTAGTTGCAGGAAGAGTAATGATATTAAAATCTCACTCTTAAGTTTTAAACTAGCTGGGGTGTGTCACAGTATCAGATTATGCTAAGTGTTAAAGCAGCACTTCAGTATTTAGGGCCAATTCACATTCCCTAAATATTTTGTAAAGCAGAACATAAAGTGACTGGGTTAATAAACATGACATCTTGATGTCTTCCAGCATAAAATCTGAGACTAGAAGCCTATCAGGGATGGCATTATAGTAACCAAGTCACCCAGAAATAATATGCCTCTCTGAGTTGCTTGCACATCTATCTGAATCTATCTGAAAGGATGTTCAAAAGTAATATAAAGATGCTCAGAAGCTTGGCAGTCAGTTCAGCAGAAGGCAGACGGTTATGAGCACAGGCAGTGGTTCCTGGCAGCATGTGACAAAAGGTCCTGAGCCATCCACTTGCTGTTAAGAAACCCTATTGAGTTTGGAAAAGTCCGGGTTACTTTAGTTGTGGTTGGTTTCAAAGGGAATAGGACATTTCTAGAGAGGAAGGATGCTTTTTCACAGTCCCGTTGTTAGGAAATCCCCTGGCATTCCTACCAGTCTGAAATATTCAAGGGGACCCAGTGAAGGCAAAGGTGACTTCCAGCCGAAGAGCTGATGGTCTTCCAAGAACCTGTTCAAGGAAAGCAAAGTTTGAAATTGCTCAATAGCTTGTGAAATAGCTTGTCACAAGGGCTTAATCATTTCTGCAAAAGGTATTTCAAACAGCTTCACTGAGGAATGCACCAGTTTCTGAAGATAAATTTTCCATTCTTAATTCAGTAATAATCCAGACAAGAAGTACATTTGTGGAGAAATTATGTACGGCAAACTGAAGATCACAAGTGCCTGTGGTAACTTAGCGTTGCAGGCACTGTTGGGCATTAACCTCAAAGATCACTTGCTTTAATTCACATGACAATGACAGTTTTAATCCACAAATGAAAGAAGTAATTTTACATGCAGACATATTCATATTTAAGAAAATGTTTTATTTAAAATGACTGTTCTCCTGCCAGTTTTCATCTGTGTTCAGTTATCTCCTTATTCAGTTTTCCTTGGTCTCCTAGACTCTAAAATTCTAGCATGATGATAGCACCTCCAAGAAACACTTCCATAAAACAAAGTTATTCTGTAATTTTGTTTCTTCTTTTTATCCCATCTCTGCTTTTCTTCTGACAACCACGTGCTGAAAATTTTGTAAAGCTTAAAAAGACAAAACAGAGCTTACGGCTCTAAATTATAACAGATCATGAGATCCAGAGTGTCAACAGTATAGTTAAATGTTTGCTTATGTCCTGTAAAATAATAGAAGTATTATCATTGTATCATTCAGCTCAAGAGCTAAAGAATTCAACAACCACTTAGATAATTTTTTTTCTTTTGTGATAGATCATGTTTCAGTTCCACTTCAGTTAACCTTTGGAAAGAACAAGATATTTTTTGCGTCACATACTTACCCTTTTTATGACTGTGAAGAAGCAATGAATCTTTTTGAAAATCAGCCGTAAGTGTTTCAGCTTCTTAACTTAGGTGTTTAGATCCTGTATCATGGTGTTTAAGGTAACTGGCAGCTGAGTTACTCAATCATTTCCTAATTAAGCCTTTTGCACTCTCAAAATTTGCCAGTGTCCAAATCCTTTTTCTTACATTTTAATGGAGTTTAAAAATGGTTGAAGGGCACCAGGTGAACCGGTAACAGAAAACACATGGAACAGGAATATTCATGGCCTGTATAATTAGAGGCCAGTTCATTGGGTTGCCATTTCTGTAGCTGCTAATGTATCTGCAGGTGAGCTCTGTGGACACCTGCTTACCTGCTTGTTCCCTCAAATGGCAGATTGGTGCTTTGGGTTGCAGTGCATTCGAATAGGACAGTCAGAGCTGACTCTGCCCCCATCATCTGCCCTGCTCCAGATGTTGCTGCCCCAGGGCAGGCTCAGCCAACCCAAACCCCGCTTTGTTCATCCTTATGTATGAGGGTTGATCAAGGTCATTTCCAGTCCTCTCAGACTTGATCTCAAAGTTTCTGCTAGATGCTGTGGTTTTCTGATCCTTGCTCAAATATTTAAGGGAGAAAATGGCTTTTGGGGGTTCTTGAACTGTTCTTACTGTGAAATTTTCGCTTAATATAGTAAGGACACTATAACAGATAGATCTACCCTCCATGAATAAAGATGGAATCTCATTTACTTTTTTTGTCAATAGGGGAAAAAGCCTAACGGTTTGTCATGACTACCATGTTATCTTTGTAGATGCTATTCCTGTGCAAGCAATAGGTGGAATTGCCAGTGGGACTGGAAGAGACATATCTGTGAAGAGTCCTCTTCAACACAGGATGTGATTAAACAAAATATGGTAATGTTTAAAAATAAGATTATTAGGTTTTTATTAGAACAGTTCAATATTTTCTTTGCTTTTTCTCTCATATCAGTTGATTGAATTAGGGATTTAAAAATTATTCTAAAGTTAACTGCAGAAGTGTAAGGTTGGGTTTTTTTAGTGACAGTGCGGGGGTGGGAATTTAAGGGTGTGATTGAGGAGGGGCAATGAGACTGAATAACTCCTGAAAGGATATTTTTGTTCCTTTTACTATTTTGCTTCAATGGGAGGAACAAGATTTCAAGGCTGGGAAAGATAATCACCCACAGCTTTGACATATGCTGCAGTCATTTTTAGCATGTCTAATTTGAAAGGGTGTAATCAAATCTGTCACTGTATTTTAAGCGTGAAGTTCTTCAGAACAATCATTCCATTGTCCGAAGGCCACTGAAGCTTGTTGTGATAAGACTTTTTATTTGGAATAACATATAAAATGTTTCTCTCCCCAGGAAGAAGAATGCCCACAGTTTCTAAACCCTGACCCTCCAATAATACCTATGGAGTACCGAACAAGGGTGTTTTTTGAGGGAAGACATCTGGCTTATTATCGGGTAAGCAGATTAATTCAAAGCTAGCTGTCATTTGAATTCCACTTACTTAAACTGCAGCCACACCCCTAAACTAAACCATTACTTTGTGTTCCTTGGAGATCCTGCTCATAACTGTTTTTAAAGAAGGAAAAGAGCTACACATTCAAGTTTGATATAATATAGGTTACTGTGGTAGAGTCATCACCAAGACAGAATCAGAGCTGGACAAAATATTTTAACTACTAGATGTGGAGGGGTTTTTTTTAAAGAATGTTAAGTTGGACCTACTGAAACATTTGACAATTGTTTTTCATCTAATGAAATGAGAGGAGATTTAGGAATTGTGAATGTTTCATATCTTTTTTTCTAATTAAATACTCTTTTTTTTGTTCTAGAATGACACCACTCTGTGTGCTTAATTCAGTTTTCACTTTTTGAACAAAAAAATGCACTCAGAAATTAAATGTTTCTTAGTTTGGATAAAACAATCTTTTGGGGTTTTTTTTGTGTGCGTGTGATCATCAAACCAGAAGATCAGGTATTTTCTCAGCTCTAGCAAAGACTTGTCTTTGTTAGTACTTGCTTCCAGAAAGTAAATTACAAAGCTTCTAAGAAAACAGAGTTTGACCCGAAGCTTCTAATTGTTTTATAACCTAGACAATGCATAAAATGTTATTGTTAGTTTGATAGAAACGAAGCTTAAAAAATGCTTCTTTAGGTGATAGCTCAACTATTGTTCTTAGATTCTATTGTTTGTTTTTGTGTTGTCTTTGTGTAAATGTAAATTGATGATAGATACACTGGAGGCTGCATCAATTGCTTACCAGCCATATATCAAGGGAAAGAAGGCTCATGTTTTTTCAGGTTTTATTTCATTTGCCAAATTGAAGTACTGTATAGCTTACAAAGTCCTTCTATCACCTCTGCTATGCCTGCCAAGGGATGGAAAAGGATAAACAGGTCTGGAGTGTAACAATGTAAGAAGGGTGTTCAGAGAAGGGTAAAAAGCAACCCATAAGCACTACAACCATATGAAGACCATGCTGTCTTATCACTCCACTATACACATATCAAGACCATGCTATACAAACATATGTTCAAAGATAAACATTTTTGCTTGAAGGCCTTAAAATATATGTAAACAAAGAAAAGCAATTTGCTGGATTTGGTCTGTTCTCCAAGATGCCAGGACTGGTCCCTGGTAGGATGTATGGCTGTGTGCAAGATGTGGCACACAACACTTGTCTTAAAGGCCACAGCTCCCTTTGCTAAAAATGGAAAAGTATTCCAGAGAATTTACTCACGTTTCTTTTGTTTAACATTGTGAAGAGCTGTTTTTCTGCACAAGAGGAAAATCTTTCCCTGCTCCCTTGATATAAGTGGAAGAGCCCATTCTCTCTCGAGAACAAATTCAGGGCAGATACATAATCTACATGTGCTGAATTTGACTTCTAGAGGAAGCCTTCTTGACTTTTTTTTTCCTCCAAGGAGGAGAAACAGCAGCAGGAACCCAAAAACTCCTTCATCTATTTTGTCATTCTGTGAATAAGCACTTTAATCTTTCTGAACTACTAGTGGAGAGAAGGGAACAAAGAAGCTTCTACCTTTTTTATTTTTTCTGTGAGGTATCGATTACATTTAACAAAGGCAGAGACACATCCTCTGGATTGAATGCTTTGTCATGGGTAGCAATGTTTAACAGTTTGCCTACAGACCAAACCTAGTATGCATTTATTTAACTTGGAACTGGAAAGGCTTACATGGAATTCAGGTCTCTGTAAGAAATAAGATGAATGCATAGGCCCTAGGCTGGAAAGATGCTGGAGAGCAATGAGTGTCAAATGATGTCAGAATAATTTTTCTTAGGTGAGGGCCATGTGAGAATGTCATCTCTGTCATGGGAGCAGCTCCATATATCCTGGTACAGGGGTACATTTTTAAGCCAAAATAGTAATGCCTTCAGTGCCAGGACTTGAATAGGCACACACAGTGACTCCAGCTGTATGCACAGACCTCTAAGTATATGTGAAAACAGACAAATAAGGCATGAAATAGTTAGTTCATTTGAGTCAGGGCATAACCTCCACTCAGCCTTTGGTAAACTTCTCATGGAGGGCAGCGTGGCTCAGAAGAACCTGTGGATGGATATTTTGTAGTGGATGGCTCGCAGCCCAAATGCAAAATAGCATGTGGCTTCTCATGTGGAATGATTTTGCCACAGGATATGCTAGGCATTAACGGTGTGTTTGGAGCTAGCAGTCATGCAGCTATGAGCACATTTAAGGTCTTTATCGGTTAGGACATTGGTATATATCCATTTTCCTCCTATTTTCCTTGCCTAAATTCTTGCTTAGAAAAAGCAAAAATGAATGTTCTGTTGTTGCTTTGAACTACTAGCTCTATTCTCTTGGTTTAATCTGTGCTTTCCTTAAAAGGGTGATGCACAACCTGCCTTATCATGGGTGCCTAAGTACACTAGCCAACATTGTGCATATAAGCATCTCTGTTTCTAGGTGGAGTTTAGCAGTGAAGGTTTGGGCTTACTCAGTGAGTAGGAGAGGTGGGTGGCCTCTAAAACTGCTATCGCAGAACTGAGGGTGGAAGAATATGCTCACACGTTTTATATGCACCTCTTGCATGCACTTGTGAACACTTACAGTACAATGAATAAATCTCCTTGTGAGGCCTTCCACTGGAGGGAAATAGACTAGGAGAGGAGAAGCTGTTGACTGTTTTTCTGCCTCTCCTTCCTCTGAAAGAGTTTCAGTAAGAAGGAGAAGTAAATCCAAGCTGTTGTCATTCTTTTGGGAATAGCCTCATCCAGGACAAGCAGTTGAGAGGAAAGTTTAGTACTGATAAGTCATATTGCTTGCAACTTATGAGAGGCATTCTCCAGATGAGTCCTTGAAAGATTGGCACAGTACCAGCATCAAGATAACCTTATTAGCCCCCCAAAGATTTTCATTAAAAGTAATTTCCCATTTGGATTTGTCTTTGTCATGTGTGTCTGATGTGTAACCCATTTCCTAGTGTTAGCTACATGTCTCTTCTTGCACCCAGACTGCTGAATGTGAGCTCTGTGACCTTCTGCTCAAGAGCCTGGTATAGCAACTCCCGATTTCAATTCACTCCAGGTAGCAGCTGTCACACATACTGAAGCTCCCCTCCTCTCCCAGTGCCTTCTGTTAAGCATGTTGGAAAGCCTTACGCAGCAGCAGCATAGTTGGAACACTTTTGAAAAATACATGATATTTTGAAATATGTGGAGTAGGGAAAGTGAGGCAGCGTTCCTCAGAAAAGATATTTGTAAGGTGCTTTAAAACTTGGAGTATGTAGACAGTTCTGTATGGAGTATGGAGTTCTGTAAAGCAGTATGGGCTGTAAAACTTGCTGTAAAACTTTCAGAAAAGGCTTTTCAGAGCTCAGTCAGTAGTTTATATTCTGTATGCAGCTTCTGAGAAGGAAGAAGTTCCCCTCTATAGCATAAACCTCTCAGACACTAGAATCAAGCCTTTTATGTGGTTAAAGCATGTGCTCTTCCTCAGTTCCAAACCTTGGTGGGCTCCTGTGTCCGCTGCCCAACCTGTCACAGTGAAGGTCCAATAGGAAAGGTTTCCACTGTACTAATTAGATAAACCTACTGGCCCATGTGTTACCAGTGATTCCAGCACTGAAGAAGTAGCTACAAATAAATAGGATAAAATCCTCATACATGAGGCTTAGATGACAGCAGGAGACAACTTTCTAACCCTCAGAACAGGAAAGAGGAATCAAGTAACCATTATTTTTTGCCATGTACTCCAAGACTGAAGTGGTTCTGGACAAAAGCAGGGACTAGTCCTTTACATCCACAGAAGGCATCAAAGCAAAGTTCTCATGAAGTTCAGCAAGGCCACTGGCAAGGTCCTGCACCTGGGTTGGGGCAATCCCCAATATCAATACTGTCTGGGGGATGAATGGATTGAGAGTAGCCCTGTGGAGAAGTACTTGGGGATACCGGTGGATGAAAAATTAGATATGAGCCAGCAATGCGTGCTTGCAGCCCAGAAAGCAAATGGTATCCTGGGCTGTGTAAAAAGAAGTGTGGCCAGCAGGTCGAGGGAGGTGATTCTGCCCCTCTACTCCACTCTCATGAGATCCCACCTGCAGTACTGCCTTTAGCTCTGGGGCCCCCAACATAAGAAAGACATGGACCTGCTCCAGCAGGTCCAGAGGAGGACCATGAAGATGATCAGGGGGCTGGAGCAGCTCCCCTATGAGGACAGGCTGAGAGAGTTGGGGTTGTTCAGCCTGGAGAAGAGAAGGCTCTGGGGAGACCTTACAGCAGCCTTCCAGTACCTAAAGGGGTCCTACAAGGAAGTCAGAGAGGGACTTTTTACAAGGGCATGTAGTGATAGGACAAGGGGTAATGGCTTTAGACTGAGAGAGGGTAGATTTAGACTAGATATAAGGAAGAAATTTTTTACAATGATGGTGGTGAAACATTGGAACAGGATGCCCAGAGTGGTGGTAGGTGCCCCATCCCTGGAAGTGTTCAAGGTCAGGTTGGACGGGGCTCTGAGCAACCTGATCTAGTTGAAGATGTCCCTGCTCATTGCAGGGGGTTGGACTAGGTGACCTTTAAGGTCCCTTCCAACCCAAACCATTCTATGATTCTATGATATGCTTCAGACTGTTTTAGAAAAGAGATACAGACAAATTAAATGACTAAACTAATGTTGTATGGCCAGGAAGCCACTGAACTGGGGACACAGGGACCTTTTTCAAAGTGCGTGGTAGTGCTGAATCCAGGTGATGTCGTCTGCAAGACAAGACGGTTTCCTGCCCTGAGTCTGGTAAGAAGCAGACCCCAGGGTGAATTAGGCAAAACAGGACTATTACTCCTCTGGGCTCCCACTTTGTTGTTACCCACATGGTTCCCAGAATGTTGATTTATTTGGGACAATGTTCCTGTGCTCTTGTCAGTACCTGGATAACTGAGAACTGAGGAAAAGGAGCTGTAGTGAAGAATATTTCTATGCAGCAGACCAAACAAACAAAATCATTAGAGGTTGGTTTTGTTTGTTTTTGTTTTTTTCTTCCAAGAAGGAAATAAGCTTCAGAGTAATAATATTAGCTCCAGCTCTGGAAAGGCTGAGCTTTCTGTGTGTCCAAAAGGTACACATCCAAGGCCATGCAGGGTCTGCCATGGTTTTCCCTTGGGTTCAATAAAAGGTCAGGCAACATACAAGCTTATTATATAAAATGAGCTGTTGACAAAGACTGTGCTTTCTGTTAAACCCAAATGCCTACATTAACTGTCCTCACTTGAAGAATAGTTAAATCTGTTAGACAGGATGCAGTAACGTTTGCATACTGATGGTGATAGCAAATCCTTTCTCCTCTTCAGAGTAGATAAAAGGAGGCTGCCTCCATGTGCCAGAATAAAACTGTCAGGCTGATTTCAACAGACATTCCTGTTACCTTTTGCCCTGAATCTCCCCAGCACTGTTCTAAACCATTTTGGTTGCAGGGTTTTGCCAGTACTTAGCATCTATGGCAGAACTTCCCAAGGCATTGGCGTGTTGGGAGATCTAAAATGCCCACTTGCCCCCTCCATTACAGTTTCAAGAGGATTTGCTGGGGCATTTGGAGTATGCAGAATCCACATCAAAAGAAGGTGGCTGTACATAGTGAGACATCTCCTAGACCACACACCAATTTCTACCATCCAAAGCCAGTCTATGAATATCTTTCACATAAAGCTGCAGTCCTATGTCTTGTTTTGACTGTTACTAAGTCAAGCAAATAGATTGTCCCCCTTCCTTTTCACTTGGCTGGTACAACTGCATGTATAATCGTTCCCTGACCCAGTTCAGTCAAAATGATCCAGGTTAGCTCACACACTTTAAATAGTAGGGTTTTTTTCCTAACCTGTTTCATTTTGATTGAACTGGGTTAGGGAACAATTATGTACACATAGCAGAGGGGGAGCGTGGGGAGCAGGGGGGATAACCTTCAGAGAAGGCAGTGGCAAGCAGCTGGGACTAGGAACCTTTTTGATCCAGATCAGCTGAAGGCAGATATGTGACAGAAACTGAACACTGGCACAACAGGAAATTCCTACGGGATGGGGTCTTCACCTGGTGCGAAACGTTTTAGGTCCTTTGAAGTTGGGAGCGATACATTCATTTACAGTACTGGAGATGCTGTCTCCTGTGTATTTCTGCAGGGTTGCGAAGTGTTTTACAACCATTCAGACTGGCTCTCAGTAGTGAATTGCTTTAACTGTTGGAAATATCTGCAAACAGAAAAGGTTCATCTCAGAAAAGGATCCCACCGGTGGGTCTCCGTGGGCTCACCTTTTTCACTCACTGACGAATTCTACTGACAAGGTTTCTTCACTGAAAGCAGAGATAAGCTCAGCTTTCCAGGCTGCACTATCCTTCATTAACTAAGAAAAAAAAAAAAGAAATACAATAAAGGAAGACCACACAAAACCAAGGGATTCTTCTGAAGGTTAGGGAATTCAATCCTTTAAGCTTGCTTCTTCCTTATAATTTTTTTTTTTTTCCACAAAGTCCCCAGTATGAATAAATTAAAATGGGCTGGCTAATTGTTAAAGAGGTTGCCTGTAGATTTGTGCACTGTTAGCCATGTTCTGGCCACATGATACTGGCCATGCGCTGGACACAAGGACAGAAAACCAGAAGAAATAACAGCTGAAAGCTTGTGGGTTTATGTGAATAAGTAAGCTGGTACAGCTTGGCAATTCTTTCTGTTCTTGCCTATAGAAAAGACATGTCTGATCTCTGGACGCTTGTCCACTAAGGCAAGGAGATCCTCTCCTCACTCAGTTCACTGAATGCTCTAGGCTTTACCACCTTTGAAGCATAAATTAGAAAGAGCAGAATTATAAAGAACTCTGCAACTCTTATTTGTGTAGTCAATCACTGTGGTAGAAAAATGAGAAGTAAGGCAAGCACTCTGCCCTATAGCATCTACAGCCTAATTTATGTTGTTTGATAGATGTAAAAACCAAGGATAAATAAATCATCAAGGAACTGATTGTGTGTGGGTGGAGCAGGACGGGCTGAGGTTAAGGCAAAAGAGAACAGGGTAAAGTTTTTTTTTCAAAACCCCAAACCTTCACCTGGCTGCAGTCATCTGAGTTGCTCAATTATGCTAATATCCTCGGTGTATTTAGCTTTTGGTGAGCAGGGAAAGAGTGCTGAGATGGGAGTTTTGCTGGAGCACAAAGAAGAGAAATCAAGGGGGGGGGTGTTGTTGCTCTGTAGAAGAGTGGGTGTAGAAGTGAGAGAGGGGCAATGTGAACTGCACAGATGTGGTTGGAGATAAAAGGCATAGAAAAAAAGATAAAAAATGGTTAATAAAGTTTGTGAGAGATGAGATAGAACTCTGTTGCTGTGCAGAAGGGGTTGGGGAATGTGGGACTCCTACAAAGAGTTTGTGCGATGAAGCTAATGAGGACTAGAGATAAGAGATGACGATAGTGTTAAGAGAATGAGATTAATTCCTTCATCATGAAGGAACAGCCAATAGGCAACGGTCAAAGCTACATTTCATATGGGCATTAACACAGGATTTATCTTCTGTGGGGCAGACAGGGAAGAGTAAGTTTCAAAGACTGAACTTTCAAGAGAGATTCCGCATGATGGAAGTGACAGGGATAAAAGGAGCAGGGATGGGAAAATGGAGTCTTATGGTCAAATCATGAGAACTAGAAGTGGCATCCACACCCACCTTATGCTTTCAGGATAGGAAATTATCGGGTCCTGCCCAGCTTGCTCTCCATCATTAACTGATCTCATGAATCTATACTGCTGACAGTAGGATTTTTTATTTTGTCAACAAATCCCACTCACTCATAGGGCAGAGGTGCTCAGGCATCTCAGAATAATTGTGTCCACGTTCATCATACTGCCAGGAATGGTGGAAACATAGCTGAAAGGAGTTACAGAGGTGTTTGGATCAGGCATGCTGCACTAAGGGATAATATGATCCAAAATTTCTTCCCCTGGCTTTTTCCAAAGGTCACCACAACCTCATGTTTGCAAAGCTGACAAAAGTATTTAGACTTGCACGGCCTCAGGCCCCTCCTCTAAATGCAGTCTAGATATGATTAGGTGTGCTCAGCTTATAATTATGTCTCTGATACTGACTTTCTTTTATTGATTGCCTTTGGGTGAGTCACTTAACTTCCCTACCCTTTCTGTCTTTCATGTTTAGAAACAGATAGGGTAATATTTACCTGTTTGGCTTTGAGGCATCTTTCAGAGATGAATGAGTGGCTGCTCATGAAACTCTTTGAGGATGGAAAATATTATGTATATGCTAAACAATAGTTCCCTGGGTGTGATATAACAGCCCAGTCTCACTGCTGACTATTCATATTCATTTGCACAGCATTACAATTTGGACTATTTACACACTATAGACAAGATTGTGTACAAAATGAATGCTGTAGTTTTAGTTGTTAATGCTCATGTAACTGTACACTGCTTAACTGTTTCACACTGTAAGATCTTAACTGAGCTTCTAAAATCTGTATGAAGAAAGCAAAAGGGATACATGAAACTTTCTAGGGGAAAATATGTTAGGAGGGATCTGATTTACAGACTTGTAGACATATATTATAAAGGTAAAGTCAGAGATGAGGAAGACTTCCCTAGTAAGATTTTCAGAGTTAAAATTTGTTTAACTGACATCTTTACCTAAATGAACTGACTTCAAATGGTTCTTAGAGATACTCAGATTTTTTTCTAGTCTTCTGCCTAATTATGAGGCAGAAATATTTTTTTCTTGAAAATCCTGATCCACTAAGAAAATCCCAGTTGCTTCTCCTAAGCCAGTACTCTGTTTCCAGTAGTGGCTGTGAGCAACTACCTAGGGAAGAGTGAGAACAGGACAGGCATTTGCAGTACCCTTCTCCCAGCACTCTTAGCCTCTGACCATTTTCAGTCCAGGAGGCTTCCTGAGAAGATTTTGTAGTCTGTAACAGACTACAAAGCACTTCAAGTGCTTGCTTCTCCCCTAGAGCCCAAGTAAACTTCTTGCATCTGTCACCACACTGTAAAGAACATCTTTCCCTTTCACTGAATTAGCATTGTCTCAGTGACAATCCAGACACAGCTGCACTGCTTTTCCCCATTAGCCTTGCATAAGCAAAGAGCTTTAAAAAGAGGGAGAAGGAAAAAAGCGTGAGAGGAATCCACCAGTAAGCCAGTTTTTCTGTGCATTTTTCCTTAGTTTTTCTGTTAAATTCAAGGTGGTACTCAGAGTGAGAGCATGCAACAGTTAGCCCTGAGGATGTTTGAAAAATAATTCTTGTAAAATAATTTCCTTCCTTTCCTTCTTTCCTGCCTGCCTTTTAAGAGAAATTCATATTGTGGTAAATTGTTTTGTTTGTCTTGACATTCATCACTAATCCCACATTTTATGGCATTCTAACTTCAATATAAAAATGGAATTTTGCAAATGACATGTGAATCAGGATCCATTTTGTTCACTGATCCTAAACTGAGTGAATGGAAGTTGCATAGCTTTGCAGAATTCAAAAATACAATTTCATAATCAATTAGGAAAAAAACGGTCTGGATTTATCAGTTATTTGCTGTGTTACCCTTGCACACCAGCTTCAGTAACTGAGGCAGCAACTCCTGTGCCCTATCACCCCAGAGTGAAAACAAACAAATACCCTGATAACGGCTTCCATCCTGTGTTTCCTATATGCTTTTCTTTCTGCTAATGCACTGAGTTATTAGTGCGGTACTAATGAAATCCGTTTATAGCCTGTGTTGTCCAAACAGTTGCCTGAGCTTTTCACATTCTATTCAGCTATGTGTCTATGAAATTAATGGCATGTTAATCAGAGTGATACCCACCATCTTCATGGCAAACAGCGGAGATCTAGATTGCAACTAGCCACTGTGTTTAGCCAAATCACAACAGTTGTGAAACTTCCATCTTCCTTGTCTTAATGGAAAGAAGAGAATGTGGAAAATGAAGATAAAGGGATGCCCAAAGAGCAATAGGTATCCAGAAAGGATTCTTCACTGTGTCATTGTTTTTTGCAGGAACATCTTACACATAAAATAATGTAAAAAACTGTCTCCCCAACAAAATGTGACTATCTTTTCACCAGGATAAGTCATCCGACTTGACTTCTCACAATTACAGAATTGTTTGATCATGATGTATATTGCAAAATAGGCATTTCAGTTCGTTCTTAGCCAATTCTGTTGTTCCATGGCCAGATGGGAACTTGCTTCCCACAGGTTCTGAATCCATGCCATCAAAAAAGTTATGTAAAATCCATGCTGGCTGAACCCTGTATGCCTAATTTAAGTGATTCCCTCTGACTCTGTGGGGAATATAGGCAACTTTAAGAGATGACTCAGATTGCTGATGTTAGCTATCTGTCACTCGTGTTGCAGTCTACTCCTGCTATTCTGAGGCTGGTAACTTTAATGGAGCTGTGTGATAGCAGTGGTATTTATCTTTAATGTAATAGCCTAATGATGAACGAAACTGCTCAGAAAGCAGGATGACTTAGGTGATGGGTCTGTACTCCCCCAATCTAGAGAGGATTGAGCCCTTCAGAATACCTGAATTCATGGAATTCCATGGTCTGAAAATTAGGGCATCCTCTGTCCCTCTGTCAAAGCTGAGCCCCATGCTGCTGGGAGCAAAAGCCAGCGGAAAGCGTCAAGCAAAAGCCTGGCTCTGGCCTCGTGATCACAGCACTTGCCTACGGGAAACAACCTTACTTTCAGCCTTGGTTTTGTTTCCACCCAGCAACAGTCCTCTGTAAAGCTCAGACTCTTCTTGGAAAATGCAGAACCCCAGAGGCATGAGGCAGGAGACTCCTCTCCCCACTAGGCAAGGAGATGGCTTCCCGTCACCCATGGGCTTGTGATTTTTGCTATCTTTCCAAATGAAGAGAGACCAGCACCAGTAGGTCAGGAGAAGTTAGCTGTTAGCTTTGAGCACAACTAACTTTCCAGGCTCTTGTCAGGACTTAAATGCTGCCTGTCTGAATGAACTACCAGACAGTAAAGGTGGGAAATAAGCATTCCCCTTCCAGGAACAGGTATTAGAGTGTCTAAGAGCTTTTATGTTAAAAAATGAGGCATACAGTGAAGATAGGCTCCTCCAGAGGTGGGTAGGTGATAGTGGAAAGTAGCTGGATTTAGCCAGGCTGAACCCCTTTCTCTCAGGAGTTTTGTTAGATTCCCTAATACATCTCCCTTTTATTCCTAACTGGGAGTTGAACCAGTTTATCTTAGCAAACTACATGAATTTTTATAAGTTAGAAACCCAGAATGTTTTGGTGCATTTTCCCCTTTGAGATACTTAAATGTATCTGTTTTTCAAAAAGTGTCCCTGAAGGAAGACATGCAGCCGCTGCAGATATTAGTTATCCATAAGGGATATAATTAAAACAATATCATAAAGAATGACTATGGATTGATTGAGGCCAGATACATTTTCGTGTAAAAATCTACAGCCTTGCTGCCAAATCAAATATTCATAAAGATCCATCCAAAATATTTTAATGGATTGGTATTGCAGTTCATTCTAAAGCAGCTAGAAATCCATTGCAAATCACAGAGCAGATACTACAGGGAGGAATACCATACAGCAGGTAATTATGGGAGATATATTTTAAAAGCTGCAGATTAAACAAAATTGCTGTTTTCAGTTTAGCAGAGACAACTAACCAAAACAATTGAGTTAGCAGAGAACTGAGCTGACATCCAAAACGTTACCTGTAAAGAGAAAAAAATTCAAAACTGTCAAGGATTCAAAGAAGGATTGGGGATTTTCAGCCTATTTAACTAAGAGTAGAGATACAGTAGCTCCTGCTGATTTAGTGGCATGTCTTTCAAACACTGGTGCACACAAAAGGTCCTGTTACTTTCAACGTGATTAGTCAAACTATGTAAAGTACCGCATGTTGAAAATGTCTGAAGAATCAGGGCCTTTAAGAGTCATCTGTTTGGCTGATAGGTAGTACTCAAGAGTCCATTATTGTTTTCCTTCAATCCTATTCTGGCCTCACATATGCACTGAGTGTGTGATTTATTTTAAAAGTAGTCCTTCCGATGCCAAGTTTAACTTAATCTCTGGGTAGGCAATGCTGCCAAACTAACATTAGAAATCGTGAACTAAGTCCGCTGCTAGACATGAAAATAAAGGGCTCCAAGGTAATAAATTGAGCATTGACTTAAAACCACTTTTTAATTCTGTAATCTCTTGTCAGAGTATCAAGGCTTAGGCTTACAAGCTCTTCCATAGCATGAAGATTCATCCTTTCAAGTTTTTCTTTTTCTCTAAATAAACTAGTGCTTTTTCTTCATCTTGGGAACTTAAGGCTTTCCAGGTTCAACAGATTTCTGTAGATACAGCAAAACACAAGTCGAAAAACTTTGAGGATGACTACCTTGAATACCTGATCTTTGGATTTTAGTTTTATGGTAATGTAACATTACATGGAGAAAAGCCTAGGTGCAAGCATCTAGGAGACTGCACTAGTAAAAAAAGAATCTGGAAGAAATATTGTCCTGCTTCTAATGAAGTATTTGACACAATTTCTTTTTCCAGAGAAATACAAGGCTGAAATTGCTTGAAAAGACTCTGTTTGGGGGATTTTTTTTTTCCATAAAAACAAAAGGAGTGATATATTGAAAATTTCAGACAAGTTTCAACCAAGGTCTTTGTTTTACATTTATTTATAGTACTCTTCTGAAACATCTTTTTTCTCTTAATTTGTCTGTATGTGAAAACTTAGACCAGTTCAGCTGTGATTGTCCTGTTGTAAGTCGAAGCCATGTTTTAGTGTTAGGCACAGGGCCATGGCTATGCTCACTGTTAGCAATCTTTCATTTTGATTAGCTTCTCTGCTTCTGAAGGCAGCGGTTGTTTAGGTGAGCTTAGCAAACAAGTATGCTAAGCAGATCTTAGTGATTATTCTGTGAGCTGACATTTGGCTGACAATAAATGAGACTGAGTAACAATTTAGCAATGACTGAAATTAAAACCATGCCTGAAGAATATCTTGAATGTGCATTTCCATTACCTTTGTATTTTCTGTTACCTTTGTCATGAGATTTTCAACACCCTTAATAACTTTGGAGACTTTGTGTGCATGCAATGCTTGAAGGTCACTACCGTGAAATCAATCATTTGAATTTTCTTGGAACTCTTCTGCGTAGAAGTTCAATACATTTGTAGCTGTACCTGTAACATTAAAACGCTTCTGTTACAGAAAAAAAGCTGTACCCTTCGTCTGTTTGTATGGTCTGAAGATATTTAAGTGCCTTTTCCTGAAAGGATTGGCCCTTTCCATGTAAAATACTTAACTATTATAGAGTTTTTAGTGGAAGTATCTACCATTCCTGATGGCATTCAGCCTGATTAACAACTGAAGAGGAAGCTTATTTTTTTCATTTTTTAAGTCCTTGTGAGGTCTCTTTCAGAAGCCCTCATTACACCTTTGTATGCACCCCCACTTGTAGGCAGTTGAAGGTAATTCTCAGAAGGCAAAGCCAACATACATGCAAAGGGTCCATCTTCTTGGACAGAATCATGGATGATTTCCAGAGAAGATATAACTTCATATCTCATGTAGTACAGTTTCTGATTTTCATGTTTTATTATATAACTATGGCTTTTAAAAATATCTTATTATTTCAAATGTGCTTCCTGATTAGAAGTCTTGTTGCTATGCCTTGCGAGACGCTCACTATATGACACTCTTAAGATTCAGCTGGACAGGGTGCTGGGCCATCTTGTCTAGACTGAGCTTTTGCCAAGAAAGGTTGGACCAGATGATCCTTGAGATCATTTCCAACCTGGTATTCTGATTCTAAAGCTATTGCAACATTGCCCAGCAGTTTTTGATCCTGTTGTTTCACTGCTAGTGATGGTTTCCTTCACCAGTTCAGAACTTACATTTTGAACATTATTACCCGAAAATTTTATGGAGAGTTTAAATGAATGAGCTTTTGAGTCCCTGGCTTGAACTTTCCTTTCATAGTGAGCATCCCAAAGAAGACCAAAGGGACTTCTAAATACAAAAGGCAGTGTTTATTATACAACTGATCTAATTTACTACACAGGGAAAATACAAAATGAATAGGTCAAGGAGAACAGGAGAGAGGAAGTGGGATTTATATCCAATTCTCCTCCTACCCATGGTGTTCCTGCAGGCAAGTCCTTGCTTCCAGGTTTGGTTTTAGCCGAGTCAGCAACTTTCTGAGTTGCAACAGCTCTTCCCGGGAAGGTCTTCCCATGCCTTCTGAGACTGGCTGCCTGCTCCCAGCTCTTGAATCAGCCTCTGCACAAACTTTATGCTGTTTCTCTTCTGCCATGTGCTGCTGTCTGGAGCCTTCAGTGTTCATATGTGTAAAAATTGTGCAATGATGTTTACTGGAAAAAAAAAAGGGTAAACTTCATATTGAAGGAGGGTTTTGTGCTTCCTGAATGTTCTTTGTTAATTTTTCAGCTTGCTTTTTGGTCTCTATTCAGAGGAAAGATAGGAGGAAAAAGCAGTAACCTCTGAGAAGGAAAGGTCCAGATGGCAATAGGGAATGAATAGGTTTTTATTCCCCTTTCCCCACAGTAGAAATCCCGCCTAAGCAGGAAGATGTGTGAATGGCTGTTTTCATTAGAGGTGAAATATTTAAATCGAAGTTATCATCCACAAGTTTTATGGAAGAGTAGGTGAGGAATTCAGATCAAACCAGAAGAAAAATGAACTGAGGTGAAGCTCATGAATTTGAGGGGAATTAGATTTCTCATCCTTGCTTAGTTCAGGTTATCCACGAGTTTAGCTGTGGAGTCTTACAATCAGCAGCAGTTTGCATTCTTGAAATACAGTTTTCTTCTTTTTAATCAAACATATTTGAACTTATGTCATTTTAGTACTTTAGAAGTGGAGGGA
The DNA here is from genome assembly GCA_035590195.1 of Aviceda cuculoides. Lineage (NCBI taxonomy): Eukaryota > Metazoa > Chordata > Aves > Accipitriformes > Accipitridae > Aviceda > Aviceda cuculoides. Next base: position 25,172,246 of record JAVJGG010000005.1, read on the forward strand.
ACTTCACCTCAACTTTCCCACTGTCCCATTCCTCAGTGTTCACTGCCACTACCAGCCAGCATGGTCCCTGTGGGAGCTAAGCCTTCGGGGCTGCCCTCATCACAGGCTGAGTCCAGAAGCACTTCGAGTCAGGGGCTCTAACCTGTGGAGAAAGGAACTCGAATTAATTATAGAAAATGTTTCAGAATAATTTAATATGCCTGGAGACAGAGACTACAGGTCAAGAGAAGAAGATGCTTCTTGGGCTGGACCTCTTTCCCCAGAGGGCTTTGCAGGACTAAGGGGGGACTAATGGCCTCCGCCATTCTAAAAGTAAAATGTTATTGCTGTTGCTTTTACTAATAGCATGATAATTATAAAAAACGTTCTAGTACACAAGGAGATTTCCATTCAGTGAAGTCTCCTTGAAGATACTGAATGTTAGTGTGGCTGTAGAGGTCTCTTTGTATCTCTGTGTTTAGCGTAAAACTAAAACTACTGGGTTTGTAGCTAAAGCTAAGCTACCTTGCGCAGCTGAAGGATTTGAAGGGCTAAAGGAGTGCTATTGTCTAAATCACATTCTGGTTTAGTGCCCCTCAGCAATTGATAGGAGTTTACTCTTTCCTCTTCAACCATTTTTGTGGCCTCTTTTAACTCTCTGGCACTAGTTTCTTTAACACTTAACTCTCAGAAGTAAGTATTTCTGCTGTAAGAAGGAAGGCTTTCTCTCCCACTGCCTTTGAGCAATAACCACAGCTCGCACTGTCCTTCTTCCTGGTGCTTGCTGGCATGTTTGTGAGGGGGTTTCTGCCGTAGGTTAAGACAGTTTAGGGTTGGGATTTAGCTTGAGATTAAGACAGGTAAATTTTTTAAATGTCTACATCCATGTTCAGTTGGCTAACCATAAATACCTAGTGTCATGCATGTCCCTAGACTAAGCCACCTGCCCTCCAGTTGCCAATCTGGAAGGACGTGGGTCTCCCTTAGATCTTGCAACGGACATGCAAGCTCCATGGAGGTACCCTAGATATCCCAGGGCATCTGAGGTCTTAGCTGGTACCCACTGAGTCCTTGCCTAGGTCTCTCCTGACTGCAGAGGGGGTTCAGACACCCTGTCAAGGGCTCACCTTTAAACTCCAACACTGGAGACAAGAACCTATAGGAGTCTGAACTGAAACATACCCTATGTTGCTATGGGGTCAGGGGACTGACCTGGATTAAAACTAACCGGGGTTCTGCATAGACTGTTTTCTTGGGGGGGGGCAAGGGAGTGGTGGGGAAGGACACAACTTAGAAGGGTGGGTTTTGGTTGATTGTTTGGATTGCTTGTTTCTACTTTAGTTCTAATAAGATGGATTCCCTGATCCTGTATACTCACTCCACAGCCACACAAGGTGAAGGATGCTATAAGACAGGTGGTTATATCTGTTATTGTGGCTGACCTTCACTGTTCTGAAGTGCTCTTGGAACATCAGCCTAATTGAAAGCTTTCATGATGTAATTTTGGATCCAAAGCCCTCATATCTGAGGAGGGGATTATTACTTTTCCTAGCTTTGCTGTGTCATCTAGCACTGGGAAAAATTACAAAACTGGAAGTTCATTCACATGTTTCTGTTGTGTGAAAAAAAAATACTGAAAGGGAGTTTAACCATATTCTCTTCACTGCTTGCTAAAACTCGATCCTGTCTGCAAAGTGAAATGTAAGACTAGATTGAAACAAAATGATAACCTGAAGGTCTATGCTCATCACAACAAATGAATGAAATGCAAAAACTTTGCCAGCAGCAAGAGTGCAAACCTGTTTTTTTCAGACTGAATCACTTTTAATAATGTAGCATTATTCACAATGCTGTAAAGGTTATGCATTAAAGCTAATTTTGCACTGAGCATTCCTTAAACATACCCTTTAAGGGTATGATACGTAATAAAAAATCAGACTTGTTGCTTTCTTCCAACACCTCAATGTTTTTAATTAAATAATAATTGTAATAAGCCATTAGTAGCTGGCAATGAATCAGTTTGAAACGACCTCACTCTGTGCCTTGTCTAGTGCACTGTCTAATTGCTCCAGTTACAAAGTTACAGACCGGCTTCAAAGAAGGAATCTGATTTTGCCATGCTAACCGTTAGGTATCTGGCTCTTTGGGCAGTGTTTAATAGTCCTAACTGAATTTCATATGCAATGAATGGAGGACTAGTGGCATAGAAATCAAGATTTCTCTGATGCCAGGTAGGTGGATATCGTAGGAAAACACAAGGGGAAACTTAAGCTTGAAGTTCTGCCTCTTCAGTATCTATTAGAGACCGCAGCTGTCATATGATCTCTCTGCTGTCCCTCTCAGCACGGTTTAGTGCCTCCTTCTCCATGCCTTGCAAATATTCTAGTGGTCACAGCACTCCTGCAAGCGTGGGAAGAGACTTGTCTCTCGCCCACAGATCAAACATCCCGGGCAAGTTTGCTAACCACCAAGTTGTGGGCAAGACTGGTGTTTCCCATGCTGAGCATGGGATATGGTAAAAGGGAGCGCAAGCCCTGAGAGTCTAGTGGATTTGCTTGGGGACGGGATCCAGTGACGGGGGCACTCCTGTAGCTTATCGCTGGGCATGCACAGCAGCAAAATCTTGTGTGAAAACAGGAAAATTCAAAGCACTGAACCGTGTTTACAGAGAAATATAGCATGTAATTTGAGCAGTATTTGCACCTTATAAGCTTTTGTTCTGCTCTTCTTCCTCTATAAATGAAGTGTATAATCTTGAGTGCAGAAGTATTCTACCGCAAGGCAGAAGTTGTAGAGAAACAGTAAAGGTGCCTTGATTTTTTTTCCATGTGAACAAGCTATAAATGAACCAAAAGCAGTCCCTTGACTGATACAAGCTGACTAATTCCATATGTTGCTATTGCTGTTCTTACTTCAGAGCCAATTGCCTAACGTAAGAAAGATAATCAAGGCTGAATATTAAATACCTATATCATTGAGTTCTGAAGGCAAATATTTTCAACCACATATTGTAGCTTTTA
>JAVJGG010000005.1:25175262-25191847 GCA_035590195.1 Aviceda cuculoides
GTTAGGTGCTGTACTGATAAAGGATATAGTTCCTACTCCAAAGTATTTATATGGTTTGATTATTCATGACAGATCAAGCCAAAAATCAAAAGAATGGGAAGAACAAAGGGAAGCAAGCCCAAAATATAATGTGTTAATATGTTTCTTTTTCTTTTCCTTCAGGGGTCTTACTAGTTCAGGCATTGTGCATACCTGTGTGTGTATTTTTTACATATATATATATATGTGTGTGTGTAAATAATTGAGATAAAAATAGAAGAAAAACAATGTTACGGCAAGAGGGTATGTGTCTGCACAGGGTACAACAGTAGGAAAAAGGAAAGGCAAAGCAAAATAAGAAGAAAGAGCGAGCAATGAACAAAACAAGGAAAGATTAAGGAATGATGCCAGGATGTAAGTCTGACTGTACAAAAGATGTGGCAGTAAGGGAGTGATGGGAAGAGGTCAGTTACAAGAAAGTCTGTTATGCAGAGTACTCCAATACTGGAGCCCAAAGAGATCCCAGAGGTGATTGTTAGCGGCTAAACTCAGAACAAACTGTACTCTAACAACATGACCAATATAACATACGTGGAAGGTCAAAGTAATACCACAGAGATGACATACAGGCACACAGCTGGAAGGGACCAAGCTGTGAAACCCCTCCTCTTGCTGAAGGTGTTTCACTCCCAAGTTAGTAAATGAAACAGAAGTTGAGAGTTCGCAATTTTAACACTGGTTAATTAGAGCAGAACAGGACCAGACTGACATTACAGAAGGTTATCCTAACACTGTCAACCCCATAAAGAACCAGAGGCAACAGGTGCCAGTCCTAGGGCATGGCTTCTCAATAACAGCATAGGTCCTGATGGACCCTGCATTGGCTCCCAGTGCTATTGCTCTGCTGGTTCAGTGCGTATTCTCTAAGACTTCCACATCGTAATACAGAAGAATTTACATATTCCAACAGTTACTTCTAAATTACTGATGTCAGTTTTTTTCGGCTAAATATTTATTACTTGACATATTGTTCCTAACACCACCCCTTTTGGGGCAAATATTCAGCATACTCTAGACCTTAGAAATATGCTTTTAGCCTCCCCACACTAATTATTCCAGCTCTTTATTAAATATTGAGCACAGCTGCCATATGCTACTTTTGATGATACAGTTCCCATGTGCACATAAAATGGCCATCTCTTCATTTTGTTGCCACACTTTTCTTACACAACCAAACTGCTTTTGCAGTGGAGTCAGACAGTTTGGCATGAAAATACCTGTCCTGTCAGAACAGTTCAGCACACGAAGTTCAAGTAACCAATTAATCACTGCATCTGCTTCAAACTCCCCTTAGAGGCTTGCATTGTCTGAGCCAATTGCCCTTTAAGAGTTTCTCTTTATCCCTAGGCACTTATGGCTTAATTTGATCTGAATCTAATTAGGTGCAGAAGAATGTGAAAAGCAAGTCATTAAGACAATGGAACACAATTCTCAACACTGAATTCTATAGCAGCACCCATAGCAGAATTATCTTAGGAATTTCAGAGTAGGCAAAACCGCACATGCTGTGTTACAGAGATTGTATTTTCAAAGCTAAGCATACTGCTCTAGCCATTAAGTGGGACTTCCTAATGTCTTGCTACCTGGTTGTAGAAAGCTGTTTGAAATTTGAAATCCAATGGACTTCAGACTGCAGAATGAAACAAAAACAGAATAGGTATGTATTGTGGTGTTGGGACAACTGTCCCAAATCCTGTCTAGCATTTCAAGGAAAGACATACAGAGCATCTAAGCCACAGCTTGTTGTTTGCCATAGGCCACCTTTGTAGCTGCAAAGAGCTTCCAGTTGGATCAGCATTGGGTCTGCTCCTGAAAGCATTAGAGACTGCTTACTCAGAAGAGAGTGTAGTATGCCTGACTGCCATGGCTGCTGACACATTTCTTCTTTCTTCTGCTTGTCTCTTTTATTTTTAAACCAATAATAATATGAATACCAAGGCAGGTTTTACACAAGTCCAGATATTTCCCTTACACCAGAAGTAAGCAGTACACACACCTAGGCTGATGGATACCTTGGCTAGACTCCTAGCTGCAAGTCTCTTTGTGCTGGAATGATGCCTGCAAAGTGAAAAATGCTTCTCTGTAAGCACTACTTCACAGTTTCAGATTGACTACCAAGATTTTAATCCATTCCAGGTTTTCTAAAAAACTTTTATGCACTACCTTTTCAAACTCATGTGTGGTGTCTTAATTCTAGTGACTGCTCTCCTCCTATCAGCTGCTGAGAGGGGAGAGGTAAAGGCGTCTGATTTGATAGAACTTTAGCAGAATTCATGCAACTAAAATCCCATGCAACCTTTAAAAATGTCACAGACTCATGAGCGACTAAGAATTCCAATCTCTGAACAGTCATGTTGACAATTAATAATGTTATTATCCAGTTCATTAAACTGTGCCTCTCAGCATTTGGGACAAAATGCGTATTAAGTGTCAATCAAATCCAGAGTGACACAACATTAAATTAAAAAAAATGAACATCAGATTTTAACATCTTTGTCTAAAATGCTACTCTTCATCATCAACCTCCTTCATCACAAGCCAAATGAAGTGGAAGGTGTTTCAGCATGGTCTGGAAATTAAGAGCTCCAGGCCACTTACCAAGGGTTAAGGCAAGTGTTAGTCAAGACCACCATGCCACCAAGACTCAGAAGTTCCAACTGATGTAGGGTTCAGTTAGGCCTCTCAGATGAAGTCAGTAGTTGTGATGGAGACCAAAAAGGCATATGTGTGTGGGAAGGTCTGGGGGAAGGAGTTCTAGACTTTTGATCCGATTTTATGTGAGGCTTTTGTGCCATTATTTGAATTCATATAACAGTCCTTCTTTCAGAGCTAACATTCTACCACTGATGCCAAAAGGAGCTTCATCATTAACCTCAGAGACAGTAGCAACAAATTCTAAAACCACCAAAGACAAAGACATGTGTCACTCCATGGGCTAGAGCTGACCGTGGGTTACAAAGACCTGAGAGCTGGGGCAGCCTGAGCAATACAGTGCGCTGCACGTCTTTGGAGATATGCTGAGGAAAGAGCAGGCAGCTGCCTGCTGCATTTTGAACCAGCTGAAATTTGTGAATAGTCTCCAAATGCAGAACACAGCACAATGCAGTCACTGAGCCAGGAGAGCACAGACTGGCACGTACGGCTTTGTTCCCCTCCGTATTTGAAGCATAAGAGACATTTGGTGGCTACTTTCGTTTTGTCTGTGGCTGCTGGGCTAGAGTTTGAGCTGGATGTACCCATTCTGCCTAGAAGGGAAAAACCAATGTGTGAGGCAGACCTAGTCCGGGCTTGAGTTTGCTTGCCTGGAAAGCCAGTTGTCTCACTCCAGACGCGAGTCAGAGTACGAACTGGTGTGTGGGCTCTATGCTCATGTGAGAGCTCAGGCCGTGAACTAAGATGACAGTAGTTAGCCCTACCAGAGTTGAGTCTTTTACATTTGTTTTTGTTCCTGATCCTTGTGGAAATGTTTTTTAGCCATATTCACAACTTTCTTCACCTGGGTGATGTCCATAAGATTTGAATAAAGTTGTAGAGGCCTCAAATTCATAAGCCACATTTACAAGAGATGATTTTAGGCTTGCAGTTATTTCACACTGCTGAAGCTGTTTTTACAAGAATGTCTTGAAAACACAGTTTGCAGGGTAGAGCAATATTCCATATAGATACAAAAATAGAAAAAAACCCCCATGTGTAGTCAGCCTTAGGCACGCAAAACCTCTGTAATTATTAAATAGAAAACTAGAAATTAGTTATATTATTAGAAAACTAATCATATTCTACAACTTTCCAAGATATGAAGTCAACCACTTTATATGGTGAAACATGCAATTTATTTCTAGACATGAGACTGACCTAGTTCTGCTTTCCTGATGCTGTGCATATGAGAGTCAACTTCTGTTTCAGAAATCTCGTCATTCAGTGCAGGAAGATTTTATGCTGAGTACACTGGTAAAAGCCCTAGCCTTGGTTTTCCTTTCACCCATGCTCAGTTACGTAGACTGAACTTCTTCACTGATGAGGGAGTATGAGGTCAGTTGAATGGCGGCAAACAAGAAATAAAGTGATCTCACTGTTTTGGTCCTCATATGAAGTGGGTGAACACTGCACTGTCCAGATTAGAGAGGTGAACTCTGTACATCTGGATTTACACTGCTGAGGGAAACAGCAGCCATGGAGTAGAAGATCAAGCCTAATGATGCTCTAAGGTATATGAAGAACCAAAGGCACTGGAGAGCAAAGTTTCTGACATACTGGGTATGTCTTTTGCTCTATGGCAGGGTTCAACTTCTCACTGCAAACTCTGGCCTTTCTCTTGTAAAGACATCCATGACACACCTCCTTATTGGGTCAAGACCTTCGTAACAGTCATCCCTGGCTGCAAAAGCAGTAGACGTTTGATTTTGGTATATTTGCTTTTTTTGTTTGTTTGTTTTCAGATTTGACTTTTGTGTATTTAATTCTTTTTCAGCTAGTCTGAGGGTTTTCGAGGGACTGTCCCAGAGAGATCAGGCAGTTCAGAGGGATCAGAGGGACCTGTGGGAGGTGGCTGGGGCTCCTGCTCCGGCCGGGCCCATGTAGGTACGCCGGCAGAGCCCTCTCGTGGAGATGCAATGTGGAGCAGCAGCAGGAGGGTTTTTTTCTAACCATGCAGCTTGCATAGTTTTCCTCAAAGAGCTAAACAAAGTGAAAAAAAATCCCCACTCTTCATTTGACAGGTCTACAAGCAGCATTTGGTGGTGTAACCAAATTGCTTTGGGAAGATGCTGTCTCTGACAACACTTGCTATCCTGGCAAAAGCCTGCATGCATTTGGCTTAAGATCCACAAGTTACACTGATAGAGGTTTTAGCTGTACTAAATATTGCCATCTTAGGGAGCGTGAACAAATCATCTCCTCTTTTTCACATGCTTATGCCAGCAAAACTGCTTATGTAGGTGGGAACAGGCTGATAGAGGAGTGCTTTCATTGGCAAGGTTACCATCACCAAGTATGGCAGTGTGTCTGTCCCAACAAGGAACACCGTCTTTCTCCGGGCACTGCCTGTGCTTCCCTCAGGGGGATCAGTCAGAAAAAGCTGTGATGTATGGATATTGACTCTGAACTGCAACAAACTAAAACTAAGGGCCTTAATTGCTCAGTGGAGTCTTTAGGGTAAGTCTGAACCATCAGCATTAGCTCATGAAGGTCTTTACCAGTCAGTTTCTGCAGCAGCCTCAGTACTTTTGTATGCTCTGGATCAGTAGAGTAAAACTACTTCTTGCATGAAGAAATAGCCACGGTGAATGAAAGTATAAGAGGTTTTGCAGTAGAGTTTCTGCTATACAGCAGGCAGTCCTGAAGTGTAGACTTGGTCCTAGACTGTAATCTTCTGGGTGCTTTTTACTTGCTGCCTCTCAAGGAAGAATAGCACTAATTAAATTATTGACATTTGCATTTATCACTCTCTGATTACATTTTAATACCACTTACTTTGTTCTTCATCTCACTTGGTTTAATTATCAGTTCAAGAATGTGCTGAAAAGTCAATAGCTACTTTCATCAGGACACCCCTGGTCGTTGCTAGGACTATTTTCCCTAGTATTCCTGTGGGAACTGCCAAAGCCTGCTCTCTGAACACTGCTGGATATGTTCTACAGGCTCATCTGTGTTATATTAAACATTTACTTCTTAGGAGTTTGGAAAACACCAAAGAAGCACAGGCGAATAACCTGCTGGTAGATTCCACATTAGAAGGAAAAGGTGCTACAGGACAGAGAGCTTTGTGTCCTCTGCCCTTTCATTTGCTGCCATCTTTCACTAGGACTTAGTCTTCATGATGAACGGCTCCTCTGCTAACCTATAAATCTGCCTGACGTCATGTACTTTCATCCCCTCTTTCTTAACATCAGTTCTGATCTCCCCTTCTACAGCTTGTGCAAGGCAGTTCACTTCCATGGCGCTAGCAGAAAAGAAGCCTAAAGAGACCATATGGCAGCTAAGCCTCCTCAGTCACCAGAGAAAGTGATCCCATTAAAGCTATATTCAGCTGGCACTCGTCCAGCCTTGTGAGCTGTGACAACAACGTTTCTGTGGCTGTCAAGGCAGCGGAATCAGATGTGGGGCTCGCAGCATGTCCATAGCCTGTACCTCATAGCATCTTGGGTTTGAGAGATCAGAAATGCACCGAAGAAAAAGAAACAGGCAGAAACTGATGCAGCCAATCTATTAACTGGGCTGTTAGATTGGCTCAAGAGGTTGTAATATGAAAACAAATAGAAGGCTAAGCAAGGTATAACAGAAAAAGTGAGCAGCTTCCAAACAGCCTCAGTGACAGCTAATGTTTGTATCTTGATACAGTCTCGTATCAGGGCACTGAAGAGGACCGTTAGATCTTGTGCCTTTCACTGCTACCTGTCATAGAGTTTTCTTGGCTCCTACATAGTTAGAGTTTCAGATCATCATTGATTATACAGAATAAGGGATCCTAAGAGAGCTAATACTTAGGGGGTCTTAAGACTGCAGGCAAAAATAGTCATAATTCCATGTGTGCCTACTTGTAATGTTCAATTTCCTCAGAGGAATGGAGGCCAGAGCCTATAGCACGTATTAGAAATGGAGAACAGATTCAGGTTTAACTCTATTATTCCCCAGAGGTTCTGTTTCATGCTGTGCATGCTGAATTATCCATGCTTGTGTTGTTTACCACTTCTCTAACATTCCTGATCCTGAAAGCACCTAATGTGAATGCTGCTGTCTATCACTTTCTTATTCAGCATAGTTCTGTGGATATGAGCAGAGTGTCTGCCAAAGTGTTTTTGTCAGCAGTCTCTCTCTTACTAATGTTCCGCCTCTTTGACTAAGCTTTCTAGGTTTTTTGAGTCCAGGGGCAAACATAGTGCAATGCTGAAGTAAAAAGTGAATTTGGCTCAGAGTGAACTGGGAAGTAAACCTAAAGGACACCCCCTGAGTGACCTGACTCTGTGAGTCTGAAATCTTTTCTGAAGAGCTGCTTAAACTACAAAGCAACAAAAGCATAGGAGGGAAAAAGGGTGCTAAAAAGGTGATCCCCTTGTGAGACGTTCAGGGTTGCCAACTGTATAGGCATCCTGCCTACCAGAATTGCCCAAGTAAAATAGGGGGATGTTGGAGCAATCTTCAGCTCCCCTTGGCAGAGGGCTTTCATCTAGATTCCAAGCTGGTCTGAGGTCATTTGAGTATGAATGCCCTCATTCGGGTCCTTAGACGATACAGATTTAGTCTTTTCCAGAGGTAGGGAAGCTTATTTACGTTTCTGAAGACTTCCTAATCCTACAGACACTAACCCTGTCCTGTCCCCACCTCACTCTCTGTAGGAAGAAGACTGTGTTTTGGAGGAGACTCATCCAGGAGCCACTGAGGTGTATGCCAGCAGGTCCTGTCTTAAGGGAGTTCTTAGGGAAATTTTGGTCTCTTCACAGAAGAGCAACAGTCCTCTGCCATCAGAGAAAAGAACAAGTGCATGAGGGAAAAAATAACACAGATTTTTACCCTGAATTTACCAGTAACATACTTGTCTCTGGAACAGGTGAGAGATGCTTAACAGATTGAGTTAACCACAGCTACTGAAAAACCTGTAAAAGATCCATCCCTTTCTGGATCATCGGCTAATGGCAATGTGGGATACCATAGAGTATCTCAAATAATAGCTTTTGATTTCGATTGGGCTGGGCATCTTAACCAAACCCATGGAGTTTGTTGTCTTTCTACTCCCAGGGCAGAGAACATGGGGGAGACCCTCATGTAAGCTAGTTTCATGCTTCTTTTATGTTATGTAAGGCTTGCTTAGATGGTGGATTTAAGAAGGGTGGCAGTGAGTGCTTTGTGCCCATCACTTCTTTCTGCAAGCAAGCTTAGTGGCCTAGTGACCCTCATACTGGGGTCTGAAGCCAAGGCAAAGAAAAGCGTGTACCAAATTATTTGCTTGAGTTGCAGGATCTCTGACAAAAATTAGGACTCTTTTAGGTATTACAGCTGCACTCAGGGCTGAGACCAAAGATATTTTCAATCTGATTTGTAAGGTGAGGTAACAAACAGTAAAAGAAAATATAAACAAAACAACAAAAAAAAGTGAAAGGCTCCATGGGTAAAAACACCCATTATTGTAATGCAATCATTTTAGCCACATGGACATCCCAGCATTAGCTCTGCATGTATGGGGAGTGAGGCATGAAGAGAAATTAGGAGCTGGAGGGACCGTATGAGAATGTCACAGGCAGTGAGGACAGAACACTGAGGTGACACTTTCAGAGCAGTCATGGGCCAGTCAGAAGGAGAAGGAATGAAAGGAAACATCCCAGTTACCTTTTGATTGCCAGATTGGTGGAACTTCTCTGCAAGTCTTCTTCAGGCTGTTTCAGGCTCCTTCAGGCTGTTCAGGCCTTTTAAATATACACAGCCTGATCCTGTGCATCCTGTGCAATGCAGGAGTGCCATGTTTCTCCCAGCTACTAGTTAATATCAGATATTCCCTGAAAGCTCAGTGCTTTATTCACTTGGGTTTGCTGTTTAACATAAAACATTAAATACCACAGGCTCACATGCCAGTCAATAGTTGTTGATGCTTATAGGAGTGTCCACCAACAAAGTTACCACTGTTATTATTAAAATATTTAAATTTTTAAAAATTTGAACAGAAAAATGAGGAACAATTGTCTTGCTTAATACAAAAAGTCTTAAAACCAATGAATTTTTAGGCCTACAGGTAAAATTTCTTTGCAGAAGTCCAAGGAAGGTTGCTATTATCCTATACTTTACTACTTAGAAACACAGTTCAAGGTACCATCTAGTCCTTCGTATTAAGTCCATCTACTTCTTTTTTTCCTAAAGGCCAATTTTAAAGCATAAAATGCACCTCTTGCCTTAAGCATGACATTAAGCTCATGTATAATCACAGATGACTCATTTAATTATTATGGTGATTGCTATAATTTTTGTAATACACCATGTTTAAAGCTCTAATTGGCTAAGAACTGTAGTTTAATAAAGTCCAATTTCACTATAGACAGCACTCTTAACGATGCCTGTAATTCACAGTACTGCTTCTGATTATATAATCCTTTCTTCAGTTGCCAAATCTGAAGTCTTTAAGCATATGGCCAGTCCTGATGGCTACCTAAAGCCATTATTTTTAATTTCAGTTTGAGGGGTCCAGTCATTTCCAAAAGTGAGTTCAAAAAATTGTAACGTGTCATTTTTACCTGAAAAAACTCCTGCAACCCAGTCCTTTGGGACAAGTAATTAAAATTGGAGGTTCACTCATTCTTGGGAATGTGCCCACAAAGTCCCAGTGAAAATCTGCCTACAGGTACACATAACCTTGAGAGCTAGCAAGCAGTGCTGAGTTTCCCAACATAAATGTAATCAATGTGGGCTAATTTTTTATACTAACTAAAGTTCACAGCCAGGTTTATTGTCTACACAGTGTGATAACAGTATAGGTAGGGATCCTGATGAAGTATTAACTGAGAGGAGGAGGCAGGTAAGCAATACCAAAAAGCCATCTTCTCATCCTGTAACACTGAGCAGTGCTAAGGCACTGTAGCACCCTTTCTTTCTCAGCTATATCCATTCCTGCCGGGACTACCTGTGGGAGTAAGGGTCTCTGCTAACAGGTTTAGGTAGCTGTAACTGTTTAAGTGGGTCCTCCAGCAGCGGGACAAATTCTATTCCTCTCCAATTTCATGACTCAAGTGACATGATTTATTTAATTTGTATCGATCTGGATTTGTACTGGTAGGAAGACTCTGGCCCTTACTAAGCAGAATAATAATATTATTCTGTACCTCCTTCTATCTGTGAAGCCTAAACTGCTCTGCACTATGTAGAACAATACTAACAAGACAGTTGATTAAGTACAGGTTATTATCTCCTGTGTGGGTGCACTTCTACTCTAAGACAGTGTAGGTGGGAGCCAAGGGAAGGCAAAGCTGAACACCGTGTTCAGGACTTCCCTTCCCCTGACCCCCAGACCGTCAGAAGCACACAAGCGAGCAGAACGCTCCACAGTCACCACCGAAATTATCCCTTATGCACACTGGTAATGTGCTCTTCAAAAACCTTTCTTCCCAAACCAACCCTCTTCCCTGATTTCCTCTGTTTGCAGTACGGAAAGAAAATAAGTAGAGACAGTTGCTTGGACAATTACAAATGTTAGGAGCATACTATGCAACCTCCTAATTAGTTTCATTTCCCCAGTGTGCACTCAGTAGTCCATTTAACATTGATGTTATTAGAAGCCTTTTCTATCCTATTTCTGCTGTAGTCTTTTTCAGACAAGTGTCTTCACAGTCACACAAGCTTTCTGACCCTGCCCTGTTACTACTTCCAATATTTCCGATCTTCAAACAAGTGGGACATTTTTTTCCCTCCTGGTGTATGCAGTGTTAGGATATGTGTTGCTTGAACACTCTGCAATAAAACACTTTAAGGATGTCAGGAGAACCTGCATGTGCAGCAAAAGAGGACTCTTTCATATAAAATGAGTCTGATTCAGCAGTGCTAAGAGATTTAAATAAGCCTTCAAACTCTTAATACGTGCTAAAATCAGTCCTTATGTTCACACATCAGTACAATCCAATGCTGAATGCTCAAAACTAGCCATACATGGGGTTATTTTTTCTTTGGTAGTTGAGCAATATAATGTTTGAAACCAGAAACTAGGAGAAAATTCCATAGTCTGGTGAAATTGCCTTAACTCATAAAAACTTGAGCTGAAAAAACCTGAACTAATTTCAATTGCTAAGGCCAATAGATTATGTGTATGGGGAAAATTAAAAGCTGCGTTGTTCCCTTTTAGATTATATTTGCTGTGACAGATTTTAATTATGTTAGCACTGGTGCTTTCACGGATGAATGAACCCACTGGTCTGGGGGCCAAGGTTTGTTTCCTCACCTTAGAAACCACAAATACAACAGAAGCAATTGCTTAGTGGTAATTCATATCAAAAGCAGATTGTGAGCGAAGGTCTAACCTTCATCTCTCTGAACTCTAACCCCAACCCTAAACCTAGCACGAGCCCTAGTCTTGGTCTGAGCCTCAGCCCCAAACAAGTATCTATGGCCTAGACCTTATTTTGATCACCATAGTCTGGCAACTTTCTAAACTTTGTCTCTCTCCTAACCCTAACCAGGGGTGTGGGCTAAGCCTTAGCCCAAGACCCACAGCCAGAGTTCAGTTTAAAAAGTGTGGATTTGGGGGATGAAGGGGTACGTGAGTTTACTTCTGTGCCTTTTATATTACTAAATCTGATGTTTGGGTTTTTTTGTCCGGTTGTTAAGGTTATCTATTTATGTGTCTACATAGTTCTGATTTTTCTCTGAACTGTTCTTATCTTCCAAGTTTATGTTGTCAGGAAATTGCATTAACAAAATGTTATTTTTTTGTGCCCAGATTATTAATGAAAATGTTGAAAACTCACTGCCAATGATGATCGTTAAAAGCCTCCATTACTAACCTCTCTACAGCTCAACAATTCCCTCTTCAGCACAACTCACAGTGTTCCACCCATTAGATCAGTTCCTACCCACCTTAATTAAATAATCATCTTAAGGTCATTAACCTCTTTGAGTTTTGTTTCCTTCTTGATTATGATTGTTTCCATGTTTATATCCCCATCTCCAGTGACTAGATTGTCTTTGTCCCTAGGAACAGAGGAAAACAAGTTAGAAGATGGCAAATTGTCATTCATTACAACAATTTTATTGTTTTTTTTAAACATGAGGTTGTACAAAGCTGGCTGCCCAGAGATGCTGTGGAAATTCCATCCTTGGAGATGCTCAAGAATCAATGGGACACGACCCTGGGCAACCTGCTCTGATTAGATCTGCTTTGACTTGGTGGGGCAGGGGGTAGACAGTGGATGGTGGATTAGATGACCTCTGGAAGTCCATTTCAAATGTAATTATTCCATGATTCTGTTTTTAACATCATGATCCTTACTGAAATCAGAGGTTAATGCGTCTCTAGTTGATCTTTTACTTCTATCCTTTTCTCCCATCACAGTTGTTGTACTTCTTGTTCTTCTTTATTTATATGATTGAAGTGCTTGTACTGTATTTTAAGCATATTTTTGCTTTTTTATTTTTAAATAGTGTGGAAACACAAATACAGTTATGTTGGCATCGTGTATGCATAAACCAGTACTATCTTACTAATGAAGTAACAGCGAAAGATTGATTCACAGACCCAGAACTTGAACCATCAAAATCAGAAAGAGAATAGTCATTGAAATAATAAACAGAAAAATAAGGCTTAAAGTAAAAAACTATAGAAATGAATAATCCTTATTCCATGTCATAGAAATCAAGCTTCTTCAGAAAATTGGATTTGTATCCATATGTGAGTACAATTTTTTTGCACAAAGGTACACAGAAATTCATAAAAGATGCTAAAATGCTTCTGTACAAAGCAGCAATATTTAGTTAGACCCATCCCTTGTCCCAGCCCAAGAGATAGTAAGGAAACAAGTCTTACAAAATGTTGCACTTATTAAATCCTGTAGCTTTTTTCCAGAAACTTTGACTGTCTGCAACTCCGCAGACTGCAGTTTGGAGCAGAAATGAGGTTGGTGAATACATGACTAAGCAAATGTCCTTGTAATTTTTCTTGTCATCGGAAGTACAGCATAAACTTAGGAGTTACTGAGATAGTCCGATAACCATAAATGACAGTTATTTCTATTAACATCCTGGGAAAAAGTCCCAGCACACTGCTGAGCTTTCAGGATCAGTGCTGAATACCTGAATTTGGCCCTGTCTTGTGAATCACTTACTATAATTCATTCCCCAATCAAGTTCCTCCTCTGATTGTTCCTCTTTGTGGCAAAATTATGCCTTGGAAGATTTGCACCTGAATCCCGCTGTACTTCAAGACCTACAAATAACTGTGTCATTGCCAAGTGGACTTGCTTACACAGAGATGGCTACTCTGCTGCTGTTTAGTAAACTGATGGTTTGAGATAATTGCAGCCAGCAGAAATCATCCGAGACAATGAATGAATGCTGAGAATGCAATAGAGACATTCAACTAATTTTAAAATATCAACTAGCTTTAAAAGGATTGGGCCAAAATATATTTATTGCACAAAATATCCTTCTAACTCTATTAATTAAAAAAATGGGCACATGTTTACAAAGCATTGATCCCAGCCAAGAATCAAGTCTTGGAGAAATTGAATTTTTCTTGTCACCTCTTTCTTAGATTGCACTTTAACTATGAGTGATTTCACAGCTCCGGGGAGAATTTTCTTCAAGCTGCACGACAAATTAAAAGTACTTACTAGCAGTTTCATCTTGCTACCACCTTCTAATCATATGACTTCTCCTCTAACTTTGCTCTTCAGCTTGACTTATGTCCTAGAATATTCTTTCACAACCATCATCTAGTCAAAATCTTTCCACCCTTTCAAATTCCTCTAAAAAACTATGTGACATCACAGAAAGATATTAGATGATCTCAGAAAGAACTTCAAACTATCATGAGCAGATACAGACACATGTTTAAGGTCCTTACAGAACTATAACACGTGTCATCTTTCTCATCATCTAAGTCTTTTGTTTCTGAATATATTTTTGCCCCTTTAACATAAGTTGTTAGTTTATGATCAGGCACTTGCAAAATTAATTGTGACAGAGGGACAAATGGTGAGAGTTGGATTTCTTTTGCTGCAATTCTGCTTGTTTACAAGGGATGTACAGGAAGGTGTTTTCTTGCATATAAGAAACAGGCAATTTCTTTGATTTCAAGTGCTATATCTGAACCCTCTGTCAGTTCTGGGCCAGAGAAGCTTTAATTTTTTGCTGCTTCTTGAAACCCTTTTATCCTCTGATGGATTGTACCATTGCCTTCTGCCTCAAACGCGTACGGCTATCCAGCAATGTTGTGTCCTAGCTTCTGATCAGGTCTTTTCATGACTCCATTGCCTTGAGTGGTGTCTTGAGTTGCTCCCTGTGGACAGACTTGATTGCTTGTTCCATTGACCTAACATTTCCACCATCTGCAAATTAGCCCGCTATTCTGTATTAAGCAAAAGACCCATTTCATGGAAGCTGTTAGTACCTTTCAACAGTATTTCAGACAACACATTACTCAAACTCTGCTGTTACAATTAACTTACTCAAAATGTCTCTTTACCTGATCTCAGTCACATGGCAATTTTTCCACCCTCACTAGATTATTGAAACCTCTGTAAACAGCAAGATAGATTGAATGAGTCACTCCAGTTTAATCCCTCCTGTGAAATTTTGCACTTCTATGCTAATTGTTATGAATAATTTATTTCAGCTTTCTTTGTGCCAACATCCAGTAACTGATATTTCAACAGACACTGAATTTCACTGCAAACTAAAATGAATCTGCATTGTAAAAAATCTTTCTGAATTTCTGGTAAATTAATCCAGATTCTGGTTCAGAAAAAAAACCTAAAAAAGAATGAATTATTCCCCTCATATGCTTGTAGACTGACCAAAATTTAGCAAGTAACCCAAATATGTTTTACCAGCTACTCACTTCCTTCCCTCACTTGCACTAGGGTATGTTTTCTTAGTTGTTCCAGGTAGTGTAATACCTTCATTTGCCAGTGTTTATTTAAACAGCACACTAAAGAAGGTTCATCTAACCTGACATTATTACTGGGGGCTTTATCCTGACCAAATCCTGATGTGTGCGATGACCAGCTATTGCTCAACACCTCCCAGGTTTTATTCATAACATAATCAGGCTGACATTTTTATTTCAAATGTGCCTTTCAGAATAATGGATAATTTTCTCATGCTTCATCTAATTATCCTGCAAAGACCATTACAAATCTTCATTTGTTTTGTATAGATTGGAGACCTTTTCTTTCCTCTCCTTCAGCCATTTTGTTTAATTCTGTTACATAAGTTCTAGAGTCCACGAGGATTTTTAGAAATAAGTGTACACAGCTATGTGCAAACAGTGACTGTCTTACATTCAATGGATCAGAAAGGTTTCTTGTTTTATGATATAGTTTAATAGAAAAGGTTGAAATTGGTTTTTGTCTCCCTCCCTTCCACCATCTGTTAATAACAAAAAATTATTTTAATTTTTTTTCTTTCTGGAAATAGAATATTTTTCTTCTCAAAATAAAATGCTTTTTTTTCCTCATGATGGCCTCTGTCAGAAGTCACAGCATGTTACAATGGCACTGAGAGACTGTGGTAGGCACTAAGCTGCAGTGCTGGGTGCAACCCTTTGAGTGCAACTGCACAGTAAAGTGATGGGGTGTAGAAGCTGCGGACAAGTCAGCAGAGGTACAAACACTAGAAAGGTCTCCCCAGGGGCAGCACAACCTCCTGGGGGATAGGCTGAGGGCACTTGGCCTGGCATACACCATGGGCATAACTAATCCCACTCCACATTTGCTGTCTATGGTAATTCGTGTGGTCCTGGGATGTGCTGGATAGTCCCTGTTACGGTTATAACAAGAACGTTGCTCTGAGGAGCACTAAATGACAATGTGTACCTCGGCCATTTATGGGCACAGCAAGGCTCCTAGTTACCATGGCAATCGACAAACTGCTATCAGCATAGACTTGCCAGCACTAAGCCACTGTACCTCAGGTCTGTAGGAGTTTGTCATGACCAGAAGGACATGCCCACCCAATTCTAGACCCACAAGTAGTTTTGGTCTGTGGTAGGTGTTAGCTGTGGGTAGAAGAGTGGGGTGGACTAAAAGAGGGGCTGATAGCATGCTTGTGTACAATTGTTCGCTGATGGATACAGATTGCTCCGGGCAGCTGCCACCTCTTGGCTCCTCTGGGATGGACTGCCTCTGGATGCAGGCATGTTGCTGCCTTGGATAATAGTATTGTTAATAGCCTTGACATGGTTGACAGTTTGAAACAGTGTGTTGGAGATCCTTTCGAAAAAGGAGGCTGAGAGCATGCAAATATGGCAAATCCTGTGTCTTTGGATGCATCCTTGGAGATTAGAAGCTGGAGGGCAACCAAACTCTCTTCCTCTAAGTTAATCTTTCTCAGAGCTGTGGTTGTGCACATCAAGGCTCCTCAGCCATGGGCTTTTCCCTGATGTGGACATGCTTCTCCCTACTATTAGCAACTCCTATTCTCCCCATGGACACCCAGCACAAGTGGTCGTGTAAAGCTCCAGAAGTGACAGGCAGCAGCGGAGCAATGTTCTGAGCAAGAAAAGGCCACCAGCCTCTTTGGGACTTACTTCTCTAAACTGAGAGAAGAATGACTTAAAAAACCTCTGCAGCATCACGTGCATGAGAACAGGAATATGTTGTCACTGTGAACTACACCTTTTACATGAACTGCTCCTTAAGACCCTCATAAACATTGTACTGTTGGTAGATGGAGCAAAGGTATTAGAGGTCAGGTGCCATGTGGAAAGTGAAATTCATAGAATCATAGAATGGTTTGTGTTGGAAGGGACCTTTAAAGGTCATCTAGTCCAACCCCCCTGCCACGGGCAGGGACACCTTCCACTAGACCAGGTTGCTCAAAGCTCCATCCAACCTGGCCTTGAACACTGCCAGGGATGGGG
>JAVJGG010000005.1:25192887-25275311 GCA_035590195.1 Aviceda cuculoides
CTTGGTTTGCTTTGCTTGTGTGTGCAGCTTCTGCTTTGCCTATTAAACTGTCTTTATCTCAGCCCATGAGTTTTCTCCCTTTTACCCTTCCGATTCTCTCCCCCATCCCAATGTGGTGCGAGTGAGTGAGCGGCTGCGTGGGGCTTAGTTGCCCGCTGGGTTTAGACCACGACAGATTGCCCCAACCCACGTGCAGGACCTTGCGCTTGGCCTTGTTGAACTTCATGAGATTCGCATAGTCCCACCTCTCAAGCCTGTCCCTCTGGATGGCATCCCTTCCCTCCAGCGTGTCGACCGCACCACACAGCTTGGTGTTGTTGGGAAACTTGCTGAGGGCGCAGGTGATCCCACTGTCCGTGTTGCTGACAGAGATGTTAAACAGCGCCGGTCCCAATACCGATCCCTGAGGAATGCCACTCATCACTGGTCTTTCTGAACTGCTTTAGCACGATACAGTAGCTGACATTCAAATATTAGCAGAACCTGAGATGCATTTGCTGTATCAAAATTGTGCAGTGAAGAAATTCTAACCTTTACCCTCAATTGATGTAACACTCTTGTCTGTCCCAATTTCCTGAGAAACAAGATTACTTTGCCACTTTTACTCAAGAGTGACATTTTTATTGGTATTTTAGTGATACAAAATCATAGCCCTGGAGCCCCACTTAGCTGCTATATACTTTTGTGCCCTGAAGGCTGAGTAAACTCTGAGTACAGATAAGTTATTTTAAGAAAGAGGTATATAATCACTTTCAGACCACGAAATTTTAAGGATTCTGTGGTGAGCTCTGGTGCAGCTGGTGTGAATGGAAACCTTTCTGCTGACAATAGCGTGATCCAGGCAGGACACCAACCCCGGTCTTTCTCCCACCAAGAGTTTTACCAACATGGTATCAAAACCAGTTTCTACAAAAGCCAAAGCTTCAGCAACAATTCCATGTGTGAGTTGAAACGTGACTATTAATTTTGCCTGCAAAGCTCAGCTGCAAAGTGATATGGAATAAAAAAAGATTAAAACCCTCTTTTTCCTATTGACCTTTCCCACACCAGAGATTAAAGGGCAGCCAGGCAGACAGTTGCTTTGACATTCAGCTGCACATCTCAGGGACCTGACAGTCACTGATAGGATTTCCCTTCCCTTGTTCTGCACCGCTTCATTTCCAGAAATCTCTACTCTCTCAGCTGTGCCGAGTCAAATGGTCCTGTTCTAGCTGATGGGACAGGAACAAGCTGCAGGGGGAAAAGGAGGATGGAAACCACTTAAAACAGCAGTAAAAAAGGTTTACTGATTATCACCATAAAAACACTGATCAGAAACTGGTTAGCACTTAACAGTCCTAAATAAGACACAAATAACTGTTCATGAAAAAGAAAAAAAAAATATCATCTGGTGTCTCCTTGAATTAAGGGGACACTTGCCCTCAGTATAAAATATTAGCAGGTATTCTTAATATTTAAATTAAATTCAATACTTTTAATGTTAGTATTCAAGATATGGTCAAGACTCAGATCTACCTGGCTCAAGGAATGGATTTCTGAATAACCCATGGAGGAGTCCATACCTACTGAACCAAACAGGTCTATTCATGGTTGTTCAGATGGTTTAATTACTCGGTGTTCCTGGGAACAACTGTGATCCATTTCAGGTGCTGTGCACAGTACTAACATGGGCCGGGGACTGTTCTGAAGGGGAAGTGTGGATGAGACCACCTTGGTTATGGAAGGAAAGGGGGCAGCCACTTAGTTGTGTGAATTCAAGCAGCACAACGACACTTGCTCTTGGAGTCAAAGAACGGTTCATAGCTCCCCAGGACTGCAATCTGGATATCACGGACTTAGTGCATTTCTACGTTTTATTTTCTATAACAACCATTTCTCACTTTAACACCATTTTAAATGGATTTATTAGCTGAATAAAAAGTTCATTATTTTCAGTGTTCTTTATTGCCATGTGGGTGGTGATCAAAGTGCATTTTACACAAGCAGACTGTGTTGATATAAATTCACCAGATCAGTTATCACAGAGGATTCTTGTAATGTTACTAAATACTTCTGTCAAATCCAAGCCTACCATTTTTTCTAAAGTCTCAACAACCTTACGAATGTTACTGTGCATCCTATTTGTACTGCTTTCAAGACACAAAGTTTTGCTTACTGTCATTCAGCTAGGAACTTTTTTATCCAACATTGACCATTCTAAACACACAAAATGAAAGAAATCCGACATCATCCAATTTATAATATTTATTTTCAGGTACAATAATTTTGAGCACAAAATCTCCAAATGGTCTGCATTGTCCCTGAGGGCCTTCTCACTTGCTATGAGCTATTCCAGTCATTAAGACTAGGGCTACATCTACACAGAGGAGTTTTAACAGTAGGACTCTGAAGCAACCCAGCTAAATTTAGACATTTTCCTGAGATGGCTAGATCAGGAACATCCTCATTGTATGCTCCCTTGGCAGCCAATGGAGAAAAATAGGCACCTCCAAAGGGCGGTTGAGGAGGTGGACCTTTCTCTCCATTGGCTATTGCACCCCGACACCCTTAATTACAATTAAAGTCCTAAGAGTATCTGGCATGGAACTGGACTTTGGTACCTAATGGAGCCCACACTGGAGTTATACCTAAAGGAGCTGCCTTACACATGGGCACGGAGAGTGAGAGAAAAGCTTACTCCAGAGAACCTGTCATGCTGAACCGAAAGACACTAAGCTAGCAGCTAAGCACATCAGTAGCAGTGGAGGGAGAAGTGCACTAAAGGATTAAACACATGAACCTTGATTACAAAAACATGCCTATCTTGAATGATGATCTATAGTCTTCAAACTTCTTCTGGAGATAAGTTAGTGAATCAGCCCTTTCTTATGAAATATTATAGGATGAATAATTCTATTCTTATCACGTGGCTCAGTGGTTGTAGACTTTGCCCAGGTGATAGTAGAATTATGTTTGATTTCTTCCTTTTCCTGAACAGCTTTCAATCGGGTTATTGTGTAACACAGCCCTTATCTTTAAGTTGAGTTAAAATGTCATTTAGAATGAAACTCTCTCTCTTTCCTGCCCTATCCCATGTTTCACTGGACCAGACAATAGAGTTCTATAGTCTAACAGTTACAGTATTCACCTCACAGAGAGAAGACATGATTTTCAGTCCAGTCCTTAAGTCTTTTTTATATTTAAGCTCTCCCTGAACTCCAGGACAGAAGCAAGGCTCCTTCCTTCTAAATGAGCAATCACATGACTAGATTTGAGAATCATGTTTGTTATTCCCTTTCTCTCTGTCTCATGGAAAGTGATCGAGCAGGACTTCCAGTTTCAACAAAGACATGTGAAGAGTCCCATGTCTAGGAGTTACCTCACGCAACAGTAAAGGCTGGGCACCAACTGGGTAGAAGATAGCTTTGCAGAAAAGGAACTGCAAATGCTGGTGAACAACAAGCTGAACATGAGTCAGCAGCGTTGTCCCTTTCCGTGAAGAAGTCCCAGCTGAATACTGAGTTGTATTTAGGAAGAAGATAGTGAACAGATCAAGGAAAACAGTTATTCCCCTCTATTGGCACTTGTGAGACCACATCTGGAGAACTGTGTCCAGCTTTAGGGTCCTCTGTGCAAGACAGGTGGTGATATACCAGAGCAAGTCCAGCGAAGGGCCACCAAGGTCACTGGGGGGTGGAGGGCAGGACGTAATGAGAAGAAAATGAAAGAACAGGGTTTGTTCAGTCTTAAGCAGAGAAGGGTGAAAGGACATCTAAAAGCTATCTACAAATATCTGGTTGGAAGGTATAGACAAGATGGATCCAGACCCTTTTCAAAGGTACAGTGACAATACAGGAAGCAAAGGACACAAGTTGAAAGAGGTGAAACACCAGTTAGATTTAAAGGTAAATTTTTTCACTGTGAGTATGGTCAGACACTGGAACAGGTTACCCAGGGATGTTCCAGGTTGTCCATCCTTGGTGATATTCAAAACCTGAGTTATATTCATAACTGAAAACAAGGCCCTGAGCAATGTGACCTAACTGAACCTGCTTTGAGCAGAGGGTTAGATGAGATGATGTTGAGAGATTCCTTCCAAATAAAATGTTTTATGACTCTGTGATTTTATGAACTGTGGCAAACGATTTGAAGTGCATAATAGTACCTTTTCACTCAACTCTGTGTCCATGGGTGGTATAAACTCTGGAATGTGTATGCTAGCAATCTAACTATACTAATTAAATTGGATACATTAGAAATCAAACAAAGTATCTGTGTAGCCTTTGTCTAAATTACATGGACGAAATTCAGCCAGGGGTAAGCAGATTTAAACCCACCGAGGCCACGAAAATTGTATTTGATAAAATTTGTGGGAGTAATATAAACTTATCCGGGTTTGTTCTAGTCTCTCAGTATTGTACAGAGTTGACTTCTGACTTTTTAAAATTAAATTATAAAAACCCTCCACTGTATTATGATCAGAGGCTCTATCTCACTCACTCATTTTCATGCTCTATTCTCCATCACCTCTTTACAGCTCCCTGAATTTCAGCTAGTTCTCCCACTTTTAACATTTAATATATTTTCTCATAATAATCTGTCTCTGGAATAGGCTTGTTGCTAGAGGCCATCTTGACCCCATAACCTTTTGCAAGTCAGTATAATTATTTAGTCTTCCATAGCTACTTTTTTTTTAATTGAAAAAAATATCAGTAATGAAAACAGATTTATGATATAACAGTCTTGAAACTGTATTATTTTTTATTCCTATGTTCTGCACACTCTGGCAGTAGATTTTCCAAAGCCTAAATGAGGTCCTAGGAGCAGATTGCTGGCTTCTTGGAATATAGTTTCATTTTGACGGTTTGCTGTGATGTTAAGACATGGCTATCTGAAAAGGCTGAAAATTCATCATTAAATAGGGTACAGCTGGGCACAACTTGAGACCAGTTACAAGTGGATATTTTGGGGCTTATACTGGTTTGTGCCCATAGGCTGAAGTCTGGATAAATGAAGCAAAGATGTTAACAGGATGAGGTTCAATTTCCTCTTCCCCTGAAACTATTCTTCCCCTTTTTACCTCTCTTGGCTTTATCTCTGTTCCTTCTGCTTGTGCCAAATCAACCATTCATAGAGACATGCTAAAAATCAGGTTATTAAAGTAATTTGGGTTAACTCCTCCACCCTCCCACAAATATTTTTTAGAATTTACACAGCATCTGTCATGCTGTTTCCAGTGGGATCTTGTTTACTGCTTATATAAAGAAGCATAAAATAGCATTCCTCAAAACCACCTTCCAATACCTTCCAGAAGCTCTGTCATACTGTGAGTCTGGGATTCATTCTTGGAGGAAGCAATTCCTTGCCCAAGTCTGAATAAATCTTGAGAGCTGTAAATGAGTACTGAAGTAGTCACTTTGGGCACAACTTGTGGGAGTCAGCTGAAATTTGTATTTCAGTTTTTAATACCTGCAACTGAAAATACCTGAGATTAAATTAGTTCTTCAGTGATAGCCTTTGGAAGGAAGACAGAGTCAACAGCTAACTAATACATAGTTTCAATAGCGCTTGGGCATAAGGAGCTTGTTGCAAACCTCATTTTAGTCAGATAAATGAATGGCAAAAATTGAGAAGCACTGAGCTGAAACTCTTTTAATCAGAATGTACATAGGTATTCTATTGTATTTTCTTGGGCCATTTATGCTTTCATCAGGTTGTTGTTGGTTTTTAAGCTGTTTAAATTTACTGCCTTTAGCCTGTTTGATAGCATATCCCAGTGCTTCATGGCAATAATTTTTGGGAAAAAAAAATTTCTTGTTCTGCTATTCTACCAAATTGTTATTCCTGGATAGAAACGTTTTCCATCAATTACTCATAACATGTAACTGCTAGAAATATTCTTTAACAGAGGGAGGAACCGTAGGTTGAAGAGCTAGAGGGCAATAGGCAGGAGGAATCATTGTAGTAAGGGGATTCAAAAAGGAATGAAAACATTTTTAATTATAAGAATGGGAGAAAAAAGAGTGAGGAAAAAAGAGATGGAGTCATGGAAGAGAATGCAAAAAGGGAGAATGTACTGTCAGAGGTGGGTGTGGAGGGGAACATATCAGTATTTAAGAAAGATGAAGGCCTGAGGTCTTCTCTGCTTTTGTTACATTACATCTTCTTCGTCTTTTCCTGCCTATTTCCTATTATCTGCTGCAAATTCCTCCTTACGGCTCCTCAAGTCCTGCTGTAAAGACACAAGAAATAAAATTCCTCTACACATTTTGGTATGAAAAAGATTGGAGTGATTCTCCCACTTAACAAGCATGCTCCAGCCAATCGATAGATTTAAAAGATCACTATGTTTCTGGCCCTTTGCGGTCTTTGGGGCTACATCTGTACCAGCAAAGCAGAGAGGGGAAGGGCAGCGCGCGTGAGTGCCCGTGCCGGGCGGTCACTAGCACACTCCCAGGAACAGTCTTGGGCTCTGTTAGCTACTTTCCCCCGAGGACGGCACAAGCCATTAGGGTGCTGCTGGTAAGCAGGAGACGTGAGGCCACGCTGTTTTCAGGCAAAAGTCCAGTCCTTGGAAGTGCTCTGTGCCTCGCTGCTTGCTTTCGTGGAGGAGAGGCAGCAGCCCCTGCACCTTTTATTTACTGGTTTAGACAGATGGAAGAAACTCCACAACTTCTACTCTTAGACTGTGGACACCATCTCCTTAGTGCTATGTTGACCAGATGTTGACACCTGCATTTCCTCCTTCCCTTAGAAAGCCTCTCTGTCTTGTCTGATTTCTCAAGAAAAGCACTAGATTTAAAAAAATGAATGTTTAGAGAAGTCACTGTCTTGCCTGTCTCATATCCTCTGCTCTTAGCATTTATTTCATTACAAGCTTAGTTAAGAAGCATTTTCCTCTGAACTCACAGGAAAGAAGAGAAAACAGGATGGACATACATGCTGCTGGGATACTCATATCTCACCAGGTGTCTGAGATGTCATGCCTTTGTCTAAATTTGTCATGTCTAAAATGAACACATATTCCTTTAGGAAATGGCTATTATCACTGCTTGCTCCCTCAAGCACACCAGCTTGTTTCCATACCCCTTTTCCCTGTGGAGGTTGCTTTTCTTGCCACAAGTTATGCAGTAGAGGCAGACAAATGTCGGTGCTTCATCTGCTTCAGCGTAAACCAGTGATCTCAGCTTAAACCTTCAGTGAGCCTACAGACCTTCCCCAAGCATGTGCAAGGTACCTTGAGATTCATGGGTTTTACTCAGAATAAAAATGGCATGTTCATAAATAAAAATACAGGTCTATTTGGAGGTAGGAAACTGTGATATCAAGATAAAAACGCTGTTTCTCTGCATTTACTCTGCTACCCCAAAAAGCACTACATTTCAGTTCCTAGATCATAGCGAGTAGCTGCTGGAGACATGTCTTCAAGTGCTTCTGTCAGCAAAACCTGTACAAATCCTGTCAGATCATGGCCTTTGAACATTTGCTGTTGTAGATCTCCAGGAAACCCTTCCAGGGTAGGTTCAACTGATGGCATCAATGACTTGCAGCATTTCAGGCAGCAAACAAGGCAACATTATGGGTAAAAAGAATAACTAGAGAGAACCCCCAAGAATAAATTAATAAGGTGCATCCCCATTTCCATTAATTTTACTCACAGCTGCCAAAATCGGCAGCTAATTTTTTTCTAAAAAAGAATTGTTCCAAAATTTTCTTTAATATTTTTCCCCAAAATGGTATTGGAAATGTCTTCTTTTCAGCAGCTCATAATCCCTGTGAGAGAGCTGTGTGGACAGTGACAAATACCAGTGTATGCCTAACATACTGATTCATCTGGTCATTGATATTCTTTCCTCCATCTTTCTCTTTCTGTTTCTAATCCTTATGGATGTGAACTCCATATAAAACACTGCACTCTGGCTATTTCCCTTGGCCATTCATAGTAAGATTTCAATTAAAGATAGAGAGGATCATCAGGAAAGAAGCAGAACCTATTCTGGTACTGCATGCATTGAAGTTACTAACATTAAACTGATGAAAAAATTAAGGCTGCCACTGCATTTGTTAGTATATTTGAAACAGAACTTATTTGCAGTGTATTCTTCATTGACACCTGACAGGATACCTATATAATCTAAATACATGTTGAAGAAAAATGAAGGGACATAAAAAGAGTCTTTAAAACAGTTGTTTTATGTGTCCCAACCTGTTTTGGCAACTCAGATTTCAACCTATCCAATGATTTGGCTTTCAATTGCACTTTAACTCCTATATTTTTTTTCCTGGGAAGGTTTTCTCTTTAATTCCTGATCTGGAAGTATTAGCTCCAAATGGAAAGATGAGTGTGTCACACTGTGCCCTGGGAAGGTTTTTGTGATGGCCGTCATTCACCTATCAGTAAGCAACCACTTACACTGCTCACATGCAGTAAAAACCTTGTATTTTGTCTCTGCAAGGGAGCTAAATGAGAGCTTTAATCCTCTTCTGCTTTAGTGCAACGGTGGTAGTTATTTATAGAACCGCTCTGGCGATGGGTGGGCATTGCAGATGGCTCTGTCTTACCACAGAGCTAAATTAAGTAATTTGTTTCTGAAGGGGAGGTTTATTTATTGACCTCAATAAAGTTAATCTTGCTTTCGCCTAGAGCTCAACACACAAGTATAATCCAGTGGGTTCATTTCACTTACTCTATGATTTTTCTATCTTTAAATGCCTGGGTCTGTTACACTTTACATCCTTTATGTCTTAACTTACCTCTCATTTCAGATCCCACAGCTTTAGGCGTGTCTTCAGGTGTCATTTTCTGTGAGCGTTTCGATTCAGCTGGCTGCTTGGGAGCCTGTGCTCGGCTGTAAATACGGCGTGAAGCCAAAAACCCGTGAAAGTCAGGGAAACAGCCTCGCGGCTGGACTTCTCTCACGAGAGCCTGTGGCGCTGAAACGCAGGGTGGAGGCTGGTAAAGGCGGCGCGCGGCTGGGCGTCGCTGCCGAACCCCACCGCACCGCGCCGCACCGCACCGCACCGCACCGCACCGCACCGCGCCGCGGCCGCTTTCGTGATCCCGTGCTGCGGAAGGTAAGGCCATCGCAAGGTGACATCGTGGCAGCCAGGCTTTCTCCTGCCCTGCCCAGGCAGGCAAAACCCACCTTTCCCATAGCTTCAGGATCCTGACCGGCGTCACAGCGCCCATGGCACGGCCCTGCGCACTCCTAGGGTTTCTCTTACTTACCCTGTGACCTCCAGGAACAGAAGAAAATACAAATTATTCCTGAGGCCCTATCCAGAGCTTCACAACTTCTTCTCATACAACATCATGAGCTAAAATCCATACACAAAGGCAATTAGAGAAGAAAAGAAAACCCCACTCTATTGAAATTCCTCACAGCATGTATCCCTTAACACCAAACTACAGGTAAATCACCTGGTGGGCTGACTGTAATTTTTTTGTATCAAATCTCAGGAAAGTCCGTACGACAGCATTTGAGGTGAAGTGAATAGGCCTTGATGAAACAGCAGGGTATAGCTGATGGCAGGTGTTTGTATGGTCTTGATGTGATCATGTCGGGTTCACAAACCAAGATAATGTGGTTTGCAATCAGTTACTTCTAAAGTAAATATAAAAGTGAACTTCATAACTCAACAGAACTACCTGAAGTGCTACTTTCTTTGAGAAAATAAATCTCACTAAAAACTATCACAGACTAATCTGAAGCTGTGAGATGTACCTATACCATGCAGACACTTTAGCCCCTCATCTAGTCTGCTGACAAAATAATGCGGTTATTTAGGGCCTGGAGAGATTAATTTCTAGAGGCAATCTTCTAGTCCACATCTACATATATGCATTTAAGATACTTCTGCTTTTTTTCTTCTTTTTTCTTTTGGGGGAGTTATTTGTACCAAAGATGCTAAATTCTGTAATCTTGCCTTACATATTGAACTCTTTCTTTTACTTCTGTAATAGTTTGTCAGGTCTTTTGTTCGCTATAAGAGTTAATTTAAGGCCCAATTTAAGGTTTAAAGGTGTAGTAAAAAAAATGTAGTAGTAGTAGTACTGTGATTCTTGGATCTAGTTTTACCTCATGTGCAAAATGAATCTAGTATTCTCATGGCACCCAACAGCATTTGCAGGAAATTGCATTTTGGCTTATTTTTATATTTAATTTGCAAAATAGCAGCATTACTTTTTAAATTTGGTGGTAATTCTGTGACACACTGGGCAAAATAGGATTGGAGAAATTTCAGCCCAGGAATTCTCTATATTGTCAGTAAGTTCCTTATGTCTGCCAAGAACAGGTACGATCCCCAATCCACAACATTTTTCAAAAAACCAGGAAGTTTCTAGAATAATATTCATCTGCCCATTGCAGGAGGAGAAAAGTTACTTTACAACGGTGCCTTTTTCTCTCCATTGGCTGCAAAAGGAACCTTTAGCACCTTCCTCAGCCTTAAACTCCTAACTTCTAGCAGAATAAACTAAAGCAGAAAAATCTGTTCCTAAGAGCAGAATGGCTCAGCTCTTCCATGAACCAAGAGGAATTCCGCATGTGTGCTTAAACAGAAACACATGCCTTTTGTATTTTTCTAGATTTTCGTTCTGTATTTTACCTGCCATGCGATGCACTTCACAAAAAAACCTGCAATATATTTTTTAGTTGTTAGAAATAAACATTCTCAGTCTTTGGACTGTCAGTGGTAGTTGTAGTACTGCATATGGTATCGTATATAAAAAATATACCTGTTTTTTCAAATTTAAAACTGACCAATCACTGCATTGCTACAGAAGATGCCGGCGTGGTCAGATGTGCTTTGGGTGACATACAGCAAACGATCTATCTCCATTGCATCTGTTGTCTAAGATTAATTACTAATCTTTGAGCTAATTCCAGACAGTCTTCATGCCTTCACTTAGTTTCTAAAGAAACCATGTTATATATGATTCAGTTATAAAATTGTAATATAGCTTATATATTATAATTCTTTGAATGTTTTCCTGTATTAGTGGCTTGATACTGCCATACTAGAATGACGTACTACTAGAATTTTATGCTGCATTATAAATTATAATTTCAGTTTAGTTTCTACTTAAAAATTATTTCTCTTAGTTCTAGAACAAGGGCCATAATTTTTTCCAGGTACACAGGAAGAGTTAGTTCCTATTAAGTATGCATGACGTTATTTACATGCCAGAAATGCAATGTGGACAATGAAAATAGAGAGAGGGTTTCTGAGCCTACATATTTTATTATATTAAACAGGATTTTTTCAGTTCTGAAGATCACATTTGCTCAAGATGCAGACCACCCTGACCTCTTATGCAATAGCATAAAGACATTTTTGCCAGAGGAGAAATGAATCAATGCTCTGCTTCACATATTAATTTTAGTCATACTCATGCTGCCATATAAAACACTGTGACAATCAACGTCACTTGTGTTGTGATTATTTAAGTGGAATCCACTTAACACTGCCTCTGATTTTTACACATGATCTAGCTACTGTAGTAAAAATTCCCTGAAAAGTGAAATGTTGCCTTGTTCATGTGTAATCAGCATAATTTTTCTAATAAATTTTGGAGACACATAGGTTACTTGAACACAATATGTATATACTTGAAGATATTTTAAGTTTTGTAGATTAATTAGGTGCAGAAATATGGAAGACGACAAGCAAAATATTTCAGAGGAAAACCTAAATACTAGCATTGGCTATCAGCCACGTGTGCATTTCAGCAGCTTTTCCTAATGACATTCACTACTCAAAACTACATTAAATACATCCATAGCCTGCAAAAGAAGGTAATCCTAACCCCTTTCTTCTAAAAGTCAGCATGAGGTTTGCAGTTAGTTTCAGCAGCAACGAGGAAGAGCCTGGGGAGAGCAGCATTTGCTTGGAGCTTCGGCCACAGAAGCGAGGTCTGACGCTCCAAGACTTGTCGTCCTCCACTTCTGTCAGTAAGTGAAACCCCTGGATGGGGCACAACGATAGAATGCGTCTGTCTTGCAGGAATTACCCAACCCTTCATCCCGTCTGGCCTCTAAGGATTTTGATGGTCCTGCACAATTCCCCAAAGGCCGTTTTTTGCTCACCGTTGAAAGTGTTGTGCTTGAACAGTAGAAGTAGTGCAGCTCAGAGGTGGGCAGCCTTGAGCGGGACCTTGCGCAGGGCATCGCGACTCTCTGTCACTGTCTGCTCATTGCTATTTGTTCTGATCCTCATGAGAAGGATTCTTCTGCTGAAAAGAAGGAAGCCAGGCTATCGGTTAACAGATGCGATTCCCACATTTTCTGAGTACCAAAACACGGGTAAAATGATTGTGCCTGGGAGGCATTAATTAAATTCCTGTGGTAGGTGCCATGGTTTTACCAAGTGCTTTGTTCTCTCTTTATTTATTTATTTGTTCTAAAGTTCCTAGTTAAGCCTCAAACACTTCTACAATCCTCTTGTGTATAATTACATATTAATAGATAATTCTAGAGCAAAATCCTGGTCCCACGGATTTCACTCGCAAAAATTAGGTCAATTGCCTTTATTGTCAGAAAGACAAGTTAAAACAGCCTGAGTCCTGAGCTTCTGGCCTGCCTTTAGATACGCTTTTAACATCTCAACGTGTACACTCCTTTGTTATCTTCCCCAGCATCAAGTAATAACTGAAGGTAAGCCAAGTTTTGCTATTCAGGTATGAGACCCAAGGGATACCCAGCAATCTGGAACGGACTCAGACCTGCACATCAGGGCTGCCAGAGCTCCTTGTCAGCGGATGCTTATGGAAGAAAACTTGAGAAAGGAGGCAAGAGAGAAAATGCAGGATTTTCAATGGGATTTGCGCCGCATTATACTGGTTTTGATAGCTAATACTTTCTATTCCCACAACAAAAACTTGTTCACACAAGCTTTAGAGGATAAATGAGTTCCCAGAAGTGAAGGAGAGTAACAATACTGGTTATTTAAATGCACTTCTGCTCAATTTTTCTTTAAAGACTAGGAATATGAAGCACTACTAGATTATTCACATATTCATCAAGTTTTTTACTTATCTGATGATTGCAAGGCTTGAATTTAAAAACAAAGAAAAAAAAGGCTCAGCGTGTCTAATGCCTTGACAGGCATTACGGAATGATTTCAAAATATGGCTTCCTGGTAGGAAGTTTGCATCAATAACGTATTAGATAAAGAGATGTAGCATTCTTGATTGTTTCCATGTCTGTTATTTACAGCTGTGATATTTATACATGTACTATGCTCTACCTATAACAAACATTGTGAAATGAAACCATCCTTCTCAATAATAAGCAAATCAAAATCATATTAGGTTGTTATGGAAACTTGCATACACAATCCCGCTCCCCCTGAAGATTAATATGCACTTTATCTATCTTTCCTCCAAAATCAACATTTACTGGGGACATTAAAAGATTATGTCCCCATAATCCACGGCAAACAATTTTCCTGCAAGCCCCCTCTACTGTCAGATGCACTGTAATCCTTCTTTCGCTCTATCAAATATAATCCTACTTCTACATCAGATATCAAAACACAGCTGCTGCGGCTGCGGCTGGGACACGGCTTCCTTCCCCCACCCGCTCCGTGTCTGACACGAAGAAATCTCCCTTCGGCTGTGGCACAGGTTGACTCTGCAGCCCATGTTGCATATCTATTAGTTGGAGCAGCTCCAGGAAAACAGATCAGGGTGTTAATGTGTTTATATTCATTTTAATGAACCAGAGCCCATACCATACCATCCCAAACTACCTGGTTTGTCCTTGTGCAGAGGAATTCACGTCTTACTGTACTATTTGCATTTTGGATTTTCTTTTCTTGCTATAAATCACAGTAAAGAGTGCATGATTGAAAACATATGCTCTACTGTAATTTAATATGAGGGGTTTGTTGTCGTTCACAAACCACTTAAGTTAAATTCACTGTGTTAGCAGGTCATCAAAACTCCCTGCATTGCATTACCATCCAATATTCAATTTTCTATCTTGAGTTATTCTTTATTAAAATATGAAGTGAATCATTGCACAGCATTCACCTTGATAGGCAAAAAGTTATTAAATCAAATGCAAGAGACATAGGTTTGGCTGAAACACGCTACTAGTGTTTGCCTCATTTCTGCTCCGATTAGTGGCAAGATGTGTCAGAACACCTGCCTTACCTTTTCCTGTGACGTACAGCCCAAAATGCTCTCAGCTGCTCAGTAAGGATTTATAAAGACATCTGCTTTTCAAAGACATCTGATTTTTTTTTTTTTGTTTGCTTGGGACCACCTGCAAGAGTGATGTGCTGCATTAAATTTAATGTACAGAAATGGCAGCCACCTTCAGTGCTGTCAAAAAGAATCAATTAAATATTCCATGTCTGACTCAACACATGGCTATAATCAAGGGGCTTCTTATTATTTAACTGCTAGGAATTTTAGGTGAAGATCCCATTAGGTGCTCTGCCTGCTAGTTTTCCTGCTGCAAAAGAAAAATGGCATGGAGTGTTTTTCTTTCTCTGGAAAATTTGATTACATTATCCAGAACTCGACATCATTGAAACAATTTGCTCTAACCAGATCAACCATTTCTGTCCTTACATTGTGTCTGTTCCTCTTGACTTTAGACAGTGCAGGCTGGAAAGTGCCTCATGCTTTACTAGTGGGCCTTGTGAGTACTGAAAACCAGTCATTCAAAATTGCTGGCACGGACCATGTGTAATAGATGCTGACTGTTAAGAGGGAAACCACGACCTGGGCAACAGTAGGCTGACAGCTGCAACGTGACAGCAGTAGGAGGATCTCTTTCTGCCCCTTGAAGTCAAAGGAGGGCCACCAGTGAGAAATCCATGTTAGGAACAAGAGCAAAAAGGCACCAGAGGGGTTTCTGAGACTGAGAGAGATGCAGCCAAGCTATGAAATCCCCTACATCAAGGTGACATGGGAAGACTGCTGTGAAGAGCAGGGAGTGAATGCAGACAAAAGTCAGAGGCAAGGGAAATAGAGAGAATATAAGTTTTGGTCATGGTTGGGCAGAGGTCTGTTGGGTGATGAATTGCATGAGAAGAGGACTAGGGATTGACTGCTCACTGTCTCTTCCAGTATAGCAGCCAGATGATATCAAGGAAACCGAAGAAGCAAGCTCAAAACAAACAAAGGGACACATTTTTTCTCAAGTGGTGTACTTAAGCTGTAAACCTTCTTGCTTAAGGATGTGGATGTTAAAAGTCTGTATTGATCCAAGGGAAGGCTTGATAGGTTTCTGGAGAACAAATCATCTGTGTTGAAAATAAGATAAAGACTATAACTTAGAAAGTATCTCAGTCTGGTTAGAGATCAGAGAGTGCTTGGGGAACATATTGCATAGCTGCTCCTGCTCTTATAGTCTATCCTAGGCATCCAGTTTTGGCCAGTATCAATGACAGGCTACTGGATTTATAGGAACCTTCAGTCTGGTCCAACAGAGCCACCGTAGTCTTCTGAATATGAACATCGTGGATGTTTACCATGGATTTCAGAAACAAGCAAGAAGCAAACTAATGAAATTTAATTAATCTCAAACAGCAAACTCACAAAAGGTTTGCTTAGTTGACATGCCGGTCATTTCAGAAAGCAATCGAACTCAATATGTTTGAGTTTAATGAGTTGCCTTCTGAAATCACTTCTGAAATGCTGACTTCTTCATGAACCATTGAAAAAAATCTGCATCATGCAAGTGATAGGGGGCTTATCTTGGCACCTGTGACTGGCTGTGACAGGTTGAAAGTTAATTAGAAAGCTTAACTGGATTTGATAAATTTTGGAGTTTCACCAGATGTTAATCCTGATGAGACATTGATGAGTGAACCAAGCCTAGCACCAAGTCACGTAGGTGAAAGGACCATTACACCCAGCCACTGCATGCACATTCTCAGCAGCAGCCGCCTCTATTTAACGATCTCAGTTCAGGCACTTGTCTCGGGTGCCCATAGGTGTTCAAGAGCACGGCAGGTTAAACGGGGCTGCCCTCCGTGCTCGATCCCACCCTCCTCGGAGACCACCCCCTGTGACAGGAGAACGAGCCACGTTTGCATTCCTGACTAGCGTGACGTACTTGCACAGAGCTGAAACCGACGTCACACCGCGCGGGGCACACCCTGAAGTCACACAAAGGCAACGCGGGGACGCTGCTGCGCTGTCACCGTGCTAGCCCTCCACCCGAGAACCCCAGGGAACCCGGGCACTGGAGGCACCTCGCTATCATAGACCCCAGAACCAGCCTCGTGCCACGCTTTCCACGTCCCTTCTGCTCTTCTCGGCAGCGTTCTCTGCCCAGAGGGGAAGCGCGGAGTTGTCACGAATGAGGAGCACCTCGGGTCGCAGGTTTAACATAACCTCCTTTACCAGGGAAGGCTGGAGGAGAAGCAGCCCCAACACCTTCCTCTGCATCAGGAGATGAAGTTGCCCAGAGGCAGCTTGCAGCAGCGGGGAGGTTAGCAGGTCTCCCCATCCGCAGCCCCCAGAAATACCACTGAGTCGTTTCCCCCCAAAAGTTAACAGTTCTGTTGTACTTAGCAGCAAGCATCATCCTTTTTGGTATCATGTGCTGTAACAGAGCCTGGTGATACCGCCTGTCACAGCTCCAGGCACATTTTGTCATTGATTTTTTAGGAAAGAAGCTGAAACAGTCTCCCCCCTGCCCCCCCTGCCCCCTCCTCCTGAATCAGAGGTAGTACACTTTCTTCAAAGGTCATGAAAGCAGAGTCAGCCTTTCTGAAAGCTCGACCTAGATTTTTGCTAGCTTTAAAGGTGAAAATGGACCCTTTGACACTGATATAGGACTGGAGCTATCTGATGTCCATACCGCTGCTGGGCTGCACTGGCTCGAGGCTGTGCAATTCAGGCACTAAATTTTATTTGAACTTCCACTTGGTTTTCAGGATCAGCTGGGAATTGCAGTAATTTAGTACATGTTGGAATGAGAAGGACCACATCTGAGAGGAAGGAATACAATCCCTTCACATCAGAGATAAAAGAAGCTCTTTTGAGTCACGGTTGTTGTCTTTGAAGTTAGAAATAGAAAGTAATCAGGATTTTTTTTTTTTGTCCTGTTGTCATAGGGGAGATTTGACAAATGATCTGAAATGTTTCTCCTATATACTTTAGGACTCTGAGCCCCGATTTATCTAACACTCAGCTAGTCTCAGCACATGATGCTGTGGATGAAATTTAGGTCTAAAACATGAATGATTATTCTAAATCACAAAACACTTCCCTGTCAAAGGCAGTCACTCCAAAGGCAAAATGGGAGTGATGATGCTGTGCAAATTTTTACAAAAAAACCTCAATAAAACTTGCTTTGTGTTAATGTTGAGCATTGACTCAGGTTGTGGTTCTGCTTGTCTTGTGAGTTCACCTGGCAGATGAAAGATGCATAAACATCTGGTAAATTCCTCCTGCTCTCACAGTTTGCCGCCTTCGGTGCTGTGACCCTGGCCCTTCAGTGCGGTTTAGCTGATCCAGGGGGAAATTGGAGGGCTCTTGAGCAAGTTTTCTATGTAAGAAGTCCCCTCTCCCATGCAGTATTTATGAAACGAGTTCCTCTTCACTGCCACACTTAAGCAGATTGGGCTGAAATACAGTTTAAGAGTGGAAGTAAGTTCTTACTTGTAAATCTCTTTTTTTTCCCCGAGACCCAAAGCTGTACAGTTTGCATGGATTTTATAGAGGATGTCTCTACACAAAGGGGTCCAGATGCCACCAAATGCCTCTCCTGCCCTGCAGAAGCCAGATATCAAGTAGGGTTGGGATAGTGCTGAGGCAGGTTAGCGCAGCTCAGCTCCCAGGCATTCAGGCGAGAGCTCATCGGTTCTGAGCAGGGACAGAGCAAACCCGCACCCACCACCCAGACAAACCCACTTTTGCATTTTTATGAGTCTTCCAAAACCCATTTGCTGAGACAGGAATTCACGCTTCATGTGCGCTTTATTCTCAGTCAGTAAAGGGTTATTTACGCTTAACTAAGGGCTGAAGATCAGACTGTAATACTGTTAACATTTCAGAAATGATCTGGTTTAAATTCAGACACTATAACTTCACAGTCCAAACTGGCCAGTAAAGAGCTTTTGTATTCTGAAATTAAAAAATTCAAATAAATTTCTTTTTTCCATACTAAAATTAAGGATTTCCAGCAATTCACAAGGAAGTCCAGAGAAAGAGAGAAGTATACAGCAAACCCAGCCATTATATGTTTTAAAGATAGGCTTTGAACACAACACATGAATATCACCAATAAAGGCTGAAACCTCAGGGTTATTTTGGGGTTAAATGTGGAAGGTAAATTCCTTACCTACACTTTGGACTTTTTCTTTGGTAAATTTTTTTTAACAAACCAACCTTTTTCAAGGTGTCTGTGAAGACAAAGCAATACAGAGATGCTACCAGGTAGAAAAGGAGATGGGGGGAAAATCAGGAACCCAGAAAAGATGCAGGACACAAAGTTAGTGGGTGGCTGCTGTCTCCTGCTTTATCAGGTCACCGAGCATATATATCACTAGTTTGCATTTTAGGTAGTTCAAGTCTGGCAGGTTCAGTAACTTTGATTGATTTTTGCATTTACTTTAAATTGCATTCACCATTTTTTCTGTCTTTTAGAAAGACCGCTGTAATTACTGCCTTGTTTTCCCACCAGAAGTGTCTGCATTTCAGAGTTCAGTACGCTGCAGTCTAGAAGCAAATCTGACCAATATATATGTGATTTCTGATATTATCCATGCAAAACAGAATTTAAAGAGTTATTTATATGAAAAAAATTGTAGTATTGCTAATCTAGGAGAGTTTTTTATTATAAGATATATTCACAAGGTATACGCAATACTGCGAAAATAGCTACATTTCAATTCCACCCTAAGGTCACTAGATGGCACTAAGAGCCCCAGCAATTCTTGGTCACAGGCTGCTGTGATTAAACCAAATGCCTCAGGCTTCCTCTTTTCGATGCTTCATTAAGATTTATAAGAATTTTTTACCGAAATCAAAGCAGTTTTGAAAACCCGTTTATCATATCATATCATATCATATCATATCATATCATATCATATCATATCATATCATATCATATATCATATCATATCATGTGTGCACTTCTGATGGATACTGATTTCTAATTTTCTCAAACTTCAATATAGTAAATAAATAATTCATATGTTGAAAGGGTATGTATCCTCCTTGCACTTATTGAAAGCTGGCTCTAGCTTTCAAGTGCATCCCTTGCATTCTTTGATTATAAGCTTGTTCTATAATTGTGGTATGTAGTAACATTGTAGTTTGATTAATAGAACAGTTTAACAGAGATGGGATCAAACTTAAATAGAAGCAAAGCAAATGCTGAGCACAGATCTAAATGGCATCTTTCGGATCTGTCCCTGCACTCAGTGTGCCAGCTGCCACGGGCCCGGTGAGGGGACTCTGATCAGCATCCAGGTCCGGCATTTTTATCCCCAATCCATCCACATGCAGTCACCAAAGGAGATGATGTGACCTTGGAAACTTTTATCTGAATCTCTCCATAGTTGCAGGGTTCAGATAAGCTGAAACTAAGATACAGGCTCCTTTTTGTCATCTTTTGATTTTCCCAAGCCAGAAGTTCAGTCATTTTTTGCTCTTCTCTGGCAAATTACTCCCCAGAATTTTGTTGACTTGATCTATGCAATTCATGCTGACTTTTTATCTGTTAAATAGTAAGAAACACCAACTATTTGTGAAAGTTTCACAAAACAGCTAGGGTCTAGTGTCAATAAAGGGTGATGGCAGTCATTTGTCAATACTTAGTTTTAAATTATTTTCTGAAAGATCAACTAATGTGCAGAGAAACTTGTGAGTAACTAATAGGTCCATCTGGGGAATATTCTTGCAGTTTATACAGTCAAGGGACTTCAGATGAGGAAAAAATTCCCTTAAACCAGATTGTGCAAGGAATGTTTGTTCCTCTACATGATGGAAACATGAAGTATCTCCTAAGATCCTAACGAACTCCCTGATGTTCCCATGGCCTTGGTCTCTCCTGCTCTGCTCTTGTGCATTTTTTATGCTTCTGGCTTATTATATGTAAATATTTGAAATTTGCTTGTTGTAGGAAGTGTTGTGCAGTTTCTGGTACACTGCAGGTATGTTGGCCAGGTTTTTCTGGCCTTTCTGTATCTACTGTGATTTTCTGGGGACTTTCATGATTGCTGTCATTGAAAGATTACTTGCAATTTCAAGGTACAAGCTTTGAAGATTCCTTTTAAGCCTCTGCTCCTCCTACCACTCACTATAGATAATAATATAAAATTATTATACTACAACACTAGGAGCTGTTGTTAATAGTAATAATTTCTCCCTCACAAATAACACAAAACTTTCTTTTGCTAAAAACTCACTCTCTCCACATCCTCCAAACTGGGATAAGTAAAATATGACTCAAAGATCACCAGAACACCTCGACTGTGGTGAGGGGAGGGATATAAAATTCATAACGTAAGATTTCTTACTTTGAAAAGAAGTGACTTTATTTAAAAAGCAGCATCTTTATCATTATTTCATAAAACTCGGCTTTATCCCCCGTGGGTGTAAATGTGAAAGAGCACATCACATTGATGCTCCGGTGGTGTAACTGAGATCAGGTCTCCTACCCCATGGGCAGAATCGGACCCATCGGGTCACAGCTGCTGAGCAGCCTCAGAAACCTCAGTTGTAGGCTCCTGGGGGGACAGAAGGGGTTGTGAGCAGAAGCAAAAAGATGAGATTTGTTAATAAGGATTTCAATATATACCCTCCAAGAAAACTATTATCTATGGAAAAAAAAAACGGATTCCAAAGTAAAGTTTTTTGGTGGAAAAGTTAACTTTATCCAAACCTCCTACCAGGTATCTAGTAAACACTATATAAAATTATTTATGTTTATTATATGAAAGTAATTAGCATTACTGAAGTGAGAAAGACTTTGCACTGGAAGGTGCTGCTGAATATTATAGACCTATTACAGCAAATCCCACACTAAGCTCTGAATATGACTGTCTATGAAGCTTTTAGTCTCGCTGAATCATGAAGGGTTTGTACCGGAGTGTGGAGTGCAAAGGAGATAATTCTCAGCACTTTGGATAAATGACACTTACTTCCCTGTGGCCGTAGAGAATGAATTAATCAGCTCTTTCTCTGTTGTGTCTTTCCTGCAGAGGGAATTACAGAGAAGTCCTTTAAGTTTAAATTCAGTTCACGATAAGTAGAGCTACAATATATACTACATATATAGCCATGTACATAATTGCAAGTATCACATTATTGGTGACAAGCGAAGCATTCATAAAATGAGAACGACCTGTTTACACATAGCTCTCACACGACTGTAACATCTGCAAGAGGAAAAAGAAAAAAGCAAATTTAGAGTTCCCACGAGGCAGAGTAATTACAAGGAAAAGTCCTAAAATGTAATTTCACTACTTGCCCTGTGACATGCCAAACACCTGCCAGCTCCACAATGCTGGCTTGTGGAGCCGAGTCAATTTGGCGTTCTGAAGTGGTCGGCATGGTTCAGGACAGCACCTTGCTCAGCCTGATACTCCACATGAATAGACAAAATCGCCAGTGGTTGCAGTCTCTGAAGGGAAATGTTGCCTTCCATTGTATCTAGATCTTATCACTTGAAGTGTGTGCAGCTTGAAAAGATGCAAGTGGATGTAATCAGCTCAGAATGTGCATTGTGCAATTCTTGAACCAGACTTGCAGCACCCACCTTTAGCTAAATTGCATTACTGAAGCCATAAAAACTGTCTGAAGTAAAAGAAAATTATATGTGCAATCACATGAAAATCTCAAATCTTAAGGTTTCTTTTGGGAAAGCTTTTCCCTGTCAGCCTTTCTTTCCCATCATTAAACTTCTGTGCAAACTTTCAAAGTGACTTCTGTTAGTGAGCTTATATTAATAACCAATAAACACCACAGACACAAACCAGACATCAGACAAAAAGATTTTTCCAGATACTATGAGCTACTGATCCTGTTTCTCTTCTCCTTGTATAATTCTTAAATTCTTCTCATAGCTTTTGCTAGAAAGTTGAGATTCCACTCTTACCCTCAAAAATGGAGGCTCCTGCTTTTCTCGGGAAAAGATTAGCAAATGCTTATTTGAAGTTTACCACTTTTATTACAAGCCATAGATACTGCACACCCTGGCAAAGCCTGACCAGTGTATTTTGGAGGACTGTCATAGTCCAGTCAGAGGTCAGCTAATGAAACTTCAGGAAATTTCTCCTTCTCCATGGATCCCTACTCCCAGTATCCATATATGATTCAGCTAATCCCTAGGACCCACGTGCTATTTATAACTGTTCTTCATTTTGTTACTGAACCAAATACAATACCATTAATGCCATGCTAAAAACTAGCAGCTACTCCCAATAGTATTTTATTTGTACTTTTCTGTAACAAAGGTTTGTTCTGTTCATTAAAAAATTCTTCTCTGGTAGAATTTGTTGGAACTTTTCTCGCTACCTTCAGCCAGACCAAGATACTATTCAGTATATTTTGTCTCCCTGCATATTTTAACAAAACTTTTGGTGAATTTATTGTTTCACTGAAGTTATAAAACTGCATGTGATTTCTCTGGGGACATGACTTTAGCACACGTGCTTATTTTGTATATAGTGGGCTTTTTCCCCACGACCAGACTTTCGTAGATGACAGCAGCAAATAAACACAGACATCTCTTTCTTTTCTTTGTTGATTCTGAATTTTCTTCTTATTTTTTTTTTTTTTTAATCTGCTCATATCTTTGTATTTGGACATTTGTATCAGTTGGAATGCTATTTACAGTCCTGAGAAACAGTAGTTTCTACTTCTGTACCATCCGGTTCTCCCACTCAAGAAATGAGCAGCATATGCATCCCTCTCTTCCTCCCCTGTTTTTGCATGACTAAACAAGTCTGAACCTTTCATAATAAAGAGAACCATTTAGAAAGGATATCATAACATTGCGTATTATTATGTGAGCCAAGCAGTAAGAGCTTCCTTCAGGCTGAATCAACTGCCTCAATGCAAGGGAGCAGTCTGGAGAAAGGAGCTCAGTGAACAGGTAGCCATCTAGGCTAATCCTTAAAAAATCTCCCTTCCTTCTGAAATTGAGATGCCTTAATCAGGGCACCACTAAAGAGCTCCAACCTGTCCTAGCTTCATAGCCTTTTTCTAGAGTCGTGACTGGCAAGTAGATGCCGGTGTCTTCATTATTATTCTCTGTGAAGGGATTCGTACTCCCTCCTGGGTCCTCAGGTTCACAGCTCACGGTTTGGACTGTAGCTGTTGGAAGCTGCCAGATCCAGTAGCCCATCTGAGGTGAGGCTGCCACAGCTTCGTGGCCCCAGGTCCAGCCAGTAGTGAGGCCGAGCATGTGCGCCCGATAGGCACGCATACCTGCACACAATACGTATACACATATATACATATAGAGAGATATACCTACACATGTACGTGGCTGGCCACGCAGACAGAAAACACAGCACTTAAGCAAGCACAGCACAAAAGGCCCCGTCCTGTCCCCTCTCAGGCTCATCAGGATGAAAGCCTATTAGTGGAAAATATATAAATACCTATATGGGTATGACCAGCAGATCATCAGATATATGGGTATGATCCAGCCTGTGGATCCCAGCCCGCCCTGCTGCTGGCACCAGGATGTAGGCACCCCAGGGTGCTGCCCCAATCCACTTGCTGGTACTCTGACCTGCACACCCACACATGCGCACACACACACGTATACATGCGCACCCCCCCCCAGAGTACACACTGTGAGAATCAGGCGCAGGGCACTGCCAGACACATCAACCTGTTTACACATTTTATTCCCTTTCCCCTCTATTTTTCCATACTTGTTCCTCCTCAAATGACCTTGATGCTTCCCTTTGCCCCACCTTTGGTTCCTCCCTTAAACATCCCATAACGAGTCTCTTACATGCCCCAGATGCTCTTCCCAGCATACCATGATGGATCCCATATCCTTGGAGGTGGGAACTGCCCCCCTCGGTCTGTAAGGCCATCCAGGAAGAGCCCCCCAGGCCGTGGGGCTGATTGCTCCCCTGTGGTAGCCCAGAGAGTAGGTGTGCTTGGCTGTCACCCACCAGGTTACTGGGTTCCTCTGCCGGACATCGCCCCCCTAGGCCTTCAGGTATATGGAGATTAACCTTAAATCACATAACCTAAAAGTCCCACTTTGCATAGCAATCATTGCTCACCAGGCTAAGTGAGTATCAGTCAATGGTCTTGCTCTTAGGTGAGTCTTGCTGTCACTCAAGAGAAACCTAGGTCTTCTGGCAGCATGGTGATGCCAGATAAAACGTCCACCTAACAACAGAGAGCCTGGGTTTAAGTCCTGTGGTGCCATCAGACCTTTACAGGTAAGTAGGACAGTCTCTGCTCTCGTTAATGCTCTGTGCGGGGGTTAGAGCACAAACCAGAGGCCAGGTCTCCTTCCAGGCGCCTGGATCATCAGACCACTGACTCATTCTCACAGTCCCCATCTGTGGTGCCCTCTGCTTTGATGAACCCACAAGCTCCGGCACAACATGCAGCACCATACACAGCAAGTCTGCGTGCCCTTCTGCGAGTTTAGGCTTGCAGCTTCCAACTCCCTTCAGCAGAAGAAGAGACAGAACCCACATTCTTTCCTCTTGAATACTAATCCTTGAACATCTGCACAAAAAGAAGAAGAGTGGCACTGCCAGCACGCTCTCCAGCCACATAATTTGGGAGAGATCTATCTGGTTATTATAATACAAATGCCTACTGAGCTGAGTCCCCATCTGAGAAGCACCACTTTACAAATCATTATGCGGCTTAATGTGAAATAGTTGCCGAGCTTTTGTAGATGCCAAAACTTACAAGGAAAAAGCTTCAAATACCTGAGCAATACTTTACATTGGAAACATGAATATCTGTGGACTTAAAGCATCTTGAGGGTTAGATGGCAATTTTTTAAGAGCTGGATTTTGGGTGTCTACCTATGATGGAAATTTGGAATAAAGTGACTGAGACAGCCTACCCTTCTTGTACCTCTAAAGCCTATCTGGCACCTACATTTATGGTGGGTCTACTTGTAATCCTGATGGCTTGTCTGGACCTTATCTTT
Source organism: Aviceda cuculoides (assembly GCA_035590195.1). NCBI lineage: Eukaryota > Metazoa > Chordata > Aves > Accipitriformes > Accipitridae > Aviceda > Aviceda cuculoides. The sequence continues at coordinate 25,217,982 of JAVJGG010000005.1, forward strand.
GCAGTCTAAATATAGGCTCCCAAGCACATGTAGAAATGCCCTACTCCGAGCTGCCAGGCCCGTGAGCTTTCACACCCCCGTCCGGCACATGTGCAGGCACATCTCCAAGGAGCGTAGATAAAAGCATGTGCACCCAGCACCCATTCCAAGAGACAAGCACAGCTTCAGACTGTGAGTCATGCAGCGAGTCGCCACCTGGACAGGGACATCACCTGTGTTTCTAGAATTTCAGCATAAGAATCTTGAAATAGTTTTTGCTTTACTTTACTACAAGAGAAATACGTTCAACGCTTCCAAGTATAATGCTCCCACCTTTTCTTCTTTAGCTTTGCAATCTCATGCAACAGCTCACTCCAAATTATATCAATTTCTGAGAAAAAAATATAAGAAGAATAGTCTTTTCTTACCTCATTAATTTACAGATGTGCTTTTTTTGGCTGTGGGGTTAACAAGCATGTGAAGAAAGTAAGTTTTATTTTGGATAGCAAACCAATATTTCTGTCACCAAAAGAAAAATCTCTGGGTGTCTCCTTGGAAAGACTAAATGATCCTAGAAGTTCTACTCCAATAGACTGACATTAAAAAAAAAATCCCCAACTAATGTAAGCACACTAACTGTTTACGTTGTTTCTTCTAGCTGTGATCTCCTAGGGCTATTTGCAGCCATTATTCAATAAAAGCTTCCTCACAGCCTTGTGAGAAAGACAAGCATTACTTTCCCCACTTTCTGTATAAATAGACAAGCTCAAGCGAGGTAAAATGACACCAGGTAACACAGGAAAGCTTCAGTCCTAAATTACTGCAGTGTCTGCTCCACTGGAAGAAAAGGCTGATATCAGAAAATCCCAATGCTATTTTATAGTCAAAATATATGAAATTACCTGTCTGTGGATTCATCATTAACACACAGAACTATCTTTCCTCCTACAGACAACAAACCTATGTAATTAACCTGGGGTTCATTTATCATGCATTTTTAAGAAACAGAAGGCAGAGAAGATGAACTTTCCTCTTTCCCATTAACCAAGCTGTCCTAAGGGAGGTACGATGGGCAGTGTCACAGCCGTGCCTGAGCACTCCGCACTAGGAGACGAGATTATTTCACCTGCAGTTTAACAAGCTACTGGTAATTGATTGGAGGTTCTCGCTGCAAATATGATGTAAAATGTGTCAGCTCAGGCTTCAGGCTAGGTTAATAAGAGAAAAAATGTTTTCCCTGGCATTTGCCAGAGAAGGAGCAAGCACCTTGGCGGTCACCTGCCTCAGCTGACATACAGTAACTTATTAAGGTTCAGAAAGCCACTAGTGTGCCTGAACCGTTAGAGACAAAACAACATATCACCCTAATTAAAATGCAGCTCTGGAAGCTGCCCTTCAGGAGTAATGGTATGTGCACTGCTGGCTCGATTCCATCTCATACAGGAGGGAGAATGATTATGCAGAGTCATGAGTTCACTTTATAGATGAAGAAATAATATTAATGATGGAGCTCTTGGAAACAGAGAAACAAGCGCAAAGCTTTCCTTGTAGCATAGGAGATTATACTGTCAGTGCTGAATAAAAGCTTGTTATGTACTAAAAGGGTTTATTTTTAGTGGACGTTTTTCATGTCTCTTTTCTGCACTAAGCTGTACCTACTGTAAGGTATTACAAGGACTTACATCGTGTTGATTTTGTAATTGTGTTTTTCTTCAGAAAGTAAGCACTGGGGTCGGGCTGGCAGCTGGTGGGTCCCCTCTGTTCCACCCCGCCTCGGGACTGCTTCGAGGCAGAGGTGAAGAGGCAGCGGGGCAGGGTGCAGGGCCGCCGGGGAGGACGGGGAGAAGGCAGGGGTGTCACAGCGGGGAGCCGCCTTGCCGGGGCAAGAGCTGTGGGAAGGGAGGGCCCCTCGCTGCTCCCAGCGGCTGGGCAGGGCTGCCAGCGGGTGCTTCGGCAGGACGAGTGGCTCGGACGCAGGCTGTAATCACCCGTCTCTCCCTCCATACCCCGCAGAGGGTGCAGGGCAAGGCCAGCTTGCCGGGGGTCTTCCCTCAGCCATCCATCCCGCCCCGCCCTCCCACCTTCTGCACCTTCTTTGGGGAAGAAACGGCCAATTCACGCCCGGGTGGCAAAATGCAGCTTGCTTGCACCGCAGAGGAGCCCAAGTTGGGTGTGCGTAATATTTCATGCACTCATCTTTCTTCGCAACTGCTGTGACTGTGTTAGCCTGGTTCACAAACATTCCCACACTGAACTAGTCATCAGGATGAAAGAGGGCTTCAGTCTCCCCTGCATTTAGCTTTGATTTCTGGAAAGAAACTTTATTTTGGAGCATGCTATAAATAAGTACCTAATAAACCAGAGGGCAAAGGCAAACACTACAGTGAAGGAGAAATAATGGCTCCATTTCATGTTCTTTCTCCTGCGTAGATCTACAGAAAGCGTCCTATGTAAGCGGGAGGGGGGCCGGCAGGTTTGGGGAGGCAGCCCATGTTGAGGAATTGCAGCTTTACAACTGAAAACCAGTCCTGAAACAGTCTTATGCTGCGTAGCACCAGCCTTCTGCTTTCCGTGCTAGCGAGTGGGTGCCAGAGAGGGAAGTGCAAGCAGGCTGCATCCCAGGCCGAGCCTCGGGGAATTACACCGCCAGCAGTAGGCAGGGGCCCAAGAAATCCATCACAAGCACTGTTCAAAACCCCCTTGTTCAGCCTATGATTTTTCTTCTTTTGGGGGATTTGCTACCACTAGAGGTGATGCTTTGCTCTGTAGTACTGATTTTTTTAAGTAGAGTGTTAATGCAAAGTTCAATAACCATTCATCCAAGTTTCTGACAGCAATCTGCTTCATTCAGCGCTTGGGCTCAACAGACAAACAACATAATCTAAAACCCTGGAAACAGACTAAAATGAGCAATTGTTGGAACTCCATTCTCTTGAGGCAAAAATTGACATGATTAGCCACTACCTTGCTCCATTAATCTTTCTCCTCTTCCTTATTGATAACGCAGTACTGAGAAGGTATGTCATTAGCGCTCACAAGCAAAATGCGAGAAGATGAATGTCCTGTAATGGATTTCAGAAGCATCCTTAAACTAGAAGCATGACGAAGAAGATGAGACACTAAAATGCACTCTGAATTGAAAGGGACACTTTTAAAATCATCTCTATTCATGGCTAATATTGTGTGGATAATTCACCAGAAGGAAAATAGCCCAAAGAAATGTCTCATATGTGGAAATAAGCAGAAAACTAGCCACAGAAACAGGGAAAGAACAGTCCTGTGAAGGCAATCGCCCTCCATTTCAAAACCTCTGCTTCTCCCAGGAGTTCCTCCATTGCCACTGAATATAAGGGAGTACAGCTGTGCCTGCTTTTCCTTGCATAAGGAGTTATTTTTAATTCAGACTGGGGGCAGCAAAAACAGTGGCAGCCTAAGAATGTTTCCTAATGAAAGGGGAAGACCAGACATCCAGTTGTGCAGCATTTGACTTAAACAAATCCAGAGATCGACCTCTCTTAACAGTAATCAAGACTCTTCAATAAGGTCACACTGCCTAAAACGACAGAATGCCAGAGTACTCTTTGCAAATAAAATATCTGAGGATTTTTGGGGGGGTTACCTCTCTGTGGATGATCTATGATATGCATTTCGCCCTGGCAGCTGCAATGCTGCTGACCACAATTATTTCTTGTCCATATTTGCAGCAAGTTTTTTGTCCAGCACCCACTTGCACACTGTGAACTTCAGCAAAGAATACTTTGTGTGTGTATATCAGGCTAGGCTCTTCTGGGTGGTGCATAGATCTTGTCAACAGTTTTCAAAAGGACATTCAGTCTGAGCAGGCAATTGCCAAGAATAGGGAATAATTAGTATGTCAGCCAGACCACTCTGGAAAAACAGGTTTCCAAAACAAATCTGGCCTGATTTGCAGCATTAGGACATGGCTTTGCCCTAAGCAATGTCTGGAGAAGCAAGTCTGTTCCTTCTGGAAAATGCATAAGCCAGCATCCTTCCCTGGGAAGAGACAAAAAAGGTGATGCCACACTCAGCTCTTCCTCCCCGCAAGGCAGCCACCTTCCCAGCTCTCTGTCTGCCTGCGAGACACAGAGATGCTTTGTCTGGGAAGTGCCACCATAAAAACCTGGATGGAGTAGCTCATAGTTTCCAGCTGGGCACTCCGCACAGCTCCCTTTGCAGAAAGCAAAGTCCAGGAAGGACTGACTGAGGCGTCCAGGCTGTATTAGCTGGTTAAATGAGCTTGCAACATATTACAATGGTGGGTTCATTTTGCTCTGATTTTTGCCACAACTCCCCCATGATCAAATAGGTAGTCGAGCCTGTCTGTCTGTCCTAGAGACAGTTTTGTCTAGATACAGCCCCATACTCCCCTCTAACTCACGCCCTTTGACGCAATGCAGAGATTTATTACTGTGAAAACATCATTTCTGAAACTGGATCGCTTTGAGTACTGAGAGCCAAATTTTGCAAAGGGAAATGAGAACATTTTAGCAGGTAATAAATGGATGATCAAGCTCATGGTTTTTCTCAGAAGGGATCCTTGGCTTGTGGTCGAATGATTTTGGACACTAATCTGCTAAAAATAATGTGGTGTCTTGCATTCCAGTGACAGGATTGTTATTGTACAGATAACACTTCAGGCTGCATGAGAGAATGTGGTTTAGTAGGTCATGCCCTTGAGGGAATTTTTTAACAGGAAATAACTTTTAAAAAACCAAGAATGAGTTAGTGAGATACTAACTCCTCACGCTCTTCTGCAGTGAAAACACCCAAAGGCACACTGACATCGCTTGCTAATACTTTATTCCGTGAGCATAATTTTGCATCATGCATAAGCCTAAATTAGTTCACAGCATCTTCTTACACTTTGTATTTTTGTAGGTATTAACGGTGTGATTAGGTCTGGTGTTCCATGGGAGATAATGTGCCTCATGCCATAGGTCTCCATTGCAGCATCTAGACTCTGTAGGAATATCTTGACAACCAGTGACATGCTCTGTTTATTGCCATGTGAATCAGCTGGTTCCATTGCAGAAAAGAGCGGGTTTGTGATAATTGTAAAAGTGCCGCACATGAGAATTGCCCAAGACTGAAAATGACAAAAGCATCATTAGCCCTGGAGGCTAAAGCTCACAGATGGAGAGAGCTCTCTGATGCCATCTACAGAGGACACACAGGAGGGAATGAAATGGGCAGGCAGCTTCTGCGTGATTTCAGGCCAGGCCACGCAGTGTGGGCTTTGGCCAGAAATCCTTGGAATTTCTGGTTTAAAGCTAGTGAACCCTCTTGTCTGACCCAGCGTGGTCCGGCTGGCAACCTGTAGTCAAATCTGGTGTACATGACACTTCCATCTGGTCTCTTCCCTGGAGGAGATGGGATAGCTATTGGAGGGTGAATGACACTTGAAGAGACGAACATCTCCTCCAGAGGCAATGAAGGATCTGCCACAGCACTGCTGCTGCCTCGGGCAGGCGGGGGCAGGAGACAGACCTTCCAGCCATTGCTGCCTTCTCCTGCTTCCCCCTCACCACCTCCAGGAACAGCGGGTCTCCCTGAGGCAGGCATGGGCTGCAGCTGACACTGCTCTTGATGACAAGAAGTTGAGGTAGCAACAGCTTCCAGGAGGAGAGAGTGGCTGGTGGAAAAAGAAGAGAAAGATGCCAAAAAATGGTGAGTCTTTAAAGTGCCCGAGTGGACACCGTGCCTTATCCAAACTCTCAGTTCAGGGATGCAGGCTAGGCCAAGGTTTGAGATGTCTTCTCAAGCAGAAGGATATCCCTGGTGCTCAGACCTTTCTCAAGTGTCTTCACAGAGCTGAAACCCAGGCTTTGCTCTGAGGACTTGCTCTCTCCTTTGGACTCTGCTGACCAGAAACCAACCTGGCTGCCGAGCATCATCCTGCCTCAGCCAGACATTGCCTGGAGAAATGGACAACAGAAACAGGGACAGCACCACTCCTAGAGCTACTGGGATAGATAAGAGACTCTTTAGACTGGGTGGACCAAGCACAGAGGCAGTATCACATGGACGGGTAAACAATAAGGCGAAACGCTGTGACTGCTGCCAGCAACACTGCAGCTACAGGGGACGGTACCAAGCCAGGAGCATCTCCAAGGCTCCTGTAGAGAAAGCAGGCAGCTGGGGGTGGGTCTGCCTGAAAACAGCCCTGGGCCCAGAAACTTCACTAACCACTGACAGCCATCTGAGGGCAAAAGGAAGAAAAAATCAAGGGTGGAAGGAAGGAAGCCTCACCAGTAGGACTGTGTAATTCACCGTTCACCCGTGCTAACTGTTCCACTCTTCCTAAGCTTTCCTCACGTAATGAAAGCTTTCCTGTCCCCTAGCAAAGAATTCAGTGCTTGTCAGTGATAGTGTGCTTTCCATTAAGACTGATTAGGGAGGCATCTGGCTTTCTCAGGTTTCAGGGTGAAGCTCGGCTCAGTTTTGGTTTACAAGTTTACTGAGGCTTTGGATCCTGCCCTTGTTTCTGGGTTTCAAAGTCTAAGGCTGCTTCAGAATAGCATGGGATAACAACATTTACTGGCAAGAAAAGTTACTTATATCCTTATGCCCTTGTGTTCTTCTCCACAGTTGTGGTTTTAGTTTAGCAGATCAGTCAGTGGGTCGTAAAGTGAGGGACATAATGGCCCCGTTCGTACACTCCCAAGCAATAAGCAAACCTATCCCTCTCTAGGTAATACCTGTAAGGGTGTTTCATTTGACTTATTGACACCAAAGGGACATGGGAAACACGAAAGTCTCACTTTCTGTGTTTCTCAGGATTATGGCTGAAGAACAATTATGGCTGGAGAGGTGTTTTTTCTAGCATTAAGTGTGGTTAATGCATCTGGCCACTTCATAAATGCTTTTAGGGAACATTCCAGCATTTGTGGAAAAAAGTGTCAGGTTCAAGTGTTTATTTTCCAAAGAGGTCATGTACTGGTGTTCTTTCATAATGACTATTTCTATTGTACCAGATGACTGATGGAGCATTAATCAGCTTATCTGATGGCTTCTGTGTGCTAGAGTCACATTTTCTCACGCTATTGCTATTGATCCGTTACCGTCCCATTAACTTACAGAATTGACTTATGGAGCACTTTAGACATAGGAAAAGCAGTCACTACACGAAAGTGCCCTCTATTTTTTTTAATACACTGGAGCTAAATTCTCAAGGGTTGGCTTGACACCACTGATATACGAGAAACTGTAACCTGTCTGCCACTTAGACTTATAGGGATGTGATACATCTGCACCTCCCCATGGACTTAGTGCTGACCTGAAATGCGGTGTCCATTGCTTGTAATAATGTCTCTCCACTGAATATTAACAGAGCAACTTTCTATAGAATTACGAAAAGATAACACGGAGACTGAATGCACTATATTCTAACTTTAACAATATTTGCAGTTCTCAGCAGGGCACTTTCGTTATTGACATCAAGTGCCTCTGTCCACTGTCAGTTCCTGCTCCAGCAATCACGGTGATAAAGTTGATCTAGTGAAGAATTTTTTTTGCACAGCCTACTTTGGACAAAAAATGTGGGAAGGAAAAAAAGAAACTTAAAGCCTCAGAAATTTTCCAAATGCTACTTTTGGTTTCAGTAGACACATAACTCAGCTTCTTTTTCACTCTCACATCTGGAACCTGAACATACTCTCACTGAAGACAGACTACAAAAATTCCACCGATGTCCCGGGAGGATGCTCAACCGCCATAGCTCACATTTTGACAACAACGACGCAGATAAACACCAGGTCTTTCGTAAGGAGGACTGGCTTTGGGAAGAGATGAAGTAGACAATTGCGGAAAAATCTACGCTGGCTCAGCGACGGTGGCAAAGTGGCTCTTGCAAGGCCCTGTTTGCTCTGACTGGTTCGGAGCGCAGAGACCAAGCAAGCTCCACAGCCCCCGTGGCAGACAGCTGCCTGCTGCTGCCTGCACCCCTGCCCTTGCTCCGGGTCTGCCCCTGCTCCCCGGGGGGAGAGCAGCCGCACCAGCAGGAGGCTTCCCGGGCACGGGGCTGAGAGCCAAGAAGAAACCCAGCGGTGGGCAGCGCTGCCTTCTCTCGCCTTTTCTGAGGGGCTGGCACTTACTGGATCTGGGCTTGGGTGCAGCAGATCCGTGATTGCCCCTGCTGAGAAGGGGATTTGCTCAGCCTCAGCGCTCCAAGGTGGTCATGGAAGGTGATGCTTCAGTGAGCAGCTTTGCTGCTGCCGTGAAATGGATTTTTTTATGACCCAGTGGGAGGACAAAAGAATATATTTGATCTTCTTCAGCTATGGGGCAGAAAACCACGTTTGCCTGCTTTGCTGGGGCCACTAAGCCTACCTCGCTCGCCCGGGCTGGAATGGGTGGAACGGCTTTGTGCAATGCAGTGTGATGGACCGCCAAAGAGATCCCTCTGACAAGACCGAGAGGAAAGCAGCTCCGTCATGTCTGCCCCAGGTGCATGCAGCACATCTGAATCACCCTTTTTCTGCACCTTAGGCAGTCATTTATACCCATGCAGTTCACTGCTAGCGAGCCAATGCACGTTCGTTTCAGACGTGAGAAAAATAACCAGTGCGTAGTGCACAGTGGTGGTGAACCCAACCCAAAAGAGAAAACCTGAGATGTGACTGACACCTCTGTTAACAAGTTAAATGAAATAGACTCTACTTAAACTCCACATTCTCTCTCTCAGCCAGATATGCGTATCACAGAGTATATTGTAGGAAGAGATTAGAGTTTGGTTCTTAATTTAGACACAAGCTGTAAACATAAAATTCACCAGAACCTTAGTGACTGTGATCCATATTTCAGGAGTCGCAGGTCCTTTACAGGCTTCCAAGATAAGGCTCGGTTTCTCTTAAAATGAATAGTGCTAACAAACAGGCTTTATTCTTGACTGTCTCCTACACCTCGCATCAGTTACCGACAGTTTTGAATACGACCCTTTTTTACAGTAAAAATGATTGCAGATGGTTCCCAGAAATGGACTCTCATGGAGAATGCATCTCTTCCTTTTTCACTGGGTAGGGATCTCCCAGATTTGGAAAACTGCTGCAACAATGAATCTAAAAAGAGGCAGTCTGAAAAAATAGGCCTGGAACAAATTTGAATGAAAATGGATCTTAATACTGTGGCTTTGGGGAACAGATAAAGAAAATAGAATGGATTTTGTAAACTGATTATACTTTGTCCTTAGCTTTGGCAGTGTCTCTCCATTATCTGTTTAATTCCTTGCACTCTTGGAGAAACATCTTTTCCTTTCTGGAGATCATTCATATTAAATGAATGATTGCTTTGCACTGTTGCTTCAGTTTTTATTTAAAACATAATTCATAGGCAAATTCTGTATTCCCTCTAGGTTTTATAAATTAAAAACCGTATTTTAAACCTATTTTACTTAAAAGAACAAATTTTCTCTTTCAAAAGCTAGGAGCTTGTCAGCACCATAAGAAGTCGGCAATGTCTAAGCAGCCAGATGATAATTACCCTGTTTCCTTATCATGCCTGTGAATCCAATACACGCTAATTGAGGCTGTATGTGCGACTGAGTAAAACCTCGTTCTTGAAGGTGCTGAACAGCTTGCCTATCACCTGGAGGTGGTAAGCACCACTTCGGGGTGCCCAGCTCCTGTAAGAACTGGGAGCCCCTGTTATAAGCCCAGGGATTCTCCAGCTGCTTAATAGAGTTTGATGCATCTGTTATAAGTTCTGTCTCAGAGTGAGAAGTCCTTTTATATTTATCTAACCTTTGTGTTTCACTCTTGGCTATCCAGACTTAACACAGAACAATGAGTATTGTCAGACTTCCAGGGATGACAGCTGAGTTTGTAACCATCTTCCTAATTCTTATTTAAAAATTAATATATATAAATGTATTAATAGAATGTAATGTAATGTAGTAATAAGTGTCTATATAGTGACTGCATGCCATATAGCAAAGTATTAGACCAAAATCTCACACTCTAAATTCTTTATCTAGCTCAACTCTTTTATGACTTGGCTAAAACTTTAAGTAGGGTTTATTTTTCTTTTGAACAGTAGTTCTCTGTACCCCTGTATTTGCAGTTGCTGTTCCACACCCTGATGCACTGGATAACCAAGAACAGGCAAGAAATACCTGAGATACAATTTCATGACTGTGATGATAGCATCCAGGACTCAGTCACTTGGTTTTTAGTCGTTATTGCCCTATCTCATGTTATTTCTTGTCTTTCTGACAAGTGCACTGGAAGACATTTTGTGTCTGACATACATGATAAGTACTTGTCAAAACGTTGTATGCCCAGACAATCAAAACTTCAGCTAAGTTTTTAACTCTGGTAGTGTTATCGAAAACCTCTTGTCTTTAAAACACTACCAATTCTGTCCATTGTACAGTCTCCCTGACCAAGAGCCTTCTGCTGTAGTGTTTCAGTTTCCTAAGGATGCCACTATACATCATTTCTGCTCCCACAGCAATTCAATTTCCCAATTGCATACGTAAACCACTTTATTCTTTAGGTACACCGCTTAAGACTGAAGTTCTCAAGATAGAATCTAGGACATCTGGGCTAGTTCTTGCATTATTACAAGAGAAGACCTAATTTTTCACAGCTATTTTAACAGTGCAGTTTTTTCAAGTAGCATTCTGCTCATTTTTATTGTTGTATGGTACCTGAAGAAACCAGAAGGTATGGATTTTCTATTCAAAAAAGGAGAAATTAGAGTCTTGACACCTCCTTTCAAAAATTAGGAGCTAGAGAGTACAATCCATTGTTTGATTCTACTATAATTTTCCGGTCGTATCAGTCTTGTGCATCAGAACGTTTTACCAGAAACTAGCTGAAATCTGCTGTAGCCACTTCACTTGCTGCCGTGAGTATTTGTTTGTAGATACCCAGTAGATTGCTTTTCTGGATTCCACCGGACAAGATCGGTGGGCTCTTTGAATTGTGTACAGTATCATACAGAAGTAAGTGTAGCAGAATGATTCCAGATTTACCATCTTTATCTCTGATGTGTTAGAATTTGTTCAGGTGTTTGCGTCAGCAACACAGAGATTATTTTCCTAGGAGTGTGACCATATTGTCATGAGTTACTGAGCATTGATTCTTTTTGAAATACACAGTGCGTTGCTCAATAGTAAAGGGAGGGTTACATTTTGCTCACCGGGAACAATAAGTTAAAAGAACATTTTCCCCACAGTTGTCATGCTATGACCGTTATCAAAACTGATTCTATGTAGTTGTTCTGCTACGAAAATTTGTACCAATTATAAACTGATGCAAATACACAGACCACAGACTGGAGAATGTGCAACACAAAACACAGGAATGTCTGCAGATGCCTGCACTGAAGTGTTGAAAAATCATGATGAAGTTCTTGCTCCTGGAAAATTTTGTCATTTACGTCTCTCTCAGAGCCATATGTGCTCTGAATCTTAATGGGAAAAAAAGAGAATGAGAAATGCCCTGTCGGGTCTCCTTAAAATAAAGATCTTTTTCTGTAAATCAGCCCCTTCTAAGCTGACTTACTTTTCTATCTCAATGCTTAGACTGTATTACAGTCTTTAAAGTAAAAAGGTAACATCTGCTCACATACCACACAACCATTTAAACTTTCTAATAAATAAAAAGGATAATAAATGATAAGAAATAGGAACAGAAATCTATAATTGTTATAAAAAGCTGATTTTAACATTAATTTACAAAAATATTGCATAATTATACTTCCTTTCTAGAAGAATGTAGTCCTTCCAGATGAGACATTTATTGCTATGACTCTCTTAGCTGTTTAAATGACCTATTAGGTGAAAGCCCTAGGACTAACTATTCATCCAATTCAGTGGCAGAATGTAAACCGTTCAAAAAAGTGCAATTTAGCAACCCTAGAAAATTGTTTTGTCTTTTTTTTGTGTGTGTGCAAATGGGTGAATGATTAGTTTTAGAGCAAATGAAATGTCTAATATGAGAAGTTGCATTCTGAGGCCCTGCTGGGGCCAAGGAAATCAAGGATGGCTGTAGCTTCACTTCGACTTGACAGATGCCTTTGGTTAGGGTGTTCTCCAGAGCTGAGGATGGCCTGAGTTCAAAGTGCTATTCTGCTTTGGGTCAACTGAACAAACATCATCCAGAGGAGTGCTCTAAACTTTTTGAGCCCAGGGAGTGTGGGACTTTGATTTTCCAGTCACTTGCCCTTACTAAGTTCAACTCAACATGAATAACATTGAATATTCACTGGGGACTGTGCTGGTTTGGGCTGGGGTAGAATTGATTTTCTTCATTGTAGCTGATATAGCACTGTGTTTTGGATTTGTGCTGAAAACAGTGTTGATAACCCAGTGATGTTTTCGTTACTGCCGAGCAGGGCTTACCCAGAGCCAAGGGCTTTGCTGCTCCTCACCCCACCCCACCAGCGAGGAGGCTGGGGGGGCACAAGGGGTTGGGGGGGACACAGCCGGGACAGCTGACCCCAACTGACCCCAGGGATATCCCAGACCATAGGATGTCATGCTCAGCTTGTAAAGCTGGGGGAAGAAGAAGGAAGGGGGGACGTTTGGAGCGATGGCGTTTGTCTTCCCAAGTCCCCGTTGGGCGTGATGAAGCCCGGCTGTCCCGGGGATGGCTGAACTCCTGCCTGTCCGTGGGGAGTGGGGAATGAATTCCTTGGTTTGCTTTGCTTGTGTGTGCAGCTTCTGCTTTGCCTATTAAACTGTCTTTATCTCAGCCCATGAGTTTTCTCACTTTTACCAGTCCGATTCTCTCCCCCATCCCACTGTGAGGGAGGTGAGTCAGCGGCTGCGTGGGGCTTAGCTGCCAGCTGGGGTTAAACCACGACAGGGATGTAGGGTCTTGCTGTCTTGCTCGCACTCTGTCTGTCTGAGCGGCAGGGGAGGGATACTCCTGGACCATGCTTGTGGAGTCTATTGCTGCATCCCCACTCGGGCTATGTGTTGTGGGCAACAGGCAGCACTAGGTATTATCACAGCTTCGAGGGCAACTCAAAGTGAGCGGGATGACCAGGACTTCAGGTTGCAGGTGGGGTATACATGTGGGAGTCATAACTAACCATTTGACTAAGGTAACAGCATGAATGAGCCCTGAGTAAATGAGGATTACAGGAGGATAAGAAACTGTGAAGACACCTAAGGTAACAAAACAACTAAAGATAACTGTGCAATCCTGTTGGGGTTAATAGGAAGACAGCAAGTAAAGCAGGGTAAGGGAGAGAGGAGAGTGTGGGAAGAAAGAGAAGCTTTGTCTTGCTTTGTTTTACGGGTACCAGAAGGAAATAATGCAGTATTGCTTTCTTTTCTCTGTGGTTGTGAATGAGAGAGGGGAGTGAGAAGGTAAGTTTCAAGCATTCTCATCAACAGAGTGAGAAGTCAGGAAAGCAAGGCTTGGTTTTTTCTTTATCGGCTCTGGTGGGAGGAAGGGAGCTGGCGAGGGAGGAGAGCAGATTTTATTTGCATGTCAGCTGGAGGAGCGGTGAGCAGAGTGGGAGGACAGTAAAACCTTTTGTAGGTTTCTGAGATGAAGAGAGCTGTGAAAACTTGAAATCAGTCTCACTTCATTTGATCATTAGTGTGTGGTGCACAGAATAAAATTAAAATCTTCCATTTAATTGGCCAAGGGGCTTTCAGAAAGAAATGTAGTATTTATTAATGTTGTCATGTCCTTGTGTTTATTGTACTTACTGTATTTTTGTATTAGTATTCAGTAGGAGTGTATTGCACAGCTTGGATAGTGGTTAATGTTTAACAAGCTGATTCTAAAGGAAGGAATTGAAATAGGATTATAGGATGTTTTTATGTGGGGGAGGAAGAAATTAGTGAAAGGAAATTCCTTTTTTTTTTCCTCTTTTTTTTTTTTTTTTAAAGGAGTTTGAAGATATTGAAGCGGTAGCTTTTGTATGTGTTCACTATGAGGAGAGAAGTTTCTCCTTATGCCTCATTTAGTCCAGTCCATTTAGTCTGTGGGTGAGAATACATGAAACTTCCTATTGTAGGACAGTGAGTCAAACCATCGGTGCCCATACTGTTTCTTACAGTGGCAATACAAGATGCTATTGGGACGTAGCAGACAAGACCACTATCTGGAGTCCATTCCCCTTATAGCTCCCCAGTGTCCCCAAAGTCTCGGTTAAAATATGTCGGAAGGTAACATACCTCGCTGCCTGTTCCCTCTAAGGAATTTGTCTACTCCCTTTCAAGCCTGTGACAGTATCTCCCTTTTGTCTGTTTTAAACCAGCCTCACCAAGTGCTCTCTAGTCCTAGCATTGCAAGATGTGGTGAATTTCACTTCTGCGTTGACCTTTTCCACCACCTTCATAATTTTGTAAATCTTACTCCTTTTTCCTTTCAGCCTTTCATTTCCCTATTGAACAGCTTCAGGCTTTTTCATCTTTCCTAATAAGGCTGCCATGATATCCCCACAATCATTTCAGTTGCCTTTCTCTGTACCTTGTCTAACTCCACTGTGCTCTTCTTGAGGAGCCAGAAATTTTAAATTCGCAAGATGAGAGTTTTACATAGTGGCAAAATGATGTTCCCTGTTGTATTTTCAACACCTTTCCTGATGTTGATCTACATTTCGCTGGCTTTTTGTGGCTGATACTGAACACCAGGCCAATGATTTTGGTAAACTGACCATGATGTTTCCAAGATCACTTTCCTGAACTGAAAATCCTGATTCTAAATTCTGCATGTATGTGCACTTCAGATTCTTTTTCTCTAGATGCGTTGCTTTTCATTTAGATAGAGCAAAACAAGTTTGATGCCTTTTTGTCCACTCAATTTCATAAACTTCTGGAGTTCCTCACTGCCTACTAGAAGAGCTTGGTATCATCAAACTTGAGGATTTTGCTGCCTTTCTCTTTCCAGATCACCGGCGAAGATGCTAAATAAATCTGGTCCAAATACCAGTGCCTACATGACTCCACTGCTGATGTTTCTCTACCCTGGAAAGCACTAGTCTTTATTTCCCATCCTTTAACCATCATTCAGTCAATAAAAGGTCATTTCCTGCAATCCTATGGCACTGTAAGGTTTTGGGGTTTTTTTTTTAACCTTTGGCATGTAATTTGGTCAAAGGCTTTTTGGAAATTCGAATGTACTATCCCCTTTTCCCATGCTATAGCACTCCAGCAGGCCAGGGAGGCAGGACAGCCCTTCACCCCAGCCATTCCTACACTTTTTCAACAGACTGTTTATTCATGTATTCAGCAATCAGTAGCTCCCATGTTTCCCCCTCCAGCACTTGCTGTAGATGGCCAACAGTTCTGCAATTTTATGTCTCATTTCCCTCTGAACTCTTGGGTGAATGCCATCTGGTCCTCGTGACTTGTTAACATTTCAATCTTCTGGTTAGTCTAAATACTTTTGGTATGCCTACTTCAAACCAATCTATCTATCTCATCTGCTCTCTCTGCTATAAAGGATGTATAGGTTATGGGAGCCTTCCCAAGACTGAAGCAAAGAATCTACTGAGTTTCTCTTCTGTGGCTCTTTTGTCCCCATTTGCTCCTCATTTCCAGTCCTCAGTCAGTCCCACCATTTTCCACCCAGGCTTCCTGCTTGTCTGCATATGGCTGCTTGACCTCCAGGGGTAAGGAACATGCAGCATCTTCTGGGGTGCTCTCTCACCCCCTGTAAAGGTCCAAGTTGTGGAAAACATTGGTATTATCACCTTGGCTGTGGTCAAAGCTAACGCTCATGTTTACCTGCAGTGCTTGATGAGGACATGTGTAATGAAAAAGATCGTAGCATAGTAATTAATGATAATTTTTCAAATGTTCAAGAAATAACATTATTTATCTGTATCTCTTGCTCAACTTAAACTATAGGCTATCATTAAGAATGTGTTTGTGCTGCTTCAGATTAAACATCCATCCAGCCTAGCACCCTGACACTGATAGACAAGCATAGCAACAAGGTATACTCCCCCAGTTGCTAACGATTTATGGTTCAGCAAAACAGCGAACAGTTATTTCCTATTCATCTTTACTATGACACCCATGATTTTATAGGCATCTATCTTATCGTATCTCAGGGGAATGCTCCCGGCTGAATAGCCTTTTCTATTAAGCAAATCCTTTCCTTTCCATTCCATATATTTAATCATCCTTATCGTTCTCTGGACCTTCAGCTGGAGATTTTTGGTTTCCTTAACTATTATCAAGTTCTTTGCCTGGTTTTAATTGTTTTGTGCAATTTGGGATATTTTTTGGCTGGAGTATAATGTGCAAAATAGGGCATCCTGCAAGCTTGTTCATTTTCTTCCCCAGAGCTCCAAGTTGGTAACAGACTCTGGCATGGGGATTTGCAACTCCTCTAAATCATGTGTACCTGTCCCCACTCCACATTCAAAAAGCATCCCACATTTTCATCTGGGATTTCTGGGAATAAAAATGTGCATACACAGTATGCAGAGTGCCCATCACGACTGTTCACACACAGTTAAATCTCACAGCTGAACTAACTTAGTTAGTTAGACACTCACCATCTGTCAGGAAACAAACTTGTCAGAAAACTAACTCTGCAAATGAAAAGGGAGCAGTTTTTGATCGGATTAACAAACTGATTCAGGATATCATGTGGTGCGAGGCGTGCTAGAGCAAGAGAGCTGTGCAGCCGCAAGCATGGGAAGGAAGGGCAGGAGCAGTCTTCTGGGAAGCCCTGAGGACGGACAGACTCCACCCGACCTGCACACCGGCTCGCTACGGCTGGGACAGAGGCAGTCGCGGATCGGTTGCAGAGTTGAGCTGGGTGTGTGCTGCAACCCAGCGCGTTCCGGACAAGTTGGACTGACTGCACACCTGCACAGCCACTGTACTGGGTGTCCATGCCCTGGCGTTTGCAGCGGGGGGCTGCGAGCGTGGCCTCTGTGAGAAGAGACGAGGGGCTGCCCCTGCGTGGGACAGGGACAGTTCCCGCTGGCTCCAAAACAGACCCACCATAGGACACAGCTGAGCCTGTCAGCCAAGCTGGTGGCACCGCTGCGAAAACGTGTTTAAGAAAGGGTTAAAGATGCTACACAGCACCTGTGAGAGAGAGGAGTGAGAATATGAGAGAGAAACAGCCCTGCAGACCCCCAGGTCAGTGCAGAAGGAGGGGAGGAGATGCTCCAGAAGCCGGAGCAGAGATTCCCCTGCAGCCCGTGATGAAGACCCTGGTGAGGCAGGCTGTCCCCCTGCAGCCCGGGGAGGACCCCACGCTGGAGCAGGGAGATGTGCTCTGAAGGAACCGGCAGCTCATGGAGAGCCCCCACAGGAGCAGGTTTGCTGGAAGGACCTGCAGCCCATGAGGGACCCAAGATGGAGCAGTCTGTTCCTGAAGGACTGTACCCTGTGGGAAGGACCCTTGCTGGAGCAGCAGGGAAGTGTGAGGAGGAAGGAGCTGTGATGGACTGACCACAGCCCCCTGTTCCCCATCCCCCTGTGGCACTTGGGGGAGGAGAAGGTAGAAGAGTTGGGAACAAAGGACTGAAGTTGAACCTGGGAAGAAGGTCTGGGGTGGAGGGAAGGTGTTTTAGTTTTATCTTTCTTTCTCACTATCCTACTGTTTCAGTTTTTTTTTAAATTGGCAATAAATTACATTAATCTTCTCCAAGTCAAGTGTATTTTGCCTGTGATGGTGACTGGCAAGTGATCTCCCTGTCTTTATCTCTACCCATGAGCTTTTTCACCTTATTTTCTCCTCCTGTTGTGTTGAGGAGGGGGACTGAGAGAGCAGCTGGGTGGGAGTCTGGCAGCCAGCCAAGGTCAGCCACCATATTCTGTAACATGTGGAATATCTTAACTGCAACTGACTTGTTGCATATACAAAGTAGAAGTACAAAGGCCCCATTTCTCAGGGCTGCCCAGTGTCTGGGAACGTTAGTCAGAGTAGTAGCATCCAGTCACATTGTTAGAAATCTGGCAATGCTGGCAAAAATGTGGGAATGGTGTGAAAAGCACAGAAAACCCCAGCAAATTATTACAAGAAGTGATAGTGTTGGCCAGTCTCTACCAAGTAATAAACAAGAAAGCATAAGAGCTGATTTACAGGAGAAGGTAATGTGAAGTGACATCCCCAGCCATGGACATGGGAACCACCAGCACCGTGTACTGCCCCTCTCTTCCCCCTCCTCACATTCACGGCTGCAGCCAGCCCCGTCTGCTGGGGCACCCACCCCGCGGCAGCACCCGACAGGGTTCCCCAGGGAGAGCCGAGAATGGGCTCCAAGTTCGTAGGGGTCCGGGTGCTCTGGTTACACGTGGGAGCCCTGGGATGCAGTGTACCCATGTCACGGCACGTTAATGCGAGCCTCCCTCCGCCCGTGTTCGGAGGAGAGAGTACCAGACACAGCTCATGTGGCCCTGATAGCACAGAGTAGGAATGTTTGAGAAAGAGGTGGTTTTTTGAACCTTACAGGGTTGTTTATTCAAGTGATAACTTTATTTTTATAGAGTTTGCAGAAATCTTGGGCTCAGCCCAAGTCACACTCGGCATTTTTCCAGCAGGAGGGATTGTTGTTGTAGTTCTACTTTCATTGTAGTCATGGGTACGGTAGGGGCTTGCTAATTGTAAGTCTTTGCCGTTTCCCTCTCTTTCTAGCTTTCTTTTTGTACAGCTGTAATCAGAACATTAACAAGCTCCTTGAAAAGCTGCAGTTAGGTAGTGACATTGTCTTCATGATTCTACAGAGTTTGGTCTCAGGTTCAGCTACTACAGCATATATCTTTAAAAATACACGACGATGCAATGACCACAAAGCATCATTCCAAACAGACAAATGAAAGAATGATTAAGCTCTGTGAAACCACTCTGTTTAGGAGAGAAGAGCTAACAACAGTAGCATGAAATTGCAGGTTCTGAATCTGCATAGTTCAGGTCAAATACCAACAAACCTTAGAGCCATCCCGACATGCTATCATGCTTGCTGAGGTCAGTGGAAAGATCCTCACACATTTTGGTATGAGCTGGCTCAGACTCAGACATCTCAGAGATGACAGGTAATTAACACACAGTGCAAAAGAATGAATTTGCAGTATACTGTCCTTTACCATTTTAAAAAAAATGCACTATGCTTTGAAATTTGTAATTATTCCTTCTCTTTTCACTCATTTGAGCAGCTGAGTACACAATAGTTACTGTAAGATTACTTGGATGGCTGATTGCTTTATTGCTAACACTGAAGATCAGAACAATTCCAGCATTCTGATGATCATGCCCTCTCTGGAAACATGTTTGAAATTAGCTTCCTCCCTTCTAATAAAAACATTGAAAAAATAAGATAGTAAAGCCAAGCCTGTAAGATGTCCCAGTCGGGGCTCTTCATGCAATCTGTTTGTTCTTCCTTGTGCATGTGTTATGGTATCATATTTAATTGTAAGTTAATGACAAGATATTCCAACTTCACAAAGGGAATGGGCGATGCACTGGGACAAATCTGGAGCCTGTAACGGTGGAGACTGTAGGCTGTTTCCTCTAAAGACATAAGTAGACGTGCAGTGGGTAAGGTAGGGAAGAGCAGGATGGCAAGTAATGGCCTTAAGACTAGATAGCTGAGTGCTTTCCTGGGGGACTGAATCCTAACCTTCCCTCAGCTATGGACTGCTTCTGTGATTCTAGACAATTTTTTTTACATTTAACTTGCTATCTTGGCCAAAAAGTGAGCCTCGTGCTTTGAAAATTTAGGGCCCTGATTTTTTTTTTTTTTTTAACAGTAGAAATTGGCATATATTTTGTATTGATAATTTTGGCTTTCATTTCTCTGCCTCTGCCTATAGAATGAGAATAATGACACCACATAATGTAACAGTCGCATTGTGCAGATAACTATAATAATGGCTTTGAATTACTTAGCTTATTCTATTAACAGCTCTTCTGAAACCTCTGTAAAGAACATGAGAGTTCTTTTTAATCCAAATCACCATATGAGGTGGGAAACTACTGAAAAAATGGCAGTACAGTTTCATATTATTAAAGACAATCACAATGTTTATGCATCAAAGAAGCAAATCAAAATTGCACAGAGATCCTCAATTCTGTCATGCTTTAGGTTCTAAACATGTGAATTAAAAATCTTTTCTCATTTTAATGCATCAATTTTGAACCTAATTTTTAACAATTAACTTCATTCTCAGTGCCTGCTTAATCACTTGAACTTCTGGAAAAGCAGACAGTAATAATAAGATGCTATGCTAGGAAGAGAAGAGTCACAAGTTTGGAATTTGTTTTCTGACACCAAGATATGCATGTTAGTTATTATGGTGTCTTTCCTTCCAATTTATTTTGTCTGCTGCTCTTCTGCCATTCCGCTTATTAATCTTCTACCTCCCTAATTCCTTCCTAGCTTCCAAAGGCCCTTAATGAACTTACACAAGCAGTACTTTGTTTTGTTGCATTACAGAAGATGTCATGCTTCACTTCCAGAGATGAGAATATTTGCAGATTTAAAATGAAGTCAAGCTTTGCCAAGCATAGCAAATGGTGCTTTCCCAACTCTAATGAACTTCTGTGTCAGATTCTTTTCTCATTTAGCCATGTTTCCTAACAAATTCAACCATAATGGGTTCTGAGCATCTAAAATTTAAAAAATAAGATACTGAAAAACAAGTATGACCATTAAAAATGCTGTACAATCTCAATAGCTAATACCAGCAGTCACAAGGGATGGCACGAGAGGCTGAAGGAGCTCTTCCTGCTAGGATCCGTAGTGGCAGAGGAGGCACGTTCCTGCTGAGCTTCTGTCCCCACAACATGCTGCAGGGGACAATCCCTACCTGCACCCGCACAACTATTGATCTGCTGATATGCTTGCACCTGTCTTCCCATCTGTCATATTGCAATAAAAGCACCTGAAAGGCTGCACTCTGTGGGAGACACATAGTGAAATTTTACACAAGCAACCATTGCTTTGGACTTCCTTTGGGACTGGTAACTCATAGAAACAGAGACCCGTAGAATGGTTTGGGTTGGAAGAGACCTTAAAGATCATCTAGTTCCAACCCCCTTCCACATAGGCAGGGACACCTTCCACTAGACCAGGTTGCTCAAAGTCCCATCCAACCTGGCCTTGAAACCATATTTAAACCTTGAAACCATCATGAAACCATAATGTTGTTCTAACATAACAGGACTCTAAATATTCTTGACAAAGCAGCATTTTTATATAATACTGCTATTCCCTTCATCCTAAGCAGCTATCCAAAAATGGCGGAGTTGCTGCCTACTCTATCTAGACACAAAAGTGGTTGGCAGTGTGTTTCTTTGTTAATGTTCTCTTTATTTTCAAACACGTACCAAGCTCTATATCTTTGCACTGAGGAAGAAGAAACAAAGAAGAATAAATTATTCATTCATTTTTAGTTTTCCTTCAGTCTACACACCCCCCTAAAAGCCCATTCATTTATCTCCAGCTGAGGTCATGCCCTGGAGCTAGGGTCAACCTTTGGTCTCTGCCAACTTCATTGTTCCACCATACTCCTTCTCTTGAACAACCTCAGCTCCACCAGTCTGTCTTCTATTAATAGCACCTAGATGAAGCCCTTCTGCTTTATGCAGTCAAATTCTTACATTCCAATAACTAAAACTGATGACAGACATACTGGTTTTGACTGAGAGTTGACAGAGATGAATCTGGCACACTACATAAATTAGCATAAGCTATTTAAAAAGTTTCAAAATCTGATGCGCCAAGCTTGCATTTATCTTATGGTAAATGTAGAAATCATGGCACTAAAAATAAACTTTGCTAGCATGGAGATTTCACTTTTCTCATAGTCATTAGACCACAAAGACACCTCAGCTCCCAAATAACTAATTATCCTTAAGTTTCAGTATCACAGAAGTAATCATTTTTAAAGGGCAGTCAAGTAAATAAAATTAATTTTCTAGAGTAATTAGACAAGCAGCTATGACTGAGATGAGCAACTCAATTAGAAATTGAATTATGCAGAGCTTGTTTATGCTGATATATAAAAAAAAAAAGTTAATTCCATCCTTGGAAGCCTGTAGCTTTTGTTGACATTAGCCTTTAGAAATGCTCTGCCTGAAGTGCTGTTTGTTTTTGAAATCAGTTAAGGAGCAGTAATAAAGAGCAAGATCAGGATTTTTTTTTTTCTGTAGATAATCCAAGAAGAATAAATAGTATCATTCCACCTTATGGCAAATGGTATCACATCCCCTTATACTCTGCCTGTGAAATAGTTACATTCCCAGTATTTGTTATCCCTTGAGAAAGTGGTCAGCTCCTTTCTAGCAGTGCAGGATGAAGCACCCCTTCTAGTCCCCCTTCTGCAACCACAGGATACAGAACAGAAAGAAAAAAATGTTGTTTTCAAGTATAACATTGCAAATATTTTCTTGGATGTTGTGAAATTTGGACAGCCATTTGCACAGTTCATCTCAGTTATTTTAAGCTCCTAACTGTAGTGCCTAATTTGTTGCTTGGGCTATTACTTTACAGCAAGTGGTGAGAGATACTTTTAAGGTGATTCAGCCCAGCCAACTGCAAGTGCCTATCTCTATTTATTGATTAGAGAAGGCTTGTTGGACAATTCAGTTAAGGGATCAAAGTTTTTTGGAACACGTTTATCATTTCCAGAGGTTTTGTAGGGCTGACGGAACTTCATATTGTACACACAGAGGAATGCCTTGTAAGTACAGTCAGTCCACAGATAATCACACCACACCTCTGCTTGTTATTTTGCATAGTAGTACTTTTCCAGGGATATAGGACAGTCTATTCTTGTTCCCGAAGCAATTTTACAAAAAATTATTATATTATATTATATTATATTAATAATCTGTAAAACAGACTGACTATAACTAGCTCTTTCATCCAGTCTCATAGTGTTAAGTATTATTCTTCTAGATGATACAACTCTATGTGTTACAGTACTTCTGCATAGCAAGTCATATACACAGAAATTACAGATGCAGGTAGAATACTTAAATGTTTCTTTAAACTAGAGACAGAAACTGCTGTGTTAAATTAGTTATCTCAGCTATATTCCAGCATCATGCACTGTACTGAACATTTATAAAGTGTCTTGATACTTTCTGACCACCTGTACAGGGCCAAATGCACCACTTGTACAAGAAGGTTCAACTTCGTTTGCTTTGTAAGCATTCCGTTCCTTTGCCTGCAAAATAGTACATATAGCCAAGGAATTTCAAAAGGCTAAGAAACCACCAGCAGAGCAGGAACATGTATTATCTTATACCCCTATCACATATGACAACTTGAATATTTGCCATTGTGGTGGGTTGACCCTGGCTGGACGCCAGGTGCCCACCAAAGCCGCTCTATCGCTCCCCCTCCTCAGCTGGACAGGGGAGAGAAAATATAACAAAGGGCTTGTGGGTTGAGATAAGGACAGTTTAATAAAGTGAAAGCAAAGGTCGTGCGCAAAAGCAAAAGAAAACAGAAGATTTTATTCTGTACTTCCCACCAACAGGCAATGTCTGGCCGCTTCCCGGGAAGCAGGGCTTCAGTACACATTGTGGTCGCTCCGGAACACAAACATAAATGACGAATGTCCCCACTTACTCCTCCCTTTACTTAGCTTTTATTGCTGAGCTGACATCATATGGTATGGAATAACCCTTTGGGCAGTTTAGGTCAGCTATCCTGGCTATGTCCCCTCCCAAGATCTTGCCCAGCCCCAGCCTGCCGTTGAGGGGGGTGAAAATGGAGAGCCAGCCTTGACGCTGCGCCAGCCCTGCTCAGCAGCAGCCAAAGCTCTGGTGTGTTACCAACACCTTTGTAGCTGCCAATGCAGAGCACAGCACTACCAGGGCTGCTATAGGGAGAATGAACTCTGTCTCAGCCATACCCAATACATCCATAATACAGTCATGACACTCCATGATATGTTTAAAGTGGATAAAAATTGCCACTAAAAAGCCTTTCTTTGCCTGTAGTTGCTGTTCAATGTCATCTTGGATACCCCAACATCTCCCTCTATTTTAAGGGAGAAATGGAAGTGCTGAGGTACTTACTGTCCAAACGGGACCTTCTTTATTCTGAACTTTGTGTTATTTTCCTCCTAGGGACTGTGTGACACAGAAACCTTTTGCAAACTTGGAGATTTGCTTGTTGTTCACCATGGCTCTCTTGGCAAGCCTAAAGCCTTAACTACAGTAGCAACTAAGCAAATAGAAAGGAAATAGTAGGCAACACTGTAGCTGCAGTCAATCAATGCATGTACACAGAACATCACATCAACCTTGGTGTGAAACAGGAAGAGCAGGCCACAAGCTAAAACTTTCTGTGGTGTCTGTATATGGTGGAACGTAAAGAGAACACATAGGCCCATCCGAAGATCAATAGGTAGATGGACACGTTAACCAGTGGCTCACACAGGGATGCTCTGTGGCTGTGGCCGTTATCAATGAACTTGCTGGAAGGGCAAGGGCAAGGCAGAATTGATTGCCTGGTCCTTCCCAGCACACTGATGGATGTGTGTCTAATAAAAGCATCTCATCTGCCATCCAGGTTTGTGTCTCTTCTTGGGGAATCAAATTAGGCAACAAGCTGTCAAAAATCACTATGGCTCAGAAAAAGTGCTAGGAAAATATGACTACATATAGAAACAGGAATAGATATGGTAATGCCATTTCAAAAGTGCAGTTAAACTCCTCTTCGTTTTCTGAATCTGTTGCTCATCTGAATCGAGTAAGGCTCAGGGTGACTGGAAGAGGTTGTAACACAGTCTGCTGAAATAAGTCCTGCAAAACGAGTTGGGTGGATTTCATGCAGCTCCCAAGAGACACACGTCTTCATCATAAGATCATCACTGCTCCTGCCACTACCCAGCATCTGTGCTGGCAGTTTCAACAGAAGAGCTGAAAGCACTGCCAGAGGATGGAGAATGAAATCTTTCCTGCTCCTTGGGGATTGTCGTTTGGGACAGGCACGAGAAGCGCTCGCAAGAGCAGAGAGCAGTGAGCGTCTGCGCGTACTGCCTGAGAGCTCCCCCCTAAGTCCAATTTACGGCACTTATCTATCCTCATGTGGCTTTCGTCACTCTGTTTGAGCAGTGCTTGGGGTTGTGTGATGTTTCGTGAAGTACCAATGAGTTCTTTCCCTTTTTCTTTCAAATGGATAAAGAACTGAGGTGAACACGCTAAATGACTTAGCAACACACACAAAAAAGTTGTTCTCACTCCCACCACAGTCACTAGGCACAAAGCCAGTTTCATGAGGCTTGGGTCAAGAATGATTGACTTTCACCTGGGGTGAGCAGAGGTCTTCAACTTCCAGGCCTGTTGATGTAATGTATTTTATAGGTTTTATATTTTGTATGTATTATTTATTAAGAAAGAATAAGATGGAATATAAATTGCTTAGTATATTCTAAGTATGTAGGCAGGAATGCTATTCTGGTGCTCAAATATGACAATACCAAGTCATTATTTGTGATCAGTGTTTTGTTCATCTACTTTTTATTCTTTTGAGATTTCACTCAAGATGACTACAGTCAGTTTGATCAAACATTAAATAGGTATTTCTGCTCTTACTAGGAAAATTCAAGTAATCACTGATTCAAGTGATTGAATATACTGAAGAGAAAATAATAAACTGCTGTCCTCAGAAATAACTAGAAATGGACTTGTGTAAGCTGTTTCTGAGAAGCAGTCTTTGCCAAGGTTACTCCTCAGCAGCTCAGAGTATTCCTTGTTCAAACTAGGTTTTACTAGACCTTCCTTACAACCAAAATTTAAATGTTCCCATATGATGCCGCAAAATATGGATAGAGAAGTGCAGGGTATAATAAATACATAATAAAAGAGCTCTGTAGGTGGTTAGGCAATTCACTAGATTTACCATATTTCTTATCATTCCCATGGAAAAAAAATGAGCACTTTAATGCAAGAATTGGAGAAATAATTCTTAATTTGCCATGTTTCATTTACTTGCCAGGGTAAAGTTCCTACAGAGACTTAGATCAGCACCAACTTTTAGCTCTCAAAAGCAAAATGACTCAGATGTTTCCTATTGTAAAAGTGCCATTGTAAAAGAAATTATACTGAGGTTGGGTACAAAGGTGCGCAGTGTCGCTATCTTTGCGAAGTTCTCCACCTTTTCACCTGTTTGCTTTATTTTGACCACCATGTTTCAAAAATGTCTGTTTTAAATATGCAAAGAGCATTTTACATACAATCCTGAAAAAAAAAAAAACCCAGTTTTTTAATTAAATGCACTTATTCCAGTGAGTCTACAAGCCTTTGTCCCCACAGGAGAAATATTATGCATTCAAGTAAATATCAAAAAAGTCTCAAATCTTGTTCTGGAGCTAACAAATCATGTGACAACTTTATAATATTTCTTTTTATCCATGTCCTCATCTTTATTTGATGAGTATCAACCTTGTGTTCTCAAAAACAGGTTTCATTTTCACAGGTGCTTGTGAAGTACACAGTTGCCAGCAGTTAAATATTTTATAAGAAATGTCAAGGCTACAGCATTAAATGGTGTAACCTGTTACCACTGTATTAATAATCCTTTCTTCAAGAAACAATTTCAAAAAATTAATTACATATCTTTCTTTTCTCAAGGCCTTAGCTTGAAGATCTTAAAGGTACAGTAGCTTTTGAACTAATTTATTTTTTAATCTGTAGTTTAAAGTGAAAATTGAGGCAGTTTTCTCACACAAGGTCTGCATTTACAGCACAAAAATCATCTGAGCTGACATTTTCAGTTCAGTCCAGGCTCAGGATCAGAACAGCTTACAGGCTCTCCATCACGGCTGAAGTTCTTTGGCAAAACAACGTGGAAAAACCTGTACCTGTACCGACTTTCATACCTCAAGCCACTGCAGATAGAGTTGAATTGATATTGTGTCATAGTTTGCTTACAAGCTAACAGGGAAAATATGGTATTTACTGATGTTGTAATAGCTGTGTCTTGCAACAGAAAGTGTTATCTCTGAGTATAGGTGTGGTTGTGAGTACCCCTACTGAGTTCACAGGACTGTGGCAGTAAAAAGGGAGAAGCAAGAAGCATATTAGTTTGTGCTAAGACCCTCTACTATTGCTCAGCTTATTCAAAACTATCTTCTCTACACAATGGAAGTGACTACAGTGGAAATATACTGTACCATGCATATGTATGCGCAGCCTGCTCAGACTCAGGAAGCTCCGTGGGAAAGTTTGGTGGTTCTCTTGTATACAAAGAAAACAAAATTACTTTTAGTTTTTAGCAGCTACTGCAGCACTAGCTGTCTGTCTGTCTGCTTTCAGTGATGAAGCCTAATTTTTTGGTTTGGTTTGTTTTATTGAGTTGGTACCTGATTTACAGGTTTACATTCTGTTCCTTGCTCTGTGCGGCATGAGAGAGCTCTCAAAGCACTGGGATGAAAGGACAGCACCATGTCCTTATGAGAAGCACAGTTCTACTTCTGAGAAAGTTTCCTACACGCTTGCCGTTAAGTATGTAAGGCAGATAGCCACAGCAGTCTCTTCATACACCATGTGTTTTTCATCCTGGTCAGGCGGCAGGTGTCCATCCTGGCCAGCCGGGTTGAGGGGGAGGTCATGCTGGACTACCACAGGCTTTAAGAAAGTGACAATTCATGCGTAGCCATTAATTCTGAATCCGTAATTGTGGCCTTTTACGTAGGCTTTACCCAGGTATGAGGCTGAGATGAGAATACTTCTTGTTTTCTTTCTCAGCTATGAGCACCCTGGTCCTCTGATTTGAAACTATCTTGCAGCCTTGAGGAGAGGATCTGCATTGTCTAAAACCAGTGACGCTACAGGAATGTCTTGGAAGGCATCTTATTCTGCTAGTGAGTCCAATGAAGTCAGAGAAAGACCGTCATCTTTTCAACCCTGCCTACTCTAACCCTGTAATCCTCCTTCAGACTAACACAGCTCATACACACTTGCATGTGCATGGAGCCCAGTGTATCCCAGATGCATTAGAGCTATTATGCACATGCAGATTGAACTTCAGTGTATGTGCTGCAAAATCAGTGTTCAAAATGTGTCTTACTTCCAGTGCACGTGCAAATCAGTTGTACAGTGGGCCCCATATGCTACAAACCTCTCACGCTGTGCCTACACGCTATAGCACAAGTAAGCACCTGAGAAGTAGCTGTATGTCCTGGATTTGTAGACACGCAGACACTCAGACACTTAGGAATCCTTGACAAGTGGGAAAAACTCAGTAGTTCAGAAGGTGATTCATAAAAGCAGCAGCCTACTGCTAAAATGGGTAAAGTAAGAGTGTGCATGCCTGGCAGAGCAGTGCTGCAGACTAATTTTCCAAATTGGTCATGATGCTGGTTCACTCGTAATGCCAGACTGCAGTGTAACTCGGGTGTGATGACCATTTACATTACAAATAAACTGAATTAAGTTCTTAGATTATTTCAGAGAGCTTGGAAACTGTTTAGACAATGCATAAGCTAAACTATGAATAGAAAGTCTGAGGGTATATGTTGGACTGGAAATCCATGTCAGAAATAATGAGCATAGGTGTAACCAATCTTATACTGGTATCTCTGACTTCTCTAGGTGGGGTTCCCCACTCTGTGCCAGATTGACCTGTACTTAACTTTACATGTATAAAATGCCTTTTCATCTGTGTTTTTCTGACTGGCTGGGTACTCAACAGAGTGAAGCAGAAGGCTCAAGAAAATTAACTCCTTCTCTTACTCTTGCATCCAATTTTTCTTTTTTTGTCTCCTGGAGAAGTGTTAGGTTATAAGACTGAAAAATCCTATCCAAGAGGAAGAATAGTTTCCAATGGAGTTCCCAAGCGCTCCCCAAGTAAGTTCCCAACATACAGAGGAATGAGAACTGTCAAACAAAGTGAAGAAAAATAGTAGCAGAAGCCCAAAGATACATAAATTTCAGATTGACTCAAAACCACTGTCCTGGTTTTGGCTGGGATAGAGTTTATTTTCTTTCTAGTAGCTGGTATAGCGCTATGTCTTGGATTCAGTATGAGAAGAATGTAGATAACACTGATGTTTTCAGTTGTTGCTCAGTGGTGTTTAGACTAAGTCAAAGATTTTTCAGCTTCTCATGCCCAGCCAGCAAGAAGACTGGAGGGGCACAAGAAGTTGGGAGGGGACACAGCCAGGGCAACTGACCCAAACTGGCCAAAGGGGTATTCCATACCATGGGACGTCATTCCCAGTACATAAACTGGGGGGAGTGGGCGCGGGCGAAACACCGCTCAGGGACTAATTGAGTGTTGGTTGCCAAGTGGTGAGCAATCGCATTGTGCATCACTTGTTTTGTATATTCCAATTCTTTTATGACTATTGTAATTTTATTATCATTATTATTTTCTTCCTTTCTGTCCTATTAAACTAAATCTCAACCCGTGAGTTTTACCTTTTTCTTTCTGATTCTCTCCCCCATCTCACTGGGTGTGGGGGGAAAGTGAGTGAGCGGCTGCGTGGTGCTTAGTTGCTGGCTGGGGTTAAACCACAACAACCACCCAGAGGTTTTGTATAACTACACATTTGCAATTTCATTTAAAAATATCCCATTAAATACAAAGTATTGCAATACAGTAGATGAAAGCGTATCCACAGAGGGAGTGAATCTGCTCACTTTGAAGTCAATGAGAGTTAAATTGGGGCCCCAGTATTTTGGAAACAAAATCAAGGAATAAGATCATCCTTAAGGCAAGAACCTTGAGTGTGGGTTAGCCTAAGAATGCTGTGACAGGCAGAAAGAAGAGCCTGAGCTTTCAGATAGGCTAAGACACCAGCTTTTCATCTGCTGCCCAGTCACTCTGTGTTTTCCATCTATGGCATAGTAGTTGTTACCCTGTAACAAGACTGGATGTTTGCCTAAGCAGGAAATAAAGTTTAATCACTACATAACAGATAATTTGGTCTTAGATACAACTCTGCCAACAACTCTTGCTCACATTTGTTAAAATTTCATTTCATGTGCCTCACACAGTCATGTCCATACAAGGTGTTGGTGAATAACGGCAATGGGAAGTTTGCCATGACTTCAGAGGAGTCAGGATTTCCCCCATATTCATCCCATGGCAGTATATTTGGCAAAAATAAGGATATTTTAAAACACATTTATTATGTGCAAAGCATGTTAGGTAAGTAGTCAAAGGCGAATCCATCCAATGCCTCACCTTTGCCGACACGTATTTATCCGTATACAAGGCACACCCTTTTGCTTAGTTTACTTTCTAAAATACACGTACTTCTCAATCTTAGTGAAGTGAGTGGTAAATTACCACTGTCTTACAGTCTCATAAATGGGCAGATTAAGACTATCTGCTTGAAATCCTGCTCCACCGAAATCAACAGGAAAACTTTCGCGGATGTTGCACAGTGTCAGGATTTCACGCTTGCTCAGAGGCAGTATCTGAACACGCTATGTCTACTGGCCATGACTGTTGACTGGGAAGATAGTGAGACTTTTTATCACTTTCAGCAAGTATTTACATTCTACAATTGTGGGAAGAGCCTTTATACTTTTCTTTAGGAATCCAGAACTGGTATTTTCCTTAATAGATAGGTCAATCTAATGGTCCCTTTAACTCTGTATTTGACAGTGGCTAGTACTATATACTTGGGGAAAAAAGGTAAGGAAAAATCATGAGTACAACATAACAGGGTTTTTTCACAGTATGTCCTACCTTGATATGCTGTTTATTTGCAATAAAGAAACTTCCAGAGGTCTTGGTTTCAGCTAGACAATTGTACTTAATGTTAATAAAACAGAATTTTAGAAAATATAATTTTAATGGAATCGTAGAAATGTTGGTTAGAAGGGACTTACGGGGGTTTACTGATCCATCCTCCCGCTCAAAGCAGGACTATAGCCAACATAAAATCAGGTCAGTTAGCTTTTGCCTAGTCAGGACTGGCAAACCTGCAAGGATAGAGATTTCAGAGTCTCTCTGGGTGACCAGTTTCTCTGCTAAGCTATTCTCCTAGAGATAAAGTTATTCCTAATGTCCAAACAGAACCTCCCAATTGGCGTTTTGTGGCTGTCACTCCTTGTCAAGATGTCTGTCACTGCTGAGAAAAGTTTGGACCTGTTGTCTTTGTAACTGTCCATCAAGCAGTTGTAGGCTGCTATCAGATCACTCCTGAGATTCCTCTTCTCCAGAGTGAACAAGCTTAAATCCCATAAGCTCTGGTTTATAGGATAAACTAAGCTTAACCAGCTAGCTGATAAGCTATGGCTTATCAGTCAAGTGTCTCAAGCCCTTGACAGTGTCGTGGTTCCTATTCAGTTCTTGACATCCTTCTTCAACTGGTGAGCCTTGACCTGCACATAGCACCCCAGAGACAGCCTCACCAGTTCTGAATAAGGGTTGTAAGAGCTCCCACTGATCTGCTGACCAGTGTCCTCCCAATAGAGTCCAGTTTGCAGTTTGTCTTACTCACCATGAGAGCACAGTTACAGGAGCATGGAATAATTTAGATTGGAAAAGTCTGCTCTAGATTACCTGGTCCAACCTAAAGTGCAAAGCAGGGCTGGCTTCAAAGTTAGGTGAAGGTGCTCAGGGCCTTCTCCAACCAGGCTTGAAGTATTTCCAAGGATGGAGATTCCAGAGCCTCTGTTGGCAGTCATTCCCATTGTGCTTAATCTCTCCCACTGTGGGCTTTGTGTCTATCTGGTTGAAGTCTTCCTTGCTGCAGATTTTGAATGTGGACTCTTGTCCACTCGCTGTGCAATTCTGAGGAGACTAGCTGTTTTATCTCTAAGCCCTCCCTCCCTCATTGGACAGTTTTAAACAGCAATTGGAATACTCTCTTGGCTTTCTCTTCAGGCTGAACAAACTCCCTCAGGCTTTGTACATCACATTCTCCTACCCCCTCACCATGTTAGTGGCTCATATTCAACTTAGCATCCACTGTGACGCCCCCCACCAGCCCTTTTCATCGGTACTGCTACTCAGCCAGTTAATTCTCAGTGCATGGGGTTATCCTGCTCCAGGGGCAGAACCTTGCACCTCCCCTCTTACAACTTTATGAGATTTCTGTTGGCCCAATCATCAAGTTTCCAAAGGTCTTTCTGGATTGAAACTCTGCTATTTGGCAGGCCACGCGTTACCCCAATTTAGCCGATTGTTAGTAGTTTTCGTTACACTTAGTAATTCTAATTGTATATTTTTCTATATTTGACATTGTGCATCATGAAAGGGATACTGGAGCTTTTCCCAAAACATTTTAGTGTGGGAATGCCAAACAACCATGAATAACATGAATAGCAACTAGCCTTTTTGGAAAAATCTGGCGTGGCTTTTATGTCACTGCCATCTCCATAGCTGTTTTCTATTGCCCTTTTCCTTTAGATGCCCAAGCCAACAGCAGAATCAGTACATAGGTCATGTTGCCATGTTAGGCTAAGTTTGAGACAGAGGCAATGCCATTCCATGGAAGTGGATAAGAAACAGTCACATACTCCCTCCGCGAGCTGAGCTGTAAGGGGAATAAGCCCCTTGATTGTAAGACTAGCATGTGTGTCATGGTTTAACCCCAGCCAGCAACTAAGGACTATGCAGCCGCTCAGTCACTTCCCTCCCTCAGTGGGATGGGGGAGAGAATCAGGAAAAAAAAGAGTAAAACTCATGGGTTGAGATAAGAACGGTTTAATAGGACAGAAAGGAAGAAAATAATAATGATGATAATAAAAATTAAGATTTTTTTTACAACAACAACAACAATAATAATAATAATAGGATTGGAATATACAAAACAAGTGATGCACAATGCAATTGCTCACCACTCACCAACCGATGCCCAGTTAGTTCCCGAGCATCAATTCCCCCAGGCCAACTACCCCCAGTTTATATACTGGGCATGACATCACGTGGTATGGAATACCCCTTTGGCCAGTTTGGGTCAGCTGCCCTGGCTGTGCGCCCTCCCAAATTCTTGTGCCCCTCCAGCCTTCTTGCTGGCTGGGCATCAGAAGCTGAAAAATCCTTGACTGTATAGTATAAACACTACTTAGCAACAACCGAAAATGTCAGTGTGTTATCAACATTCTTCTCATACTAAATCCAAAACACAACACTATACCAGCTAGTAGAAAGAAAATTAACTCTATCCCAGCCAAAACCAGGACAGCCAGGAAGCTGCTAGCACTGATTTAAAAGCCGCATTCATTTTAGAAGAACACAGTGCCCAGCCTCATAAGCTCTTTTGAGCACAGCTCTACATGAAGATGGTTACCTAGCTTTTGGTACAGATCTAGCTTGTGTCAAGTTGATTCCCAATGTGGATGGATTTCTAGATGCACGCAGAGCATGTTCACAAATACTCCTTCACTTAAACAAAGCAAGATTTTTTGAAATGTGTGTGTTACTGGATACCAGGAAAATCCTGGAAGCAAGTCGTTTAGGACATTCTAGGAAATTGAGTAGGAGCATGCACAAGCAACCTGCTGTCTTTTTAAAGGAAAAGCTTTGCACTTTAACCGTTTTTCTTTCAAAATTAGTTTGGAAACTCCATTACAGGACTTACAGTAGATTCTTGGATGGATACTATTGAATTTATCTCTTTTGTAGTTGTCTACATTAACAAAGTGATCTTTTTTATAAATATTTTTTTCCTGAGTTGAAGTTAGCTGTTTTTTCTCTACCTCCACAGGTCGTGGTGGAAATGTTTGGCTCAGTCCCATGGGCTGTGCACTGTCCACTTTACATATCACCATTCCTCTACATTCCAACCTGGGCCAGAGAATTCCTTTTATTCAACACCTGGTGTCCTTGGCAGTGGTAGAGTCAGTTAGATCAGTACCAGGGTATGAGGTATGTCATTCTAATTTATCTCAAAATTCCTATTTCCATTTTCATTAAATTCAGATTTTAACTATGTCTTCTATGTGTAGAATGACTGAATGCGTAATATAGTTCTTCAACACTAATATAGTGGTAAACTTAGCCTCCATACATGCTTGATTATTTATATGTTTTAAGAAATCTAGTATACATATGATGAATACTGTCTTTTACTGAGCTGATTAAGTATACTACACTCAGTTCACTCATAATCTTATGAAACTTAAGACTCGGTCTTCAGCAGTAAAGAAAACGTCAATTTTGTTTGTCTAACAATTGAGTTAGTTTGTTTTGATTTTGAAGGAGTTGGGGAAGAGGGAGGAGGGAAAAATGAATAAAACTGACAAATCCTTTTCTGCTTTTTTTGTTGGTGCTGTTTCAGTGGTCACTTTATCCCTTTTAAAGGATTTTTCCAACTCTTGTTTAAGGTTGAAAACTGATTTCTAAAGCAAGAACTTAGGAGTATTGCTCTCAAGAGGGAATCAAGTGTCCTGTCATCAGTATTAAAATGAAGAACCAGTCTTCTTCATCACCTCATATATCTCCTTTTTAATGTTACCATTTCCTAATATTTGCTAACTATAAAACTTTGGTATTTTACAGAAGTAGTTAACTAAAGCATATGTTTCCTATATTACAGAAAATCAATGACTTATACACATTTACACATGAACTTT
This sequence comes from Aviceda cuculoides, assembly GCA_035590195.1. Lineage (NCBI taxonomy): Eukaryota > Metazoa > Chordata > Aves > Accipitriformes > Accipitridae > Aviceda > Aviceda cuculoides. The sequence continues at coordinate 25,252,406 of JAVJGG010000005.1, forward strand.
ATTATAGTGGCACCCAGTAGCTTTGCTGTAGTTTAGCGTCTGTCAGCCTTTCTATTAAAACCTTCTAACTTCAGTGCTTCATAACTTGACTATAAAAACAAAATGCTTCAGGCTAAAATTTGCAATATAAAATATTTGGCTAGAGTTAATAATTTAACCATTTAAAATAGAAGGGACAAGAGTTAGTTTTATAAAATATGAGTCTGACTGGGGAAGGAGTTAATTTATGAATGGAGGTGGTTTGCTTCTGTATGCCTACTCTGGTATACATTGGCATTTTTTATTTTATTCCATTCAAGAGGAAAAAGGTGACTGAAGTACTAAATATTAATATAAAAATAGTACGTATCAATAATGCATGTACTGTACATAGCACATATACAATACATAGCTTGCTATGACCAAGACAAAGCTACTGAATCTCTTTGATAGTACATCCATCCTAGACAATGGGTGAAACCAATGTTAAGGGACCAGACTCAAATACATTAAAGCAAGAAATTAAAAGATTTATCGGAAACTCAATGCTTAAATTTCCCCTTTAGACTTAGGTAACACAAGGCTTTTCCTTATGTCGGCTGAACATCCATGCCATGCAAACCGTAGTAGCTGCAAACAGTGGGCTAATCTATAGATGAGGCTTCATTCTCTCCTCCAAATTTCCACACCTCTGTGGGTGTATGTCAGAATCTTAGTAATACTTTAACACGCTTTCATGTCGTTCGCTATGCTCAAAGTCCATTTCAGGATTTCCATTCAAAAATCTGAAATACCTGTGTCTCAGTTTATCAGCCAGTCATCATTCTTAGGATTGCCATGAATGTTGACTATGCTAAACAGGCAGCAACTGAGGCCTTTGTTCTGGGTCTTCCCGGAGAAAATCTGACCGCTCAGTTGGAAGTTTTACTGTCAGATGTTAGTGCTGCAAATGCAAATGGGCCTTATATCGAGAGAACACTTTGCTTTCCCATTCTGAGAACAGCAGACATCTCCAGTAAGTGAAGAACGTGCTCCATTTCCAGCATATTTTGTGACACACATCGTTTCTTTAATACGCGGATAGCTGTGCAGTACCTTGTAACTCCGTTTTGTGGCAAAGTCTCTGCTGTGTACTTTATGTCATGAGAATACCCAGTTGACTTGGTTGTTCTTCACGGTTCCTGTCACTTCAGTTGCAGAGCTAGTGTCTGGTGTCTTACAGGTGTATGTTTTCCTTAAGTAAGATCTACTGAGTATCTCTTCGGAAGATCTCTTAGCTCTGATAATACTGTTTAACAACTGTGTCATACTTCTTACGTCTCAAGAGTCTTCTATAAATCTTTTCCCAGTGCGAAGAGTCAAGTTGTTTTCCATAATGAATACGAATTGGTGCTACTCTCTCTTAGAATGCTTTGATAGCAAAATCAGGTAGTATTTCCTGTCAATGTACGTGTAATGGACTCCTCTCTGGCCTTTAAATCTGTCAGGAAAGTAGACATGGACCCAGGTGCAGTTTTCACACATCCTGTAAAGGGATTTCATAATCTACAATAGGAGGGAATGCGACTCTTGTAGTCCTGGAGCACCTCCCATAATTTGCCTCTGGGGATACAGTCATATGCAGTTTTTCAAACTACAGGAAGCACATTTGCTTTCTTTTTGTGTTTAAGTAGCTGGTGCAAAGTTCAGTTCAGTTCTGTGGTTTCAACAAAAACTTCTCTATTGCGCTGGAACAGTGTCACACAGCACAGTTTGTGTTTCCAGCTCCATGGTGTTGCTTGAGCGTAGCTGCCGAAAGCGTGAATATATTTAGGACGTAACTGAAGTATTTACATAGTTGTGAACTGGAATTTCTCCTGTCTGCTAAATTTCCTTTCTGAAATTCAAGATGTCATTGTCTCTTTGTCTGGTTTCTGCAAGAATCCTCGAATAGTGTTGATGTTACTGTGGGCTTACCCTGGCTGTTTATCAGCAGTGAGCCAAAGCAGCTCCCACAGTTTGCATCTTTCTTGAACAGATCTTTTAAATCTTTAATAGGCAGTCATGAATGAAGGAAATGAATTCTATGAAGCCTCACAATTTGAGACTGAAAATCTCTAGTATCTTTAGTCCCTCTTTTGGTCACCCTAAGTCTTTATTTTCTGCCATAACTTTGGGGGGGTTTTTAATAAATAGATACTTTTATCTGACAGCTGCCAACCTCCTTAGTAAACCATGTAACCATGGTACTATGACTTTTTCACTAACATTTGTGAAGCACTTAAATAAGTTCTCATTATGAAGAGCAGTTGACAGTATCACATTCAGTGTGGCAAAGAGGTACAGAAAATATAGAATATGGAGTGATGAATGAGCCGTGTTCTTATAATCAGTATCAAAGAGCAAAGTGTTTCTAAATGTATGTTTTTGTTTCTTTAGGATATTGATCTGCGAGTAAAATGGCCAAATGATATTTACTACAGCGATCTTATGAAGCTTGGTGGAGTTCTGGTAAACTCTACGCTTATTGAAACAACATTTCATATACTTATTGGTAAATGTCTATTTTCAAGTTTTTCTGAAGAAATTTCTTATTAATGTCTTTATGAGTTCAAATGATAAGGACAAGAACAAATAACGACAGCAGGCATAAGGAAATAAAGCACAATAATAAATCAAAAGGAAGCACAAAAAGTAAATGTTTTCATTCTTCTTAATAATTCCATATGCTTGACAAGAAAAACGTAAATGCAAGCATCTGGGCTGATGTAGTGAAGTTCAAAGAAAGAGCATTACAGGAGAGAGGGAAAATGTCCTACTTAATCTATTGCAAAACTAGTAGAATATACTGAAAAATGTATCAATTTTTTCAATTTTCTTCTTCTTTTCAACATGACAAATAGTTAAATAAGAACATGCCTTTTAAATCAGGAGAAAAAGAGCTACGTACACATAGTAATGTTTTAATTTCTCCTTTCATCCTTCTAAAATTTATTCTTAACTTGTTTCTGTTGATACCTTTCTAGAAACTGGAATATTGCTAGTGAAGCAGCAGTGAAGTAATGATTTGATTAATTAATCACTTTAGTTCTCTCAAAAAGTAAAATTTGCGAAGTAGTTGGGAAGGCTGGGTCAGGGAGCAAAGCATGACAATCTGCTTGTTCATTGTGAAGACAAAAAGTCTACCTGGAAAGCTGGTTCCAAAAAGGTAGCACAGCCAGTCTCATAAAGACTGTATATGTATTTTCCAGCAAGTCTCAGTGCTGTAACAGGGGGAGATGTTTAGGTGTACAAATAAGTATTGAGATGTTTTTATCATTTCAAGTCTGTTAATCATCCTGCTATTTGTTAAGGAAAATTTTTCTCCTAACCAGCAGCAGCACAGATCTGTCAGACATGCTTAGAAACCTGCCAGCAGAGTTCTAGGTTCTGGTTCCAAAAATAATTCCCTCTGCTATGTCTAAAAAAATTAAATGGAAGTTCCTTAGCAAGTCTAAAAGGTTAAAGAAGAAGAAGATAATATTTGGTTTATATTTGAATGTAGCACAGTAGATAGGTAAAGTATCTTGCAAAGAGAGTGTGGGCATGATATCGTTTCTGTCAAGGTGCTGTAAATTTTAAGGTGTGAACAAGCAAAACAGTTGAAGTAGTCATCACCTCCTTCTGTGAAACATGCCCAGCCATTAAACTTTCTGTTCAATTGTTGTATCCACATTTTGTAAATAATCTACATGTACAGAATGGAAGTTGCACCGAGACACTTAAAAAGTCTCTCTGTGCCCCATCAACCATTTACTGCTTCCATATGTTTTTCCAGAGCCTGTTCTGGTTAACACAAGAAAAGCAAAAATGGCTCCAAAAATAGTTCATCTTATCAAATATCTCGCTGCACATTACATATTTGCTTTGGACCTTGTGTTTCTTGCCCTAAACACAAAACCATTCAAATTCAAATGGAAACTTTCTGTATGCGTTCTCTCTGATGTCCATAGGAGTCATCTTGGTGGCGATAGGTCTGAGGTATGTACGAAGATGTACATTTTCATCAACTTTCTTTCACCTGGAAGCTTCTAAGATTGAAATTTACTTGCCACATACTAGTCCAAGGATCTTTTCCATCATTTCAGTGATGTATTTCACTGAGAGTAGTAGGGGTCACTCATGACATCTAACTTGTTGTATTAGTAGTAGCAATGAGATCGAACTTCCACAACAGGAAAGGTAAGCCAGATGCATCATCCCCTTTCTACAGTCATGCAGATTCCTTACCTCACTGTTTACATGGCACTCATGAAGAGTATCCTATATATGAGCATAGTGATCAAAATCAAAGATCATCTACATGGCTTCACTGCTCTGAGAAGTACCTCAGAAGGCTATGGCAGAAGACAAACCTGCCTTTTCACCTGTACCATGTGCTCAAGGCCTCGCAGACAACACAGTTCACGTTTATACTTTTAAACGTGTTCTTTTTTTAATTTTTTTTTTTTTTAAGAACTTAACTGTTGTGGGACTTTTGGAAGACGAGTTCAGCAGAAGAATATACTTCATTAATGTAAGGGCCAGACTCAGAACAGACATGGGTAGCCAAACACAAATGGAATGCAAGGGACAGCCAACGTGCTTGACCTGCAAAAGCTCTGTCTGCCTCTGTGTGCAGCTAAGGCATGTCCAAACAGTGCACAGATGCTGACGGCAGGACTAGCTCTAGAACTGGAAGATATATTAGCCACATCAGCACACTGCAGGATCAGTGCTGAATGTTTCTTTTTCTCTCTTCTCACACGGGCAATGCAGAGATGCCCTAAGAGTCATGAGCACCTAATAATTTTCAAATTAGCTGGCTGCATTTTTGCCACCGCATTTATCCCCAGGTGCTCCTGCCTCAGCTGAGCTCATCATCTCAGCATGTCTCTCCTGTCTGGTTCCGTTTTTGGACTGCTAAGTAGTGATCTCCATACATAGAAGCCTGAGTGCCCTGAGCCCGCAGATGGACCCCGAGGCCCCGTTACGCACCCTGACGGTGCCACTCACAGCTTCATGGCCACAGCCGCTCTCTCTTCGCTTGTACTGTATTTGAGTGTAAACAGCTGAGTTGGGATTTGCTGGCATGGCACATTATATTTTCCAGTTAATTTTCCTTTGTACCTTTCCAGTAATACATTTCACCTCATTTGCACGGGATCGGTGTATTGGTACTGGTATCACTGTGGCTTTCTTTGCATGCATTCTCTGACTAGTTAAAAGTCAAAACCTCCTTTTCACTGAAGGGATCCTTCTCCTCACAGTTAATACAAATTAATTCCATATATAAATAGTCTCATTAGTAGCAAATTTACAAAACAGTGCATCTGGACCTTGTTGCACATGGAGGTGTATAATGTCTAAACCTGATTGACAGACAGGGGTTTTATCCTAAATGTCTGAGGAAAGAAAAATCCAAATTATTGAGAGAAAAAAATAAACGGGTAATACAATATATTTCTTTACATCCCTCGAAGCCTGTTTCAGCAGGCTGCAAAAAAGGCCCCCAGAGCCATATTTAAATAAGAAAGGCGTTCTGCCAACGCTATGGAGAAATCTCAGTGAGAGACTTGAGGCTTCTAAAGGATATGCTGTGGTAAGACAGATTAAGCAAACTGGAGTCTTACACAGCAAAGTTAAATCTTCTGGGCTTTTCAGAGCATACCAAACAAGGCTTATCAGCTGAGTAAAAAGGCTTAATTTTCAGAAAATACAATCAGCTAACTGTAGTAAACAGAGAGGTCTCTGAATTAAATTTTAGACTGAAAAATAAAACTCCATCTTGGAGTACGATCAGTGATTTACTCTCAATTAGCTAATGACCTGTCAGCTTTCAGGGAGTAAAAAAATTTGTCACTTTGATGTTACTGTAACCAACATGCAAGTTACCACTTACCATCTTCCTAACTCTCATTGATAGGGTGGTGTGTTGTTGAAAGATTGCAGTGGATTTGCTCCTGCAATTCTGAGGAGGCCTTTTAAGGGCAAGGAACAAGTAAAATCTGGACTGAGATTTGTAATTACACAAATAGGAAGATTTAAAGGTGTAAGAGACTGAAGAAAAACAGCTACTGGAAACATCCTTAGAGATAATGGTATCAAGTAGTTGAATAAAGTACTGACTTTCTGGTGGTAACAAAGTGTTGGTATTTACAGATCCTGTTCTCTTCTTTTGGTTTGTCTTCTTCAGGCTTTGGAGTTAATGTAAATAACAGCAACCCCACCATATGCATAAATGATCTCATCACAAAATTTAATAAGGAAGAGGGGACAAAGCTGAAGCCTTTAACTGCAGACTGTCTTATTGCAAGAACTGTAACTGTGCTGGAGAGGCTTATAGATATTTTTCAAGAGAAAGGGCCCAACGGAGTTCTTCCCTGTTACTACAAGTACTGGGTACACAGGTAAGCATAATGTTCTTCTCAAACTTTCTTTTAAGAAAGTTGGAAAGAACTCATGGATATTTTGTCTTTTTCTACTAGATTGCCTTTAATACTCGTGCCTTAGTTAAAATATACTCCCAAATAGCATGTAATTTTTTAAGAGATAATAAAAACAGCACGTAGTAAAAACAGTGGTCTAGCTTGAGTTAAAGAATGATTCTAGGTATTTTACATGTATCAGCTCATACATGTTTGGAATGTAGGGAACTGGGAATGATTTGTTTAGCTAGTGATGAAGCTGCTGTACTCATGTCTTTTATTAAACAAAAAAAACGTGTTTGAGTTAACTCCAACTCTCTTAATTCCACAGAAAGAAATTGAAGCATGTAAAAAATGGTGCTGAAAATCATTCTCTGTAAAGAACCAGTGAAGTGGGAAATAAAAATATTCTGCTAGACATGAGTCCTCTAGGTTATTTTTAATTGTTTGTGCGGTGTCCAATAATTAATTCCTAACCGTCTGGTTCTCTTTATTTGCAGTGGTAAGCAAGTCCGTCTCCACAATGAGGAGGGCCCAATTGCATGGATAGTCGGGGTAGATGATTATGGATTCCTTCAAGTTCATGAAGAAGGCAAGGGTGTAGAGTCTGTGCACCCAGACGGCAACTCTTTTGACATGCTGAGAAACCTCATAGTCCCGAAGCATTAACAGTCCTCAGAGCTCACAGCGCGGAGGGAGGCTTTTTAGTATTTGGCATCAAGCAGCTAAACTTGCTTAAAGGTGGAAAGGGTGTGGATAGCTTGATTTTTTTTCTTTGATTTTTTTTCTTCTGATTTTCTGATATCTTTGTTCTTTGACACAGATAACTTCAAGAGTTATGAAGAGGTAATTATCTCATTGCCGAAGGCCTTTATTCCTTCGTATTAACTTTAAAACACATCTATGTTGCCATTCTTTGTAAGCATTTATTCTTTAAAAGGACCCTGATTGCAAAGAAATGCTTTGCAATGAACAGAACTTTCTCTTCATTTACACACTGTATTTGAGAAACTGAAGTGGCTAAATATTTTCTTTTTGTGTCTCTGTGTTTTTGTTGTACTTTAGCACCATGCACTACAATATTTACATTTTTACTGTGTTTTTTTTAAACTAAATTCTGGTTTATGCATTGTCTGCAGTGGAAACAGCTGGAAGAGCTCATCATATATTTCTGAATTACTGGGATTAGCACTGTGTTTAAATTCAGGTCTAAATGTAGAGCCTTGCTGATTTGGTTCTTCTCCATGTGGGCCTGTACAACAGTTTTATCATCCTGTGCTTTTGTCTCAGGTCTGCGACTTTCTCATGGCTACCTTGAGTTTTTGGAGAGTTTTCCATCAGCACTTAAGAACTGTGGTTGGTTGTCTAAATTATTTGTACACTGCTCTTCTTAGACAGTTGGATCCAAGTAAATAATCTCATATCTCCTTTGAATCATAGTCTTCCAAGACGCTTTAGCCCCCATAAGAATAGCCCACCAGAGTAGTGTATCACCTAGTTGCAGTCTTCTTAGCCAGGTTATTGTAGAACCCCATGTCAGGAGAGGGAAGTCCTAGTAGTTTAGAATTTAATAGCAATTCTGTTGTAATAGCAATGAGGTTAAGCGAATAAATAAGAGAAAATGCCCAGCTCTTAAAATCCCTGCCATAAACAACTACTGTAGTGAAAAAGAGAAAACATGCAGCTAACCTGTGTCCAAATTCTCCTCCATTGTTTCTGTTGTCACCCCCTTTCCCGAAGCAGGGCATCTGGTTTTGCTGCTAACCATTAAAAGCAAGAAGTTTAACATCTGCTGACCTGAAAGTAGCTTGCTTTGGGGGCTGGCTGCACAATTCCAGGTTAGGTGTAACAGCTTGGTCATGATTGGAAAGCCTGCGGGATCTTCCGTGCGATGGCAGCTTGTCGGGTTTTTCTCCCGGGCACGGCAAATTTGCGCCAGGAGGCTTGGCCACCACAGCACTTCAAACAGTTCTCTGCGAATGAAAAGTTTGTCATAGGTGTGATGTGGCCAGCTTCATTTCCTCAATAGGCAGCACTGCTTATTACGTTACCTCGTCCCTACTGAAGGTGGATCAGCCAAATTGGTTTCCACAAAGGACTTCTGTCTACTAGCCAGAAAAGGGGTTTTTAGGTTAAAGTTCACCTCATAAACAATCTGAACATGTTAGTAGATTGTTTCAGTTACAAAGCCAAGAAGTCTTAAAACAAGGAAACTAGTCTGTAATGGTAATTTAGAGTAATCCTCACATATTAGGGTTTAGGTGGTTTGGCAGCAAGTGCTAGAAATTAAGTTGTCCCTATTACATTTAGGATTTTATGCTCCATATCACAGTAGATTTGTCTGTGTGCCTGGTTGTCCATACCCTGCTGTTTTGTTTTCCCCCATGATCCACATCATATGAGACTGCACACCAATATTTCATAGAACTGTACAGTGGAGTGTAGACAGCTGTTAATTGGCATCGTTAAAATGATACACATGAACACCAGTTTTTGCTTTTTCCCACCAGATGCTTTCCAAACTGCTTTGGGCTGTTAATTTTTGGCAACTACCTTTATTTCAGAATCAAATATTGATGCATATTATAATCAAATGAAACTTGAGTCTGAGTTTTAGAAGTTTAAATAAAAAGAAGAGACCATTTATAGATACATAATAGGAAAAATGTGTGTGTGTGCGCATACCATTCCTTGTGCATCTTCACTTCTTTTCTACCTTTTCCTTCAAGCAGCTTATGAGCAACGCGTGCTGCTGCAGGTCAGCTGTGGAAAGCATAGCGCTGGTACTGTTTTTCCAGCCACAGAGTTTTACAAAACTTTACATCTGTACCTCAATCCAATATTTGTAGCTAAAACACTGTCTCTGTTTTGGTACTGTAGGGTGTGCCTGTAGGAAGCACCTTTGATTTCGCTCATATTCCAGATAGACCGATGAGTGCCTGTAGAGATTTCTTTTAATGACCAGGTCATGCATCCCTCAGGTTTTGACTTGAATTGCTTCCTTAAACGCGTTCTCCCGTAGCTAGGGACAAGTACTGTAAAGGAATGATAGAGGGAAATGATAAAACGTGCCCCTTTGTGAAGGGCAGGATGGATGTGCAAACCTTCACCCCGCTACACTACCACAGTGTCTGAGCAGCAGGCAGATGAGTTTTTAATGGTAAAATGCTGCAATATTTCCTGGTTGCTATTGTCACTTTTGGATTTTTTCATAGCCTTCTTAATGAAAAGCTTGTTCTATTCTCACTTCGAGTTGTAAGATTATTCTGAAAATTTTTGCATTGGAAAGAAACTTAGCGTTGAACTTCCTTTCTGGAAATGAGAACTAACGAGGTGTGGATGTGTCGCAGCGTAGATGGGTGCTGTGGGAACGTGTCGCTTCTTTGCCTCTACTTTTGAGAGTCCTGTCCCACGTGTACAAAACTACCTGTTGTCTTGAGGAAACAGCCTTGAGTTGGATGAAGCATTTGTTACAAACCTGACCTTTCCTTCAGAAGAACCAAAGAACGTCACAAAGAAAATTCCCCTTGTATCGTGAGCAGCTGCCCAAGGCCCTTCTGACTAGCAGCTGTTCCTGTGGAGAAAGGCAGTGAACCCTCCTGTACCGCACTCACCTTAGGGTAAACGGGGAGCGCAGCCAGCAGTCTTACTGGTTTTATGCCAAACTTGGCACACCCAGAAAGCCACAACATTTTTGTATGAAAATCATTGTTATTGTTCTTTATGTAGGACAGACAAATGTGGTGCAGAGTGTCTCTGGACATAGGTATGGAGAGAATCAGACAACTCCAGATCCAGAAGTAATGCACTGAAAATGTTTAATTTCATTCAACTGTCTAGATTAGTAAAACACCTCTTCCATTGTGAGGCTGATGTCAGATCTTAAACTATTTTCTTGATGAAGTGCTTTCAAAAAACATTTATTGCGGTGTCCATATTTCTGTGACTTCATTTTTTTCCTCCTGGACTCTGTTATAACATTTCTCATTACACATTGTGAAAATATTTGTCGAGGTTGTTTATTGATAGGAAAACTTCTGCCGAGCAGGCTGGGTGTGTTGGCACGTGTCTGTGTTCAGAAAGAGTAAGCGGGTTGTGTCCAGTCAGCACCAATGCTGTTTCCAAAGATTTGAAAAAGTAATAACTTACTTAACATTTAAGAGTTCAAGCAGTACATCTCACTTCTAGTAAAAGGTTTTATAAGACTTCAGAGCATTTTTAAAATACATCCAACAAAAATAATCTACTTCAAGGGCTATTACCTAGAAATAATATTAAAGCATTTAATTCTTTATGATGCTGCTTCATTGTACAACAATTTTTTTTATTTCTTTGCTTTTTCTGATACAGCTACAAGACATCAGCAGTCTAAAAAATTACACTCTGCAACTACTTTGGAATATACAGTAGCTATATTTAAAAAAAAAAATTAAGTACAGCTTAATATCTGTCATGAAAAAAGATTTGTGCCGCAAAGAGCTGATTCCTGGGGGTAACTGGTTTGATAAAAGCATTTGCATGCATAAGTTACTGCAGTGATGCACCGCACTGATCAGACACCAAAGAAATTAAATCTGGACTGAGGAAAGAACAGAGGTCAAAAAATGCTGGCGTGCCGCAGGCTGCGGTCACGTAACACTGAGAAAAAAGAACTACAGGGAAGAATTGTAAACTGATGTCATGTTTGAGTATCTTGCATTAGTGCGTTTCATTAGTGATTCTGCGTTATTTTCAGTTCTCCAAGAGTCTTCCTTTAAAATGCAACGTGGCTAAAATACAGTAAATAAAAAGAATCCTTCTATTTTATAGTACATTAACTGTCAAATATAGTACGTATGACAATTGAAATATATTTTCAAATATGCAACATTATTCTTTGTGAAACCCTGTGTTTTGTAGTAAAAGAGAAATCCAGCTCACTTTTCCTTTGGCTACAGGATTTTATTAACATTTTAACAGTTTGGTTTTACATAATAAATAAGCAAAAATGCTTTACATTTTTAGGGAATACATATATAATTCTGAGCATTAATAGGTTGTTTGTTTTGCGTGCTTTTTCACCTACGTTTGCCAAATAGCTTTTATCTGCATCATATAAAAAAAAAGCAAAATATAATGTTCAGGAAGAAAAATGGAATAATAAAATTTTCTCTCTTTGAACTATGACTGAAATGTTGAAAAAATACTTGGTGTCCTGTTTTGTGATTTTTAGAGAAATACTGGTATTCTGGCAGGTTTCCCATTCATTTGCACTTTCTCTCAGTGATATATTCTCCAATTTTACATCTATTGTCCACTGTGCTTAATTTCATTAAATTATTTTAATACTCTTCTTGAAATTACAGGGCTACTGCGGCCGGGAGAGAAGCCTGTTCCCTTATCACCTTATCTACATTGCAGTGTTTCTGTTAATAGGATAAAAACTTTGAGACCTCAATATGGGATTAATGTTTCCAACTTTACATTTCAGTAAAATATTCCCTCTCTCACTCTCTTTCTCTCCCTCATTCTCCATATCCATTGCTAGATCTGAACTCCTCTGAGAGTTAAAATCCTATCAAGTTGCATGACAGAGGTATCTGAAGTGGCTCAAACAAGTACAGTAGAGAGAAATGAGGTTATTTTTCATAATGTATTCCAATTGATACTCCATTTCTGTGACATGATTTTTTCCAATTATTAAAAACATTGCCACTGTCAATGGCTGTGCCGCATTCTGTAGTATGATTGTGCTATGAACATCTGTAGTTTAACTGACTAAAAGTCGTATTTTTCTCTCAATATAATTCACGCACATTCCAGATGTGAACATGCAATCTCTGTTTCTATTTTGGAATGGCAGGAAAAACGTTTCACACATTTGCTTTTTTAATCACAGGTCTTTTCTAAAGCCTACCCTGTATTATCATATGTGAATGCATAATTGATTCATTATTGCCTAACAGGGAAAGTTCATGTACCTGAATATCACATACTGTAAAACATCTGTGGGAGAATGATGGAACACCTCCTCTGCTCGGGCTCATTGAATAAAGCCTGGAAGTGTGAATAACAAGGTAGACGCTGGAAAAATATTTTGTGGTATTTTACTGAAAAATATCAATGGCATTTTTTTAACCGAAGCCTAATTTGTACATTCCTGAAAACATGTTTTTATAGTGACGAGTACTTACAAGAACAGAAAAATACACCAGATTGACTTTGTGTGCAGCAATGTCACTAATGAGGTATAGAGAAAAGTGTAGCATGAGAGTTGTGCATCAGGTTTCTTTTTAATGATGCAAACAATATGTCAGTTACTCCTTTATAGGGCATGGTTTTAATTTAACAAAATTAACATGCAAGTCAGCATAATTGCATCTTCTGAGGAGTTGGGCCCATTTATTAGTAACTCTGGCTGGGAAGGCTATTAACCAAAGCCACTGTACAACCAACTTGTATCTCATCACTTCAATTTATGAAGTCAGAATGACAATAATATTCATTCATAACATTTCTGTAGACTTGCTAACTTCTCTAGCACTAGGCAAACCAAGGAGTGCAGTTATATTGAGTGAGTGAATATGCTGGTTTGGTTCTGCTTTTTTTTTTAAGGCAGTATTCTGTTAATGGCTGATCAGGTATTTTTTGTTATATTTATCACGAAATACATTTTTCATGCTTTTTTAGCAAATGAAAAAGGCAGACAACTGTGAGCTTCCAAGTCAACATCAACTTAAATTCATAATAAAGCCTTCTCTGTTAAGCCTTTAATGGGAAGCAATGAAAATACCGAAAATCATTTTGAAACATATGGTTTAAAAGTATTTTTGTGTAGTCATAGCAATAAATATTCATACATATGAGGAGGTGACTGAATATTATTGCTGCATATAAAAGATGGAGAACATGTAATTTTTAAAAGTATATTTCATTACATTTGTATCTGATAAGCTGCGATCCATGAGAAAGTGTTTTTCCATATTGCACAAGCTAGGGAAGCATTTTCTTCAGCAAAGGTCTCTATAGAGAGAGTCTGATAAAAAAGAGAAAGTTTTTCAAGTGTAAATTAGCCTTGAGTTGGGCCAAGAAATACAGCGAAGTATAGCTGATTCAGATCTACAACAACCCTCCTTGTTGGTATCGAGAGCTATTATTTAGGGAGTCATTCACTGTTTTATCAAGATCACACAATGTTTGGGGAAGTGGTCAAAAAACAAAGTGGACTGCCTGTTATCAATTAAACACACACAGATCCATATGTCTCCTCATTTGTAAACTTTACAAAGAAGTAAAAAAAGGGGGGGAAATCTATTCCTAATAGGCTAGACAAAATGTCAATGTGTGCTGTATGCCCTTCTCTCGCTACAGTTTATTAGCACAAATGGAGATGTGTGCAAGGCGTTCAGTTCCCGGCGTACTCAAACTCTGCTTTACTTCAAGTGCAACTTCGGGTTTTGTGGTTGTGCAATGACTTTTGACTTTCCGTATTCGGATTCGTTATTTGTGAAGTGCATGAATCAGTCAAATATTAATCTTACCTTTGTGTTGACAATGAGATTTATGCTTAAGGAAGTTCAGTGCACTGAAAGGTGAACGTTTCAAACTTCAGAAGTCTACTGGTAAGTTTAAAATAAAGCATAAATGATCATTATTCCCTTGACTATAAAGAAAACATTTCTGGTGCTATTATTAAGATGTATTTTTGACTAGCTGGTTTGAAAATCTGCACAGCTTTCTCCCAGAATACTCAGTGAAACACACGGCTTAGAAGCTTCTTTTTCTTATTACAACATTTTATGGGGAATAGTGTCTAGTTCCTGCTATGGGATTTGTCCCAATTTGCCATGACAAGACCTGTAACCCTTTAGTACGTATCTTTGTATGTATTAATTTGTCATATCGTTCTTTGTCAAGATAAATGGTGGTGGTAACAATCTCAGAACACTGAAATGTATGTTAAATAAATCAAATTTACATTTGATTTATTTAGTTTAAAAGCTTTTGGATAATTAATAAATAAGCTTTTTCCAAACTGAGTTCTGCTTAGTTAGTACAGCTGCATTATGGATGCTAAAAATCACCACTCTTTAAACAAAGTTCATTTGTCAGGGTGTTTAACACGTAGGTGGAGAGTTGATGTGAGGTTTCACACAGTTTGTCAAAAATACCTAAACTATAGTGTGTAGTTAATGATAAAAAAATCCTGAATGTATTTTGAGAAGGAGGGGTTGAGGAAAAAGATGTTCTTCATATAAATCTCTGCATATAACACCTATCATTTAATTTTGTTGCACACTATAAAATAACAAAAATAAGATCTGTAACATGTCTTCTCAGTGGCACCAGAGCTTAATCTGTGACAATGAAGCACGGAAGCTAGATGTAAGGGTTTTTTCCTGACCTTGAAGGTAGTTACACATGGCTTGCCAGGAACGCACAAGTCTGTTCCTCATTGACCTTCACCTATGCTCACTAAATGTAACCATGTTTTCTCATGCTTTTTGCAAATCATTACAGTTTGGCTTCTTAATTAAATGTAAATATTCCTCTATTACCGTCACCTTCCATTGGCTATTATTACAGAAGTTCCAATATAATGGGGTAGTGCAGATTCCTTGTGGGTTTCTGGAGAAGCTGATGAGGGGCTTTGGGTTTTGTAAATAAATGTATTTACTTCCTCGGAATTGTATCCGTAATTTTCTCCTACATGTCCTGTTGCTGTACATGATGAAGTTTGAAATGTACCACGTTTGGCTAAAACATGGTGATAATTTAGAAGCACAAATGGAACTTGTCCAGAGGGTCTCACATCCATCATACGTTCACTTTCAGAGTCATGATCAAGCTTTACAGTCATTCTATCATCACTGTCCAGTTCATCTAGATTTGTAGCGTGGTGACTAATATGCCCATATTTGGGTTCTTTCATACAAATCCTCCTTGTTTGCTCATATACTGAGGGTACTGGCAGGAGATGACTTAATTGTCCTATAGATTTAGACTGGAAACATTCTGATTTTGGCAACAAGGAGTTAGCTATCGAGTTTGAAAAAGAACTTTCATTAATGCTCATTTTTTCTTGTAGGTCTCTATTAAAAGCTAATTTGTTTTCTTCTTTAATGAGGTGGTGAGGTGGCTGAATCCTGGTTTCTATTTTGTTGGGTTTCATGATGCCAGAATCATAAATCTCTTCTTTGTATCTGCTGCCTGGCATGGGTGCTGTGCAGCTTGTAAAGTTGTCAGACAGAGCATCTTGGCTGTATCTTCTGTTTGATATGGGCACTTGCAGGAAAGAGAAAACATGTTCATTACTGACAATAAGCTCATATCATATAATAGTTAGACTCTAACACTTTTTATGACTGAACTTTAACACCCATTTGGTTTGGGCCAGATCCAAGTCCCAGTGAAGACATCAGAGACATTCCCATTTGCCTCAGTGGCTTTGGATAAGTCTTTTTAAGACAGGGCTGAAAAGTTAAAAAAAAAACAACCCAACCCATTCAGGAGGGCCAACAGCGTTGAACAATTCTGAAAAGCTTTTCCATATGAAATGCCCGTTTGTTTATTTGACTGAATAATTGTAAATCACTGTCATTATTAACATGGTTAAATCGGGGAAATTAAACCAAAGAAGTATTTGGAAATGCAACCTGCTATCAAAACCCTTGACCTTAAGTAAGCTCGTTTCAGAGAGTTATCAAATGATTTACCAAAGGATGGATAACATTTATTACATGTCAATGATTCAGCTATTAGAGTAAAACAGATATTATTCTTCCTGTCACTGTGGAAGTGTATTGGACATGTGCCCTTGTAAGGAAAGAAGAGAGCGTGTAGTATTAGATACTGACATGTTGGTATCTAATTCATGATACCTGTTTGTGATATATGTAATATCTGGATTGTGTCACATTAAAGGCTTTGCTTTTTCTCTTTGAAAACTAGCATCAGATATTAAAAACTTCTATCGAAAAGCAACATAAATACTTGAGTAATGCTGTATCTCTGCTGTTAAGGTACTATCATGTAATAAAACTATATGTATAATATAAATGTAATTTACAACATATACTGAGAATGTTTGAATGTGGGAGTACTAAACTGGGTATGCATGGAAAATTAGAAGCTAGATTCTTAAATCTTCAAAAGAGTATGAATCTAGGATTTCTCTTCAGGCTCTTCCTCTAACATATATTGAGTAATCTTAGTTTTCTCTTAAGTTTCTACATGGTGGTTGAACTGTTGAAACAATTTGAATTGTTTTTATAATTTTCTGCTTGGCTTACGCAGCTTTTCCTTTTTGTACACACCTATCTACAAATGCTAAGAGAAAAAAACACTGGTTTACTCCTATACAGTATGGCCAAAATTAGGCAAGTACTAATTTTTTTTTTGCACTGTCTTATGTGAACAGTTTGACAGTTATACTACTCCTCCAAGGCATATTTGAAAGTTTTATGTTAAAGGTTAAATAAGGCACTTAGCAAATTTCTCAAATTAAACCTGAACTCTATTTTGTGTTATGCTTACTGAAAGCCCTGGACACCTAAGTGCTTTTTGTAAAAGGGATTTTCTGTTTTTCTAAAAATTTCTTTCAGCATCTTAAAAGTTTTGGAGTTCCCCTGTAGCGGTTGCTGACGTAACTGTACCTGCTAATAATTAAATATTCCCTGTGCTATAGTAGACTGGCAAAGCCTTCATGTATAACAGAGGAAGTAGAAATAGCTCAATTGTACCTTTTTTTATATGCAGTGCTTCATTAATTTCAGAGGGAGTTGCACCACATAATTACAAGAATTTAAACAGGAATCTGGATCCAATTTCTTCTTGATCAACCCACCACCCTCCTAGAAACAACAGCCTTTCAAGTTATTCTTTTTAATTTCCGTGTGTATATTTTGTACCAAGAATATGCAGTTCTAAGTAAACTGAATTCTCATCAGCCATTGAAAAATGGGCGTCTTAGATCACAAATCAAAACAGGGATTCAGCCACATGCTTGAGTATAATTTGGAAATTTTACCAGTGTAATTATACTATGATCATTTTAACTTTCTGTTTGTCATTTTTACTATGAAATAACTATACATGCTGAGAGCTACTGTCGTGTAACTAATATGATTTTACTAATCTGGTATACTGGTTTTAGTGTTTTTCCCACTTGAGACATCTACAGGAGTGATGAGTTTGTTCTCTTACTGCAGCATGGAGTATTGTTAGTTTATGGCTCTACTCTTATCTTGGAACAAAAGATTGTCCTTCTCCATTTTCAGAGCCCACACTTGTAAGACGCTGAAGCATCACAGCAACCAGTTGGCCCCTGTCTTATTATCTTCATTTTTGTAAACTCAAATTCTGCTGGGCTGATGGCTGATTTCTTGGTATCAAGAAGTAATTTGCATATTTGGGAGATTTACAGGATATTATCCATTTTGTTCTATCCTGTTTCTCAAACATGGCTTTCATCTCTTTTGTTGATGAAGAAGGTAAGCGTCTGGTTAATTGTTTGCAGGCTTCCATTAAAGTTGTCAGCACATTCATGGAGTTAGACCAGACAGCTAAGCAAGTCGCATCTGCGGTGCAACAAAGCACAGTCATTCTTGTCCACTCACATTCAGAACAGTTACTGGAGCTAGACTTAACTCTGCTTTTGTCTTCCTTTGCAGACAGAAACCCAAGGATGCCCTGGGACAGGCTCCTCCTGGGGAGTTTTTCATACAGAAGTTAATAGAAAGCTGACCAGCAGCTCTGTATTGCTGTAGAAGGGCAGCACCCCAGGATTGCTTCCACCCATCTGGTGTGTGGGCAGTTGCCAGAGTACCTGCCTCAGCAGGTGCACAGGGATCCCATGCATCCTGCACTTCCCCAGCACTGAAAACACTTTACAGCCATTGAAGCCAGTGCATTAATTTGGGATACTTTCCCAACCACTGTTCTGCCAGAGCAACTCAGCTATGCCAAGTGAGGTAGACACTGCACATCCAAGGTTGTGTGTCACACCAGAGTGATAGCAGCTTTCTAGAAGGCCCTTTATACTTAACTTACACTGCCTCCATTCGTAGCAGCCTACAACTGCAACAGCGAACTCGGTCCTTCAGGCATCATGTCTCTGGTAATTCTTGCCAAGTAACTCTGCTTTCCTGCTGGCGCACAGGGTACAGTTCGGGCAAGTTGAGGGAAAACCTGGAGATAAGAGCCCCATCACCTGACAGCCTGCTCAGATTTAGCATCCAACTATCCAAGTGGCAACAGGAAAGCTACTCTAGCAGGTATTGCTCTTTGTTTAAAACGTATCATGTCTATTCATAGATCACTCAATATACTAGAGGAATCTTTCCCCTGTCATAGTGCTGCAGCAAGGAGCATTCCCTCCTCTCCTTTAGATAGTGCAGTCAAAGATCAGATGGTGCTCAACAGGGAAAGATGCTTGCAGAAAAGGCATTTCATTCACAAGCATGCCTTTCTGTACCAAGATATTAATGGGTAGAGCTGCTCCTCGTTCTCCCATTGTCCCTGTCTAATTCAGTAAAAATGAAAGAAAGGCATCCTGGAACCTCATTAAAGTAAAGCAAGATTGGTGCTCACCATTGATCTTCATACAAAGGTATGCAGTCCTTATCAGCAGAGTTTTGCAACCTGTCTATGAAAAACCTTGTCTGTTTTTAGGGCACAGCTGAAGCCCTCTTCATGCATGCTTTGCCTTGCATAATTTTTCTTGGGCTTTCTGATCTCCACTAATTTCAGAAGAGCGTACTCCTGACACTACATGTTTTGAAAAGACAATATGCCAATACTTGAATGGCGACATGTAGCCCATGATGTTTCAGTATGTTTCCTAATCCTTTGTACAAGAGGGTCTTCAGAGAAGACGAGCAATTACTCAACTACTCTGAGTTTTGTTGAAGACCCTAACTGCAAATCATCTGAGGCATGGGCTGATGTAATTACTACGTTCTGCATTATTGCCCCTCCAAAAACAATAGTAAGACAACATGATCTTCAAGACCTCTTTGTCCTAGTGGAATACACTTTTCAAAGAAGATGTCATGTATTTCTTCCGGTATTCACAGGCTAAAACTGGGGAGTTGGTTTGGAGAAGGATGATAGACCAGAGCTTTTTCACAGATTTTCTTAATATTCTTCATCATTTCCTGAGTTTTGGCATAATTAGTGACACTAAGCTTCACACAGATAGTACAGGCTGGGCAACAGCATAACTTAATGAGAAGTGGGTATTGTGGTACTCACAGTAGTAATGTGGCCATTCAAGTGTACAAAGGAACCTTCCCTGACTAAGAATATGGTTGCCTTCTCTGAAATGAGTTGCTTTTCTGATGACTAGGACAGCTGGAAAAAAGTGGAAGAAGCTTCAAAACCAGATTCTGAGGCAGCAGCATCTGATTGGCAGGCAGTTTTATCTGCTACGTGCTTTTCCAGAGCTTTGATGGCTTGGCATGATCATCTTAAAATCTCTGATCTCTCCAAAAGAAGCTATTTTCCATAGAGAAAAATGTCTCTGGCCTACGGCATTTTTGGCAGATGCTTCTATGGATGTGATGTGGAATAGCCCTTGCATCCAACCCGGTTGCCAGATGTCATATTTGGCATTGCCTTTGGATTGAAGATAATGACGCTAAGCAGATCCTCTCTGCTTTGAAGCTTACTGGCTGTCAGTTTTTCAGTGAACTGCTGGAAAAAGCAGCAGTTGACAATGTAAGGAAGATCAGATGCCCCTTTCAAATCAAAGAAAAAAGTCACTTCCAAAGGTTCAGATTTCTCTTCTGCCACCACCCTCAGCAAAAGTACAACAGGGCTAATTCTACCTCAGGAGGAAACAAACTCTGGAACAATTAGTTATAAATCTTTGAAATGGAGGTTATGTTTTTCTTTCCCCTCTTATAACACTGTGTGTGAACTCAAGCAATGATCTCTGACTAGGACCAAGTTTGACCATATTATTTTTTCCTTCCTAAGTAGTACAACTGTAAGTGCTTTTGCAGAGAATTAATTGTACCAAGTCAGTTTTAATGAAATGCCCAATAGCTAAACATCCATTAAAATACATCTATGCTTAAAAGAGAATTCACATATTCCAACTTAAGCAACAAAATCTTAAGTAGAAGTAGAAACAGAAGTAAGAACCGCTGGTATCACAGTTCCACTTTCCCATTCATGAGAAAATGGTGAAGGTATGCATGCATGATAAAATTTAAAAATACCAGCAGTTGCTTGCAGTTTTTTGTAGGGATATTTTTTTACCCTAACATATTTAACAGTATTCCTGTGGAATCCTTCTGACTTAATATATTTACTAGGAGTTATCTGCCCATATCAACCAACTGATGG
Source organism: Aviceda cuculoides (assembly GCA_035590195.1). Classification (NCBI taxonomy): domain Eukaryota; kingdom Metazoa; phylum Chordata; class Aves; order Accipitriformes; family Accipitridae; genus Aviceda; species Aviceda cuculoides. The sequence continues at coordinate 25,273,141 of JAVJGG010000005.1, forward strand.
TAAATTGCTTGTCTGCTGCTATGCTTACTGGGCTTTTCTGGCAAATGTTATGGCCACAATCAATTTTACAGACTGTTCTCTGAACAGACTGTTCTTTCCACATCCATTCTCAGTGTATCTGATGGCACCCTTAGACCAGCAAGGCGTGGATCTACTTTCTCAGTCAGTCTCACAGCATCTGTTAGTCTGGAAGCAGAGAAGAAAAGCTGGGCTGACTTCTGGACACCTAGAAGAGCTTTGTTCCTTCAGACTTACTGGGGATCTGCAGGACTTACTTCAATCCTTATACTTATCCTCAAAAGATGTAGGTTTTTTTCTTTTCCAGAAAGATACAGCATCTTTAGAAAGGACAAAAACATTTCTTATTTTTGGTCTAAAGCTACTCCTTTTCACACCTAGTCCACAACAGCAACAGAAGAAAACCAGCACATTAGAGTTGCATGAGCTCAGAAAAGCACTTAACCTGCACTAGGCTGTAAGAAGAGCTTCAGTCTTGCTCATTTTCAATGTAAACATAGAACAGTAAAATAAAATGCTGCAGTCAGCTAGGTGAAGTCAATCAGCTAGGTGAGGTCAAATAGTCCTATGAAGGACAAAACCCTGGGCCGAAGTTATTTGCTCCTCTGTGGGAGACACATTCAATGTCTGATACTGTCTTCTGTCTGATGTAGCAAGCTCAGCTTTTAACATCTGCAGATATTCCCTTCAGAACTAGAATTTCTAATGTTATGTCCCTAAGTGAATAAATGCTTGTTTCTGGTACTCAAGAATCTTGAGCCTATCTTTTCTAGCTCGTTTATTTTAAATTTCCACTACTGCTTCCTCTGTCCCATCCTCAATGAAGCTAAAAGAAAGGAGTGTTTCCATCTAACTTTATTAAAGTATGTCAACCAGTCAGTCTTCATCAGTGATTTTTAACTAATCAATGTGGTGTATGCAGATAGATGTGATGTATATGAGATCTAAGGATTAGAGTGTAACTTGAGTTTGTTTACATTTAGTTACTTTAGAGCTTTGCAAAGTTATTTCTTATAGGTTGGCACCTCAGAGAAGTCAATGTCTTCAGTGCTTCCTTCAAAGTATTTGAGCTGACCATCTATACAGAGAGATAATGCAGTTGATTGAGGAGGAACACTGGAGATATTTTCAAATAAAGCAAAAGACAGTGCGTTTCATTTACTCACTCACTGTAGTAACTGTAAGGTAAAGACATTCGGAACGGCTTCATACTCAGAAAGGACAACCTTCAATTTTTATGGAAAGAGATCACGTTTATTTTAATTTCTGTATGTGAGCTGAAGTACATTTGTTTCTGACTTCAGCAATGACTTACCTGAGCAATTCCACTAAATAACTCTGATGATGCAAAACATAAAGGTAAAAAGTGTTAAAGGAGGTGGTATCTCTGCCCTGTTCTAAAAGTGATTCTGGTGAATACATTTTTGCAACGGATGCTTTGATAATATTCCTAAACAAGTGCTGATGGTAATGGGACAAGGGATGAACATGTAAATACTATAAACATAGTGGTTGTTACACTTCACTGTTTCTGATTTTCTGTATTTCCTAAACACCCTGTAATCCCTGTTTTCAAACTACAATTACAAATCTTTCCCAGACACCCCACAGCTTTGCTTTTCTTTTTTTTCTTTTTTTAAAGTGACACCCACCTTCATAACTCTGTGCAAGATTATGTCGGATGATGTTCACTGGTTGATCAGGAAGATTTTTGGATGGTGACTGGCTGTTGGGTACCAAGGAGTTGGCATAATGCCACTGGCATTCTCCATTTGTCTGCAGCGTACTCAAGAAAAATCGAGCCACTTCACAAGGTGCTCCTTGAGACTGCCCAAACTTTGAAGGTAGCATTTGCTTTTTGCTACTGAAGACATGAGAATCTACGGGGAAGTGTCCATAATGGTAAGGAAAAGGCAAGCTATATGACGGGGCATATAAAAGTTCACTGTTTTCTGAATGGAAGTTTTGTTCTTGAATGGTGGCAGCATTAACTGCAGGGCTGGATCGCCAGTTTCCCACCTGGCTGCATTCCAGTTTGTCTGTTTGGAATGAGCTGTATTGCTGGGGGAAAGAAAAAAAGGGGGGGGGGGGGGGAAGAGAGTTAAATGAATAACTTTTATATTAAACAACATAACATATCATACAGGCACCCA
>JAVJGG010000005.1:25282106-25292176 GCA_035590195.1 Aviceda cuculoides
CGACATCCTTGTAGTCCTCCTGAGTTGCAGGCCACTTCTTCCAAAGGTCATAAATGCTCTTTTTTCCCCTGAGTTCCAGCCAGAGGTCTCTGTTCATCCAGGCTGGTCTTCTTCCCTGCCGGCTCATCCTTTGACACATGGGGCCGGCCTGCTCCTGCACCTTTAGGATTTCCTTCTTGAAGAATGTCCAGCCTTCCTGGACTCCTTTGCCCTTCAGGACTGCCTCCCAAGGGACTCTATTCCTCTCCATTTCTGAGTGCCTTCCACCTCATCACTCACAAACAGTGGCCTGTCCAGTGCTAATACAGACCAGTAGCAATGACTTGCCCGTAGCACAGGCGCGCTGTGGTTCTGAGTGCATCGTGCAGCATGGAGCAGCACCGGTCTCATGTCTGCGGTATGATCCCACTCTGCGGTGTGCTGTAGGCATAGCGTGGCCTCTCTGTGTGTTGGGCCTGCTGTGCTGCTGCTACCCCTACTCCCCAGAGCTGACGCACCATGCTTTCTCTGCCGAGTACTTCGCTCAGCCGGCGGCACGCTCTTTCTGTCCTGCAAAGGGCCAAAGCCCTGCCGAAGTGCTGCCTCACATGGGAGATGTGTGGATGAGAAGGGGCTCTGGTGGAGCAGGATTTTGGTATCCCTTAGAGCAAGAGGAGGGAGAGATACCAACAATGCTCCGAGCGGTGGCTGTCACCAGGGAGTACTTTCCCCAGAGTCGCATCCCAGCTTCCTGGTGAGATCAGCTTGCTCCTGAGCAAAGGTTAAAAACCCTCTCCAACATGCAGCTTTAGATCATGCTGCGCTTTTGTTCAAGAAGCTTAAATGCTTGGTAGTACCATAGTATTTTTTTTTGGCAGCAGCCTGTGATGGTGTCCGTTGCTCCTATCGGTACGTACCCTTGATCCTCTCTGCCTTGCAAAGTATATAGGAGCTCCGTGCCTTGCTGTGTCTGTTGTCTTGGTGTGCAGCTCTGTGACGAGGTCGATGTGGCGGTCTGTGCAGTACATGAATCTCACTCATAAGGTGATGATCTCATTCTGACATCTTAACGCTACTATCTAGAGTCTGGTTGTGCTTGGGGAGAATAATAGTGTGGAGGAGCAAATTAGTCTTCCTGCAGTAAGCTTGGAGCTATAAGAGGAGGTATGTGTAATGTTCCTTTCCTGTTCTGCTTGCTTGCTTGATAACTTTATTTAAAATGAGCCCCAGTGTGAAGTGATGCACTGTAACCATAGCCTCAAATAAATTTCCGTGGTGGTCATGTGTGGTTATATCAAGCCATAGTAATTATATGTATGTATTGTTCTTCCAACCCGTAACCTTTTTGTATGGTAGTTCTGTTGAGAATTGTTTATGGGGCAGGATAAGATACATGGTAGCAGTGCATTATTTTGGTAACAGGCTTGGTATTTTTTTTATCGAGACAAAGATGTGAAAGCTGTTGTACATTTGAAATGTCTACTGAATTCTGGAAACACCTTTCAAGTGAGACCTGATGATCTTGCAGATAAATGCATTGCAAAGCTTTATTTACTCCGTCCTGTCATGGAAAGACTGAACAGACTTTGCTCTCTTATGAAATCAAGGTGGTAATTTGTTTCTTAAAAAAAACACGACAGAAAACAAATCAGTGGTTTTGAACTTTGAACGGGTGGTAATTGCAGAAGTGCTTCAGTTATGAAAGTTTGTTCATCATTTGACAGAAGAAACTGTTAAACCTCACTCTATTAAATCTCTATTGTGAGATTTATGTACTTCTCTGATGAAGTTGAAAAGCAAGTGGATGAATGATGTTCAGCAATTTGTCCTTGAGGATTTTATCTATCTGAATTTCTCTGTGATTTTATCCAACTGTATGAAATACAGGGCTAAGATTCTCTTTAATAGGTACATCAACAGCAATAGTACAGTTTATCTCACATAAATAGTATGGATTTTAGAGACAGTAAATTAAATCCTGTTTTTAAATATATGGACCAGTGAATTTTGTGTTATTTGGGAATAGTCTTCAAAGTATAGGTTGGGTGGTTATGGGGTTTTTTTTTTGTTTGTTTTTTTTTTTTTTTTTTTTTTTTTTTTTTGTTGTTGTTGTTTTAATTGCAAAAGGAAAGTGGATTGAGTTTCATTCTCAGTGGGAAGAATGCCATAGTACTTTCATCTCAGGCTTCCCAGGATTCGGGAGAATTTTTCTGTGTTTGAGACTGACTAGTTTGTGTGTTGCCTAAGGTGAAAGTAGTGGATTGATGCCACCAGCAAAAGCTTGCATGGTCAGTGATTTGACACGTCATTTGGGAAGCATTTGTTTTGCACATCAGGTATCAAACCACTCTGGCATAATGCTGCTTCTCATGTGTATTTCCTTTCTTGGAAGTGAAGCCACATAGCAGTATTTGCAATACAGGACATGCAACAGTAGCTGAATTACCTGTTTTTAATTTTGGAATAAGTTTGGATTTTATTTGCTAAACTTATCTAGGTTTCATTTGCAGTTGATGTTAAAATGAGATTTTATTTTATTTCTAAGTAAACACTTTGGGTCTAATTCAGTGTTGTCAGAATACCAAGCTGAATCTCCCATGTGTGTGGAAGGAATACAATTCAAGTGGAATAATTTTTTGGAAGAAGTTAATAATTATACTTCATGGTAGTATTTGTCTCAAAGGAGGAAAAAAAAAAACCCATACCTGAGAGCCTGTAAGTTGTTCCGTGTGGACAAACCTTTTGCCTGTGTGGAGTTCTGCCGTAACCACAAGACATTCATATGGGTGTAGGAGTGCCTGTAGGGAACAACTACTTGGGTCACAGCCGGTGTCATTAGAATACACAAATGGTGCATGATTATACAATAAAATTGAACTACAGTAGTTACTTTTTTTAAAGATGCAATATTTTTCTATGTGTGCCTGTCACCATTTTCAAATAAGATTAATTTTGTAAACATGGTGGAAATACTATGCATAGTCTAGCAGAAGGGTAAACAATCATCTGGGTAAGGAAATGTATCTTCTATTTGAATAAATAATCATATTGGAAGCCTAGATTCCTACTCGGATTTAGACTTGGAATGATTTCGACTGTCTCAGCTGTTTAGTCCATGGCATGTAATTCAGGTTGGCACAACCACTGGTTTAAAACCAGAGCTCACATAAAAATAACTAATGCTGTCCATGACATATCCAATTCACTGTGTAATTTTGAGTAGAAAAGCACTGGTGCTCTGAACTGCCTGAAAACAGCAGACTGAAATATCTATTAACAGAGGATGGATTAAACAAAATGTTGTATCACTGATTGCATTTTACCAGGTACAAAAAGGTAAAATGGCTTTTTTTTTTTTTTAAGCTGCTCTCTGACAAGAAAAAAGTGCATCTGCTACTCATTGAGGAAGGCACTTTGTGCTGCAGAAGATAAACACCGTCCTAATCTGCTCATGACTCAGAAATAAAAATAAAAGCTCAAGCTTTTTTTTTTTTTTGGTACTAAGTAATTTTGAATGCTTATCTAATTCCAGTACAGTGTACTTGGTATGCTGTTCATATTAACAGATATTAAATACAGATAAAAACAGGTATAACATTCTTGACCATTTCTGAAAGTATACAAACTTTTAAATCCTGTTCGGGGGGGGGGGGGGGAAATTTCCCGCTGAATTCAATTCAAAGCATCTCAGGCGGATACAGATTTAGTATTACATATCTGGGTACAGATTTGCATATAATGGTGTAGAAATGTGAGGTTAATATTGAAGGGGATGCTAATTCGCACCTTATAGACTACCTAGGTTAAGAAAACTTGTCTCTTGTATTTTTCCAGACTTTTATGATTACTTAGTCATCTTTTGTATTTCAAGTTTATCCTTCTAGCTGGAAAGTTGTTTTCCTTCAACTTTATAGCTGCATAAACAGCAACCAGTGGATATTGAGAACAGTCCATCTTGGCACCTTTTAAAATAATTTTTGTATTACACCTTGGAGGTAAGAGACAAAGGTATCTGTTCCTTACGTCTTTCTTTGCTTTCACAGTTCTTGGAAAGCAAACATGATTCTTTTAGCCCTTAGTTCTTTTATTTAGGTCATGTAATTGTTATCTAGATTCTTCCATTTGGGGATTATGCTTTAAGATAGACTTAGGAAAAACTACATATGGGTCTCAGTTAAAAGTCTAGATAGTACATAGAGCAGAGTATTTTTTGTTTGTTTAGGCAGAGCAGAATAATTGCTTTTTGGACACACAACAGCCTTACTGGTACAGTTCACGATGAGCAGTTACACTTTCGCAGCAGTACCACATTGTTGACCCCAATGTTAGAGAGCTGCTATAATCGCTCGGATCCTTTTCTCCATTACTGCTGCCTGTTTTGCTGCACTCAAAGTCCATTTTGACGTGTATTACTTTTTGGTTTATTAAATATTGTTGCTGATTTTGGGAACTTTTTCTAATCAACTACTGTCAGTTTCAAAATTATCTTGACATTCTAAATTCTTGCTTCATGTTTGCTTGTTTTTGTGTGCCCATTTCATAAGTATAATCTACACACGCTATCAAATTGCTAATGGAAATACTATTAACCTGGGAATGAAGTAGACTAATCTGCATGTTTCGTTATTATCCATAAAACCATTTATTACAACAGTATTTGAAAACCCCTTATAAACAGAAGTACATTGCAAGCGGCCAAAGCTTTCGCACACAGTAAGCAGGGCAGAGGCCGTGCCCGAGTGATGTGCCCTACCTTGTGTGTCCCACGGCACCCTCTCTGGGCGAGAGTCTTGAGCAAGGCTGATAAGGAGTAGATCGAATTGAATTGCATTCAGCTTGGGACTGGAATCTGGACTTCATTCGGTGTTGCGTCAGCGTGGCGGTATTAATAAGAGCTGTTTGTGTGTATGTTATCAATTGCTTTACTCACCTCAATACAACTGCTTCTTGCACCTTGATTCTATGAAGAAATCGTGCTTGATGACCATCATATCTAATCCACGAACGCAGAAAGAACTCAATCTTGGTGTGTTATAAACTTTATATCGTCTAATAGATCATGACGATGATTTGCTTGGCAGGATCGTAGGCTCCTAGTTTTCCTAAATGAAATTATAAGCTCCCCGTGTGAAGTACTTGGCAGGGTTCCTTCAAGAAACACAGGTCACTTTTAAAAGCAAGTATCTGCTGCTCTGCTGATTGAACCGAGTTTTAGTACGTATCAAAATATGTGCAGTAGCTATGTGGATGTATGTACTGAATTTGTCAGATGTGTTGAGTCTGTCCTCCCTATGCAAGTTAATTAAAAAGTGGAGCAGAGTGGGGAAAGCCCTTTTCTCTCCTCCCTTTTTTTTTTTTTTTACTGTACGCTGCTGTTTTCTGTTTTTCTTCTACTTTTGTTATGTGCCCTATAGCATTTTGGGCCGCCATGGGGGTTGCTTGGAATGGCTTTGGCACTGTAAATTGCAACATCTGGAAATTGCCTCTGCCTTGGGACAAAATACAATGCACAAGGATGGGTGGAGTAGAAAAAAGCAACCAGTAATCTCAGCTCCGAACTGTCTTTCCACATATCCACTCCTTAGTAGTTTGCATCCAGAATAAATAACCCTTTTCTGCACGGATAGGCATGCAGCTCCATGCAGGGAGCTGGACAATGACGTGCCAGCATTCAAAAAGGATTTATGACCTGTAACTTCTTGTCTTCTCCAGTTCAGTGAGCTGCCTACCTTTTCCTTCCTATTGTTGAGGGATTGAGCAACTCATGTGCTGGGCTGTGCTGTAAGAGCAATTTCTGAACTTGCTAATATGGTAGCACCAGCTTCCTGCCTGTCTGCTGGTTTTCTTTTGCTTTTGTTGTTGAGTCCATCATGTTCTGCCAGTTCAGAGAGAACTTTCTACATCAATTTAACAAAGCATTCCCTTCTTCTTTGTTTTCTACTATTCAATATTTCATAGCTTTGCATACTGGAATTTTACTGTGTTGCTAGACCAGCGTGGCTGGCTGGCTGAGCTTGGCTGAAGGTTAGCATCATCAAAGCCTTATGAGAAAAATGCCTGCCAGCTACTGACAAGAGGCCTGACTCTACCAGCCTGTAGACCACAATCTCTTTGTAGTTTTGTGCTCTTTATTCAGGATGTGAATATGGCTTACCGTGGTTGAGAGGTCTGGTCTGAAGCTCAGTTGTGCTCCTGTGTTCTTTGTTTTTAAATGATCCTAAAATACACGTTGTTAGAAATTCCAAATCCATTTTTATATCACTTCTGTAATTTCAGTTATGAGGTCTAAAACTAAGGATGTGGAGTAGTGCTGTGTAAGCATTCATAAGGGCTCATGGGCTGTCCTATTTTATGCCTGTTCTCTCTTGAATTAAAAAAAAAAATATCTAAGATAATACTGTATAGGAAAAGGACTTGGCGTTCATAAATTATTTGCTTGTAGCTGGAAAATGCTGTGCAACATTCATCTGTACTGTAGCATTCTGTATTTATTCTCTAGATCAAAACCCCACCATTTTTTGGTATGCTGTAATTTAGGAAAAGAATTACTTTTAAAATTCCTTTCAAGTTGTGGCATAACATACTCATTTTACTTTTTCTAAATCAAAAATATTTCTCACAAAAAATGCATCTTATGTGTTGTGTATTTGTTGATTGCAACAAATAATGGTCACTGAGAGGGGTGGATGGATGTGCTGGGATAAAGGCATTCTGCAGTCAAGGTTGGATCATGTGATTGTTTCACTTAGTTTCTGCTTTTGGGGTTTTCTTATTCTTGCTTTCATGCTTCAGATTCATTATGTGGTTTTGTTTATAGTAAAACAAAAAGATGAAACTTTTTTTTTCTTAAGTGCTGATTTAAGCTCGTGGTTGTTCAAACTACAGGCAGTGGTTATTTTAAAGTTGATATATTTCTGGGGGTGGGGAGGGGAGAAAAAGCAGCTTAGAATGATTCTGTTCACAGACTTTGAAATAAAATTAGTTTGTCTGCCCTGGCAGATTCTTTTTGCCTTTCTTGTAAGACAGATAAATACTAGCCTTTCACTGAAACAGGATGTTATATATTAGTATATGTGGCTATAAATATAATGGCTATATTGTGTCCATAATATCCTATGAGATTTCCCTTGTAGTGCAACCATAGCATTCAAAACATTTGTCTGCTTTTCAAACTTCGTTGATACTTATTTTCAAATTCTTATGGAGTAGAAATAAATATTTCTATACTTGTATTTGGTTTTCCTGTTTATTTCTCTGCTGACCATTTTCTTGGAAACTTTAAGAAGTAGAGCACAATGATTGTGTCTTTGGCAAAGAGGATCTGGACACGAATCACTGAACTTACAGATACTGAGTTAAGTAAAGGCAAAAGGTTGTTTGTGTAATAGCAATTTTTCCTCCCTAGCATAGACCATGAGAACTATGTGGGGGTTTTGGTGATCTTCTCTAAGTGATTTGCATTTCCTGACTTCTAATAAGAACAGTTTTTCAAATAATTTCAAAGAGAATGTTTTTGATGGTTTTCAAAATCATGGCTTAGGACTGCAGTGTTAGGGATGCTGTAGCTTTTGTCATGGGGGTGTGGGATGGCTACTTGGATCAGAATTATAGTTTATTACATGTTTTCAAATTCAGCCTTAGTATAGATGATCCAATAAGATCCCTGAATGTCAATAGGTTTTCTCTTGTCGTATTAAATGTAAGTAGTTATGCAGCAAAATGCAAATTTGGAAATAGATCATTTTTTTTTCTTCTGAAAGGGAAGTACTGATTACATACTGCTGTTTGTCTGAATGCCTCATGTATTTTTGAAAGTGGCTGAGGGCTCTTTCTTACAATGGTAAGAATGGAAGAAATGAGATAAAACAGTTCAAGTAGCATACTGTTTTCAAGCAAATTCTAATTTCAGTTCATTTAAAAAAAATTTTTTACGTGCTTAACCTGCTTGAATGTTGTAAAACAAATTACCTATTTCTAATAGATAGGTAGTGTTTCATTAGTAAAGATTACAATCTTTGCCAAAGCTGATTTGCATAGATACCATGTCAGTGCTAGGGGGGGTGCCAAGTGGCTGTACGGGGTCATCTCTGCTCTGCGCTTCTTGGATCTGGAGTGGGGGGACACTCGAGACGGGACGTCCAGGCTCAGTGCAGCGGGGGCCACCATGGCTGAGCGTGGCCGTGGCGCGCAGCCAGCACCAGCCGTGGCTCTGCAGGCAGAGGGCAAGAGGTCTGCTACGGCCCAGGGACAAGAGCTTGCTTGAGGAGGAGGAGGTGGTGGTGGTGACCTTTGAGCAGAGCCTGTGTAGGTTGTGACCTGTTCTGACTGTACGTGGTGGCAAGCTCTTCTCGAGAAAAAATGCTTGGGTGCTTACATGGTGTTTGCTCATTGGCCGTGGTTTTCCGTTTATTCTGAAATAGCGTCAGTTCTAGGGTTGGTGCTTCTGTCACCGTTGACCATCACGTGAATCTTCTGGATGCTGTATGAGTGACAAACGTGTTACTACATTTCTGTAATGCATAGATTAAAGTATTAGAATAACCTTCTTGTGGTTCCACTGAAGGCAGTTTATGTAATATCCTAAAGGCCAAAATGCTGAAATATTTTCTCTCCATAGTTTGCTATGTTATGTTGCCAAATAACTTGCATCAGAAAGTTCCTAGGACTTCGAAGCAATGCGGATGGAGTTGTTGACTTTTAGCTCATAGCTTTAGGAAACCAAAGACTGCTTAGATATAGCACTGATAAATACTTATGTCACAGATTGAAGGGTTGAAAGTTGAAAGTTGAATTGAATTTGTAGTTGATTTGATGAATTAAATTAATGGTTTTTCAGAACACTTGTTTCATGGAGTAACAAATGAAAGCAATACATCAGTAATCTGTCTTAAATCTTATTCCCTTTACTGTGAGCTTTAAGAAGTAGGTATTCAGTACAATCATCATTAATGTTATTGGCTAGAAAATCTATGAGGTTTTTTACTGTTAACTCATCACAGAAGTGCTTATTTGGCTGTAATTACAATGATGTGCTTTTCTTTTTCCCTAGGTGGCTATTTTTAATGCAGTAGTGTCATCAGCTGGCTGAAGACTTAAACATGAGAATAGCAGGTAAGTATGCTCAGTAAAATCAGACTTTTGTCACTTGTGAAACCAGTGCTATACCTATAGACAGCACTAACAAGTTGTGACAATAAGATTGTAAAATAAATTTAACTGGCATAACAGGCATTGCTGTTCCATTTAATTGATGTTTAATGAAACTCATTTTGGAATTTCGGATGGTCTGAGAGCAAGCAGTTAAAACGCTTCAGCTGATCTGCAGTGACTGGTTAGGGTGCCATGACTTGACATACTTTGCTAATCCTGTAAGATGATGAAGGAATAAGAAAATGACCAGTTGATGTCTTAAGCAATTTCTTCCCTGCCTCACACCCCAATCAAAAGTGCTATGCACTGTTATATAGTGTCTGAAACTTCCTGAATAGTTACTGGGAGTTTGAAAGCTATAAAAGCCTTTTCATAGAGGTAAGTTACTGTAGTACAAGGTTTGAGAAACTGATTTTACTTGACAGCAGTTGTAGTGGTTGTAAAAATGAGATCTTTGCTGATATAACAACAAAATACTATTTTGGACGTTTCCTTGCAGTCGAATAGCCTGTGTGGCAATGGAATAGTTTTCAGTTTCTGAGGCATTGCACTTTTATCAATAGTTGTAGTGTTGTGTTGCAGAAAGAGCAACTGTTGGCTCTTCTAGGAGAGAATGACACCTTCTTTTCCAAGAGAGTTGCACATTAACCTTCTTAATGCATGAAATTAGTCCTGATTTTTGTCATTACTTCTAAAGTTGTTTTATTAACTTCAATGTGTATAACTGGGAGCAACTGCTAAAATAAATCTGATAAAGAACTGGAAAATGCTGCAATTTTTAGAAGATGGCTAAATTACCTGGAAAATGACTTTTCCAAACCTCTTTTTCTTTTTTTTCTTTCTTTTTTCTTTCTTTTTTCTTTTTTTTCTTTCTTTTTTTTTGTTTTTTTTGTTTGTTTTTTCTTTGTTTTTTGTTTTTTTTGTTTTTTTCTTTGTTTTTT
>JAVJGG010000005.1:25293539-25310509 GCA_035590195.1 Aviceda cuculoides
GGAGAGGTGCTTTTTATTTATACTGCTTTTTATTACTTCTTAAATTAGCTTTTTTTGAGTCTTCAAACTTGCTTTTTGAAGGTCAGTAATTTAAATTTGTTGAAGAGGAGGCTTTTTTTTGTTGTTGTTGTTTTGGGGTTTTTTTTAATGTAATGCTCAGACGTGACTGACCAAAGCAGCCAAGCTACAGTGTATGAACAGATCCCTGATCACTCAGTCTTGGCCATACACTAGCTCAATTTAAGGATAGGGGGGGAGGAGTATTTGTCAACAGTGAGGAAATGGGTACACATGGCTAAGAACAGGGAAGCGGAATGGGGGGAGATAGGAATTTCCTCTTTGGACAGCAGCCAGTTAGATTAGTTTAGTTCATTTTGTTAAGCTGGATTGCCACTGAAAAGTCTGTGGTTTCTCCTGGCTGCTGAGCTGAGTTGGTGTACTGTGGTGTCAGACAAGCATGAAGCTGGAGAAAGCTGAGAGCAGGGTATGTATTTGGTGTAGTAACCTGATGGACCGGTTCAATTGCATCCGATGTTATAATGTCCATTTCTTGCAGATTACTTCTGTTTAGTGAGTCCACAAATGATCATTCTGTTTCTGAGTTCCCCTTAATGTAATCTAATATACATTTTTCATGTAGTTAATTTTGGTAAACTTAATGTTACCATTTGCAGATAATTTTTTTAAAAACTTTTCTCTGCTTTTGAATAGGTGCTGCAAAGTTGGTAGTAGTCGTAGCAATATTTTTATTGACATTTTATGTCATATCTCAAGTGTTTGAAATAAAAATGGATGCAAACTTAGGACACATATTTGGTAAGTGATGACTTTGTTTTCTCCAGACATCTATTAATATTTACGTGAGCCGTAATCAAGTATATCATATTCATTTTGCTTTAAGTTTAACTTAGGTGCTTACACTTAAGAATTCTGTGTTTATTTTAATGTGTATACTTGTTCTTACTTTTTGTATGTATTATATAATGTGTGTATTAAGTTATTTTCTGTATGAAATATTTAACCTGCTCTCTTAATCAGTTTGATTCTTTTACTTGCCAAGTGTGCATAATTTTACTGCTTTTTCTGTTTACTGGTACTTGCAGTCTTAGTCTGGAGTTGTAAACTAGGCGACTTTAATGATGTTTCTGGAAGTCTGCACTCTGCCTTTCTGTTGCTTAAGCGATTCAAAATTTAAGTTTTGTGTGGGCTTTTTTGCTTGCACAGGTACCCTACCATGTACAATTGAATGTGCAGTAGTCAAAACATATCAGATGTACCCAGGTTCTACCCAGAAAAGGATTAGCAGCTGAGGTGACTTAAAATTCAGAGTCTGTTTTGAACCACCTTTAAAGTGTCTTTTCATTAAAAAAACCCCACAATTTTAGGTACATGGATAGGGTTCATGTCATTTAACTCCAGATTAGTGCAGTGTGAGCTGACATCTGAATCAGTCATCAGAGGCATCTTTAATAATTGTTGAAGAGACACAGATGTCATTAAGTGTTACAGATGTGTTGTAGGTATGCGCATGATGAGGTCACTTGTGTGTCTTCCTATCCCAAGAAAGGGAGTCATGAATGGTTGGGTTCAAATACACCTGAGCTGCAGGCTTCCAGTGTTACATGAAAGGCGTCCCATCCTGGTGAAGCTGTAAAGAAGGGAATTCATTTCACTTTAGTGGCCACACCTCCACAAATCCCTGGTGGTTTTGTATCTCCGTGGATCTTGGTGTCAGTCAGAGAGTCGTAAATTAAGACAGTGCTTCTAAACATGGTTCCTGATCACATTCTTTCTTCTCCTGTGTAAAGGTTAATGTTTTTATTGGAACATAATGTTCAGATGTATTTGATACTTCGTTTCAACCAACCTGTTTTTATAGGGATACAGAAAGGTTTTAAATTAATAGGATATTTTATAGCAGACATCTTGTAAAACTTTCTTTTTGCATTTTAGCTAGATCAGCACTGGATGCAGCTGCACGCTGTGAGTATTCATATGCATGTGTTATTGCTGTGACTTACTTCTGCTAATAACAGAAAGACTGTTGAATTTTCATAGTTAAGAAAGTCTTAATTACATTTCAAATGCAATCAGAAACTAATTTTCCTCTTTTCCTGATTTTCCTAAGTTTCGGGTAAAGTCTGTTTTTTGCCAGCATTTCACTTGTAGTTTTGTCTTGTGGCTTTTGATGACAGTGCCAGGGCAAGCAGGGTGAGAACAAGAAGTAGAATAATGAGGTACTGCAGGAACCTAGATTATTTTAAGCTGCTATGAAACTGCAGATGAGATACCATTTGTCTTTGCTTTTTTCCTTGAATGCCTTCAGAAAACTAACTGAGATTTCTCTGTTAGCCTACCCATGGTGCTATCTCTAAAATCCTGTTTTATTTCCTTTTGAAAGCCACAAAACCTCCAAGATACAAATGTGGGATCTCTAAAGCTTGTCCTGAAAAGCATTTTGCATTCAAAATGGCAAGTGGAGCAGCGAATGTAGTTGGACCTAAAATTTGTCTAGAAGATAATGTGTAAGTATTTTTACCTGTTGTCTCTAAGTATCTCTTTCAAATGCTGTCTTGGATCACTTTGCACACAAAATCAGTAGTTTAAATGATTCTTTTTAGGTTTTGTTTTGCCAATGGTTTGATCATATGAAAAAATTATATTGCATCATAACTTTTAATCACTGATGAAGCACACATACGCTGCAATAAATGCAGAAATGTACACTATTTCAATACATGCAGGATAGCTTACGCTTATTTCAGGTTTACAGACTTAAGGATTAGTTAGACTTTGTCACGCAGATACAAACTTGCCTCCAAGTAACTTGTTCTTATGCCTCTAATAATAATTCGGTGAACAATTGTATTTTTAAGTAGCTACTCTTGGTACTTCTAACTGAATATCATCAGCTAAAACTGCTGTGGAATTGTCTTTTGCAAGCATCTTTTAAACTATCTATTTCCATAGTACCAATGTCAGTACATATTTTCCACTTCTCTTTAAAGGGTGACTTCAAAAGGCAAAAATAGTATTTTAATGATCAGTAGTTATTTAATTGTGCTGATAGTAACTACAGTTACTAACTTAAAATAATTGTGATATGAGGAAAGGAACTGCTTAAAACACAGTTTGGTTTTGAGCTTAAGTCCTGTATTTCTAATAACTGTATTTTTAACACAGTATTATCAATAATACTGTGCGTAGAATATTTAACTGAATACCTTTCGGTAATCCTTATAATGGCAATATTAATACTTATTTTTAGACTCTTTGTTTCTTTGCTCTTAGGTTGTTCCTGCTCATTGTCACCCAGAGTGTGCAGCTTCGTATAACAATTTTTTTTTTAATATCAGTCACACTTACAAGCCTTTGCCTTCTGTTTGCATTTAAATTACTCCAGTTTAGCTGTTTCTCCGCCCATGCTATGTTAGTACAGAGTGGTTCAGATAGCATGTACAGCGGTTACTGCTAATGAATTCTAGAGGAAATGGCAACTTCACTGTGAACAACATAACCCTATGTAATATAGTAAATAGGATAATTAATCTGTAAGAGAGTAAAAGTATTGGTTTACATTTTCCATCACTTTAACTCTGTAAGATTAGTCTTATATGATCTTAAAGAGAAGACTGTATTTTTAGCACTAAATCTAGCAATTAAGAGGTAGCGCAGTTGAAACGGGAGCTTTTTTCCCTGACAACTAAACATGTGCAGCTTCTTTGCTTTGCGTTACTAGTAGAAACATGAGCACCATTCAAATTTCAAGCCATTTTTTTGTAAGGTTGACTTAGCTCGAGCTTCCTCGCTTGTGCAGGAGTTGCATTAGCAGCGGGCCATCACAGTGTAGTCGGGGAGCGCGTGCAAAGTGAGCATGAGCTCACCCTTGGCACGTACTAACGAAAAGCTGCTAGTTTCTGCTTTCCATTCTTATCGCTGATTTGCTTTGCGACCTTGGACGGTCTTATCTATCTCTCTGCGTGGTGTTTTGTTGATGTTAACAAAACTCGCTACCTTCTCATTCTGGTTCCTAGCTTAATATCTGTGAAGACTTAGGGTGATTCACTGATTAAAATTTGTGGGAGTGCAAGAAATATAACTTCAGGATTGTAGGGTTTGGGGTTTGTTTTTTTTTTTAAGTGTCTCGCTTACTGGTTGACTAAGAAGAGATTGTTGTTCCTGTCCAGAAAAAAAAAAAAAAATCCTCTGCTGGATATTTCACTGAAGAAAGTGCTGAAAAGAAAGTAGTTGCTGGCAAGAAATCCTGTATTCTTTTAATACTAGTGTGCACCTTAGCGCACAACTATTGGAGTCTTAAATCCAGTTTCCCTTGGCAAAAATCCTTCTGAATTCCTTCTGAGGAGGACTTGTTATGTCTATTTAAATGTCCACTGGAAAATTTGATGAATTTTATATTATCTCCTGCTTTGCTCATAAGACATTTGATTCCTCTTTCAAGAGCTCCCATAATTTGTGATTGTAAATTGTTGGAAGAATTCTAAAACTGATGAACGGCTGCCCTCCTGTGAGAAAACTGTCACATTACAGCCTGTAGTGTTTGTGACAGTGCACAAGCTATCTCAAGTGTGTAAAGTAGTATCTCAGAGCTCTGAAAGAACTTATTTCCTCTTCAGTAGCTCTTTTTTTAGTGATATTTTGTGAACTCACTCCTGCAAAATGCTTTTTTTCTGATTACTTTTTATTCTTCTTCATACTTCCAAGACAAGGAAGCATGGACAAGTTTTCATAAATTGTCAGTTATATTTACAACGTAGGTTTTTTGCTATGTATTAAACATAAGTATGTCACGCAGTTTGAGAGCACTAAAGGTGCTGTTATAATTCAGAATGCATTTAATTTCTCAGTTTGTCTATAATTGTATAGATATTTTGGTGTGAAATGGGAATTATGCTGTATAGTAGTTCAGTTATAGTCTTGTTCTCCTATATTAGAAGGACATAATCCAAATTAGAAAAAACATACTGTAGTCGTCATCAAAATATTAAATATTGTAGTTGCTACTTCATGGCCTTTTTAGAAGAAGGGGCGATATTGCTATACTACTTTACCAGCAACGTCTCCATGCAGTTTTACTACTTCTATTAAGAAGCCAGTTGCATGTTTGTGCCACAGTAACCTTATAGCAGAATGTCACACTACATTCCTTTAATAACTAGTCATTCATGTATTCATATTTGCAGGGCTTTTTGTTGTCTGAAATCATTATAACTTTTGTTATGTATGTGTGGATTTTCAGCATCTATTCACCCCAATATTGGATTTTTTTTTGACTGAATTTATTTACAGAAAATTTTGTGGGTGTTTTTTTTTTTTTTTGTAAATTAAACATCCACTAAATTTTATATGAGCAAAGGAACACGTTCAGAACTCCATTCCCTTTTTTAATTTATGTTTTCAGTCTTTATTTGCCATGTGTTTTTATTGTTTAGAACAGATGTTCAGACATGACATGAAAGTCATGTGATCAGAGAAGAAATGATCCTTCAGTGGCGCTAGAATGCTTCCCTACAAACCAGAAGTGAATTCTGCATTTCAGCAGAAAATATCCAGTCTTCTGTTTCAGAAATTATTGAATTAAAGTTCTAATTTCAATCAGAATTTCTTGGCGGATGGTATAACTTAAAGGACTAACAGAAGAATATGGACTCTTTCATCTCTGATTACTAGTTCTTTAAAACCTAAGTCCCTGTGCCGAGTTAGCATTAACTGGTAGTCTTTCACAGCATCTCTGAACTAGCTAATACTGAGTCTGTTCCTGATAGTTGTTTATGAAATTTGACATTCCTCTAAATTTTGGCTTCTCTCTTCATCCTGGGTGCAAAAGATAGCATCAGAGAGGAAGATTTTTGTCATACTTCTGTGATGGAGCACTTCTTGTTTCAGGCCTGTCACTGATAAGTTAGCATGAGAAAGCTGAAGTTGCAGTTGTGTGTGTAAGGCTGTGGACCTTCCGAAAAGTTGCTTAGAATGGGTGTTCAGATGTGACCTGAAAATCATATGATCACAGAAGAAATGTGAGCCCCTTCCTAGAACAAGCTAGGGAGGTTAAAGAAATCCTGATTGGGATGGAATTAAAGCATCAGTCAGAGTGTGTTTGTAATTAATGAGATATGTGCACCTGTGTGCTTATGCTGACGTGCTTTCTTGAATCTCAGCTGAGGACTTCTTCATTACCTTAATTTATGTAGTTGTTTCAACCCTTACTCCTATTTCTCCTTGTGTATGTTAACTCTTTTACTCCTGGCTTCAGAATGTTAATGCTGGGATATTTGGGGCATGGAGGCAGAACAGAGATCTCTGTGCAGTGCCAGCGAAAAGGGGTGAGGAGGTCCGGAAGCTTCTTCTCACTGGAGTGGTACACCCACCACGGCCCAAGGCAGCACAGCATCCTAGCTAAATGTTTTGACATTCCCATTAGCTCTTCTTTACAGCTCTGAAGGGCTTCCATTTCACAGTGCTTCTCTTCTTTCCAGCTCCTTTGCCGCTCTGAGTTTGGCCAAGTAATTACTGTAATAGATTGTAAAGGTTTTGTTGGGATGTGTAACTGTACTCCAAGATTATATTCAACTTTTCTTTAAAGCCCCATCGGTGTATTAACTATTTTTCTTGGATTTAGGTTTCCTATTATAGGTGCAAGTAGCTAACTGCTTTGACTTTTTTGTTTCTTAGTGTGATGCTGCAATATTAATTTTAAATGCCTCTGTTCAGTTAGCTTTTAAACTCAAACACATTTTTGTTCATCATGTGCTTACAAAAAAAACTTAAAAAGTTGGTTACATGACTGCTAAGTTCCTCAAATTATTATTTGTTTCAGGCTCTTTAACTGCAAGGAATTTTCTTAAATATATTAGTAGCACTTTATTTTTTGTGACACTTTTAATGTACACACATACTTTGAAACCAAGATGATTAAGTGATCAAATGAAATGGATACAACTGGGGATATTTGATCTATTGTTCTCAATTTAGTGGTTCCATAAGAGCACACAGATTAGTGCAAGGAGATTTTGCTTCATTTAAGTACTCAAAAAAATGTGGTCTTTCAACTATGTATCTCTTACAATTTGATTGTTCCTATTTAAAAAGCAGAAATACTTCACATCAGAAAATTGCCCTGTTAAAAATAACATTGTTTATTTTGTTTCAGTTTAATGAGTGGAGTTAAAAATAACGTTGGCAGAGGAATAAATGTGGCCTTGGTCAATGGTAAGTGACATTTTAAGTGAGCAGATTAGATTGTCTTCATTTTCAAATTGTTTCTGAAATTTAAGGTGAAATACTAAGGGATGATGAAAGGCAAGCAGGAGCAGAGAAGGAAGTATTCAGCATATTTATACTGAGATAATGTCAGATTTTGGTACTTATACCTTTTTGTTAGACAGTAGAAAAACTGCATTTTTGTTTCTAAGAATGTGTAGTAAAAATAGTCACCACAGCACTGCACATTACTATCTCGGTCATCAGATAAATTCCTAATGCATATATAAAATGGGAAAAGACATGAGACGCATGCTGCTACTTTTGACTTTGTGTGTTGCCACCACTAATAAAACTTCGTAGACTAAATTCTTCTGTTGCTCTCTTTTCAGTGAAACTTAAATTTAACAATTCTGTTACTACATGGAAAAACCAGCTCATTATTTCCTAGTTTGAAATCGGTAAATTTGATCAGTCCATATCTATAGATCTTGTCCCCAGATACATCATGTTATGTAATTGTGTTCAGGTTTCTTAGCTTTCATTAAAACCAAGCAAATTGACCTGTGTGTCACCTTGAAAGCTGAACTGAATGTCAGTACTCACAGATTTCTGTAATGTGTAAGAAGCGATTCCTTGTAGCACCAAGATAGTACTTTGTCATTTCACTGCAATATAAATTCATGTTATTTTTGGATTGTACTCAGGTTTACATCATCTAAAGCATGACTTGAACAATACTCACCTAATCCTATTTTGCCCTCCTAAATTGTCTCAATCTGTTGAAAACCAAATAACCTACCTGTGTATTATATAACTGCCAGTCTTTCTCCCTGTCTTCCAAACTTTTAAATGAATGTATGTATTAAAAAGAAAAATCTACCTTCCATCAGATTCTGCCTTTGTAGACAGCATAGTTAAAAACAAAAAAAGCTAGTGAAATTACTATATTGTCCACTTTCTTCTATTTGTTCTCTATGTTTAAATCAACTAAGAATTCCAGTCTATAGCAAAACATGCAGTGTAATTTTAATCTTTCTTACTTTCCATGTGGCACTAAAGGCAACCTACTGCTGTACTATCTATTTTTGCAAAAACAGGTTAAAAAAAAAAAGGCAAATATATGCAGTGAATCATCTTTTTTGGTTTTAGAGGCTGTGGGCTTTTTGTTTTATTTTATATTCCACTTGAAGCAAAATCAGAAGTTTGCATCTTTTCTCTTTTTTTCCTCTTACCTTTTCCTGCACCTTTTCACCAACTAGTATGCTGTTGAAGGAGCAATCTTCATAAAAGATAAGAGTTACCATAGTAATTGATTTATGTGATGTCTTCTGCAGCACTTTCTCTGAAAGAGTCATTAAGAAGAGGAGTTTGGCATGTTGTCTGTAAAATAATTTTGGCTGTATTTGATGACACCAAATATTTCTCTTTCTCCAGGTAAAACAGGAGAACTATTAGACACTAAATTCTTTGACATGTGGGGAGGAGGTAGGTGCAGTCGCTTTAGCTGGTTAGAGAAAAACAACTTAAATGCCTCTTGCTTTCTCCCCCCCCCCTCCTTCTCAAGGCTCCATTGGCTGTGGTGGTTTAAGTTGATAGTTAAGGGAGTGTTTCACCTCTACCTTTGCAATTGTGAGGAGAGTGCAACTTTAAAGAAACACAAATAGTTGAGGTGGGAGGGAATGGTATGGTTAATCAAAACACACTTGTTCTCCTGAGTAGTTCCCACAGTGGTTATGTCTTTACACAATATGGAGGAAACTCTTTCTATAAAATGAAAAAGTTCTGTCCTGCATTTTATCTTTCTCCCACTTAGCATCTTTTTATAAATATGTAAGAACACTTATTCTTAGAAGGAATGTCTTTGCAGGAAGGCATTGCAGGTGTTTAAATATGGAATGGTTGCTTGTTATTAAACAGTTTGTGTTCTCTCTCTTTTTCAGATGTGGCACCATTTATTGAATTTCTGAAGTCCATCCAGGATGGAACGATAGTGTTAATGGGAACATATGATGACGGTGCAACCAAGTATGTCATTGATTTATGTAGTAAATACTGCTTAAACTTTTAAATGCTGTTTTATACTGAAAAAAGTGCATTCTTTATCACACAATCACTTTTGATGAAGTTTTGTTCTTCCCAGATGATGGATTTGAAACTATGCTTTCAGTTTTAGTTTTATAATGCTGATGTGATCTGGGGACAACAAGGATCAAATTAAAACTAACCAGGTGTAATGGGTTATGTATGTATTTGCAGAGAGGACTGTTAGGTGTATACTTTTGTGATCCCAACAACAGAGAAACAATAAATTTGATACTAAATTAGACCCTTTAGGGTGTTTGAAAATCTGAAAAGGCTAGACATTAGTAGTTGACTAATTAGCAATTGCTATATCAGTTGACACAGTTGGTTTTTTTGCTCCTCTGAGAAAAGGTGTTAATGCAACAAGAAAACATAGGGCGTGTGGTCTGTCCAACAAACTGCTTTCTCATAGCTCTGAAGAATATACTGCATATCAGGCTTTTCATCATCATTTACTTTTGTTAAACCATACCCTTAACCTCCTTGGTTCCTGAAGACCCTGTAGGTTTCTAGCTGCTCTCATAGAATGTGGCCCACCTCTCTTTTTTTTTTTTTTTTTTTATGTATGCTGCCAAGGATATCTGTCACCTTGGAGATGTGCTTGTTTTCCTGTTGCTGATAGCTCATTCTGTCTTATGCTAGTAAATGCAGATATGTCCAGACATAGGAATGTGACTGTGAGAACATAACTCTGGTGGAAACTGGTCAGTTCCCTCCAGCACCCTTCTCAGATCAACTCCAAGACAGAGTTCAGTCATTCCAGGGGTGCAGAGACCATTCCCAGTAGGCTTTGCCTGTACCCTTCCTTTTGAAGTCTGAGAGGTTGCTAGTATGCGCCTCATCCATTTTGGCCTCAGTGTTTGGACTGTTCCACCCTAAAGCTATTCAATTTATTAAGGTAGGCATAGCCTAAGAGGTTTTCCTTCTCTTCAAGCATTATTTTCCAACCTTCCCAACTTTGGTCAGCTTTAATAGATACTAAAAATTACTGTAGAATTTGTATTGTAACCTACTCCTCACTTAAGTCATGCTGTAAAAGGATTGCTGTCCATAATGAAAATTAAAAGGTGGGGTTTTTTTTCCTTTTCCTATGTTGTTTTAATAATATTTAACTTTTTGCTAATGTGTATTGTACCTTTTTGTCCTCTTTTGGTTCCAATTTGTTATCCACAACTTGTCAGTATTTTTGATACAGGAGTGGCTTTTCTATGACAAAGTCCTGACTTTGCCATGTGCAGTAATTGCGGTAAATAGTTAAGTGTCTGTACATTCACAGGTTTTAGGAGAAGAAAGCAATTTAATGTTTCTTTATGCCAAGGCTGGATTTTCTGTCTGTTATTCTATTCATTTGTTTTATTGCTTTTCTTTTTACTCTTTTTCCCTTCTTTGATATTTTAGATAATAAGTACAGTTAGTTTCAATAATCATGTCACAGCTGATGTTTTTGAAAGCTTGTATGTAGATACAATATCAGCTAAACAAGAAGGTGAATTTGGCCCAGTCATGCTGACAGCCAGGAACTACTACTTATTAGTGATATTCATAATTAGCCAAAACCTTACCACTGGTGGTTGATGGTAATTATAAATGCCAGTTCTTGAAAACAATTCAAATTGTGAAGAACCAACATATTTAAAAGATAAAGTATTTTTATTTTTATTTTTTTAAAATATAAGCTGCCCTAATGCACTAGAAACTTGAAGTGTGGGCTGTGCAAATAACCTCCAAAGTACCTAATCGTTTTCATAATTTTAGCTAAAGTGAATCGTACAACTATATCTCAGTAAGTAGTAATAATCAGAAGTTGTATGTTTTGTTTAGTAAGCAGGCAAATACAGTAACTGAAAGGAAGAAATACAGAGCTGTTATTTGGATGTTTTGGAATGATTATTTATCATCCTACAGAATCATTTTCCCTTCCATACTAAAATTATCCAAGTTGGACCTACAGGTACTGAACCGTGCTGTGGGTTCTGAATTTTGAATTAATTGTCCCAAGCAGACAAGAACTTCTTTCATATATTTAGGTCATTCGTCTAATCTAAAATAGCTGTTACTTTATCTAGACTTCAGCTTGAGCCTGCAAACAATGTTTACTTTAAAGGTTGACTTTTTTAGTTTCTTGGAGAATTGCTAACATGACTTGAGATGTATGTATAAATTCCCACAGGAGAGGGTTCTTGGCTTTTGTTGGTGTACTGATAGGTTTGTATGCTGGTTCCTTGAGATTAAAGAGCAATGCTCGTTAGATCAGGTGATTTCAGAATTAGCCATATCTGATTTTGAAAGATGGATCTTGCCCAATATTGACTGACTTAAACTATGTTTAATCAGATTAAAGATGAATGGTCCATTGAACAACGAAAGTTTTAAGGGCTTGTATTTTATTCACATATTGAACTTCTCTGTTTTGTTCAAGGCTTAATGAGGAAGCACGGAAGCTGATCGCTGAATTAGGAAGCACATTTATTACTAACCTTGGCTTTAGAGACAACTGGGTCTTCTGTGGTGGAAAAGGAATTAAGACTAAAAGTCCGTTTGAACAGGTCTGTGATTATATAACATACTGGAATTTAACAGGTTACATTAATAAAGGCTTTATAAATACCATGCATTTGTTCAAGATGGGTATCTATTGCAATAGTGGCACACAGTGGTATTTCAAATTTATTCCTTGACTTGGCCTCCGCATTTCAAATGTACAAAAAAGATTCTTTGGTGATTCACAAATAAGAAGAAATCTTATATGAGGTAGATCTTATTATCCTAATAACTAATCATTTATCTTTTTAATGAATCCAATTAAACTGAAGAATTCAGAACTTACTGCCTAACACTTGTATTTTAGATGGACTAACAATGGTACACCTCCAACAGAAAAGTGGTGGTTAAGGTGTTGGTGTTCCCAGCTGTTCAGTTTGCTCTTCTGACAAAAATTGCCGCCACAGCAAAATTTGTGAAATAGAATCTGTTCCCATACTTTAGCTGTTACAATTCAACATGTGTCGTTGTCTTTAATTACTGGTAAAGGTAGCTTTGTACTAGGAGAGTAAGGAAGGCGTGTTCTCTTCTGCCAGCGTGGTGAGGGAGTGGGAACTAGTGCAGGAGCAGTGGCAAACTCTTAGAGGCAGTAGTGTCTTACCTGACTGCAAATGGTTGCTTGGTGAAAAAATAAACCCCTAATTTTCAAAAAAGGTGAACATTCAACATTAAATAATGTTCTTTAAAATCTGACTTTGTTTTCAGTGCCTTGTATATTTAGTATCCTTATTTATTTTTTGCTAGTGGTTTATGTTTTAATGCAGTTGGTCTTTTCTTTGCTTGTCTCTCTTCCTAAATAAACATCCATAATAAATTTTACAAATGTTTTCCCAGTATGGCTTAGCTGTTTTTAGCATACACTTGTCTGAGCAAGTTACATTGTGGTGAATACTGAAAGATTGTTATATTTGATACAAAGCACAAGAGGCTAATAGTGATGTCTTCTCTTTGTTCGTGGCCTGAAAATAAGGAAATAAAATGTCTTCTAAAGCTGTGAGTTAAAGCAAAAGGATAAATGACTTTACATTAATGGTAGATTGATGTTTTCTATTTATAGCATATAAAGAACAACAAGGACACAAACAAGTATGAAGGCTGGCCAGAAGTTGTGGAGATGGAAGGCTGTATCCCTCAGAAGCAAGACTAAATGAAAACAAAAAGAAAGGAGAAAGAATATGGAAAAAAAAAAAAAATGCACTTTCTGCTATTATTAGGGAGAGGGCTATGAAGGAGACTGTACTGTAAATAATATTTTTAAAGCATGCAACCATCTTGTCGGTGTGTGCATGAGCACTGACATTTTGAATATTGGAATTATTTATTGCTAACACACCTAGAAATTCTTTTTGTAAATATGTCCAAAATAAAAGAAACATCAAATCATTTCTATGCAGGTTTCTTAAAAGCACAGTATTTAGTTTGCCTGTGGTAAATAATATCTTGTAGATCAACTGGCTAATAAATTGCATATGCGGATAATAAACAGATCCTACAAATGTTGTACTGTCCTCTTAACAGCGTACTGTTGCTGCGAGTATGTAACCTTTGTGGAATACTGTAGATTTTAGTGATAAGTTAATAAAAAGCTTTAATTTTTTTTTTTTATCCTCTGCCTTTTTAATGGCAGCATCACTTTTTATTAAAGCTGTTTGGTTATTCTAATACCAATTGCTCCAGAAACTTATTTTGTAGTCCCCCATCAAGACTGAGTAATCAGCAAAGGAAGAATACATGATAGTGTAACACGGATATGCTGCGAGAAGCACAATAGAAATTATTTTTATTAGGGGAAGAACAAAAGTAAATATATAAATACTGTGTGTGGTATATAAAAGCAGCTTGGAAGGGTTTGTACTTAACTTGAAAGTAATGTTTACTTTTGTAGAAGAGACTTGGCATGTTAAGCAGCAGTACTGTGGCTAACTTGTTTGGGTTTTATTGCAATTCTTGTACTGCTGCTTAACCATTGATTCTACCCATGGCTCTTCAGCTATAGTGACTAGTCACGTAGTAAATGTGCATAATGGAAGAGCTTCCTCTTTTAGTTCTAACCTCAGGAATAAATTTCCCATCACAAAGAGCCTGTTAGAAAGCAGTCAGCCTTCTAGTGAGAGTTGTTTCAGCTTACGCAATTGTGCACGTTTACCACCTGTGTTACATCTAATGTGAGCTGAGGCGATTTGTTCTTACGGTGAGATGTTAGAGAAAGCGTTGTATCTTGGATTATGCATTGTGTGACATTTAAGCTTAACAGACAATGTTTCCTTCATCCTTTTTTTTTAATGGAAAAAAATGGAACAAGTTGAAGTGGCCTTACAATTTAGCTTGTATCAGAGCTGTAAGAAAACATTGATTTCTTTGGAAACTTCTGTTTCTTTTAAGTAGGACCAGCTTGAACTTTTGCTGAAAGTAAGTTAGTATGGTATAACTGATGGTGTCCGGATTCAGAAAGTAGGGGCTGACACAGAATTGGGTGTAATCTCTTGGAGCTTTATGTCATGAGTTCTGGTATAATCTTCAAAAACTTCTAGCTAGTACCATGGGGCAAAAGCCACAAAGGATTTTTTGGGAATCCACAGTGTGAGTTGAACACAGTGGCACTCAAAGTACTATTATTGTTGATGTCTTCCAAGACAAATTTAATTCTGTGCACTAAAAGTTTCAAGCAATATTGGGAATTACCTTGTAAGTCAAATAAATAACCTGTGATACCAGAGTAAGACTGGATTGAGTTGTTCTGTACATTTAAGTAGCTTGTTAAATAATGTGGTTTTCCCTCAAGTTTAATGTTAGAACAGCAATAAATGGACCTTATACAGTGGAAACTGCTTTTGTTAAATCTCTCATTTTCTTGTGTAGGAGGACATGTCAAAACCATGTATATTTTTTCATCAAAGTAACCCCCCCTGTTTCTATCAATTGGAAAATAACTTCTATTTCATAACATTAGGCAATTGTGGAAAACTAATTGCGTAAGTCCTGCAGTTTTCACAGAAATACCATTTTGTTGGTGTATATGCCAGTATATGCTGTTATCCAGAATAATATAAAAATAATTTTGAAGTTACTTGGCAGGGACTTAAGAGAAAAAAAAACATTTGTTGGCATTAATAGTTTCCCTGGACAACTCTTGTCTTGATTCTTTTGGTTTTGAATGCCAAGGAATATTTTGTCTTTCATCAAATTAAAAAGTTCAGATTTCCTCTGCAAAGTTAAATGGAGAGGAAGTAAGACTAAAGGCAGATCTCTTTTAGCCCTTGTATGTTTTGAATTTGTGCCTTTTTTTTTTTCCCCCCAGCAATCCAAATTAAGTAAATATATTATGACTCTCTTAACCCCTTGAAGTTGCACCTGCCACAAACCTTTTAAACAATGGATTTTAAAGCAGAAAAATGGTAGGATTATTTTTGTAACTTAAATAATTTAATTCTCGTGATTTTGATGGAAGTCTTCCTCATTCTCTAACCCATGTCCTCACAGGTGTATCATATCACAGTTAGACTCTCTTCAAGTATATAAAACTAGTACTGGATTGGCCGTGCAAATGGGATGTCGTTGCTCTTGTCCATCACTGTCGTCCGTTGACTTGCCACAAGATCTAGTCATGCCATCTCTTCTGCCTTGAGTGGGCTACTTGCACTATGCCCCTGCTGAGGTAAACTTTCTGATGCTTACTCTTAAGAAGTGAGATTTTCTGATAGTCTCTCTGCATTTCATTTGAGTTTGCAAGCACAACCATTACTGTTCTGGCCTCCCTGGTCTTTCCCAGAGCTGGTGATAGGAAGTAGTGGGTTGCAAAGGTGAAGGCGTTTTGTACAGGTAGCTTCACACAAACGTGCCTGTGTGTGACAAAGCTCCAGGATGCGTATTTTCCTACGCATGATGGGAACCTCTGCAGATCCTTGCAGGCTTTTTGAGAACAGAGCAGTGAGGGAGGGAAAGAGAAAGGTTGTGGGAGATGTCTACCTCAAAGTGCAGCTGTGAGAAGAGGGGGGAGAGGACATGAGAAGGTTGTAACTTTATTTTCACCAAGGAGCACCCAGTTGGGATTCAAACCAGCTGAAGATGACTTAATTGTAAACCACAGCTGTCAGTTGCTGTACTAGTGTTGTTTTATATGGATAACAGGAGCCTTAAGAAAGAAGTTGAAGGGGAGCTCTGCCTTGACATGCCCTCTGCATCTTCTCTAGTGTCTTCCATGATCCTTTTTTTTTTTTTTTCTTTTCCTCTGCAAACAGTGGAACCTTTTACCGCTCTAGTTTCCCCAGTGGTAGTTTGGAAAAAGCTTCCTTTTGCTCAGCATGTTTTGCTTTCTAGATGTCTTACTGTGGCCCTTAGTTCCCTCAAACGTTGACGTGACTACTAAATGCTTGGTGTGTATGTAATGCCTCCTCAACTGTTTGGATTTTCTCCAGTCTGAGTGTTTTTCATGAATGAGTATGTAAATAAAATAGAGGCCAGGCGGATAACTTCAGGAGGGGAAATAAAGTAATAATGCTGCCACGTAAGTGTTGACTGACTTGTCTGTGTAAGGGTGGGAAGGGCTGTAGTCCTTCCCTCATTGCTAAGGTGGATACCAAGCAGGGGACTTCTTATTGATTATATCCTCTTCAGTTTTACATCTGTACAGCCAGGCTGAGCCTTAATACAAGGGGCCTGGCTAAGAAAATTGAAAAAGAAACCCGGAAGGCTGGATGGGAACTTTGAGGCCAAAGCAGGAAGGTGCAAGACCAGCTCTCGGCCTGTTCCGTGATAGCACGAGGTGTCAGTGGCTCCTGCTGCTGTACGAGGGATACGAGGGACCCCGCTTCTGGCCCTCTGAGCAACGTGCCAAAAGGGCACAAACACCTGGGCTCGGCCACCTCCTGCTGCTGCCTGCCCGGAGGGGAAGAAATGAAGAATGGTAAGAGAGAACGTGCTCTACCTGAGATGTTTCATTACAGTTCTGATTATCTTACTACTAGCTTAAACCCACTTTTAGTTCCTCCTTGCTGCTCCTGTAGTCAGCCCTTTCAGCCTTATAAACAAGATCTAATGCATCCTTCATAGACTCGGGTGTCCTGGTTTCAGCTGGGATAGAGTTAATTGTCTTCCTAGTAGCTGGTACAGTGCTGTGTTTTGAGTTC
>JAVJGG010000005.1:25310609-25328257 GCA_035590195.1 Aviceda cuculoides
AGTGTTATCATTATCGTTATTAGTTTCTTCTTTTCTGTTCTATTAAACTATTCTTATCTCAACCCACAAGTTTTACTTCTTTTCCCGATTTCCTCCCCCATCCCACTGGGTGGGGGGGGGTGAGTGAGCGGCTGCATGGTGCTTAGTTGCTGGCTGGGGTTAAACCACGACACTCAGGTTAAAACATGTTCCTCAGATGTCTCTTTGTATGCTTAACTATCTATCTAGATAGGTTGTCTCATATACCATCCAAAACTTCGTTGCTGAAAATTGATTACTTCTTTACAAGTTAAAAATTGATGACTGTCTTCTTAGATGTCTTACACACTCTTCCTGGCCCTATCATTTCCTTTCTAGAACATGCAGCCCAGTTCCTTTAATCTTGCATTTATCCTTTTTAAATCGTTATAATCTGTAAATCTGTAATCAACCGTTCCCTCAAAAAGGTCTGTTCCTTTCTTAGGGCATTGTCCATAGCAGGATATAGCTACAACCTCACTGACATGAAAAAAGGCACTGCCAGCCGAGGAGGAATCATGTCTCCTCTTTGAGCTTGATGGATGGTGGTGGAAGGGCGTACTGTCTTCTGAGGAACATAGTCTGCAAATGTTTTTTTCCTACCAAATGCTGCAGTAATCCTGACTATCTTCCTCGGCCTCGGCCCTGAATATTTCAGCATTGTCTTTATCAGTACAGCCTCATGTTCCCAGATCTTGGCAGCTGAGTCATCCCTTCTGTTGGAAAACTTGGTGGATAATGTCTTGATTTATGGCTTTTATATCTTAGTCCTCATAGGTGCCTCGAAAACACCTAACACACAATGTAGATAACGACACCTTGTGTTTTGTAGTGTATTAGTAAATAAAATTAACATCATCTGTTTATTATCCTTTGAAGTACGTAGAAATGAAAACTTTCAGGGCTTTAGAATATATATGGAGAGAGGTAGGGATCAGTACAGAGCACTGTAATAGTCCAACTAAGTTGTCTACTGTGTAAAATGTACAGAAATGACTCCATCCTCTATGGGAAATTTCTGATCCCTGGAGGCAGCCCAAAGCAGCTGGTTAATTCTGTTCCTCTTGCTGATCTTGCACTACAGTGCAAGAGGTTTAGAGTGGTTTCTTAGCATTGCAATTATGGGAGAATCAGCAGATGGGAAAAAAACCCCACTGAACCCAACTAATATTTCAAGGTTAAGTGGTCAAAATGGTATTATCCCAAATAAGGTCTCAGCAGAGAGTACAGTACTGTTTGGTCTTGCCTTAATGCTGTTTAGTCCTGAGTGATGAAAACCAAGGAAGGCTTTTTAAAGAGGTTACTTGCAGTTGTACTGCCATAAAATCATTGATCAGTGGAAAATGTGCCTGCCCTGAAGCATCAACCCTTCTTACTGTATATGGCTTGCTTGTTTTCCTGAGAGGGCTCCTATGTTAGCACATTGTGAGGGATCATAAAACTTCTACAGGAGGTAGTTTTAGCACTGAATAAGCCCAAAAGGTTGATTCTACCTAAATCTCTTGCACAGAAATCACAAAAATGGGTTTATTTCACTAGCTGCTTTGTTAAACCGGCCGATGGGCTGGGGTCAGGGCAGGGGGTAGGCAGCCTCAGCGCGCGCTCAGCCAACCTGGTGAGCAAACCCAGCCTGCCGTGAAACTCCAGCCTACAGCTCCAAAATCAGCAAGTCTAAAACTTAACAACTTACTTAGCTCTCTCTAAGTTTCAGGTAGCTTCTGGTTTTGCTCCCATTGGCATAATCAGCAATGCCTAGCCAGAATTGTTTTTTAAAACCCCAAATAGCACATCTTAAACTGGAATTGAATAGTGTCTTCCTGTTGTGTTCTTCTGCTTAATGATATATAGATCCTCTAAAAACTATGTTTAATGTCAAAATATTATTTAGCGCATACTGAGACACAATAGAGTGTCAAATTAATTTCTTAGATTATGGGGCAGATTGGTCCATGCAAAAGAATGGGACATTGTTTCAGTTGTCAGCTGGTTTAGTGCTACTGACAGGAGGCACAATGTACTTTACAGCACAGAAGATCAATCATCATCCACATAAATAATACTGCAGTCTGTTTTTAACCCCTAGTATAGTGTCAGGCTTTTTCTCTAAAAAACAGAAATACGTTTCACTCTGCTCCACAATCGAATACACACTTTCAGGGCTTTTGGGAAAATGATTATAGAAGCCTTTTACCCAATCAGAAATTTCAACATTTTAATTAAGGCATCCTGATACACACATAGCTTGATATTAAAAAAAACCCAAAACCAACCAACCAACCAACAAACAAAAAGCCCCCAAACCCCAAGGAAAATATGCAGCTCATTTAAAATTACACTATATAGTCATAAACATAGCAAGGCTGAGAGGAAAATCAAACGGCCAAACCCTGAGCTAGGCTCTGCTCTTTCAGCCCGTGCCGAGCTGTACTCGCCTTGCAGGCTGAGGTTCAGCAGAAGGTTTCACAAGGTATGTGGCACTACCCTGTCATGTATCTCTCTCTCCAGTTCACTTCGTGCATCTAAACTCCACGTGTGTGTCTGCCTCCGCTCTCCTAGACGCTCGTTCCAGCTCTTTGCTGTGCAAAAACGAAGTGGTGGCTCCCCTCCACCGAAGGCCAGCCGTTCACAGGCAGCCCTGGCTCCAAATCCCAGCCTCGGCCAGAGGGATCCCCGGTCAGCGTTACCTGCTAGCTGTGACACGGGCTGCGGTCGCACGTTTCTGTCTGCCACCACACTTCCAGCCCTGCAGAGCGTAGTTATTTAACAGAACTGCCTGTGGAACACACAGTTGTCAATTCAGTGTAACAGCAGGCTCTGGGACAGGCACGGGTATTTTAGCACTAATTATCTGCAGCATTAACGTGGGGTTCACAGGCACCACTTCCTTCAGGAGGAATTTGTCATTTGTGTGGGGAAAAAGCATGTTTGACTTCCAGAAATACAAACCACAGGAGACCATGTTTAGGAAATGCAATTTTAGCCAAGTGATTATTTTAGCCTTTGCCTGACCCTGAGAAACTGTACTGGGCTCTGCAGCAGGGCTTGCCCAGTAGTCATGACTGGGACCGTTACGGTACAGCCCTAACTGGCAAACCACAGTTTTCAAACTACACGGGCCGAGAAAAAAATGCAGTGACCAGTTAGCCAAAGTGGTAGGTTGATGCTCCACAGACCTGTGTATTCTTTTTTTTTTTTTTTTAAACCTAGGTCTTCCACTGCTTCTGCATGTGACTTTGAGCAAGTAATTCCTCCCCAGTTTCCCATTTATAGTCAGAATACTACTACTACTACCCTCCTTAGTGATGGTCATTAGATGTATTGGTGTGAAGCCCTGTTTCTCAGTTAGGTATTGTTCGCTATTGTGTTCGCTAGGGTGTTCTTCGGCTGCCGACGCAGACGCAGGCTGGCACGGCCACAGCCTGCCCAGCACTGCTCCCGCAGGAATGCCGCCGAGCACGCCGGCACTTCAGTCAACAGCACAGCTTTGCTCTTAAAACATGCAGCCAGTGCACATGCATTTCTGTTTTCAAAACAGCATGTATCATTTTCACTTTCAAAAGAGGCTACAATTATCCTTTCTTCAAAAAGTAAACTTGTGGCGTTTTCCATAGGTTTGCTACTTTTCACAAACTGCCGCTCCATGCATAAAAGGGCAGTGTGAGGGAACAGGACTGAGATAAGACCTTTCCCCCACTCCAGACTATGAATTTCTTTCCAGTTTTTTTCCTAATCTCGCTTGCTCTGATAAGCACACACGTAGCTACTTTCAAACAGAAAGGATGTATTATTGCCAAGCTATACAAGAGTATTATGAGGCTGCTTTCAAAGTCAACAACCTTGATCCTTCAGTCCCAGCACTGGGAGAAAAACCCCCACCCTATTAAACCGAGTGAATGAAGTTCATCCTGGTGCCATATGCCCACAAAAGTAGCTGAACCACATATGTCATGTGTAGGCTCCTCTTTGAAAGCGGAGGCATGCTGTCCTACAGATGGCTCTCCCTCGCTCTCACCCGAGGACAGCTTTTCCAGAGACTGCAAGGACTAAAGGCAGTTTTGTGGAATAAATACTGCAATAGATGTCAGCTAATTTCTTTAGCCCTGATGCTACTACAAAACAATGTTCATACCCTGGTCCCACCCAGAACTAATTTTACGGATGTAACTTAGATAAGTTGCGATGGAGCTTAACTTAAACAGCAGCGGTTTCAGCTGTGGTAGGTAAAGAGAGGGGCTCATGCTCCAGTCTCCCCAGTGCACTCAGCTTTGCTTCCACCTCCCCCTCCAAGCCCCCGACGCCCGTGCAGCAGGAGAGCGAGCGGCAGCCCCTCAGCCCGCGTACGCTGCCTCTCACCAGTGCTCTGCCCCGGCGCAGAAAGGGTAACGTCACCTCCCACGAAATAGCTCTCTGCGGCTTCTCAGAGGCCAGACGAGTCCTGCTGCTGCCAGTCAAGCTTCAAACCCCCGTTACCTTGCTTGCTCAGCCGCTGCAGCTTCCATAAACCATGCGTGTTGCCACTTCTCTTCATCGTCTTTTGCCACGCTTTGAAAAAATAAACTCTTCCCCCCACAAGTCCAGGAAAAAAAAAAATCTTTTATTAACAACATTTAAGAACAAAAAGATATTTTGGGGGGAACTAGATGTCTTCTCAAAAACCACACAGCGTCAAATACTGACTAGCCGAGCAGGCAAGAGACACCCTGACTGCACTGGCTGCATCGTGACTGCCCCATGTCCCCGTGCAATGCTGAGGCGAGCGCTCTTCCCCTTCGAACCCACAGAAGCCCCTACTGAGACTTTTCTCCTGGGCAAATCCCTGACGCTGACCCGAGGCCCAGGAGTCCAGGTCCATTTTCTCCCCTGCCAGGAGTTAAGGCATACCAAGAAGTACATTGGCAATTTTCCTTACTTTACAGACCAAGCATGGAAGAACCTTTAAAAAGCTAAGGCAGTTTTGAGACACAGATCGGGGCTGCTTCAGGAGAAGACCTTGGTGTCCACACTGACCTCCCAGAGGCCGGTTCCTGCTGGAGCCCCCCACAACAAGAGGGTGGTGACCTCAACACAGAACTCTGTGGCGGTACCACCAAGTGCAGTCTCAGGAGGGCACCGAGGCACTTACCTCTGCCAGCAGCTTGACAGAGAGCAGCTTCACAAAGCGAGAGAGGTGGTCTCCCCAACACCGCCGTATCAACAGCGACCAGCAGCACGTCCCATCCCTGCTGCCAACGGGTGCTGCGGCACAGCGTACGGAGCCTGTGGGTTTACTTCCATTGCTGGAAGGTGGGAGCAACCTGGGGCTCACAACTCCCTCTTCAGGGTCTTCCATCAGGATGTGTCCTCCCCATCCAAGTTTTCACAGAGAGGGTGTTGAATCCTCCTGTGACAGCGACTGGCATGCTGAGCAGCCTGTCCACAGACAGCAGATTTGGTGGCCTCAGGGTAATTATCTGGCTAGGTCAATGGAGACACAGACTGGCCAAATGTGGAGGGAAGAGGTCCAAAAAAACCCAGCAGATAAAGGACTTTTAGTTGCTGAACTGATGTTCCTAAGATACTCCACATAAGGCAGTGAAGTACCACAACACAGAAGACTGTGTTTGCTTCTTCCTGACCTACACATCCTGTAAAGAGCGACAGGGAATCTGGTCACCATCTTTCATGGGAAAATAATTGACAACCAGGAAATTAATTCCTCAAAGCAACTTTGAAAGCATCAACCAAACCGCCTAAGAAGATTTCTTTCTAAAAACTGACTGTTGGTGTGGAACAATTTAAGGGATTGTGAACCTTTGCAAGTCCCCTTGATGTCAGTGGGAGTTCTGCACTTACCGCTGGAGCCGGGATTTCACTGTTTGTAAAATGGATTTAAAAGAATTTAAAAAGTATACACAATATTAATTAACTGATCATTTAGAAAATCATATTAAGTGTTTCTCATCAGTGTGTATTAACTGCAATAATTATAACCACCCTGATGGTAAAAAAAAAGAACATTTATGTAATTCTCTGACTAATTTCCCCCTGCACATGCAAATAAAAATCTATTAAAGGCTACTACAATAATAACAAATATCTAACCAACAGATGTCAAAGGCTCTATGTCGTCTTATCACATTAGTTTTGGAAACCTTTTACATAACTTGCATAATTTAAATATTTACAAAATATAAACTTTCTTGTCTTATCAAAAATAGGTCTTTGCACATTTAAACAACAGAAATCCTTTCACATGATGCTTTTTAAGCAAGGCATTAAATCACTGCATACAAATAAACAACCTTTCACAGATGTAAAATAAAATTAAGCCAACATATGGAGGGGGAGAAAATGTTATCAATAACAGTTTAAATATTTTAGTGGTGTAAGCCAATCCATAATTTACATTGTGCATTAAACTTACTTAGGATGCAACCTAACGAAAAGTTCTAGCTGCTGCTTCTGTAAGAGAAAGCAATGTTTTAAAAAAATCTTTCACTTTATGACAGATTTCTTTGGGCTGTATCTCGTGCGGTTAATTGTGAAAAAGATGGTGAACCACCAGCGAGATGGTTGAACGTGGCAGGTAATTGCATACGGTCCAACAGCGGGGTGATGACCGTCTGACTCGCAAATTGTGTGTTCAGATATTGAGGAAATGTCTGCGAAAGATTTTATTTCCTTCAAATACCAAACCATATCTGTCCCTCCTCAGACCTGTCCCTTCTGCGTTTGAAAGGCATCCTATAAAAAATCCCGAGGTTGCTATGTGGCAGACCGTTCATGTCCGTCAAGCTGTCCTCCAGCCCCTCTCCCCTGGACACAGCCTGCTGCACCCCACGGCCCTTCCCTTCCCCCCAGCCAGTGCCCAGCTCTCCCCAGTCACGCCTGTTTCTCAGTACCAGACGCTTTTCTGCGTATTAGGCAGAAGACAGCTTTCTGAACGGTTGCAAAGCAAATGCTTCATGGTCAACAGCAGAACGTTTCCCTTATCTTTGTTTTTTTTTTTTCCTAAAGCCTGCAGAAATGAAGCACCTAGTGGATCCATCTAGTCCATTCGGTCTCTGGCTAACGAGATCTTGAGTGTTCTCCGCTGTACCTACCGACCACATGGATCTTCAGGGCGTTGTGGCTATTAAAGACTGGGAAAGTTTAGTGTCTGTTCCTGCTCATAGAGTTACACGTTCAAATGTGTCCTCAGGAGTCCTTTTTCGCTGTTTTAGCTGTCCCCGTGCGCAGGCTGCTATTCGTTTGGTTGCTCTTTCATTCGCCAAACGCCTGGACTACCCGCTGTCCGGCAACACCCCTTCCCGCTGGGGCTGATCCCCTGCAGTCCCACACGCCAAGAGTAACTGCTGCCTGCGCGGCAGTCGTGCGCACCAACCAGCGCAGGAGGCTTTGGCCGTTGTTTTCTGTACTTCGCCTTATTTGCAGGTGTGTACGTCGGTCATGGTCTCGCACCTCCGGCAGCGCACGTAGCAGCACCAGACAAACTTGCATTCGCACCTTTCCACGTGCCTGACGACGTGGGTGTTGTACCCGCGCCCGCAGCAGAGGAGGTTGCAGCCGTCGGGTCCGTCCGAGGTGCGGTTACATTCCCTTCCCTGAGTCCCAGGGATCCCCAGTTTTTGGTCTTCGACACAGTAATTGGGCGATTTGTTCACATACAGCAGGTCTTCTTTCCTGATTGGTATTTTTCGCTGGCTTTTTTCTTTCCTGCGTAGCTTTTTTTTCAGTCTGTCTGCTATTTGTATGCTGTTTTCATACTTATCTTTTAGAAACCGGCCAACCTTTTCAAAGGAGGACATTGTTTTCCAGCAAGTTTTCACAGCACAGGACCCAGAAACACCGTGACAACGGCAATCCACTGACATCAGCTTTGCTACAGCCTGAAAGCAAAAGGAGAATGACATTTGGACGTGGTCTTTCATTCATTAGGAATACTGCCTGACATCAGTAACACAGAGGTCTCGAGGTATTTAATATTACAGCTGCCATCGGTGCCATTTCAGTGATGGGGAAGCCAGAGTGCAGGAGGATACGTGTTAGGAATCAGGTTTCCGACTCTGGACCCCCACTATGGGAAGCCTGACCTTCGGAACGGCTCTGCGTTCGCACCGTGCGGTGGCGATAACGGCAATATCGAATCACAATAACGAAAGCTTGTATTTCTGGCTGGCTTTTCATTCTGGAGGATCCTAAATACCTGAAACGACACGTCTTGTGTCTCTCCTTCCACCGAGGAATGCAAACGTCCCTCGCGGGGAATAGCAGGAGCGGCAGCAGGGATAGGGTAGGTAAAGGCGCCGTTCCTACACTGGAATACATCGACTGGGCAGGTCTACGCCACCTTCTAAGGGCGCCCTGCGGCCACCACCGAGATCGCCGAACGCTCGCAGCGCAGTCCGTAACTAAGGCCCCGGGAAGGGCTTGAAGCCGGAGCCGTGGGACCGGCGCGGCTCAGCACCCGAAGCAGCGAGCGCAGCCCGCAGCGCCTCGGGGCCGGTCTGCGCTGGAAGCCCAGAAGGATGCCCACGTCCCTGAGCTCCGCGGAAAGTCTGTCAAAGGAGCCACTCGGCTCGGCAGAGGTATCGTCAGCTCAGGCAGTCTGGAGTAAGTCTCAGGTGCTTCTCGCTTACAGGATCAAGCCCCGTTCTTCTAATTCAGGCATACTTGTACTATCGTGGGTTTCTAGCGTTTCCAGTTGCATAATGGCTCTAACACAATTTGATAGTTGCGTTCACATTACTTTTATAACTTTCGATGTTTTAGCAAAATGTCCACAGTTATTACCAACATTAAAACACCCTTAGATGGGCTACTTTTCCATGCCCACGCAGAAGCAAGCACTGGGCTGGACAATAACTGTCTGACCAACAACAGGAATCGGCAGCCTGCGTTAAGCTTCTGCAACACACGTGAATTTTGGCTCAGTTTACAGGAGGCTAAGCCTCAAAGAACTGGAATCTGTAAACGAGCAGTAACTTTCTTTATCTGGGACTACAACTCAAATAGTCAGCAGACAATCAATATAATACTTCCTGCTGGAATATCTAATAGCCATAGTGTAAAATTATACAATTAGACTTGTGACACATCTCACATTAGAGTTTGGAAAAGTGTGCAGAAAAATCATGGCATGCACAGATACAGCAAAAGGACAAGGTATCATACTTTTTGTTTTGTTTCATTTTACCTTTCCATTAATGTACTTTCTGGAGCCATCCTGTAGACTCATACGGGTCATTGGTTAATGGCGTGGAAAGCCCATGTTACCATCTTGCATTTTACTAACCTTTACCCCCAGATTTAATTTCCACAATCAAGGCAATTGGGAAATGTAACAGAAAGTGTAAATTTTAAATTAACTCATAGTAAGTTTTTCTTGAAACTTCTCGTGCAGCAAGGCAAATACAGATTCAAATTATTCCTCTGTGGAGGAACCACTATTTCCCACACAATAGGGAAGACAAACCCCCCTCCCAACCTCATGATGTTTATTAAATTTCACCCTAAACCTCCACTTACCCCACAGCTCCCACAAATATTAACCGCTGTCAATCTGTATCTTTCTCAAACTGTCTTAGCGAAGAAAAAAACAGAAGACAAATCTAGCTAACACCCTCCTCTGGTTTCCCCTGAGAAAGTAGTTTCACTTGTGCCTGTTCCTAAGCCTTGATTTTGCAGTGAGATCAGAGCCCCGAAATCCTCCCGGGCCCTTCCGACCCTATGCAGGACCTGAAACAAACTCAAGTCCCAGACTGCTTTTTTGTACTTCGGGCAGCACAAACGCCATCCACAAAATTTCAGAGCTACTCAAGGCACGGAGCAGATAAAATGAGCTATTTCTACCCTGTGTGTTAAACTAGGACTTTCCATCATGGTCAATATGGTCACTGAAGTTCGGGATGAGTCCAATGTGGGTAAACCCATTGATTTCAGCGGGAGTTGAGGCCTCCCGGCATGTTCTGCCCCAAAGATAGTGACACAAGCCTGAGTTGGTATTTGCGTGTAACTCTACAAACCAGTACAGGAGATATTTCCAGATGCTGTGGATGATTGCTTTTGGGATTGGAGATTTTTCCCTATCCTGGAAGAAATAAGAACATCGCAATAAGCAGACCATCACCCCAGAGCACACACAGACTCTTTCAGTGGCAAATCCACCGGCAGTAATTCTTGTAGATACTTAATTTCTCTCTTTCACAGGCTAGTTTCTGTTTAATAGACAGACTTGACCTTGTATCTCAAGAATCTATCAATCAGTAAAGAAATCACTGAGTAGCCAGAATATGCATCATTAAGATGTAGCAGTGACTGAGGCAGATGAGAATTTGAGATCCAAGGACAGAAAGTCTTTGTTAGAATACAGATCTCCTAATAAAATGTCAAGGAAAAGAGAAACACGATATCAAAAGATAAATTTTACACACAATGTACAAACGGAAGGGATTTAATAGTATTTTCCAATTTCTAATTATTAGCTATTTGCACCAAGTCAAGTAACTAGAATCTCAAAGTAGTTTGAAATCATATTGTGCTATAAGGTTGATAAGGTTACAGATGTAATCCTCACTTCACTGCAGTATGACAGGGTACTAACTAGGGAAGAAACAACAGGGGGAAAATAAACAATTATTTGGCTTGGGGAAAGAAGTGTACTTCCCAGTCTGCTAGAATCAGGCATAGTAAAATCTGGATGAGGCAGAAGGATCCAGAAATTGTCAGAAGAAGCACTGTACAAGTCTGCTAGGTGCTAGGGGTGAGTTACTTCCATGTGGGCAAGCAGCCCAGCAGATAACACTTGGAGTTTTTCTCTGAGGATGAATTAATGAAAACTGAAAGGAGACAGAGTTTCTAAACAGGAGCAGAAACTGGTGTTGGAGTCTCAGGCTGATATCAAAATATAAAAATCCAGCATATATTACCAGCGTACGTACGATCAGGTGAATGCAAGAACTACAAATGTATTTGAGCGTGGAAACACCAAGAACATCCGCAGCAGTTACAAACGTTTGTGACTTTATTCTGCGTTGCTCGGGATTCTCACATGAAGCTTTGATGCACTCTGTTTTAGAACGACTTATGGTGTCATCACAATTGTGCATGACCCCAGGCTATTGCTTCCCAGCTGCTAGGATGGGCAAGTTTTCTGGGTTGCCTCTACTGCCAGCACAGGGAGCTGACATCTTGCTTTGCCCGATCACAAAACATGCCGCTGGGTCTCAGGCTGCCATGTGAACTTCAGTGAACAAACTCCCATAGTTGACCACCTGGCAAAATTTAGGGACTAGGTATCCTCTCTTGCTGTTTTCTTGCAAGCAAACCTAAGACGGCACCTATGGAGCCAACGCAGCCTTCTGGTGGGACGTGGCTGCAACGCACGCCTGCGTCTCCGCAGAGCTACTGGGGTGCACAGAGTTACTGGGAGCGTGACTTCCAGACTGACTCCACAACCAGTGCTCGGTTTCATACCTTTCAATTCACATGGTGAATCTTTCCAGTTATTCCTGAAACTGCGAGAGGGTTCTCCCTAAGGAACGAAATTTCACAGAGAACTTCAGAGGAGCACTGTTACTCACAGAAACACGGTGGGTAGACATGTCCTTCTGTGCAAGCTGGGACAGGTTTTCAGTTTTCTTAGGCTGGTCATGAAACCGACTGACCGCTTACAAGAAACAACCAGTGTGGAACTGAGCTGGATCCACCAGTGTCATGTTCGGCCACAAGCCCACCCGAGCAGTTCCTCTTGCCCCTATTGCTCTGGTGATACTGGCGCAATGAAGAGTGCAGGGTTAAGTGATGAACTGGATACACTGCTGAATGCTGGTCTATGTTAAAAATTAATCCAAAAAAAAGATCATTTCTAAACTGACTTCCTTCCACCAATCCAATGCAATCAACAGAGGGAGCGGCGTGGGGTGGGAATGTGTGGCTAGAAGAGGTGGATGGGCAGAAAGCAGAGAGTGGTCTGCAGCGAAGGAGAGTGTCAGTGGAATCACAGTTTGTATACCCTCAATGCTAATTAACGCTTAATATCTCCAAGCTAAGCTCTCTGCAGGCACTGTTGTCAGCTGTAAGACAGGGGCTGCCAGCACTTGTTTTGCAATGGGAACCGATGCCTGTAATCAAACAGCCTAATTTAAGCCACTGGTAGAACTAATAGCACTATTCAAGAAGACAAGCACATGTCCTACCAGAGGTACAGCACTTCTTAAGAACAGTTGCAGACTGTTGGTGGGTCTGTTACCAACCCACAAGTATCAGTAAAAATAAACTCTCTGATGAGGCAAGCTATCTCAATGTGAGAACGCAAGTCAAATAAACTTCCGCAAGTGGAAAACTGAGCAGAATTCTTCTATCAGTAAAAATATACTAATGTAATAAAAGTCAACCCATAGCACCTGACTGCCCTCACCCTTTTCTATAATAAGCAGAGGTGCCCAACACCCTTCTATATAAGAAGCAGAGGTGCCCAACTCACATATGCACATCTAAGTACACTGAACATTACAGTGCTAAAAGACGATGAACATTTATCTTGTGGCAGAAAAAGGAATGAAGTCTGGATGTTCTGAGGTTCAGGTTAGTATCCTAAACAGTGGACAACTCAATCAGAGGATCCTTAATGTTTTAAAATTGATATATCTTGGATTTAACTATGAGATGTAGAAATGTAAAATAGCATTTTGTACGGAAATGGGAAAAGAACAAGAGAATTCTGCACATACCAGTTCCATTAGCAACTCCAAACAAACACAGAAGTATTGTCCCTGGAAGACTGCTCTTGCAAGACACAGAACCAGTAACATGACAGTATTTATTACAAAAGGTCATAAGGTACCAAAATGTATTGCAAAACATCCTTCTTGTAAGCCCCAAAACATGAAGGTCAACATTTTCCAACATCTCCTAGTTGAGGATTTTGAAACTACAGAAATGAAGAGTGCTGCTAAACTTTACTTCCGCTAATATTGCTGCTAGAAGTCCCAAGTACCAACAGTAAACATTCTCTTTCGCTCTGGACAGCGGTCAAAATATTTGCTTTATCCTACAGTTTGCCATTAAGTTACAAAATATTTAGGCACAGAGGCTGACTAAATACTCTGCATATTTTCTTCCAAGATAACAAACAACAAATACACCATTGATACAAAATCAGTGAAATAAGGGTCTTCTGGCCTTTCAGGCTTGCAGCAGATGTTTTTTTTTTAAAAAAACATCATGTCTTGGAAAAGGAATGAGCGTGTGTACTGCGTGCACCAAATAAGCCTGTGACAGTGTACTTTGAAAGCCTTGTTGGAGAGCTCAATACTGCGAAAAGCCTGAAACCTCGAAAGGCGCTCAGGCCCAAATGGGTCCTGTTGGGCCAGATCCTACCGCATTCCTGGAGACTGACAGCCTAGTCTAAAACTCTGGTTTCATGAAATTATGTGTAGTAAGAGGTACCACTCAACACAGACAGTAACAGAAGGTACTGCAGTTGCATTACATTAAAGACGGACTCACAATCGATTATATTTTCACGCGTATAACCCACATTTAAGATAACTTGGTTCCTGTCAAAAATACTATTCAAGGAAAATGAAGACTCGCTTAACCACATCCTCCAGCCCCTTGTAGCTTTAGCTCACTGTTTGAAAATACGGTATCTTCAGCTGAATGTACTCCTCCCCTTTGCCAGTCAGTCCTGTCCCCATGACATAAGTGGCCCAGCTGCCTGTGAGACCGCTATAGATGAGATCAGGGAACTGATCCAACTTTAAAGAAAGCAACGCCAAAAGAAAAGATGCTGTTCTGCGCTGTGTGTGTGTCGGGGAGGGGGGGGCTGAAGCAGAACGGTTCCTTGGTGCAGTTCACAGCAGAGGACCCCAGGCAGTTCTGCTGGCACACCTGCAGGACTGAGTGATGAGCACAAGGATGGTATGGGAAGATCGTAAGCAAACACTGTCACTGAAAAGGACAGCAAACTACTGCTGCTGATAACATAAAGCTAAAGGCAGACAAGAGAAGAGGGTACCAAAGAGGAGACCTGTGTCGCTGCCACCTAAACACAGAAATCACATCTCTCTTTCTCTCTGAAGTTCCTCTGGAGCCTTGCAGTCTTCTTCCCTACACATCCACTGTCACCCTAATCCGAGAAAATAGCACTGTCTAATGACAAACAAGAGTATTAAAATAAAATTTCCTATCTGTACTGTATATGAAAAATCATGAAATTAAGAGAGATAATTTTATGGAGATTATTATCTTCTCCCTCAACCATCTCTCTCTACAAAGGTGATAAATGACCCTTTACTCTTTCCCTAAGAAAATAATCACTCAATCTTCTGTTCCTCTTACTAACATCCCCTACTACACAATACCAACCACCCTTCCTTGGAAATGATTTAGCTGATAGGCATCTAATTAAACTCACAGTAACTGTTCTCAGCATCTACTTAGGTTTAAAGTTTGCTTCTTCTACGTCAGTCCTGAAAAGAGCCTATGTCCCTGAAAGACTTTCTGGTTTTCCGACTATATAACTTAATTAAATTAAAGAGCATATATTACCTTGTAAACTGTAAAAATTAGCTTAAATTAAAATAGTTTGCAATGATACCACCACGACTCTTATGATGGCTTACTATGGCTATTCCCAGTCTATGGCAGATAGGAAAGTTGTTTTCAGTAAAACCCATTGGTGCTGCTTCTGGCTACAGGAAATTACTGAGTTATAATGGAGTCCATCAATACGTGTAGTCAAAACCAGAGGGTCTCCCATTTCTTTTCTTTAGTTATAGCCCTGTCACTGAGCAGAACAGATTTAAAGCATTACGGGGCCCGAGAGAGCCATTAAACACTTACGAAGTTAAAAACTCCAAGGTAAAGCAGAGAAAGTAATTTTAAAGCAAGAACCAGAATCCAAGTCTCGGCCATTCCAGATGTAAGCCCCAGGCACTACATTACAGACTCCCATCTCCCTGTACTGGCTGCTTCTGCCCCCATTTATCATCCTCTGCAGAACAGGACGGGAGGACCCGATGTCACGCACCCACATTTCCTCCGCAGCCGTGGGTTTGCAGTCCTCTGCCCTGAAGAAGACCTACCCGAAGCCAGCCTCCTCTCACTTCTCTGATGAGTGCCCTAACCAGCAGGCTACTTTAAAATAGAGGGGTCATTTACATTCTATCTTTTAAAAGGAAAGGTTAACTCTCTATTTCCTCTCTGAGCAATTTTAGACTTCTGCTGTCAGCCGCGCACCCCAGACTGTGGATGGGTAACGATGCCTCGTGTCCAGTCTGCCTGCTCATTCAGTATTAGAGAGAATTAAAAATGCAGGTCATAATAATAACAGAATAACCAGTGAAAAAACTCCTAACGTATTACGCTGATAACAAGACTATTTCAGGTTTGCTACAGAATCTCAAATGTCTATTTAAGATAACTCTGATCAGCACTCCAGATGTAATTCTTATTCTGTGGATTTTATGTTAACCTGTTTAGTTAGTTACTTGTTTAAAACCAGCTCTGATTCCGAGTTTGTACGGGTTTGCTTTGGTGACCTTAGTGCCGTTCTTGCCATTGGCCCCATCTGTACCCGCGGCCAAGGACAGGCCTCGTGTGGTTGATGCCCTTTTGTCAACGAAGGCGAACAAGCAGCCGCTGCCATTTGGGAATGGTGACACAT
Organism: Aviceda cuculoides; assembly: GCA_035590195.1. Taxonomy (NCBI): domain Eukaryota; kingdom Metazoa; phylum Chordata; class Aves; order Accipitriformes; family Accipitridae; genus Aviceda; species Aviceda cuculoides. The sequence goes on from JAVJGG010000005.1 coordinate 25,326,277, forward strand.
ACCTGCCTCCCAGCCTCGTTGTTGTGCAGGTTCATCGCCACCAGTCCGCTCCCGCTCTTGCCCGTTACGTTCTTAACGGGCACATCCAGGAACCTTCTGCTGAACGACATTCCGTAGTGGATGTCGTCAGAGCAGCCGCCCCAGTGCCAGCCCTCGCTGGCCGAGCCGCCGTGCCGCAGGTTCATGTCGCAGGAACACTCCGTCACGTTTCCCGCGCTGCACGATCGCGTCACCGAATGCACGAGGCCCGCCGACGTCACTGCGTATATGAACGCCGTCTCCTTCGTGCCTACGAAGCAAGGCACGAATACGTTACTTCGTAACCCCCTCTGACTGCCTTCCCGGCGGAGCTGTACAAAGCGATTTTACAAGCCAGACTCTTATTAAGAGGGAACGGCTACAAGTTTAAAGTCATCACAGCTTGGTCTGTAGAGTTAACTTGCTTAAAGCAGTGGATATTCACATCCAAAAAAGACTTCAGGGCCTCTTCGTATGACCACGCCATTAATGGCGCTGTTTCTGGCTGCTTGCACCACGCGATTTTTGGTACCTCCTTTCTAAATCTGGTTGGGAACTTTATTTGCCACAGAAACCTACAAGTCGATTAAGTTTTAATAATAAAAAAAAAAAAAAATCAAACCCAGAAGAAACCACACCCCAAGTACCTTACTCTCCACTCCGCTTTTCACTATTCCTATTGATTTGAAGAAGAAGAGAAGGTTAGTTGAGATCTTGGAGGAGGAACCTGAAGCTGTCACGATCGTGGAGTTACTTTGGTTTGGGGCCAGAACTTACCTCATGCTAAATTTAGCAAACACTGAGGTTGGCCTAATTCACAAAGGTTGCAAACAGCCCCAAGAATCTTAAACCAGGCAGAAATCAGGATGGCACAAGGACATTTTAGGCCAGGTGCTTTTCCGAGAATAAGCTGGCCACGGGAAAGACAGCAGTACAAAAAGCCTTTAACTGTTACACTATATCTCAGAAGAATCATGGCGGGACCTGCCTGGACCTCTTAAGCCGGTCTCGTTCCCTGAGACTTCTAGCGTAATGTGGCACAGATCTTTAAACCGCATTAAGCAAGGTATACTCTCTATGCAAACTCAAAATCAATGACTGGCCATTAACTGCAGCTAAAATTTCACTGTACTCATTTTCACTGTTGTAAAAACAATTTGTTATTTCCAGTCTCCTGAGTTTCTGTCTCACGGGCAGGAAAGTTCCTGTTTGTTTCTCCTGTTTGTACTAGTCTGTGGTGCTAGTACCAGCATAAAATGCTCCCACAGGACACACTAGAGAAGGTTTGCGGGTTAGCAGTGCCGCTCATTTACGGGTCTGCAGGAGCAGTCCTTCGCACTGGACAGAAGGGCTAACATACAGTACATACGGCTACATATAGTAGGGTAAACTGCTCCCTCTTGGGTTTGGGGGGGGGGGGGGTCCCTTTCCCTTTTTGGAATACACGTCACTTTTTATTGCTCATTTTGTGTTTTCTTGGTTAATGTTGGGGGTTTTTTTCAGTGTTGTGTTGCAGCATAAAGTGAAGACTGCAGAAACACAAAACAAACTACTACGATACTGAAGCTCACATCAACGGCTGTGCTGAAAGCATTGAGCGGAGCGCTGGAAAGAACCTTTGACACCACCGTTGGCCGCAAACAAAACGTCCCCATTTCAGTGTAAATTTCAGCAACATCCATTCTTAGTTCACGCAACCAAAGCGGCTTTGGTCTTGCTTGCAATACCACCTAATTGAGCGTATATGGCACATTCCAAAGCAATTTGCGTTGCGTATGGCGCTGCGAGCGGATTTTTACCTGCAGCCGAGCGACCTTTTCGAAATACCGCGTGCCTTTACCCCCCGCCCTTAGTAATTATGACACAAGCGGATAAACCCCACCTCGGTCTAAGAACAACAACATTTCGACAGAGTTAAGTGGATCCGGTTGAAGGCGCTGGCATCCACCGGCCGCGTCAAGCA
>JAVJGG010000005.1:25328357-25406390 GCA_035590195.1 Aviceda cuculoides
AACCCCAACTCTCTCAGCCTGTCCTCATAGGAGAGGTGCTCCAGCCCTCTGATCATCTTCATGGCCCTTCTCTGGACCCACTCCAATGGGTCCATGCCCTTCTTATGTTGGGGGCCCCAGAGCTGAATGCAGCACTGCAGGTGGGGTCTCACAAGAATGGAGTAGAGGGGGAGAATCACCTCCCTCGACCTGCTGGCCACGCTTCTTTTGACACAGCCCAGGATATGGTTGGCTTTCTGGGCTGCAAACGCACATTGGCAGGTCATGCTGAGTTTCTCGTCAAGCAACGCTCCCAAGTTCTTCTCCATAGGGCTGCTCTCAATCCACTCATCACCCAGCCTGTATTTGTGCTTTGGATTGGCCCAACCCATGTGCAGGACCTTGCACTTGGCCTTGTTGGACTTCATGAGGTTCACACAGATGCACCTCTCAAGCCTGTCAAGGTCCCTCTGGATGGCACCCCTTCCTTCCAGCATGCCAACCGCACCACACAGCTTGGTGTCATTGGCAAACTTGCTGAGGGTGCACTCAATCCCGCTGTCCATGTCGCCAACAAAGATGTTAAACAGCACTGGTCCCTATACGAACCCCTGAGGAACATCACTTGTCACTGGTCTCCTCTTGGACATCAAGCTATTGACCACAACCCTTTGAGTGCAACTGTCCAGCCAATTCTTTATGCACTGAGTGGTTCATCCATCAAATCCATGTCTCTCCAATCTAGAGACAAGGATGTTGTGTGGGACAGTGCCAAACATTTAGGATGTCTGTGTCCAATTCACAACTCTGCCTCTCATTTTCTGTATCAGCTTGGGCAGATGACTTGGAGCTCCATCCAACGCTACTCCCACCTGTAATGTATAATCTCAAAACTCAGTTGCTACCATCCTCCTAAGTGCCTAAGTTTCTTCTAGTGGGCATAGGCAAAACCACCCATAGCTCAGCAGAGCTATGTTAGTCAGCCCCTTTAGCCCTAACAGAGTTCAAAAACATCTGTGCCAACAGTGTTTGATTTGATAGGTGTCCTCAGGACATGCCTCTGGGAGTGTGCAGTGCACAAAGCATTAACTGCTATTTCCCTGCTAGAACATTTCCCTGTGATATAGCAAACACAGTTCAAAGTGCCTCTTTTAACTGATTTCTAGCAGATATTTCAGTTCAAGCTCCCAATGTCCTTCTTCCAGTCAGTGGGCTATAGGCTCTTCTGGGCAGTTCTGTCTCAGTCCCTCCCAAGGAAGCTGTTTGCATTTGTTTTGTACATACAATTAAATCCTGACTTGTAAAGAGCCTTGAACCTGCTCCACCCACAGGCTAGATGTGTGTAAAGAATGTAGGGTGAAACTGGTCAGAGGGAGCACCACCAGGTTCCCTGCTAACAGTTATGTGAGAAAGGACCGACTGAAGTAGGTACTTAGCTCCCTGAGAGAGCACCTGGCAATTCAAAGTGGAGGACAGGCTCTCCTGTATCCCAAGACTGGATGTGTAACTCCCAGGGAAAGGTACACTTAAGATACATTCCTTTCCGTATGATTTTCTGCATGGCAATACATCTGACTCCCTAATAACTGTGCTGGCTCATGTAGAATCTTATTTCTACAAGCTGAAGTCTTCTATTTCAAATTAAAAAAATGGTTGTGCCATTTAATTAAAAATGTAAAACCATATAATTACAAATGGTTGTAATTTTGGGACACTTTTGTAAAACCCGGACACTTTCGTGTGTGTGCTTTCTTCCCCCAGTTGTATCAGATATTCTATTAAAAAAAAAAAAATTAAACCTTTCTCTGCAAGTTTTACCTCACTAACACTCCCTACACAATGCATAAGGAGCCTAGTTACACTGCTTGGGCATGGTATTTATCCCTAGGTCTCAGGAAGCTTAAATCTCTCTCTTCCCATCTGATTGCCCTGGATTCTCCTGCATATCCCTTGAACATGAGAAAGGGAATGTAATACTGCCTTTTTCTCAACACAATATTCATGATGATTAGCAAGCTGGTGACTGCCAAACAGGATGCAAAAGAACTAAGTTCTGCAAGTCCAGTTCAATAGCAGTACTGATTTTGCTTCTTTTTTCTTCTTCTCATTAAAAAAAAAAAAATAAATTGGAACATTGGGATTTCCTTTCTTAGTCTAAATTGAGCTTAAATTGGCCTAAAGGATTGAAAATGTAAGAGTGAGCAGTGGACGGATTGACAGCAAGATTTCAAGAATTGTGTTACATTGGGGAAGTAGACAAAAACAAAGCTAAGGAAATAATAAATAAATTGACTAAATACAATCATTAAAAAAGCCAGAAAAGTTTATTACTTTATTTATGTTATGTTGGCTGCAGGGTGAATTGAAATGTTTTTTGTTTATGGATTTAGTGCACACACTGTTTTATATAGAAATTGTTCTCCATGGCATACTGGGTCTTGGAATACACATCAGAGCCACGCATGGACTAGGGAACATTGAGGAAGCCACTAGTATAGGCTCAGAAACACCAAGTGGAAGACTTCTGAAACTGTTTTGCCAGACAATGCCAAAAACCCCAGCGAGTTCCTGCCTTTCATGTAAAGACAGAGTCTACATATGCGTGGAGGCTTTGCTGTAATGGAAAGCACACTTGTATCTGGTGGACAACAGGAGGTATTTCCCTTTGCATATTTACAGTCTGCACTGACACACGCGTTTGAAGAGCCCGAGCACATGGCCAGCTTCGTGCAGCCATGCGCTTTGATGTTGGCTGTCTTTAATGGTGTCCCAGGGAACACACAGGGCCAGATCCTGCAAGCAGCTGTGTTGAACACCCAAGTCATTCAAGTCAACTCCCAAGAGCAGAACGCCCTCCTCTTCAAGAAGCAATACCCCTGGCGAAAGGACCTATGCTTGCTCTCCAGTGACAGTGGTACAAATGGTTTGTCTGCTCAATACCCAGTCTGCACTGAAAAATACCACCCAGGTATAGACGGTCAGAGGGACACAGGGGTGTGCCATGGGGCCAGATCTGAGCCTGGGGATGTCCGTTTTGTGGACATCCATTTTGTTCGCCACCTGGGCAACTACTGCTCCTCACCTGAAAGGTGCCAGGAAGAGAAGAGGCATGCGAAAGAGAGGTGCGCTGGTTGCAGTGCCCCCATTCCGGGCAGGGATGATCCCGGACACCTTGCACTTTCCCAGCAGCTCAGTGGGAGGCAGGTCATAGCAGCTGGCAGCCCCACAAGCAGCAGCCTGACCCTTCTGTATTTGGCTCTGGTTTTACAGCAGCCTTCGATGAAGGACCCATCTCTGATGGAGGGCCCATCTCTGAGGCTTTTCTGGCCAAATTTCAGACCCTTCTCTTATTAAGACATTAGGCTCTTTAAGTGAGTCAAGAGACAGTTTCAAAGATCTTGAGAGCATATTTTTAGTATGTTTAGTATTTGAGAGTATATTTTTAGAAAGAAAGCATGTACACAAATCTTTCCAACTGTAACCAGCAAATACTTTACGAAAAATCTATTACTGATGTAAAGTTTAGAGCCTTGTTGCATACACAAATAAATGTGAGGACTAAAGCTAAGAATGTGTCAATGACACTAGAGAAAGTCTCTGTGTAAATGTCCAGGACAGATAGACAGTGCATGGATAGGTCTCCATTTCACACTACCCATAACTCAGATTGAAGCTACTTATATTCAGAAGGTGCTGTACAAACCTACAGTAGTGCAGAAGGGAAGACTATGGCTTTTACTCTCTATAAATGAAAGAGAGTGAGAGAACGTGAAGATTTAAAAAGTGGTGGGGTTTTTTTCTCCTTTCTTCCTCTTCAGTTAAAAGCTTCAGTAAAAATGCAATACTTAAAAGGAAATCAGTCAACATCAGTCGAGATTAAAGTTTCTTGGACAATGCACACAATGAAGACTGTATCAAACCAGAAAAGATAAATGTATTTACAGACGATATCTGGTTATCATTTATACTTCCCTTTTACCACACTATGGCTTACCATGAAAAGAATGAAGTAATGAAGGACTGATTTGCCTTTGAAAATAAATACATATTTCAGTCAAAAGAACCTTTGAGTCAGAATATTTTCCTTGCTGTCTAATAGCTATGTCCAGCACTATATTTTACATATCCCGAGATACTCATTTAATATACACAGCTGGGAGACAGGAGTAAGACAGGCAAATTTGTTTTCCTAGAACACCTACAAATCTGGCCATGTAGTAATTTATTTTCTAAACTATAATGGAGTCAAAATTGATTCTAATGAATTTGCAGCACACTTGCTGCTATAATCACAGAAGTGAATTTCATGGATTTTTATTAATCATGATCTTTTTCAAAAGACACTGATTAAAGGTTTGCCTTCTGGCATATAGCAGACTGAAAATGCAGTCTCCTTACAGCCTGATGGCTTACCAAACAGCAGACTGCATGCAGGTAGCTTTCACACATGGACAGAAACAGATTGCATGCAGTTAGTGCCAAATGAGCAGACTGAAGTTAGAATTCTCCCTGCCTTCCCCAACAGCCTGCTTGCAGAAATTTACTACTGCATGTCCTTTTCATTCAGCTAAAGTAATCAAGCAGCCACTAGTTGAACAAGGCCCCCCTCACAAAAAACAACTAATTACTTCTGAAAACTGAACAATGTGCTTAGTGATGATGTTTATTATACTGCACAAGACACGATAAGTGCTGCTGAGCTGAAGCCTTGCTTTGGTCAATACTGAGATCACATTAGCACAGAGATGGAGCACAGTGGAAATAGAAAAAAAATCTAAAAATCGAAATTTAGTCTCCCTCAACAATGTATTAAGGGAGTTAATTACAGCTTATTAGTCACCTAAGTTCCCCTGACCTCCACAAATAGTTTTATACAGCAATTTACTCTCCCTAATAGACAGACGTCTGGAAGATTTCTGTGATTCACTTCAGGTCTGGGGAGCAATGAGGAGGCAGATAATGCAGCCAGTACAGCACTACAAACATGACTGAGTCAAAGTGACTCAGGTTGCTCCCCCCGAAATGTCGGAAACATGTTAACTACTGGTTTTCTTGCAAGGACAGAGGCTATACTTGGATCTGCACAATGTTGCAGGCCCAGGCGCTGACCCAACCTACACTCGCCAAGATTCAGCACTTCAAAGAAATAACTCTGTATAGACCTATGGACTCCGCCACCTTTCACAGGTATTTTGAGTCAGCCAGCCTATGAGGTGTTTTGTGTTTAACTTTCTTGTGGCCACTGGTAAAATTAATTGCTGTAAATTCAGGTTTCTGGAGATGTGGAACAAGTTTTTCCTTCAGCAAAGTAGGCATGGATACATTCACATCCCATGGCAAACCTTCCCACATTATAACGCACATTGTTTTTCTCACTGATAGGATATTTGATTACAGGCAATGCCCCTGAGAAGCTCTGGAACCATGGATTGAACATTATCTTATTGTTTCAATATTTTTGCCTAGACAGATGAACAGTCCAGCTGACGGATCGTTCTTAGCCTGCCCATACTCCTAGCCATTAACCAGCTATTTTTCATCTTCCTACTCTTCCTCAGTAAGATACTGGGATATCTTGCAACAGGAGTTTTACTCAGAGTGTTTGCCCAGTATTAAGTCAGCAAAACCCCTACAAATCTTGAACCAAACACAGATCCCAGATTCCCTCCAGTGTGCGCTCTCTTCCATGCGGCAAAGGGCTGCCAGAACTTACTGGGGACACGGAGACCTTGGCCTTGCAGCAGACTTGGCTGTTGCAGAAAACGAGAACATTTCCAGTTGGAATCAGAATTAGAGGCTGTACTACAGACAAAAGGACTGAGATAACAGAAGGGTTCTATTCTGGCAAATATTAGATTACAGTGTATTATGATATTGCATACAGTAGATACCATTATATACTGTAATCTGTATTAGATACATGGTAGTAATTTAACAAAGGTTAAATTAAGTATTAGTGCAAGGATGTTGTCATCTTGCTTTTACTTCTTTTTAATTCCCTCCTTCCACATCCTTTCTACAGCCTTTTTATCATTTGACAACAGTAGAGATTGTACAAACTTTACAGTCTTTTTTTATAGAAATACACAGATGTGGAGTAATCTTGCGGTGCTGATTCTACCATACTGATCTTTACCCTTCAGCTGATAATACCCCTTTCTCTCATAAAAATGGCAGTTCTGGATGACTGAATCAGGGGAGGATACTTGTAGAATAGTATTCATGTTTGATAACTTCTCATTTCTTTTCAATTATTTTTTCATATTGCCAACATGAGAAAGACAGTAAGAAAGCTTGAGGGAAGGTCAGAAAGGGGAAAGGGAAAAGAGAAGGATACGGGTTAAATGAACAGTAAATTTTTTTCTCAGGGCACACGGCTGTCTAGATGTGCCATGTTACGACAACTGAATAGAATTGCTTAAATAATTGCTTGCAGTTGCTAAAAAATATTTGGAAATACTTTGAAATGCCTCTATTTTGCAATATTAAACCTGCCTTCTATTGTGTTGAAAGAATAACAAAGAAGGAAACAACATTGGCTGCTAGTCTGAAAGCACTGCATTACTATTTTCATATCGAGTGAACTAAAAAGAAAACATGTAGTAGACAAACTCTAGCTTACCATTTTGCACTGCAAAATGTCCATACAAAGGCTGATCTTAACAGACCACCACACAGAGATTATGGTGATTAAACAACTTTCTTCTAGGCTGATGAACTTCAGAGTCTAGGATACTGGGGAATGAAAAGGTACACAGGTCCATCAAATGACCTCAATGCAGCTATGAAAACCCAGACACACAGAAGCTCCAAATGGCCTTCTCGTTGCCAAGTTCAATGGCTTGGGGATGACTCTGCTTTCTCCTGGTAAAACAGTATAAAGTCCTTCACTGTATCAGAGTGCAAAAGCGAAGCTTCATGTAAATGAGACTTGGATGTGCTGTAAGGCATTTCTTGTAAAGCAAAAAAGGTGTCTCAGTCCTCTTCTGCCTTTCTCACCCTCCAGTAACTGAGGTTGTGAAGTTAGTTCTGAGTTAAAGCCAAATGAAAAAGGTGCTATCATTATTTATGAGTGCTGGTGGTCCACTGGCAGTGTGCCATTAATAACCAGTTTTTACAAGAAGTTGCACATTTCCCAAGATATTTTTTTCCTGTCTTCTGATTGACCTCAGTGGCAGCTGTTGAGTGCAATTATCTCAAAGGTCTACAAGGCTAACAAGTACCTCTCCACAGCAAATACAGTGTGTTCCAAAAGTAATCTCTATCCTTTCACAATGCTTAATAGTGAACACCTCAAATGCCAGGAGCTAACGCAAGGTGTAAGTTCTCTGAATACTCATTTTTGTACCCTACCAGATACAGCTCACATACATAAGTTTTTTTCCAACAGAACAACTCTTCAGATCTGCTTGTCCTTCTTTTCTGAAGTACAAGCTCCTTATCCAAAGCTTTCCTCACACAGACAGTAACGGTATCAAAAAAATACAATGTTAAATCATGACATACTGTCAGAAAAGTGACAAATGGAGTGAAAGCATGCTGATCATAACTTTATAGTGATTTTATCTGGAATAACTTTCCGCTTGCAACATCCACATGTGCAGTGTTTAAGGGGTTGTCTGACCACATGTTTTTGCTCCACATCTGTCAACTAAGAGCAGAGATCTGTTTGCATAGTGTAGCGCTCTGGAACATAAGGATACTCCCACAAGTATTTCTGGCTTATAAAGCAAGAAACGGGTTACCTTGAGGCTGTGGTATGTTCATCTGTGTTTTATATGTTACAGTTGTAACACTCTTCATATTTTGTAAATTATATTAGTTACTTCACATGTCAAATGACAGAATTTCAAAATGAAAAGGCACTTCTAATCATTAATGTAAAATAACATATATAGATTTCAATCTTCCACATCATAACAATTTGCCACAGTCAAAGAGCACATCTGATTTGTTTTATACCTTTTGAAAATGTGCTGCTTCTTCCATACAGTTCACAGAATCACAAAATTATTCCAGTTGGAAAGAACCTCAGGGGGTCTCTAATCTAACCTCTTGCTCCACACAGATTCAGCTATGAGATCAGACCAGGTCGCTCAGGTTGCTTTGACTATTCTGGTCTTGAAAACCTCCAAGGATGGAGCCTGCACAACCCCTCTCTGCAGTCTGCACCACTTGACTGTCCTCAAAAGTGAGAAATGTTCCCTTACAGGTTCCCAGCCAGAAGCTGCTCTGTTTCAATTCATGACTGTCGGCTTTTGTTCTGCTGTGCACCTCTTTCATAAAGAGCCTGCCTCCCTCTTCTTGGCAACCCCCTCTTAGATGGGAAGACCGCTATTAACTTTCCCTGGAACCTTCTGCACTCTGGGTTAAAAAAGACCATCTCCCTCAGTCTCCTCAGGAGAGTGCTGCAGGCCAATTGCACCCTAAGGGGTTTTTATGCTGTAGCTTGGCAGGCACACAACCACCTGAGACCTAACGGTGTTGAGATTCAAGTTAGAAGTAGGTATTCCTCTAATTATGTCAGCAGAGGCTGATTAGTAAATATTCTGAGTATATGCCAGACTAAGCCCAGTGGAAAACACAGCTAAGAGATCTCTGTAATCTCTAAGAGCCTGATGACTAGTGCTGAGATGTAGGAGATGCAAGTTCAAAACCTTTATGTACTGATTGATGGGAGTTCAGTTAGCGGTTTAAGCAAAAAATCTCCAGTGGGATAAACAGAGACTAACTCTAAAGCAGGGGTTTGTCTGGTACGGGGATTCTGGTCCACTGTAGGCAACTGTTTCATAGATTAAAAAAAACCAAACAATAACAATCTTTTTACTCTGAGCTGTAAATATAATTCCGAATTTAACCAGCTGCACTGTACTTGTAATGAAGTTTTATTTGAATGATTGCAAGTTTGACAAGCCCTCTATTTGATGTTACTAGTATTTTAAATCCTAATTGGATAATTTGCAGCTTCAGCTAAAAAAGGAGCTGTAATTCAGCACTTACTTGGAGTTTACTGTTAAGTCTGGTTATCAGTCACAGTTCTAGTCTATAAAGACAAGATATTTTTAGCAATACAGAACTCAAAATATGTATTCATTTGCATCAGCTTCTGTCTGCTTCATTAGGAGAATGGACATGGTAGATCCATTTGCAGAACAATCTTTACAAATATTTCATTGTAGTTTTCTGAGTTGTGTAGTATGACACCAAATGCAATTTATTGGAGACTAGCAATAGCACAAAACATTACAAAAACACAGATTAAGAAAAATCTATTGCAAACATATCTGCAGTTACAGCAAAGGGCTTAGCCATCAGTCACTACAACCAAAGCATCCTAAATAATAAGAGTATCGAACAAAAATATCTCTCCCCATCTTCAAACATGCCCCAGTAAATTAATCAACAGTCTGTGCATGGAAAGCTACGTGTGGCAGCTATGCAGATAACAGAGGGGTAGGCTCTTGGACTGTCTTCCTACTCCAAGAACTGCTTGCTCCAGACAATCGTCTCTTTCTTATAAGGAGTAACTAAATAACAGTATTTCTGTGGTTTAATAGATGTGATTCCCTTAGCAGGATGGAGAGATGAGATGTGACAAAAATTCCCAGTTCTGTGGCAGAAGATGGAGCAAGCAGGCAGGGTAACATCCTGTTCTCACTCAGCACATGCATACTCCCCATCCACATCTTCCTGCTTTAGGTTCACATGTTTAAGGTTAAGCACTCGTATCAGTACTTTGCCGAGTCAAGAACAAAATACTCAGCATTGCACAGGAACAACCACTTCAATTCGTGCAATTGCTGGTGCTACAGGCACAGAGCCTTCTTTCTGTAGTATCTTTATTGTAAGAGCCCCCTTTCACAGCTAATAGCCAGGAAACTCACAGGTCTTTTCTGAAGCTGCAAGACAGTATGCAAAAATTGTGGAAAGGCAGAGTGCAAGCTCAACGAACGTCTTTTTTCTTACCATCACTTAAACTATACTTCTGGTTTTAAAAGTAATCATGATCTCTGAATCTTGAGAAGGGAAAATATAGGGTTGCTACCGACTTTGAGAAGAGCTGTCTTCTGTAATGTCTGGATGGCACGGGTTAGGCTCTCCAACTCACTCCCTGGAGGACTGCCTTTCTCCATTTACTTTACTGAGGACTCTGAGAGACTAATGCTCTAGCTTAGGCATCTGAGAGCGATGCTCAGGTTTGGACAGGGATGAATGCCTCTGTCCATTTTGTTCAGGGGATCTTCAAACACACTACAGACATAAGGAATTAAGATAAATATGGATGTATTTAGAATGACTATGAAATCCAAAGTTGTCTTAAATTGTTTTAACTATAACATTTTATGACAGAGACTAGCTATTGACACAAGAGTATTGTATCATTCATATCTTGGTGTGTAAATTGATGCTTTGTCCCCTGTTTAAAGGTGTCCTGTAAGTTATGAGACAGCTGCTGAAGCAGTCTTTAGTCAAAGGATGGAGCTCCAGAAGTTGATTTGGATCATGCCAAAGTTAATAGCCTTCTGGAGAAACCAGAACGATTTTCCACAGAGGGAACTTACTGTAAGAATCCCCCTAACACAGATGCCCCCATTAAGCATTAATGCAAAGTCAATGCTGTTATCAAGAGGAATGGAATTAATCCATGTCCTATCACAAGAAATTAAGTTTCCAAGCTTCTTGAAGCCCAGCACTTGCTCAGCAAGTGAGATGGTCAAATCCACATCCAAAATTAAGTGTATGATGTGCTCTTTCCATCTTGACAGAAACCTACCCCTAAGACTTAGACACCACCCATATCTTTCTTCTTTCCAGGAAGAAGATTTTTCCAGATGGTCCTTACCTCCTTTCAAGCTTGGTATTTCTGTGTTAAGGAACACTTCTGAAAGAGCCCAGACTGGCAGGCTGGGACTTGAGAACTCAAAAGAATGAAAAAAAAAAAAAAAAAGGTGCATTTTTGAACCTCTATACTGTATGTTAATTTGCTGTGCTGTTCATATTATTCTACTATAAAATAATAAAAGCAAATCATAATATTTACAGATCAGCTTTTATATTTCAACTGTTTTTGAACAAGTTATAATGTGTTTCACACCTAAAGATAGTGAACAGTCACAAAAATATGTGACTGGAGCAAAGCTTTATGACTTCATAAGGTGAGGGGTGAACCCTTTGAATTTTTATTTCACAGAGACTAAAGACAGTCTTATCCCTAGTGGGTTTATTTCTCTATTGTTTATTTAAATTATAAATTGCATTCCTAACAGATGTTAAAACCCTGGATAAAGGGTAAAGCCTCAAGGCATATAAAGAAAAAGTTAAAAAACCCCACAAATTTATGCTTTCAAATAAAATTGTTATGGGAAAAGTGGTTTTGCTGTTCGATTTCCTTCATCATCAGTCATCTTTTTTTTCCCTTTTCTCTTCTTTCATTTTCCTTTCCAAAACAAACCTTTATGCAAAAATCACATTACCTCTATAATGACTCGACCCTGCATTGGTAAGAGTTTTAGGAATTTTCAGTGGGTAGAGTCAGATCTGACACAGGTCAAATCATTTAGTATCATATGCTGAAATATATGTATACGGAATGTCCAGCACCCCACAAGTCTTTAACTCCTGAACATCATATCCATCTTCAGATACTCAGTAGTCACAAAGTGGCACCACCGTCAGGAGAGCAGATTTGAACTACATGTATCTCGTGTGCTAGTGGATGCAACCAGCACCCTGCTAAAGGAGTCTGCACCACATTCCCTACCTCCTGTGAACACAAGACTCATGTAACTTTGCATGCATGAGTTGTCACGCGTATTTTATCAGGATTGCTCAGGATGCAAGTTACACAAGATGGATTTCATCTGATCAAATACTAACAGCTGAAACACAGACACTACATCTTTATAGCTAAGCCATTCAGAGAACTCAAATAGATATTCAAAACAGATCAGCTGAACTGTGCCTTAAAACTGCCAGGTTTTCCCAGTTGATTATAAAGGCATCCAGTGGAACAAGCTCAGCTGTAGAGCTCTACATTGTTGAAAACAAAAGTCAGGTAAGACGGATCCCATCCACAGTGCACAGACTGAGAAAACTAATCAGGTCACAGAAGGCTTTCCCTTCCATCCCACCGCCATATTTTCATTTGTGCAAAGAGTGGGGACCGAGCAAAATATTTGGTACAGAGGCTCAACATAAGCCATCAATTACCAGAGCACCCTTTAGAAATGCACATGGTAGCTCTTCAAGTACCATGTCAGCTCTCTGGAAACTCATTGTCAAATGAATTTCTTCTAAGCCTGCTACAAAGCACAGAAGGAACCCACGCTACTGTCCTACTGTCAAAAGAGTATACAGCAGAAAATACTGTTAATATTTTTTTCTACAGCAAACCAAATATAAAACTTAATGGGCCACACTATACAGCAATTTCTTTCACAATCTGCAGCAGAATCAAAGAACATATGAGCTTCGAATGGGCTTTGGAAACAGTTAATAGTGGGCAATAAGCCACAGTAATGAAAAACAGAGCTTTGAGGCTAAACTGAAAACTGTACTATTTTCAATATCTTGCTTTCAAAGGGAACAACAAAATGCATTCTGAAGAGATGATACTCTTTCACATTTCTTTGTCTTGGTGGATTTACATATTTTTCTGGGCTCCAGTTTAAAGCTGATGATTATTAATTTAATTTATTGTAAAACAGAAAAGAAATAATCAAATACCTATTGAGTGTGGTAAACCTTTAATCCATGACTCGTTTTTTTGTATGTTCTTTGCTGAAAACAGCCACAAAACACAGAATTACTGAAGTAAAACAAAACAACTACAATGCTCTGTTTTCTTTTTCTGAAACACTGTTCTTTCTAGCAGAGGTCTCTGTCTTTATTAATGAACCTTTCAGACAGAGCTTGGTCTATAATGGCTCACCTTAATTTGGCCTGTCAGGCATTCAAACTCAGCTGAACCTACAAAACAGGGAATAAAGATTTTCTTTCTCAACCTAAGCCCTGGTGGAAATAATTATTAAAGAAGGTGTGGATGATGTATTGACTCTGCTTTTCTGGGTCTGTGTCTGGAAGAGGTCTCTGAAAATATCCCTTGGCTAAGGACATCGCAACTTCACCTATCTGGACCAAACACCAAAGCTGCATAATAAAGCCTACTGCTATTTTGGCCTTCTATCGCTTTTGCCAGCAGGATCTTCCCATACAGAAGGACCAAGTCGAAACTTTTAGATTTCTATGGCTATTTTTGAAGGCTTATCTAGGCTTAAAATATGATACAGAATAATTTTTATCATTAAAATCAACATTTTTGATGGCTAGACCAAACGTAGTCTCAATAATTGAGACTGCTTGATCTTTTACTTATTACAAATAAGGAAGCCTTGAGCCTTCTTTCACTGGATTAAAGCATCAGTAAGGCAGCGTAGAGTGTGTGTAGGTAAAATCTGTAACGCAGTGTTACAAGAGGAAAACAGGCAGCCTAACATACTCTTGCTTAATGATGCACAAGTGTGTATACAACCACAGTCCAAATTTTATTTTCAGAAACAACCAGATAGACTCTGCTTCTAAGAAATTAACAAACATCTTGACAAGATATGTTCAGCTCTTCTGGTACCTATGTGTTAATACACATTCTGAGATGAGGAATGTAGCATCATTAAAACTGAAAAAAGTAATCATTTCAGTATTGGCATGTAATCACAGGTCTTCTTTTTGCAGCTGCTGTTTTACTGTTTCCTTTCTGTCCTATTTCTGTTCTGTTGTTTCAAAAGAACAGAGCTTTACATACTCTGGCTTTGTTCAGCACACTAGAGCTTAGTATAACTTTAACATATGTGACATAGCTGATGTTAATAGATATAAATGTCCCCTAAAGTAGTTTTCCATATTTATTTTGGAACAGATGTTTTACCTCTTTTTGTGTCCTTGGACACCGGCCATTCCATAGGACTCTAACTGTGATACAAGTAGAGCTGTGTGGCTAAAACATGTTTTGTTCAGCAAATGTATCTTCCTTTCAGTTGGAATTACCACCAATATGAGAGGAAAGATTTTATCTGAACAGGAAGAATATTAATAATTTACTTTCATTGTGCACAATTGACCAGAAATACAGAAAAAGAGTTAAATGCTTCCTATGGCTATGCTGTAAAAAAGAAATGATATTAGAACTTTACCTTTTGTGGTAACATATAGCTTCTCATACTTATACACAGCAATTATCCTCAGCTAGACAAGGGCATTTCAAACAAAATGCTTTTGTCTATCATCTCAATTTGGTGTTATGAACCTGATATAGAAAAAGATTTCTGGAAAATTTATTGATTATTGATTATTGATTAAGCTGAACTTCTGGAAAAGCATTAGAGCAGCAGTATATACTTGGAGATCATTTTGCTAGCAAGTAAAATATGTTGTTTGAAAATGTCTTTGTTTTTTACTACATCACAATTCATTAATTTAAACTAGGTAGACATAATAGCTCGCTTTGAACAATGGATTAAAGTAATTGCTTGCTTTGTTTTTCTACTTTTATGTAGATTGTAACACCACAGTTCTGTTGACCTCCAACAACCTCATAATTCTTCAGCAATCATAAATGAAGCCTTTATTCTTGAGCCCAGCTTCATTTTGAGTTAAAATCTGTATCACGAGTTTGTCTTCAACTCAGTGACTTCCTTTTTCAAATTCTGCCTTCATTTCCCTAATGTCCATATGTATGGTTACACAGCTCCGTAACAGAATGTTTACTGGATCAAAAACAAGGGAAAAATCTCATTGTTCTAATGATGGCATCCATCCCAAACTGTATTAGCTACAAATAATTGCTTCCTAAATTGCTCAGTTGGCAAGGAACATCCTGGTTTAAAAGCCTCTTGACCTTTATCTTTACAGAACAAAGCATTTGTGAGCAAGATTTCTGGCAATAAGAAGTATTTAAATTATAATTCTCTCATTTCACTGCTTAAAAACTGAATGGAAAGAAAATAAGTTCTTAAGCTCAGATATGTGAAGTAGAGATAGAGCAAATAATTAGCAGTTTTATTTTATTTCCAGTTTAGGCTAAACGAAATGCAGCATGGCACAGCTTTTTACAAAAAGAGTTTGAGTTGTGAGAATCATAGACATGCAGAACAGGAAAGAAACCCACGAGTAAAGAAACCCTTGAGGTCATGTAGTTCCATATTGAGGCATGATCAAGTTTACCAGCAGTTTTACTAATCTCACTTAAAGTCTTCCATGGAAGGGCAATCCACAACATAGCTAAAATGTCTGGGAGAAACCACATAATCTATTACTCATGAAATGCTAAGAAACAGCAATGGGTGAAACGAACGAGCAATAATGTTCTTTGCCAAATATCTGTTTTCCATTTATTATTTCTTCTTTATAGGACTTTCCTTTGTCCTATAAATGGACCTATAACTAACCATTATTAGAAAGGAATTAATTCACAGGGCAAAAAGCAATTCTCTACAGATCTGCAACTATAAAGTTAATTAAAACCAGTGCAATAGAGAAGAGGCGCTAGCATGAATGAGTTTTCCTCCAAGCACAAGAAGGATTCAGAAAAAAAGTGAATCCAGAATTTTAAACCAAAGAGGAAATTTAACCAAAAGACCTGATAACAGAAAATTCCAGATTATTCATGCTAATTTCAATTAAAAACAATAAAAAATACAAATTCATATAAGATTCTGATTACTAATCCCAGTTACTTTTACATGAATATGACTGAGTCAAATTCTTCTGAGTGGAGTTTTTGATTAAATATGATATGAAGGAGTATATGGTATCCTTAAGACCTTAACGAATTCTTTCCTTCAAAATGTCAGAGTAATGGTAGAGAAGCAACATGAGTTTCTTATTTGAATGTGATAGAAATAAACAGTAGTTTACAAAACTGTAAATAAGAATGTTAAAGAAATAAAATGTATAAGAATAGAAAAACAATACTAGTGAATGTGCTCACTCTTCTCTGCCCAACTAACCTCTAAGAGAGTACTAGAATATATCTCGTCTCTTATTTAGCTTCACATTAAGGCAAACTTGGCACAGCTTCTCGTTTGGTGAGCGGGGAGTTGCAGTCCGGCTTGGGAGACGATGCTCCTGCCTTACAGTGCCAAAGGTCTAGAGGCTGAAACCTAGCTGCAGTCACATGTAGGACACATACCCAGCAAGTCCAATCCCCAGCTAGAGTTAGGGTCCCTGATAACTGGTTATATCCACTTGTGCGTCTGATTGCCAGCTGGCAGGCACAAAGTAGTATTTGTGGTATTGAGCAAAGTGGAAGCTCTATAGTCAACTCAGACCTTCGAAGACAGGTGAAATTCTGCTAGATGCAGTGGAAGTACTCACTGCTCTGCTCCGTGGAGCATACGTACAAAGGAGGTGAGAAAAGTTGTGTTCACAGGAATGACAGAAAATCTAATATATTACAGGATGGATTCTGGCTTGAAAAGTGTCTGATGTCCTTCACTGAACTGTGGGGTGATCCACGTAGCTGAGGTATTCTCAACAGCCTTTGCACTCAACTAAGTTTCATGGACTTCAGACCTGTGGACTCAGTATAATTTAGGTTGGAACAGATTTTAGGAGTCTCCAAGCAGGCAGAGATGTGATAACTCACTTTTTGAGAGCTCCCAAGTAATTTAAATTCCAGATACTGCAGTTTAGCAAATCTGGTTAATTTTATTTTGAAATGCATTTATACAAGAAGAGACTGCACCTCTGCTGAAGAGTCAGTAGCAAACAGCTGGCCAGAAGCGACTGAAACCAATATAGCCGAGAACTGGTGCATCCACTGTTTGGTTAACACACCTCTAGTCAAAGGTGTCTCAGTGAAAGGTTTGAACCTCTCCTGGAATGAACGAGCTGCAGAATCTTCTCAGTAATCCAGTTTTGTCTGATGTTCCTTCTTGAAGCCTCCATCTGCGATCAATGTCACAGAATCATAGAATCAAACATAGAAACATAGACTACCAGGTTGGAAGGAACTTCAAGGATCATCTGGTCCAACCTTTCTTGGCAAAAGCTCAGTCTAGACAAGATGGCCCAGCTGAATCTTAGCAAGTCCAATGTTGGGGAATCCACCACTTCCCTGAGGAGATTATTCCAATGCCTGATTGTTCACATTGGGAAAAATTTTCCTCTTGTGTCCAATCAGAATCTCACCAAGAGTAACTTGTACCCATTACCCCTCGTATTTTCCATGTGACTCCTTGTAAAAAGGGAGTCTCCATCTTCTTTGTAGCCACCCTTTAAATACTGGAACAGGGTGATAAGGTCTCCCATAAGCTTTTCTCAAGGCTGAACAAACCCGTCTCTCAGCCTTTCCTCCTATGGCAGGCTTCCCAGTCCTTTGACCATCTTCGTGGCCCTTCTCTGGACCCTCTCCAGCTTGTCCACATCTTTTCTGTATAGCGGGGATGAAAACTGAACACAGTATTCCAGGTGTGGCCTGACAAGCACTGAGTGGGATAATGACTTCTTTATCTCTGCTGGTGATGCCCTTCTTGATGCAACCCAGCATCCTGTTGGCTTGCTTTCCACGCTGTTCACGTATATTGAGCTTGTTGTCCACCAGGGCCCACAGGTCCCTTTCCACAGAGCTGCTCCCCAGCCAGGTAGATCCCAGCCTGTGCTACACTCAGTAGTTTTATGTTTTATTGTGTTTTTCCTGGTGCAAGACCTTACACTTGTCCTTGTTGAACTTCATAAGGTTTTTGTTAGCCTGTTCTTCCAGCCTATCCAGGTCTTCCTGCAGGGTGGATCTCCCTTCCAAAGTGTCCACTTCCCCACTCAGTTTGGTATCATTGGCAAACTTAATCAGGGTAAACTTGATCCCATCATCCAGATCACTTACGAAGATATTGAACAGTGTTGGGGCCAGTATCAGTCTCTGGGGGACCCCACTTGTGACAGGTTGCCAGTTTGAAAAGGCGCTATATACCACCACCCTTCAAAAAAACTCTCTTTGGATATCCGGTAGCCAAATTAGGGGTAGAAAAACTGAAAGCCTGAACAGAAAATTAATCAGTATTTCTGAACTTAATTTTCACATGCATCAACTAATTTCCAAAGGATTTATTCACGTTTTATCGTAGAACTTGCCAAGCTGATAATAAGTCTTTTATGCCCTCCATTGAACCCCTATTTTGCTTTAGTCCGTGTTTGTTTTAATAGAATATTTAGTTATATACAATAATTCAAATGTGAAATTTGGTGGAGTATTTCTGCAAATCCAAGTACCAAAAACTACCTATCAAATAAAAATAAATGGCCCTGTCTTAGACCTAGGGTTAACACTGCAAACACTCAAAGCAGCAAATATCTATTAAGTTTCTTTATACTCCTAAAGACAGCCAGAGGTATAAAAATGTTATTCAACTTGTTTCATTCCATTTTTCTGGTGTGCTCATTTCAAATGGGAATTCTGAGGTTCCCAGGCAAATTATATTATTAAGGGGAGTATCTCAGTCTTTCAGTCAGTGAATGAATGGTTCAGTTCTTCATGATTTTTTCTGATTTGAGGTCAGGTGTGTTATGATGCCCTCAGTCCTGTTCTGGAAGTTGACTTGAATGCCCGAACTACTTATGTAATGTTCGTTACACTCAAGCACTAGATTAAAAGTCTAACAAATACATTTTACCTGGTCTTCGATATAACACCCTTATCCAAGCTAGCAACAAACAAAAGTTAGAGACAGAAATATATTAGTTCCCAGAGGTTTGCATTTAAAAGACTGCTGCTAAGAAAATGGGATATTATATGTCATAAAATCATCACATAATCAAAGCAATAACAATGAATTATGGTTTTGGCTGTGATCCACCAAAGTTTCCAGATGCTTTGCAAAATGCACAAAACTACAGTCTGTACTCAGTTACAATAGCTTCAGTTACTTCAGTGGGGTTACACCACACTGGCACAGCAATAGCTGAATGAAAGCTCAGTCCTTATTTGCAACAATAAAATATAAAAAAATATAAAACAGCTTAAGAAAAAAAATGCAAGTTTTTTTCTGATTTTTACAGCGAACTGCTTCATAATGTCAACATAAAATATGCAATATATCTGAAAAGAAATACATTAATATAAGTAAAATAAAGACAATAAACTGTGCCAAGCCCCTCCTGTGTTGCCATCCTCTTAAAACTTTCCCCTCTTTGACATGCAACTTCTCTGTTGAAAGTTTCAAGGACCCATGTCTCACAGTCTGAATCTGCTTTCATGTCATTTGGAATATGTGCTAGCCATCACACATATTTTCGAAAGACTTCTGGATGTTTATTACTGCTTTTGAAAATGCATCCTAGTCGTGTGCCCAAATCTCATTGAAATGTGTGGCCAAAGCTGAGAGCAGAATTGAAATCAGTACATGCAGAAGTGTACTTTTCAAAGGGACTGAAGAGGGTTGGGGCTTTGTAAGCCAAGCACCTTCTCATACCTCAGCACAAACTGTTTCCAAACTAAAAAAAATGGGGCATTTTCTCCTGCCCACTGCAAGTTAAGAACTGCCAGTAGCGATACATAGTGCGAGTTTCTCCTGGTGTGATCTACAACGCTTTGCTTGCTGTTTAGCTGATGCCTTCAGCATGGACGTCTTTTACATTTTCCTCTTAAAGGTTTTTTGGTGGGTAGCATTGCCTTATAACACCAGCTGCTTTCTGTCTGTATGTGAGAGTAAGTAATACTGGGATCTGCCTATTTCTAAAAGCTTGTGGTGCATTTTCTCTATCTTTATCAGGAGAGAGTGGGCCTGGGACAAAATGCCCACTCTTAGCACCCTCATAAACAGTGGAGAAGCCCTCCCTGGGCTCAGGTGCAAGGAGGCAGAACAGCTCCCTCTGTCCAAGCACTTTCTGCACCTTCCAGCAAACTGAGCTACTAATGCATCTGCCCAGGCGAGGATTCACAGACAACGGCCTTACATCCCAGCTCGCAAAGCCCTTGGTGCGCAGTTCACCAACAGCCCCTGAAGTGCTCAGTGATTTGGTGCAATATTTAAGAGGGCAGTAACCAGGGGAAAAGGACTTCCGTGCAGGTGTTCACTCGATTCTGGGTTTCACCACCTAGATAACCTTACAGTCTTTTGTACTCGTCTTCCAGTTCTGCTTGGGACATACCCAATTTTTTTGCAAGTTTAAAAGTTTTCCTGACATCCACTTTCCTCTTACAACTGTGGAACTGGAAGGTTTGTGAGAGCGTAAGCTGTGTGTGAACTTTTCCAGTGCCTGAGCTGACGAATGTTGTACTTGCTCCGTAAGGGGAGGTGGATGACTGGGAGCATCAGCTTATTCAGAGCAAATTGCAACCTCATTCCCTCAACCTATATACATCCTCCTAACAAGATACAGCAGAATTCTCAAAGAAAATGAGAATAGAGAGAAAATTGAAAGCAAAAAGGAAGGAGAAAGATAGAAGAAAATTTAAGTACTATAAAACTTCAGGCAGGAGAAACAAAGTACCATAATCTTGTACTGTTATTAATTTTATTTTAGTTTTGCCCTAAACATGAGTTTTAGTTTCTCCAACCCTCTGTAGCAGTCAAAATATTACAGCGGAAGACTGAATGCACAAATGAATAGGGAGCAGCAGTGGCAGAGGTTATCACAGACAAGAAGCTTTGAATACCAGAAATAAAATACTGAAATACCAGCGTAAGTGCACCTGCCAGGGACTGAGATCTACTGCTGTAAATGTTGTTCTCTCATGGCTATTCTGTTCAGTGAATTTGCTGCTTGTAGAGACAACTGTAGTACTTTCATTTGGTCACTGTAACCCATCTAGAGTATTTCCATCTCAAGGTTACTGAAACACAAATAAATTCTTGTCATATGTTCCTGCCATTTGTTTAGTGGTATACAGTATGCACACTGCAGAGACCTATCTGTGCATCCATAGGCAGGGACTCTGCTCATGACTGGCCCTGCCTACAGCTTTCATTTAGATTTTAAGTTTTCAGCCACAAGATTTGCATTTTAGCTTAACCGCCCCCCTCCCCCAACCACTCCACACCCTTTAAAGAATGGAAAAGTCATGCCCTAAGATTTTAATGCAAAGATTAAAAGACAGTCCTGCATCGTGTATCTGCACTTTTTTTATGTTCTCCTAAGATCAACTACAAATACAGAATTCTTGCTGCATATTTTTTCTCAGATTCTGTTGTGGGATTTCCAGATCCTCATGAAGACCTCAGTTTAGCCTCTGCTCTCATTGCACAATCAGCTGGAGGATTCCAGGTGTTGTGCTTACTCCTAGGTTAGGCTTATCAACTCATGCAGTGCAAATACAAAGGTTTGTTAGAGGGAAAACTTAAAGTATTTAACTGCAAACAAAAAGAAACAGTAAGAAGCGTAGCTGATTCGATAACAAAAAGTAGTATCTTGCAGATTTCTGACAAACAGAACGTCTGTGTTGATCAATGAACTTAGGAAAGGAAGAACATAAAATCATATTTGCCAAAACACATAATGTGCACCGTGTAATATTTTAAGGCATTTCACTATTAAAAATAAAAAAAATTCTTCAGTTATCACTTGATCAGATAAAGCTTTCATTGAATATACTTTTTTGTCTTGAGTAAAACAGCTACAAAACACTTGAAAGCACTTCATTTAATACTGCTGGTAAAGTATTTTTAGGGAGAAATTTTAACAGTACATGCAAGGTAACTATAGCTAGTTGAGCACTTTGTTACTCTGTTCATAAATGAGTGGAAAAGATATTCACAACCTGAGGTCTGAATAGTTACCCAGGTGTGATGCTTACAAGGTAAAAGCTCAGTCATTCCAGCACAAAATGTACAAATTCAATTTTGTCTCTGTCCTTTGACTATTTCTCCTACTCTACCAAGACTCTGGCCCAGTGGGAATTGAGGACACACACATTGTAAAGCCACTAGATGTACTTTCTGAAATTACATATCTTTGACCTGTTTTCCCCCCAAAACATTTGCTTTAACTTTATTACCTTACCAGACAATGAAGACTAGCAGTTTTTTAACTGTGAAATGGACATCGATGGTGGGCCTAATAGATATTTTCCACAAACATTTGCCCAAACAAAGCAACAAAATGTTACTGATAGACATATAGATGGAATGAAAGACAGAAAGACAAAAAGAAAGAAGGAAGAGGATATATTCTTTTGTTATTAGTTCTGATTATTCTAGCAGATTATTAAGTTCCACCAATTTGTAAAGACTTCAGGAAATCCCAGCGTAAAACTAGTTCAGAAGAGAGGATTCAGGCCCCTTATATGTATAAGCAATTCCTTGATATTATCAACAGGTCTGTGTAATCAATGAATCTGCTTCTCTGAATTACTAATGTAATAATTCACACAAAATTGAAATAGAGCATTTATTTTTTCCTATCTAAAGAAAAGGGTCATTTTTCATAAATATCAAAGCATGACATAATGAAAAAGAGCAAAAAGAATTAGAAGACAAAAGTCATGAGCATTGACAGGCACTACAAATATGTTTCTGTTTTAGGAATATATAAGTACTGACTGTCCTGTTTTAGCACTGGACAAATGTGAACATGGATACAATTATACGCATCCCAGACTTAATAAATTCTGCTTAAGACTTTGGGGCTGCAAAGATGGAGACATATGGTATGATTCAGAACAAGTTATCCCACTGACTTCAGTGGAAATGTCCACAGTGTGTGAAGTTAAGTGTGCATATCTCTTTGCAGAAAAATGCACTAAATCTTCATGTTTTCCCCCTGAAACCTCATCAAGCCATGGGGATTAGAGCTATCCTCAAGTATTTTCTGTGTCTTTTTGCTGTCACCATATTGTTGTTCAGTTTCTGCATTCTATTAGCATTCCCTTTTGCCTAGAATTTACTTGGCAGCTCTTGGAGATTTTTGGTAACATCATAACCAATTTCCATCACATCCACCCTCTCGCACAATAAAATTTTGAAGTGTCAAACGTCCATCTCAAAAAAAAGCAGCAGCAACCACTAAACAAAAATTGTGCAACCTTTCTGTCAAGCATTGCATCTATTGATAATGCTATTATGACAAACTACATAATAATTTACTTAGGAATGTTTGTATTTTAATTAAAAGAAGATAAATCCTCAAGCATTTTTTTTCCTTTTTTTCATTTTCATCTGTAACTTAATACCGTGAAAACCACAAGGCTCTTGGACCAGGAAAGGTATAGCACAATGGAGACAGATATCAGGAGTATTAGTAGGGTTTTTGAGTTGTGACAACATACTTCATAGAAGAAATTCATCTAGCAACAACAGGTCAAGGGAATTACCTTAACCTATCAGATGACCAGCCAAAAACATTCAGGATGTGGTACAGGTACTGAAACACAGTTCGTGCCACTTGGGTGCATTAAGGTGTAAAATGACATTCAGCATACCAAGCACTTACACAGAACTGGCACGTATGCACAGTCCTAGTCTCTCTGGGATCAGCAGCTTGGGGTGAGATGTGATACTGAGTCTCCGACGCAACGAGAAGTGCATATTGAGGCAACTGATCCCTGTTCCCTTTCCCTTCGGCACTGTATCACATGGCAGTTCCTAGTAGGTTCCTTGATCTTTTTCTAAAGTGATTTCATTGCTAAAGCAGCAAGAGTTGGGAACTTCCCTGCTGAAGCATTTCCTTTCCTTGGAGGAACTCAGGCTAAGAGGTCTGAGTGACTGGAAGCAGTCCTAAACCCTTCTCCCAGCAGAGCATAAGATGGCCAGGAAATGGCTTGTGCCTTTGTATCCCATTGAGGTCAATAAACAGAGAGCTGACTAAGGAGTAGGGCCCGCCTTAAGATACCAGGATAGCCACTTCTTTAAAATGTTAACTCCTTTTGGGGTTCTTGTGAGGGTTTTTTTTTTTTCTTTTCTGTTATACTTGCCATCCACGCTGAAAACATAGTCACGTGGGAATGTGTGAAGAAAGAAGAAGAAAATAATGGGACAAAACTGAATAGAAAAGAAATCCCCAAAACATGAGTGATGGTTCCATAGGAAAGCACAGGCTCTATTTGTATTCCAACCTATCACTGGTAGGAACTGAGGGATGTTGCAGCTGTCTCCAAGTATTTCATAAATCAGGGCATCCTGCGGGACATAGGAGGGGTAGGCGTAAATAAAACAGATAATTCTAATGAAAAATAAGCCAGTTTTTCACACCTAGAACAGGGATACACTGAAGGGTGTGATTCATTTTGAGAAACTCTCAAAGTAAAAATGCTACCCCGGATACTGGCCACAGGTTAAGTGAATTACACAGATTCACAGACCCTTTATGCCAAAAGACCTAGAGAAGACAATCTATCTTCAGTGGGCACTTCGATGTGTGTAAGTGAAGGCTGTATTCTTCAGTCTTTGAGAAGAAATTTCCCCCTTTTTCAGAGGATTAGACAGAGGGGACAATGCTTATTTAGAGGCAAAGGAATAACAGAATGACAGGGTGACACATTAGCCCACCTGTACCACATATTACTCAAATTCTTTACTGAAGCCCAGAGGACTTCTGCGTATGGTGGCTCATTGTCATGGCTGTTTCACTTTTCATGCCACGGTCAGACATTAAGCCACTCACAACTGGTCCTTCTTAAATAAACTCCAGAAGCCTTTGATCTGTTTTCTACAAGGCTTCCCAGCAGATATTGGCATCTACTTTATTTTTCAGACAACACCAATGGAATGAGATTTATGAATAACTTCTGTCCTCTGAAGCAGCCTGGTTGCAAGCAGCTGAGCACATGCCACTCAATGGAAGACTCAGGATCAGCAACAGAAGTTTGTTTCCTTCCCAAAACTTTTGGTACACTATATTTTTCAAGGTGAGAACCACTGCCAGTGTGGTCAACACATGAAGGCTAACAATTTCAGACTGAAGTTCCCAACTGTGGTTGACACTAATATTGAATATTTTTAACCAGATTAAGGTGCAAGGCAGCTTCAGTATGATGCTTACAGTGGGATTTTATTACAAAGTACAGGCATCAGCTTCAACACAGAGAGTATCTGAGTTTCCAGTATCAGCCACAAAAAAAATTACTAAAAAGCTTGAAAAAAACCCTCTCAGTTTCTAAAATTAATTGCCCCAGCACTGAATACTGTTCTATTTTTTCCCCACTAGCATATTGCTGTCTCTCTCATACAGAGTTGTGCATGTAACTGAAAGGAGTCTGAGACGTACAGAGGCTCCAGCTGGAAAATATGCTTGATTCAACACAACAAAATGAGAAACAGAACTATATTTAATCATAACTATATCAACAAATATCGCATAAATAAATAAATGTACCAAAAATATTGCAAAGTAGACCACAATAATTCTTTATAAAGACATCTCATACTGCAAAACCTAGGGATTCAGACATAGCACTAGTGAAATGGGTTTGTGTTCTTTGAAATGCAGTAAAATATGCCCCAACCAATGTTTTTCAGCAACTGAAAATGTTGATGGTGTCTTTAGCAAAAGGGCAAGGATTCATTCCAAAGGTGGTAGTATATGCAAAAGTAGGTAAACAACCTTTAGACTCCACTTAAAGTTCAAGCTCATTTTCTTCCAGTAACTAGTCAGACGCCTGGGACACCCTTACTAAGGTACTCATGTATTCCATTCCGTTTTCTGCAATGAATCACACCTTTTGTCTACAAATTTAGTTTTAACCAGTCACCATTTTTATTGCAACACTCTGTGACTAATTTATGCAAATCATTATAGATGTTTATATTTATTTCAATTTGACTTAATAAAAAACAGATTCACTGGACAAGTTTTTCATTGATAATCTTTAAATTCACAAGCACCTGTAATGGCTGGAGGTTCTTACCCTAAAGGGAACAGGGCTGGCCTTGATTCTGATCTGACTGCGACTACTCTGGTGTGACTGATTTAAATTAAGTACTTCCTTGTTTATATCTGCACACTGTAGCCCTGAGCAAAATCAGAAACATCATGCATCAGTAGTTGCATGCTCCTCTACGATTATGTTGCATTATGTTCTGTAAACAACTAACTTGACAACATTTATTACACAGGTAGCACATTTTATTTGTGCAGCTAAACAAAATAGGTTGAAAGCACACACAAAAAAAGTATTAAATGGCCTGAATTCCAGATGGTTCACTTGCTCCATAAAGTAACAGTATCTGCTGAGATGACCGTGGTACTGTAGTTCTTTCTCCTTACCAAATACATGCAGTAGGAAGTTTTCCTCTGCTCTTTTGTCATCTTCTTTACTGCTCTCTTATTTCATGACCTCTGAGTTAATCCTTCTATTCTTCCTATTAGCAAGTTTAAGCAGGCAAACTTCAAACAGACTAGCAATGGGTCACAAGGTTTAATGGGCATGTAGATAATCATCTAAATTACATTTCTGGAGCTGATGGGCCAGACAGGCTTAGAGAGTAACTTTACCAGCTTTCACTGTTAATCAGCAAGGATTGTGTGTCTCCGTACGTATCTGCCTTTGCCTGCCTCCCCGAGGGGCTGGGTCATACTGACTGATTAGCAAAGGCAGCTGCATTAGCTTTCTTCTCCCACAAAGTGTGTCATGGAGGCCCAAATGACTTGAAAGGCAAATGGGACCACAGCTCAAACACCAAGCCCTCTCTTCTCATCACTGTGGAATTGCTGGCCCTCCTTTTGCAGATTATGATACTTGGCACAACAGTTGTTGCCAATTTTCATGATCTGTTAACACTTAGGAAGTCTTATGCTGAAGGCTCTTCTTTCACATCTATTGTGGTATCATCAAGGGGGAAAATTCAACAGACTATTTCACATTTTCTGATGAATTTGAGAACAGTGTATGAGGTGAACTGAAAAGAATACAGTAATTGAACTATCAATAGTGAATGCCCTGGATTTCAGCTTTGAAACACAAACATAGGGGGCTAGGTAAAGAGAATAACAGTTCTCTGTAGGATACAGACAATTTTACAGCTACAGAAATAGCAATGGATATGTACTGTGAACCTGATTTTCTCAGTGAAGGTACTTACAAAGCAAACTGTATAAAATCTGAACCTTTTTTTGTCTTATATTGGTGGTTGTGTTTTATATCTACCTTGATTCCAAAAGGAACAGGAGCAGTGGAGTACTGGCTTCCTGTTGTCCTTTAGGTGTTGGGCTCAACTTGCACAGTAAGTACTTCTCAATGATTCATTTTACTGCTCTTTATCAAGTTGTTAAATAAACACAAAATCAGACCAATTAAACTATCATTAGCCATGCAATAAGCTTTCACTGTCTTACTTAGGTGCAACATAGGCCAATACCAGCATTCTTTAAAACAGTAAAAACTGTTTCACATATTTATAACTCTATACAGAAAAGAATCGGACTAACCAGCTAAGAAGTTAAACAACTTTCTATTTTGGATCTTAGTTAAAAACATTCTAGAAGAAGAAACTACTGAGGAAAAAAGTAAAATAATCAAGAACATGGATTTCCTAATTTGCCTCTCTTGAACTTTGAGAAAGGAAGTTGGGTTCTGACTTTCCACAAGTTTTCATGGATGAAACTATGAAACATCAATGGCTTTGTGACTTAGGTACAACTACTTCTGACTGATGTTAGAGAGACATGAATTAGGCTAAATACTTCTATAATTTTCCAATCCATGAAGCACACCATTTCTCAAGCTTCTAAACAAGGGTGACCAAATTTTCCACTTTATCTGGTACAGGCCCAGAATGCAAGGACTCCCCCATATTGTGATAAAACCTTCAGGTCTCAGTTTTGTTTCAAGTACTCACTGAGATGTGGGCTTATCCCACTTCCCAACTATTGTGTGGCAGCCTAAGTTACCCACTCTTGGTGCCACAGCATCCTTGGCTCTTTCAATGAAAACAAAAATGGTCAAACCTCTATGCCAGACCATGAAATCCACAGCAGGATTTCAGTCATGTCACATCCCCTTTACCAACATAATGCACAGGGAAAATTATCTGAATTTCAAATATGCATTGTGAGCATATAGCCAGAAGAGGTGATAGCCTTTACGCAGTGCAGCAATAAATCACTTCAATCTCCATTGTTCTATTGTACCATATGGCTGACTTGCAGAACTACCCTTTTTGCTTTTATTTTACCAAACCAGAACTATAACAATACATTTAAAAAATGAACAAATTACTATGAAGAGTTATGGAGTCATTACTATGACTCATTAGTCTTCCCCTTATATCATCTTCGTAACAACCTGTACTCTTTACTTCACATTATGGCTTTCTAATGGCAAAATGTAACCAATAATTTCCACTAGCATCAAAAGCTGAGATGATCAAAGCACAGCTATTATTTCTGGAGATGTGATAGTAGGCATACTTTCTTTTCTGCAGACTTTTTTTTTGATCCCACATGCTAACAAAATAAGTTTAGTTAGGCCAGATCCAAAGTACATGGAAGCCAATTGGAGTGTTTTCTCTGTTCAAGGGGCTTGGATTAAGGATATTTTTCTCTTCTCTAACTATTATACACATCACAAAAATGGGTACAAAAGCTGTTACTAGATCCAAACGACAGTCTGCTTGGAGAGTCTCAGAATTGGAAGAGATGAGGTGTACTTGCACAATTACGCATGAAACAACATGCAACTTTTCTGTGTCTCAACTTGGCTCTAGACAGTTTTACCATGCACCTCTCATGATATGTCTATTATCATGACAGAAAGTCTTTCAGACAGAATAAGCTCAGGTACCAGAAACCATGCCACCACATTAACATGGAGCTGGACTGGCCTGGGTGCCGTGCAGCAGTGGCACCTTGTTTGCTCCCTCTACTTGCATCAGCTTGCTCACAGCCAACACATGTAGCTCCACAGCACCCTACTGTCATGCCCGCAATTTCATGAATGCCACCATTCACAAAAAAATGTAACTGAGGCACCACTGAGCCCTGCTGTGTCACACAAAGCTACTGAAATTTAGCCTTACACAATAACTTCTGCTCCAGGACAAACTGCAATGACCATTTATAAAAACAAAACAAAACAAAAAAACACATGCATGCACAACATATATTTAGCAAATACTTTGCCCATATGCATCCACTGATTTGTCTGCAACTTATAACTGGCAGTGTGATCATGGTTGTAACACTTTGTGTGCTGTCATACAGTGCAAGTTAGTTCTAATTAATGAACTTTCTCTCCATGAATCAGAGTTCATATTTGTATTGACAGAATGCAAACTCTGACACAGCTATTTACCCAAAACATAAGCTAAATATTTCAGCAAGCCTTCAGAAACTTTGGATGACCTTTTCCTCCTCCCCACCCCCTTCTATTATTGTACTTTTAAACATGTCATTGCACTTCCTGGAGCTCATAAAGGACAACTCATACTTTGCAGTTCTCATACTTACATGGCTCATCCAAAGACTTGTAAGGCTTTAGACTTTACTGGGGAGTTAATTCTTATATCCTGATATTGCAGTTAGAAATGGAAGCATGAAAAAATTATGGCTACAGTCTGACTCCCTAATTTAGCACAGTTAATGTAGGCAATGCAAAGCCTGAACGCAAGAGCTTGGCCCTCCATGGTGACTGAGATGGCTAAGCTAGGTTCCCTGTGAATCAAGGAAAAACAACAGCTGTTAGAGGGTAACTTTGAGTCCCCAAGTACATCACCTCTTCCTCTCCAGAGAACTCGGGTGCCTTGCGGAGGTGGTATCATTAGTACAGTACACAGGGTACCTCTCAAGAGCAGCCGGTTCAGGGCTGCACGCCAGGAGTTGCCTCCACCTGCCCAGTGTCTGGCTCCAGCGGTGCCCTCCTGTAGGCAGGGGCTGCCAGAAGGAAGCGACTTTTCTGTGGTTAGTCAGGCTGGGGCAGGATCGCCCCAGCCGCTCAGCCTCTAGGCTGGCCTCAGGCTGAGGAGGTTCAAGCATGTGGCTCCCTCTTTTCCCTAAAGGGCTCTAACCATCAGTCCATTAAACTGTACCTCTCCTGCCCAAGCTGGGCTACAATGCAGAAATGCACAGAGGAATCACTGTGGAGGGCAGAGAGAGGAAACAAGAATAAGCACAAAAAAGTCTGGGCTACCTGGAGACTTCTGCAGAAGTTACTGCTACCAGTTCTCTAGCAAAATGGAATTGATTCCAGTAGTGTTACTGGGCCTCTATTATATTGAAATAATCCAAAATATGAGCAAAAAAGGATCATAAGCAAAAATCTATTCTAAATATGTGGGATGATTGCCTGATAACTAGAGCAAACAAAACCCCCATAGCTAACAAGAATTATATAAAAACAGCTTTTCTGATAAGCTTTTCTAGAGAACAGTGTTCTCTCAGAAGCTGAATTGCCTACTCAGCACTTACTGTGGTCTGTCTCCTTTCACAGCCACCCACAATGGTTTACTGCTATTATTTAAAAAGACATTTCAGTCCTGTGGTTAAAGGCAAGGAATCAGAAAAAAATGGGTCTAGTCCAGTCTGTACTAGCAGTCCCTGATGGGCTCAGAGATAGCACTGTATCTACAGAATCTGCATCCGCAGCACTATATCTGTCTCAGCATCCTCCCATCCTGCAGGACCCTACAGAGCAGGTATTAAAAGGCATCTTGTCTGGCTGAAATGTCCAATCAAACACCCCACAAGCACCGGTGAGATCTTGTTCACCAGTTGCAATCATAAGGGTTGTAATTCAACATTTTTTGTCATGCAATTATGAGTTTCTGCTTGTCTAGTTCCCAGGCAGATCTTCATCTCCTGTATCTTTAATGTGTCATGCACACCATGAGATGACATCAGTAATTCTATGAAGGGGGAGAACATCATCAACAAACAAAGGAATGGAATTGCTCCGTCAGGTTGTTGAGCTTTATCTTTTCTGGTTTTGTTCCTCACATAATGAAATACTAATGACATTTTTCTATGGCAGCATAATAGCAAAATAACCTAACAGATTGTCTAGGATGGTGGGATGTTCCTAGTAAGACTGTGCTAAATGCAAACATGCAGATGAGGGAAAGGAAGGGGAGGAGACACTACATTTTCTATTGCTGAGGTAGGAGGTGCTATAAACAACACTAGCTGGTGTCAATAAATTCAGTGGTAATGAAGAGTGATATCACTCCTGATTTAAGAAGTCCTTAACTGCAAGAGTGCTGCCTGAGGAAAGGGAGCATAGGAAAAATGAAGGCCGAAAGCTGCCTAAAAAATTCTGTCTCTTCAGGGGATAATTATTATAGCAACCTAATACTTCCTCTGGCTAATGATCATAAACAAAATTAGTTCATTGGTGTCATCTCAGTCATTATTGGCTTAGAATTGTTGAACCACTGAATCAGCATTCACATGGATTGTCTCAAAGCACCGGTGGCAAGTTATCTGCCAGTGATCTCTGTAACACACCATTTCCACTGTACAATGCAACATAATAATGACAAATGTAGCTGCTGCATGGAAACATCCACTCTTTTCAGCCTTTGCCTGATAATTCTGGAGACGTTTCCTGGAGGGTATCTGGTATTAATCTTGCATCACATGTTAAACAGGAAACTTAGCTATACAGAGAAGACTAAGCATAACTAATATAAAATCAGAGGTGTAAGGAAAATGCAGTAAATTGGAAGACTATATGCTTTTCTCCAGGCCGCTGGACCAAACATGGACTTGAGCCTCAAAGTTTGGGCTCTGTAATGTGGCATCCCCAAAATGCTGGAGAGTATGATGATGGTCCTAGTCAGGCACAGCCTACTGGAGATACAGGATAAAACTGTAAAGCAAATTTTTATTCCATGCTTAGAGAAAAAGACGTCTAAGTAGAAGCACAGACAAACTCATTCTTTTGCTGGTTCTTTCCACCTTATGCCCTAGTTGTGCCCATTTTCTCTCTGTGGCCTGTTCAAAGCCCAGAAGATGTCTGACAGTGAAGAGTGATTATGAGAACCCGTAGGATAGTGCAGACTATGTATGAAGTCAACTGTGTAGGTGAAAGAAGGGAGTGTTTGATTTCTAGAGAAAACCCAGAGCGTTACATTAATTCCCCCACAGGACAGATCTATGCTCTGCTGAGCTTTTGAGACCTTTCCTTAAAGCAGCAGACACTGGCTGACCAAGATACCGGCCTAACAGCCACATCTCTGATGCTGAGAGCCCAAAGGAGTTCAGCATGGAACAGCACAAAAGTAAAGATCCATCACAATGGTTAATTGTTCCTCTGACTCACCTACAAAGCAATGCTTTAAATCATCACAAAAGTCTTTGTTTAATTAAGAAAACATGGCAAGCCTTCTCTCACCAATGGTATAGATGTTGACAAAGCCAGAATATGATGACTCTACAAAACATTTTGTTCTGACATACACACAGAAATTAACCCTCTACTTGCAAATTAGCTCAGTCTATTTATTACTTACACCTCTACCTTCTGTATCTTCATGAATATACTTTTTAGAAGCACCAAGTTGTGTTATTAGATTTAGGTGCCTGTTCACTTTATACATACTGGTGATTATACATCCCTTGATCTTTAAATACTTTAAAACCCCTTCAAAAAGTTTTTAGGTTTTCCTGAGCTGTTGTTTGACCGTGAATATTTAGGAAAATTACTAACAATTTCAGCAGTTTTATGCAAGTGGCTTGATTCACTAACATTACCTGGCATATATAATGGAAGAGAATTTAGTCATATATTTCTGTCAGGACAGGTACTCTATTAGTGTAAGTTGGAATTGCTCCCCTGAAATTAATTGAACCATGTTGATATACAGCAGTTGAAGATATAAGCCCTCGCCTTTCTTTTTATGGCAGTCTCTCTGTAGCAGCTCTCCAATCATTTTGTGGCTTTCATCTGAAATAACTCCAATTTAAAAATGTATTCAGTTTGCTACCTATTTGCTCCTCAAGGTTATGTGAACACCGCTTTGTCTTTCTTGGGGAGTGAGTTGCAGGCACATAAAACCCACAATTTACACTTTATTTAATAGATTAATAGCAATGCAAATGTACTTCTAGTGTTTTGTGCATTTTCACCAACAAATCACTTCTACACTTGCTGAACATGAAGCTCCTGCTCATTTAAAACCAGGTCTCTGTTTTTTTCTACACAGCTGTAACTATTCACTCGCAAGAGCTTGAAACCCAATCTCGATGTGAATTTCTTTCATGAAAGTAAAAGCTGCCTTAAGCAACATCCAGTACCACTCTTCTGTGCTCAGCTGCTCATTCCTGCCCCTGCACCTACCCCTTCCCTTGTGTTCAGATAGAGAGATTGGGAACCCTATCCTAGAAACTAGTCCATTTTAAAAAAAAAGAGTTCTCCCATCCGGTTCATGAGTAGCTGCAGGCAGGGAAAGGGATGCTTAAGTTGGCATTACTCCTGGAAAAAATGGCTGTCATACTATGCTCTCACCAGTGTTTCTGAAGAAAATTTAGAGTATAGGTTTGAGTATTTCAGATCTAATAATGAGTGAGCTTTTTTGCTTGTCCCAGCCAGTCCCTCCTGGAAAACAGAGTTAGCATTCTGGACTGCACAATAGCTAAAATCTCCAACTTAACAGTTATGCCTATATATATATTGAATTTTAATCTCTTTTAATCAAATAACCCTCTTTGAATCAAAACATTGTCTTTTGAAGAAAGCATATGCTCTTATTCTTTTTTCCATAATCAGAAAGCTTTAAAAAAA
This sequence comes from Aviceda cuculoides, assembly GCA_035590195.1. Classification (NCBI taxonomy): domain Eukaryota; kingdom Metazoa; phylum Chordata; class Aves; order Accipitriformes; family Accipitridae; genus Aviceda; species Aviceda cuculoides. The sequence continues at coordinate 25,361,980 of JAVJGG010000005.1, forward strand.
CAGAAAGAGAAAAAAAAATGGACGCAAACTATTATGTTTTTTAGTTTGGGGCATTTTTTGTTGTTTTCTGAAAAATTCAAAGCCATTGAAAAAAATTCTCACCAGCTCTAGATCTGAGAAGACTAAAGAATGCAATGCATGGTTGCTCCTATAATTGATATTCTTTTATTCTCTGAAAGGGAAGTAAGCTAACTTTGCAAACAAGATAGATACAGTCTGGTTGCTGATATAATTAGGCTGTATATTCAGTTCCAGAAGTGCACTTTCTGTGTGTTTTCAAGCAAGACACCCAAACCCAGAACTGCCAAGAGGGTTAGCTGCTGCTACAACAAGCACTGCAAAACCTAAGAGGCTACACATGGCATCCGCAATGTCCTAAGGACAGAAGAGATGGGCGGTTTGTAATGGGGCCCACACTGACTCTAACAGAGCTAACGGGAAATACAGAAGGCACTAATGCGCTTCAAACCTGTCCTACTACAGAACAAGTTCTTCGTTTCTCTCCTAAGCTTTTTTTCTTTCTTTCTATTTTATGGACATTATTTAATATTTGCAAGGTTCTTCAAAATCTTTGCATGAAAGCAGTAGGCAAAGAATTAATTCATATTTCTATAACTGACAGTTTTTACTTGTACTGTATGAAAGGCATTGTAACTGTAATTTATAACTTGAGCTGAAAAAAATAAAAGTATTGTCATATCTTGCATAGCAAAAAAATGTAATTACTTTGATTTTTTTTTAAAAGGTTTCTTCCTTTCTAAAGGGTTTTCTCATCTCTACCCCTCAAAGACTATAGTAAAGTTAAATATAGTTATTACATTAGGCCTAGGTCTTAACTGCTTTTTCATCAATGGAAGTTTAGTAGACAGAAAGAGAAATCAACATCTTGTTGCTGGCACCTTGTTGCCAGCTGCATTGCAGCCATTTGGTGTCACTCAGTCAGCAATGCTATACCAGTATCTCATTATCAGCTCTCTTGGACTTCTTATACTATCTGGACTCTAGGAAATGAATATGATAAAAGGGTTTATAAAAACACAAGAGGTAATAGTACTTAAGAATAAGGTGTTCTATAAAAATGAGGAAAGGTTTTAAAGCTGTTCTCCTGTAAGTCCGTTCTCTCAGACCTGAGAAAGCTGTAGAACAGCCAGAGCATCAGCCCACTGCATTGCACTGATTCTGGAAAGTACTTTTTCATGTTTTGTGCAAATGCACAGACAAAGAGAATGATACACGCTGTGGCTATAAAATATAATATTAGCTGTCCCTTACTCACAATGCAAAAGCAAACTCAAATAAATAACTGTATATTACTAAAATAATTTTTTAAAAAAAGGCAAAAACCCACCAAAACCAAACAAACAAAAAACCAAACAAACAAAAAAACCCACCAAAAACTCCCAAACTTGTGGCAGCAGGACACTATAGGTACAAAAGTTCACAGTGTCAAACAAGGTTCCCTAAGCACATCACCAGTTATTTTCCATGACTGTGACTACTCAGAGATTAACAATCAAAGAGGTAGCATACACACATTTCAAGTAAGGCATAGATAAATCTGTTTGCATTTTAAGGATAATGGGCAGTGCAAGAATGAATAAAATATTTTGTCCTTTATGACAGTGTGTACATAGTCTGGGATCTTTCTCTTGAGGGCAATGCTGATACCCCTGTCTCAAGAGCTTGCTGATTTTTGCTGCTTGCTTTGTATTCTGCCTATCTTGGTATCACAGCTTCATGGGTGATAATGAAATGGCACAACTTCACTCAAGTACACTTAATTTGAATATTGTCAACAGTTGCACAAAACTAAGTTAAAGCACAAACCAATAACCTCTCCATTTGCAGTCCAAGCAATACTGTCAGAATGTAGAACACACAATGAAAGGCAACCAAAGCTGCTGAAGGTGCTATGGTGATGCCACAGTTTATCCCCTACTAATTTGGTTTTAATGAGGACATTATAGCTGCTATCAAAAAGTAGAAAGGACAATATTTTTTCCCCTTTTAGGGGCTGCAAGGCTTGGAACCACACACTTCTTAACTCAATAACCTTGAAATTAATCCAGGATTATTCAACTGCATGAGAATTGTTAGAAGACTGGAAACAACATCCCACACTCTGTCTTTCTATTGTAACCTTCCTTATAGTATCATCTTGCAGTGAAACCTGAATATCCTAATGGGATTAAACATAAAAGAAAGTCAGGAAAAAAAGTTGCCGGATTAGAATTTTAACTGAAGCCTTCTGTGAGAAAGACCACACCACTGTCAATGACCTTTCTCTCCCCATGTGTGATCCCAGTTGCGCCTAGTCAAGTGTCCAAAGGAGACTCCATCAGTTCACGCTGTATTTATCCTTTTGCTCCTAAAACAGGTGTCTTGTTACTAAGAGAACAAGCATTTGTGCCATTGATCGGGGTGTATTAACCCACCCTGCAAGAGTGCATAATGTTCTCTGGTATGAAAAGCAGAATGTAATGATGCTATTTAAGACCTGAGTTTTGTATTGATAAAAAACATCACTCTAAGCAAAAGGCAATAAATTCTGTTCTAGTGAATAGGGAAAAGGGAAGAAAATGCAGACTTTTGAGTGGTTCTTTTGAGTGGTTTAGAATGCCATTTCTATCTCCAGCTCCAGACTGTTTTTTAAATGCATTCTCTAGTAAGTTTGCCTTTAACATATTTTTTAAAAATGTTGTTTTAGAATCTTATACTGTATCTTCACAGCCCTCATTAGATACCACAAGAATGCTTTTCATCTCATTTTTATTCTAAACTCCTGAAGTCCTCCCTAGCTCTGAACAATTATATTAATTACAGAGCAGTTATTCATAGATGAGCAGAAAACCAAGCTCAATCAAAAGAAACTTCTAAAACACTTTTCATTTTTATCATTCTAGATCTCTTTGCCTCCACAGTGCTTCGAAGATTCATACTCAGTCTCATAAATGCTATCATTAAACATTAACAACAGTGTAAACTCTAGTGTGGGAGGATGTGCATGAGGTTGAATTCCTGTTCCTACACCCAGATACATGCCCCAAATTGGGCAACAAGAGGAGCTTTCCTCACATCTTTCCAGCCAGTGTGTTCTCCTAGTAATGTAACTCCAGCTCAACCTATTGTTGTTCTCCTCTTCATACTAATTCACATCTAAGGTGTCAGGCAAATCACTGTACACCTGAACTGAAATCTTAGGTGTTATATGTGTTTATTCATATTTGTTTTACTCATAGCAACTACTCAATCTAGTGCTGAGCCAGTACAAAGAGCAAGAAGATGGTCCTTGACCTTTTGAGCTTGTAAGATAAGTGTAAAAGAAGAGACAAGGAATAGGTAAAGGGCCAGGCAGCACCATAATCAGATATTCAGATAGCAGTCAGTAGGCTATGACTACCACATGCATTTTCTCTGACAGTTCTGATTTGCAGATTGAGATAATTATTGTCAATATACAATTTGCTATCAACATTTATAATCTCTTCAGCTCCTGTTTTAAGCCCCAGTTCTCATTCTTCCACAAGAAAAAAACTATCCCTCTTGAGCTGTCCCATCACATAAAATGGCCTGCCTTCTCCCACCCTCTTCTGCAGTGTATGGAAAGAAACTGGAAAAGGGAAACAGGTTTTGTGAAAAGGATATATTGTTATATAAAGATCTGCACAAAGAAGACAAATAAAAATAGGATTAGACATTTGACATGAACATGGATGACAGTTTCAACACTATGGTCTTGAAAATCCTGCTTTCTGGTTGCAGAATTGTGACAAAATATATTCCTCCTGGATGATCTAATGTTTAGAGTGAACCTACCAAACCTTTTAATCTGCCTAAAATCTCACAGACAAAGGCACTGCCTTTGATTATGATTTACCATGTCACCTCCCTCTTTGAATGGACTGGCTTATCTTTGCCCACCGTATCAAGCACCAATGTTTAGTTCTCTAACTTTGGAATCCAAACAGCTCTGCTTCAGCCTGTGTCCCAGGTTTTCTATCTTATGACGATTATCACCATAGTTTCACTAACGGAAAGCTTCACTGTTCCTTTCTTTCATTATCTTTCTTCCAATTTTGTGTCTAATTCAGCCCAAGCTCCCCTTCCCCAGCCCCTTTTTAGCCCTGTCACACAGACTCTCACCCTTCTTTTCCTTCAAGAGACCCACCGCTTCCTAAGGATTGATATTTTTTAGGAGTAATTTATTTGCATTCCCAAACTTATATTTGGATAAATATGATGTGACAATCATCCCTTCCCTTGGAATCATCAGTGTGTTTTTCCCATTGTGTTTGTTGGTCTTCTAGAATAAACACTTTTCATTCATAGAATATCTAGCAGCATTTGTCTCGAACACTGATAAATAGACCATCATCATAAATATCTTTCCTGGTAAATTATTTTCATGGCTCCAATGTCATAGATAGATAGTTATGAAAATCGCAGTCTGCCCACTGCGTGATACAGAGGGACTGTCTTCTCACAAGCAAACAACAGCTCTCTGATGGGTAAAGTTTTGGCTGACCAAAGTAAGGATTAATTAACCTGGAGCTCTCAAATACATGGTAACTGTAACACGTACTGATGCTGGACTTACTTTTTATATCCAAAACATTGTGTAATGCTGTATTTCATACAATTATAGCATTTAGAACTCAGACTCTAATCTCACCAAAACTGACTCTACACCAGCTTTGGCCCATGTACCCTAATTTATAGCACTGGATGAACAGAAAACAGTTAAATTCACTATTAATTAGTATAGCAAAAGAATATAGAGACAATACCTGCACAAACCCACATATCATGTAGTCATCAAACAAAGGCAGACTAGGGCGATCCTCTCGATAAATTGTGATTTTGTAGCTGCTCAAAAGCTGAGGGCTGAGCTGTGAATCATCTGTTACAAGGATGATTACTTTGTTCAATCCAAGGCCAAGGGGGTAGTTAGCAATGCTGCAAAGCAAAACAGGAAAGAAGTGGAATAAACGTGAAAGCAACAAAGACTTACACTGCTTTATCTATGGCAGCTAAACCTTACCTGCTCCTTGAGGCTTCTAACATTTTCTTTCTCTTACAAAATATATACAATTTTAAATAAAAAAACAGGGTAAAATAAGATTTATAACAATTTACAGTTCTTTCAGGAAGACAAAATACTGAATAGTGAAACTTAGTGAAAACTGCTTCAGTGGCAGTGGCAACGATTCTGACATGAAATCTGTGAATGAAGCCACTAGGGACAATAATTCCTGGTAGGTCCAAATTCATGGAGAAGTCAGCAGGGAGACAAACAAGATCAGAGTTGTCGGCTAGTTGCTGAAATCATCCGCTAGCCAAATGTGATGGAGTCCCAGACAAAGTGCTCAGAGCAACAGACAAGAGCAAAGCTGGACTGTGCTCTTCTTCCCTTGGCTGGGAAATGAGAAATGTTGAAAGACACACAATCTGCACATCCAGGGCTTTTTCTTTTCAATGTAAAGGATATATTGCTATTCTTTTTTTTCTTTTACAAGGAGGAAATCTCTTAAGTTTTTCACATGTATCCATGTTGACTGCCAAGGTGCTTAACATTAAAAAGTTGGGTGGAAGAATTTTATGGGAGCTTCTTTTGAAATGATAAATCAAGACTAATTTCTTATTGAAAATAGAGGAAGCATATTAGCCATTAGATCAGTAACAAGTGTACAGACTGTCTAGTTATTAGCAGACATTCTAGGTCAGAGCATCTGCTTCACAGTCAGTCAAAAGATGGTGTGTTGCATAGGCGCTTCATGCCATGAAGAAAAGCTATCTCTGTAATGGCTGAGGATTCTTCCTCCCAAGCAAATCATTGTCCCTGCTCTCCCTTTTATCCACTCACTAATGGCTAGTATGTAAATAGTCCAGTTCTCTGGTTCTGAGGTACCTGACCCAGATAAATAAACACTTTTTGTCTCTCAACATCCAAAACCAGGTCATGTCCAAAATGCCTATTGGGATTGTCCCTGGCACATGCTGCCGTCTGTGAGAGAGCTGGTTGGGAAAGCCAAAACTGTGCCAGGGATCATAGTGGTAATCAAACGTCATGAATGATTGTGGGTCAATGCTCAACCTGATGTTTAGTGATGACTTTGCTCTCTCCCTTATCCTCCAGCTTTATGCTTCTCTGTAAGATCAGATAAGCTGGGACTTTTGCTGATGACAAGACAACCCACTTAGTGGATGAGGGAAAGGCTGTAGATGTTGTCTACCTAGGCTTTAGTAAAGCCTTTGACACCATTTCCCACAGTGTTCTCCTGGAGAAACTGGCTGCTCATGACTTGGACAGGCGTATGCTTTGCTGGGTAAAAAAAATGGCTGGATGGCCAGGCCCAAAGAGTGGTGGTGAATGGAGTTAAATCCATTAGGCAGCCACTCATGAGTGGTGTTCCCCAGGGCTCAGTATTGGGGCCAGTTTTGTTTAAGCTCTTTATCAATAATCTGGATGAGGGGATCAAGTAGGAATGTTGATCTGCTTGAGGGTTGGAAGGCTCTACAAAGGGATCTGGACAGGCTGGACTGATGGGCTGAGGCCAACTGTATGAGGTCCAACAGGGCAACCAAGTTGGTGAGGGGCCTGGAGCACAAGTCCTGTGAGGAGTGTCTGAGGGAACTGGGGTTGTTTAGCCTGGAGAAAAGGAGGCTGAGGGGAGACCTTATTGCTCTCTACAACTACCTGAAAGAAGGTTGTAGTGAGCGGGGCGTCAGTCTCTTCTCCCAAGTATCAAGTGATACTACAAGAGGAAATGGCCTCAAGTTGTGCCAGGGGAGGTTTAGATTGGATATTAGGAAAAATTTCTTGACCAAAAAGGTTGTCAAGCATTGGAATAGGTTGCCCAGGGAAGTGGTTGAGTCACCATCCCTGGAGGTATGTAAAAGACATGTAGATGTGGTGCTTAGGGATGAGGTTTAGTGGTGGGCTTGGCAGTGTTAGGTTAATGGTTGGATTCGATGATCTTAAGGGCCTTTTCCAACCTAAATGATTCTATGATTCTATGACAATCCCTTATAATATAATTCTGACTAATATGGATCATTCTGAATGAATAAACTTGAACTTATTTGTTTGTTCACAGCTGCTCTACTCTGACCCATGTAAGCAGACTGCTGGCTGAGGGACCAAACCCAGCGGGGCATTAGCTGAGGCCACGGTGCAGAATCAAGGCCTGGATACGAAAGCTCAAATTCTTTGCTGTCTACTGCGTGCAGTGTAATCGATGGTCTGTTCCCACACAGCTTTGATGCTGTCCGTGACTAGAGAAGCTGGGGGAGACTCTAGCAACTGTGCGTAAAGCTAGGGTTAATTATGGCTTGAGAACATATTACCATTGCCTTCAGGATGCTGACAAATAAATACAAATTTCTGAGTGTTGGAACTCTCTTTGTCTTTCCTGTGACTAATGTATAGGCATTTTGTGCTTTTGGAAACACAAAACAATTCTGTAATATTCTGACATATTTCCAAAGTTAAGGACACTTGTAGTTTTTATCTCATATTTTGTCACTCATACCTTGGCCCTTTCTTCTCATCAAGGTGTACTCGGCATTGACAGTTTGAGGGTTCTGCTCCTATCTTCACTGTCACCATGTCGAATGGGACTTCTGCATAGTATTCTTTGATCTTTGGGTTAAACTGAGGATTCAAGTCCAGCTGTGGACTGGTGAAGATCTGCCTGATATGAGATAGGGTATCTTTATCTGTTCCAAGAAGGCATCAAAGAAAAAACTGTGAAATGTATGAACATTTTTAAGTAACATGCAACTTCTGGCAGATTGATAACATGTACAGTGGCAAGATTTTTAATGCCTGGTCACTCTGAGACTGATAATCCTGCTGCAAGGTCTTAATGGAGTTTGTATTGGCACTTGAGAGAAATTTTTAGACCCTGAAGGGATTTTAATCATTCAGTGCCCAATGACTCTAGTCAGAGTCACAAAACTCAAAGTCTGAGTAAGCCTTTGAAAATGAAAGGATTAGGTCTGGGAGATCCTGTCTCCAGTTAGTTAACTGAAACTTAAAGAAGAGTTAGGCCAAAATTCATAACCTACTTAGGTACCAGCCTGTGTACAGGGTTTATGTACATGCATAATTGCCAATAAAAATCAAAATAAGTTAGACATACTCTTACTGTTCATAAGAAAGTCACAAGGAGATATCTAGACCCATGGGGTCATTTGCAGTACAGCTGGAAGAATGTTCTATTAAAATTCCTAAATCAACAAATTCCGGTTCCTTCCCCATATATGAAATCTCCACAACCAAATCCTATTTGCTCAAATGTATCCTTTATTTTGTAGTATTTGCCAAATGACTCATGAGAATAATTATTTGCTGGCAACCCACTTGTGACAAATATTTTAATCCAACCTACTGGATTCAGATTTACAGTATAATAACATATTCAAAACTTGCTTTCCACATATAATCTCTAGTATGTGTTTAAAACTGGGTACTTCAGAAAACACTCCAGCCAAGAAAATATTTTAATATAATATCTGAAAAAATCTTATGGCTTAAAACATGGCTTAAAAGGGTTATAAAGGATGCAAGCAGTTCTATGTGGGCCTTTTCTACCTCAAAATATCTGCCTTGAGAAACAAACCAGGGCAATTTCAGCACTCTCTTGCATGGATTAAAATGTAAAGAAGTTATTCCAGTGGAAGAGCAGAATTTGGGCTGGATTTGTACAGGAGTAGAGGCTTATAAGTTGACACACAGAAGGTATTTTAAAAAATCCTACAGATAAGTATAAACAGTTCTCCAAGTCCTGTATGCCTTACCTAGAAAGACTGTCTCACTACTAGCTTAAAAATGAGGAAGAATTTTCAAAATAAAATGAATTGAGTTATTTTCAAAATCAAATATCATGCAGTCAGAATGGTGATGCCAGTCAGCCAACCCAGGATCACTTCTGACCTCTGACTGACACAGAGGAGTTCTGGAGGCACCATGAGATCAGTAAGAGGGGAAATAAGGCTCAATGGGTAGAAAAGCCTTTCCGCCACAGAGCAATTGTTTCACATTTAAAAAGCGACCTCTCAGATAATGTGTCAATGAGGAAGGCAGCAGAAAGCATTGCTCCTATCAAAACCAAATATACTTCAAATCTTTACATATCTTTAAATATACTTTAAATATTCATACAAGCAGATATTTTAGAAAAACTCTTAATCTCTTAAGCAGCTCTTTAAAACACCACCATTGAGCTGAAGTCTGGCCTTGTACAAGGCTGATTAAACTCCATACAAGTTTAAAGGTTATTCCAAAAGAACAAATGGATGCTAAAGTTCTTGGAAATAAGGGGCAAAAGTCGACTGAAGTGCTGCAAGGGATCAATGAGTGCTGGAATACTTATATTAATATGCATGCATAGTAATGTTTAACTTCGTGCTTGAGGCTTATTTAACATAATAGCCCAATTATTGAGTGATTCATAAACATTGTTGCTACTTAAAAATCCTTTTTTTTTTTTTTTACACATAACAGCCTCCAGGCACTCCATTCACTGAAAGATTATGCAGAAAAACCCAAGAAATTTGTTCAACTAATCACTCTTCTTCCCCCTTGGTGCTCTAGAAAGACCTTGACTTACCATAACTGCATTGTCTTTCTTTAGTCTTACTGGAATAATGCAATGCTGAAAGACAAACAGAAACAATTAATAATTTTCTGCTCTAAGCCTGATTCACAATCCTACAGAATGAACTCTCATTGTTAATTATAAAAAATACAGTGTCTTTTTCACTCTTTTCAGTGTGAGACCTTTGCTTTAGGCTCACGAACACTGCTCATGGGCTCAGCAGAACAACTTACACAGATAAGGAAGAAACTGGTCTTTTATATGTAGTAAGCCAAGACCTTCCAGGTGGAATGCAAAACAATGTAATCTAAATCATACATGTTATCAGAAGTAGTACAAATAGGAAAAACATACCATATATAAAAGATCTTACTCTGATCCTTTACCTTCATGATTCTTCCTGAAGTCAGAAGGAACATTCTGCTTAGGACTTTCATTGTCTTGAGAATTCCTGTCAATTCAATAGCAGACATATTTCTGCATGAATGGAAGGAACAGAAACTATGGAACATTTTTCAAAAATCTCCATATGACAACCCAGGGCACATGGTATTTTAATATTTTCCATGGAAAGATGAACCTTCTGGATTCTTGTTCCCAGCATTAGCAATATTACCTGAATGATCGTGACAGAAAACACGCATTCCATAACAAATGGTAGTATTTGGCATGAAAAAAGGAAACCAGAAATAAATTTCAAAACATAGTTGAATTGCTGGGAAAAGGAAGAGTGGGTATAGCTAAGAATAAAATGACCTGAACCATATATCTTAACTGTTTGTATGATGCTTTTTTTGTATATATTTGAGGTTAAAGTTAGTCTTTGCTCAAAAAGAATTAAATATAAATGAAGGCCTGTGTCAAGGGGAATATCTGTACCGAAGTTAGCATGAATTCATACAATGGAACATCTGTGTGTTTTGATTTGTTTGCTAATTTAAAACAAATCACATGATCAACATCCAGAGTATATATATAAATCCTCAGTGAAAAAAGACAAGTCAATTGCAACAATTCATTAACATGTTAGTGGTGTCCATGCTGCTAACTCCACAGATTTTTTTCTTTCATATAGCATTTTGGGAGCATAGCAGAAGAAAGGCAGTAGGCATCTCTCCAATCCATGTACTGGACCTCTGGCTGATAAGACATTTTCAGAGGTCTACTAGTGTTTCTTGAAGCTTTCACATGTTTTCCTCCCAGTGTTTTCCATAGAAGTTCTCATAAAGCAGCTTCTTCCCAGATACTTCTGCCCATTCAGTTTGGATTTTGAAAGACACAAAGTCACTGTTTGTGCCAAGGAAGGGAGGTGGCAATATTTTTCTGTGCAATCAGCCATCACTAACGTTTCAACAGGAGCTGCTGAAAGCAATATTGAGGTCAATCATAGTAAAAGGTAAACTGTCCAATAATAAAACAGAGATTTCTGCGTTATCTCAATGAGATAAGGAAAGAAGCAGCTGGCAGATCTGCGTGTCTCTGTGTGTTCATGAAAATGTAGTTCTGAGATTTCAGTGTCTAGACACCACCCTAATTTCATGCACGTTCATAACTTACTTCAAAGGAGGTACTTAACAAACTATTAGAGTTTGTTTTCCAAGTTATAAGTCATTTTGCACCCCTCTTTCTGCTTGCCAAGGAGGTAATGGCTAACACCTGTCAAACACATTTTTTCTCTCCACTGTTCCTTTTTGATTGCCCAGACCCAAACCCTATTGTAAGGTGAAAACAGGATGTCTTAACTCTATAAATGCCAGACTTTGGTTTAACCAGAGGACACCTCAGGAGTGTGGCAGCCACGACCACTGCAAGGTGCCAGCTCCCAAAGGAAGGGCATGACCTGTACATGTCCACTCTGTAAAGTGATTGTAATTATCATCAGACAACATTATGAGACATAAAATAACTCTATCTATTTACAGCAGGGTATCAAAATGTAATATTTAGTAATAATATTACAGAAAGATAATCAGATTACAGTGTGGCCAGCAGGAGCAGGGAGGTGATTGTTCCCCTGTACTGGGCACTGGTGAGGCCGCACCTCGAGTGCTGGGTTCAGTTTTGGGCCCCTCACTACAGGAAAGACATGGAGGTGCTGGAGCGTGTCCAGAGAAGGGCAACGAAGCTGTTGAAGGGCCTGGAGCACAAGTCTTATGAGGAACACCTGAGGGAGCTGGGGCTGTTTAGTCTGGAGAAAAGGAGGCTGAGGGGAGACCTTATTGCTCGCTACAACTACCTGAAAGGAAGTTGTAACGAGGCAAATAACAGTTTCTTCTCCCAAGTAACAAATGATAGAACAAGAAGAAACGGCCTCAAGTTGCACCAGGGGAAGTTTAGACTGGACATGAGGAAAAATTTCTTGACCAAAAGGGTTGTCAAGCATTGGAACAGGCTGCCCAGGGAAGTGGTTCAGCCACCATCCCTGGAGGTATTTAAAAGACATGTAGATGTTGGCACTTAGGGACATGGTTTAGTGGTGGGCTTGGTAGTGTTAGGTTAACGGTTGGACTCGATGATCTTAAAGGTCCTTTCTAATCTAAATGATTCTATGATTTATCTCTGCTGAAGACTGGGCTTTTTAATCCTCAGCACCATTATGTTTTCCTTTGTCCAAGTTCCTTGCAGTCAGCAGACTGAGGAACAACGCAGTTATGAAGCTCTTCTTCAGGCAGGGAGCGGCTGAGATCCCAGACTCTGCAAATTCCTTTCCTTCACTTGCTGTTACTCAAGAAGCGACCTTCATCTGCATGAGTGGCCTCTTATTTACTTAGTATCTTGGAGAAGCTATCAAGCACAGATGTATGCCTTGTCTACACACTTTGCAATTAGTTCTAATGAAACTAATGAAAGTATGTCAGGTACCCTAGGTGAGTGCATGCTTGTGAATGTACCTTCTGAAAGATCCCTGCTGTGTACATCACAAACTATTGACAGCGAACCTGTGCTTTAGGAACCTCTTTGATTCAGCAAACAAGAAAACTAAAGGATTGACAGCAGCAGTAGCCTGATGGTCTAAGCAATCAGAGATATAAGCAATGAAGGATGTGTAGAAATAGATAATACCTTTCATAAGATTAAAATATAAAAAGGAAAAAATCTAGTCACTTCCGAGGCCTCCAATGAATGTGTTAGTTGTGGATGGTGCAATGTTTAATGGGTTATAAAGTAAAAATTGAGACCATATTTTAGTATTCAGTAGTTATGAATTTTATTTCTTTAGATGATGTTTTGTAGGTCTTTCTTGAAAATGAGGAGACACTGGAGGTAATTTTGTGAGTCATGAGCACTAGCAATTCTTTTCTGTTTGATGAACCAGCAGTGTGAGCTCTCTGTTTTGTAGTGTTTGCTTGGCTTCAGTCACAGAGTTTCTATGAGGGCATTTGGTTCACCAAAGAAAGTATCTTGTGCTGATCTTCAAAAGAGAAACATAGAATTGCAGACTCAAGAGTGGGATTGATTTCCTGGCACATAATCCCAACTATCTCTCTCCTTTCCTCTGTCTCTCATTCCTCCCACTGCAGATCAGTGATCTTATCCAGACTTCCTTGCTGTTGTCTTCTTCTGCCCTATAGTCTGAAACATGTTTGTTTCTCAAACTGCCCAGGTGATGCGCAAGACCAAGGTAAACTCCAAGAAATTATTTTCAACACAAATTCAGTTTGAGAGCTGCTGCTGCTTCTATTTTGACCTGAAAAGGGGCTTGCATATGGGAACCTAGTAACACTTTCCCAAATATATCAGTTGATTTCATAAAAGCATTTTCAACTTTATTGACCTGCTTAGGCTTTTGTCTTATGCAAATACAGAAGGATTAGTTTTTCTTACTAATCTGATTCTCCCATGCTACCCTGCTGTCTGATACAGCCAAACATACTTGCCACAGCAGTTCATAGCCCCTATACTAAAAGACAGTAATGATGTATGTCTTAGTCATATCGCAAGTTGAAACTGCTTAGAGTTGAAAAACAGTGCACAAACAACGCATAAAATTCATTTCAGTGCACATATTAGGTAGTACCACTCCATCACTTTCAGAGAACTTTGTCATATGTTATACCAATACATCTGAGATGGTCATTCTCACCTAGGCTGTAACAATTTCATTATAGTTTGAGATGAGTTTCTAGAGTTCTTCTTGCTTCTCCTGTGGAAGGAATCCATAGAATTCACTAATACCATTTAAAGTTTTAATACTAGTCATGTAGATGAAATGGGTTAAGAAAAGTAGATGAGGAAACTTCTTTAAATCCTGTCTCTATCCTGTGAATTAATGATCAGTGAACAGAGTAACTGCAGTAGACCTAAGTCAGAAATCATTATTCTTCCCATACGTATATTGTCTTGTTGGACAGTCAGCTATGCAAATCACTGGATTTTGTAAATGGAAATACCAAGTTTGCATAGTCAGAGAAATAAGAACTGTTAAATAAATCAACTGAACAATGTGGCCTTAGCTGAAGAAATTCAGGGAAAGTGTTCTGATATACAAACTCATCAAAGCTGGGAATCTTGAAAAAGATTAATCAAAGCTCAAAGAGAATGCATACCTGAGTTATTTGAGGAGTAAGCTCTACTAAGCTCTTTCTTCCTTGCAATTAAGTGTAATTACATGCATATCTGACACATGCATCACCATCACATGCATTTAGCTATAGGAGTGGAAGATTGCGATTTAGCAATGTCAAAACACATGGGCTTTTATACAGTGAATAAAAAGAATGGCATTATTAGCTTAGCCATTTCAGAAAAATACAGTGCAAAGCAGCAGACTGGCCTATGCCCTGGAGAAAGGTGATGGTACTTCTACATATTTATACACATACAATAATGTTCAGCTTGAAGGAAAAAAAAAGAGGCCAAGGGGCTTGCTCAAAGTGAGTGGCACAGCTTAGATTAGAACAGAAAGCTGCTAAAGGTTGGTATGCTTTGATATGCAAACCTAAATATTTTGGCAAAAGGGCAAGGGCTTATACATGAATGCAAGCAGCTGCATCTTTGAGTTACTCTTCACAGAGTGGCCGGCAGTAACAACAATAATACTTAGCACATTCATGGAACTGTATATTTTCAAAACACTAATAAACAGTTACCTAGCATGGTAGTAAAGCATAAGCTCCACTTTATAGATAAGCAACCAAAGATACAGATTACTATTGACTTGCTGAAAGCCACACCCAATTCAATGAAGAACAAAATTAAAACTTAAGAAATCTTACACATGCCTTATATAGTCACTATGGCATTCTCCAAGCAACATGTACAAAATAATGTCATTCACACATTAACTTGAGAGTCAGTGGAATGGAGAACACACACTGTCTAATGTGCCTCTGTTCCCAAGCCCTTGTTTGCAAAATCATGTATGCCTGTAGTCAGTAAAGAAGTATGGCATACATGTATATGAAATGTCCTTAGCCAAGAGAGAATGAGCACAGAAAACACATTTTTACAAATCTTATACTAAACATATAGCATACCACAACTTTTCTCCTTCTCTCCATTAATTCTTTACTCTCTTTTCTTTCCTTTCTCCCTCCCTCCCTCTTTTTTTCCTTCCTTCCACCCTCCCTCCTTACAAAAGTGAAAATTTCTTGCCAGAAGCTCAGTGGATCTAACTTTGTAATGACCATGTTTTTCCAGCTTTTCAAAGAGTTAAAATGAGGTTCTCAGAGTATTATGCTCTTTGACCTGTCTCTTGTTGGACAGAAAATCTAGAGCCACTCAAAATTATTAGTCGTTTTTGGAAAAATCTTCACCTGAAATTTTAAATTTTCTTTACAGTTTTGCTTTTAATTGGTGAACAAATTAAAAGAGTCTTAATCCTGGTAAGCACTCCTAATTTTGAGTTTACAGTTGTTCAGAAACAACATACCTAATTTACTTCATATTTCTTAGAAAAAAATTTACTGTAGCTCCAATTAAGTTTTTAACCCAAAGTCCTCTATATTAGAAAGAGAAGCAAAGGGACAAGACTGTCCTATGTGGAAACCTAGCTATATCTCTAATGGTAGAATGGCTGACAATGCTCCATGATGGGATGATAGACATTCATCTCAAGTGTTTTGAGTCCACCTACATCTACTGAAGGATTAAGTTTTATGATGCTCACTGGAGCTACTGCAATTAATATAATTGGAGAAACTACCCTCAACATATCATATAATAAGTATCTTACCATTCTGAAAGATTCGTATGTGCCTCTTCAGTCATGAACTGGAATTGTTCAAGTAAACTGGAAAGCAACAAATGCACAGTCAGAACTGAACCAAGTCGCCTCATTGGGTCTACCATGTGATAGAGGTCGCGCAGTAAAGTTTGAATCTTGGGTGCAGCAGAAGGGAAAAGCTGAAAAGAGAGACATTGATTAGAGACTACACATTAGAATATTTGTGAAATGCAAAGAAGTGAGAAATAATTAAAAGACAGTGTATATCACACATGGATGGATATATAATTGCTCTTTCCCACATGTGTAGAAAGTGACTGTCTTGCCCAGCCTTGCAAATCAGGATTACTAGTACTGACATGGAAGTCTAACTGCTTTGCCTCTGATTTGACTTCCAAATCTATTCAACTCAATCCCTCTTCAGAAAGGTGCATCAGTCTCCCATCCTGATACTCATCCAGAAGTTCCAGAAGTTATCTTGATATCATGCAGACTCTGAGCAACAAATCCAGTTGCAGATCTTTTATTTCCCCAATATTCATCACTTCCCTTATTAACTGCCATGCCTATTCACAGACACTGTTATTTCTCCATCTCTATTCTTCTCCAAGAATGAACTCACTTGAAGTGTGAAGAAGACATATTACATATTCCACCCGCTTTTTTTGCCACTTTTTCATCTATATGTATTCTCTGGTCATGATCTCAGTGTTGTACTGTCTCCAGTTCTTCCATTCAAACCTGTTTTGCTTCATTATGATTCTATTTTCTTACCAACTCAGTCATTTAAATAATTTTCCTCCTTTTCCTTTCACTCTGTTTTCTGGTCTCTGTTTCAACTGTCCTTTTCAATGAATCCTCAACTCAAATTCTCTGTTTTATTTCCTTATTGTTTTTAATTTAATTTCCTCAAATTCTCCAAAATAACCTCTATCTTCCTGCTTCCCCATCCATCCAGACTAATACATGTGCCAGAGACAGCAAAGAATGGTAACAAAGAAGAAATGTTAAGAGGTTTACATAAAATATATATCCAATGCAACAAAACCCTGTTTATTTTACCAGCTCAAATTGTCCAAGACTCTTCAGCTCCTTTATGAAAGTAATCACTGAATTTATCTCTTCTAAAGACAAACATTGCTCATCTTCTCTGTGGTAAGTTCCATCCTATGAAGGAAAGGGCAGCATAGTCTGGTGAAATCACATGGAAAGCAGTGTGCTTTCATTAGACCCCAATCCCTTTGGTCATCAAAGGAACAAGTTACAGCAGCTCTCAACTTGCCCTAACCTCATCCAAAGTCATGTCAAGCCAGCTCCTTGATAGCTCTTCCCATTTCTCAGTCTAGAATAAAGTAGACTGTGCATTAGCTTTGTGCAGAAAAGTACCCATATAAACTACCATGGGAAGAGACTGCATGAAGTGCAGACAATGAAGTGGACAGTTTGAAACGTGGTCTGGTCTCCTGCAGAACACAGACTTAGGTAATCGTATCATACGTGTGCATGTGTCTAGCTTCCTACTTTAGCCTGTCATAAATTTAGAACCCATGACCCTGTTTCTTTCACACCTGTCTGAGAGGCAGTAGTCACATGGATAATTTAGTCCCTGTAAGTATCGCAAGCAGGGGGGTCCTCAGAAATACACTCTTAAAAGTACCCAAACTGAGAGAAATACTGCTAAAGGAGACCCCAGCTTGTCAGAAATAGTTTTTACTAGTGATGCAAACTTTATACAGATCTTATAAATGCAGAAAAATTTAATTGGATCCTGCATTCAGAATAAGACACAAAGTCGTAGGAAACAAAATTTAATTCTGATCCTCATGAATCTACTTATCCGAGTTAATCAAATCTAGGTTTATGAAAACACACAAACCTGTATATTAAAAAAGAGCATTTAAAAAATGTTAGGGAAATTACTTTAACTGTTAAAGTTTTAAATATATCTTTAAAGTCCTGTACTTTGGGGAATGACATAATTCGAGAGTAGAATTTTTATAACAGAAAATTTGATTAATATAATTACAGTATTCTCCAGAATTCAGTAACAGTTAGTTTTGATTAAATAAATCCTTCATTCTATAATTTGCACCTACAATTTCAAAAGGCATACAACTTAGAATGAAATATTTTCAGATAGTTAATAATAGAAAAAGGTAGAATGAACTACCTTGCTCACAGCTGATCCATATATTTTTTGTAAAGCTTCTATGAAACTGGATGTTGAGGACACATTAGATAAGAGAAATTTAAAAGTATCTTCAAGAAGAAATTCTTTGAAAGTCTGGTCCTGAATATTCGCTTCATCTTCATCTTGAAAATCAAAGTTTTCATGCACCTGTTGGAAAACAATATAAGAATTTATAATTTGAATATCAAGTCCAGTCTTCTTATAACCACATATACCAAACTGGAACTATTTATATAAAAAAAAATAATCATAACAGCACTAATAAAATAGAGGATTATAATGTAACAAATGCTGTACCGCATTTTCTGTCAGAACTACACACCACAATGTTTGCTGACCTCCAGTGGATAGAGCACAATATTGCATTCTCATGTGAGTTTTTTTTCTCATGTGTTTGATGTGAAGTTTGATTAAAAAAGTAAAATGTCAGCTTACATGTTAACATAACTCTTGCAAAACTCAGGCGTTTAGGAGTTACTACAGATGAAAGTGTAAAAGTCTTACACCATATAAACACAATGAATAAACTCATGTTTATAAAATATGACTAAATTAGTATTTTAGCATAAACACAAATATAACGTCGAGCTGCACGGGGTGTGTGCATACTACGGTTTCCAAGGGATGTTATTAAAAGTCAAATGTCATAGAAATTATCAAACATTATTTTTTAGAGTAATTTGTATTTTCATAAGAAACTATTAAACCCCATTGATTTGCATGGATTATGGTTGATGGTCAAGACTTCTATACAGGCAGGTAAACATTATGCTTTATGGTAAGTTTTTTAAGCAGCTCCTGGGAGAATTTTTTACAGCTTGGTATACAGTTATTAAATTGTTAGGACATGTCACATTTCTTATACTAGCTAAACAAGTCTTGTCAGACTAATAAGGATATCGTCTTCATGGATTTTTTAAATTGTACAAACTTTCCTTCATATGTCCATTTTTCCTTTGTGTTTCAAGGATCTTTTTTTTTGTGAAGGATGGAGAGATTGACTGTCCTGTTGTTACTAAAAATGAACAGATTTTAACTGAGGATTAATTTTAAAAGTGTTCTGTAATTTCCCAGGATATATATACTAACTCTTTTTGCCTTTTGTGTATCATAAATATGGACAAAGATTTTATATACCTAGGTATATACATATTCATATGTATATACTGAGGTAACGAGAAGCAGCTGGAAAGCAGTATAATTTTTGTTTTCTGGCTAGGCTGTTCTGAGGCAGGAGCGGTACAAAATTGGCACAGGGAGTTTATGCCACAGGTTGCATTTCTCTGGTTTTGCGGTCCTTGAGAACCACTAAGGAAGAAGGCAGCACAGTAGAGATCAAAGCAAGTCATGGACTGAAGAAGCACGATACAATTCATGGAGAACTTCAGTTTGTATTAAAAGTCGATTGTGGTATTTTAACTTCTTCCCTTCATCTTCATGCTGGCATAGTAAATACCTACCTTTACTTTCACACAATGCTTCCTATGAATTTTGTTTCACTGACATAAAGTTGGGTTGATCATCCTTTAGTGCTAAAACTAAAAGGTTTGCACACTTCAATGGTGTGGCAAACTTTATCACAGGAACTCTGTCCCTTAAAAGCTGGTTTCTCCCACAGCAACTCTCCACTTCTAGGCAAAGTTAATATTAATGTATTTGTACATTTCTCAGAGATTTGAGGGTACCTATCAAAGAGGGTTCCTTGCTGTGTTCTTTTTGGTGTAAGTTTTTTGGGTCAAGCAGTAATTTGTGTAATTTTCTCACCTCAAGAACTACTGGGTATATGGAGGTGCCAAATCCAATGTCAAAGGTTAGCATTTGAAAACATTGGCTGCATCTGAAATACAATATAACAGGAATCAATTCAGTGAGGTTAGGTACTGTTGTGAAATACAGAATCATAGAATCATTTAGGTTGGAAAAGACCTTTAAGATCATCAAGTCCAACTCTATACCTAACACTGTCAAGTCCACCACTAAACCATGTCCCTATATATGCTACAGTGACATACACACAGGTCTAGAGAACATAGAAGAACATACACACATATGTCAAGAGTCAGCATGCAATATAAACTAAATAAAATTTCTAAGAGCCAGCAGCATTAAACATAGGTGGAGTCAGATTGTGAGCTGATGAAAACGGTGCTGTATTAAAGTGTATTTATATGGTTGACTTTTAAACCAGTGAGGGAGGTGAATGGAGGAGGAAATGCTTTTTTTATGAGAATGAGGTCCTGCAAAAGCTTTGAAGACATTTGGAGGGCAATGGATGGCAAAACCATTGAAGCCAAAGAACTGTGCTGCAGCTATGGGATGTTCAAAGGCATGGGCCAGGAGAGCTCTAAGCAAGTCTTGGGTTATGTAAACAAGAGATATCCATCCCATTGGTAAAAAATTGTTAGTTTGGAACACTGTCAAAATAGCTCTATCCCGTTACACTCCTCTCTTCCTCACTACCCTCTCCACTCACAATGTAAGTTCTATTCCCAACCTGGATAAGCCAAAAAATTAGCTTTATATTGCTGATACTAAAACACCTGGGTTCTCACATAGCTTTATAAAACATATAAAAGTAATAAATAGTAACTTATTTAGTATTTGTCATAAAAATGTCAGGGATGTGACATATATAGAACAAATATTAATTTTAATTAATAAAAATATTACATAAGAAAGGTTGATTTATGTATAAGAACTGTAACACTCTAATAGAAATTATTACAATGATTTATCACCCACAGAAATGTGACTCTTGCTGCCTAGGTATATTCCATAAGATACATTTCATAAAGTATTCTACAGTGCCTCTTGTTCAGATTGCCTGCCACTGCCAGCTCTGAACCATCTGGGCTACTCTAACATTAAATATTTGACATATGACAGAAGGCTCGCTGAAGGGAAATACAGCTTTATATATGTTAGAACTAGCCCAATTGAGAGTGATTTCTGTTCACTTGTGCTGCTTGAAACACTCCATCAGGACACAGCATCTGGTCCTAAGTATTCATCATAACCTTTTCACAAACCAGAAACACTGGATATTGAAAAGTCTTACTCCGTAAATGCAGCACGTCCTCACTTTATAAGGAAGCATGAAATAGAGGGGATTTTTTAGTTTAGGAGTTGTGTATTCTCTACAATTTTTGTTCTGTTCTAAGGAGCTATCTTGACAATAGCATAGCAATGACCACTGCAAGTCACTTACTGATTGAAAGAATTTGTTCCTGAGGCAGATGATTCACTGAAGACCTCAGTTATAAGCAGAAGTTTGCTTATAGCTTCCTTCATGTTGTTGAAGGCTTGCTGGGGAGAACTGCTTTTAAAGAATATCTCAAAAAACCTTTGCAGCTGTGAAAGAGATTACATACATTTTTGAACATTTAGAGTAAATCAGTGCTTAAGATCATAAATTAAAAGCCTGGTAGAAGTAAAAAATGCCTTAGAATGCCAACTTCGGTACTGATTCATTTGCACAGTAAAGTGGCATGAAAAGCTCCACACAGCATACTAGTAGAGAACAACTTTCTGCTTACAAACAAGTATATCAGAAGCAAACTCTGTATTAATGGTTTTAAAAAATATCGCACACAGTCTAAGTTTATTTTGATAAAACCTTTTGCCATCAACTGGTTCTAGGCAATGGAAACCACGAACACTTATTTCTTCAGCAATAGGTAATAGCACACTCAAAGTAAAAGCCTTTCCTCTTGTTGGCATACTGTGCCAAGGGCTATCCCACTTGACCTTGACTATAAATCCTTACCCCAGTTTAACAAGCTTTAAATAGAATATAGAGGAAAGATGTTGAAAAAGTGACCAGCCTCCACAGCCTGTGTTTTGACTAAACTCTTGCATATCCTGAGGTTTTTAGACTCGTGTATCCTCCCAGTGGCATATTCACTGGCCTGCACGATGCTGTCTTCAGCTGCTTTCATCACTGATGTGAACTCACCCATCTCATCACTTCAGAGAGACATTCAGGGAAACAACTGGAGCAACACAGAGCCTCAGTGAAGAGTGGAACACACACAAGTTTTGCTGCATTAGAGTCCTCTGTGCTAAGAAAGGGGCTGCTTTTGAACCGTATTCCCATTAGAGTTATCACACGGCACAGAACCCAATTAATGTAAAACTATTAGATAATTTAGTAGTACTATATTACCAAAGGGATACATTTATATAGTAAAAACATACTATCTTCAGAGATAAAGCACATAAAGTACACACAGAACATGTTTTGTATTGATATTCAGAAAAGAAAAAATTCTGATTATTTCCAGGAATTTCTCTACTACGTTGTCTTAGAAATGCCATTATAAATTTTCTATTATCACCCACTTACACACGTCCCACTGGGGTAACATGATGGAAGCATACAGACTTCTGTGGACAAGACCACTGGGGACTGATGTGGTTGGCATCTCTCTAGCTGGCTTTGACTACCACAGTCATGAACAAGTATCCACAGCAGATGGGTTAATCAAGCCTTGCCTTTAGCAGAAGCCCATAACAAGGTTTAATGGGATATTTTGGCTCTAAAGCATGATCACGGAATCACAGAACCACAGAATGGCTGAGGTTGGAAGGGACCTCTGGAGGTCATCTGGTCCAAAATCCCTGCACAAGCAGGGTCATCTACAGCCCATTGCCTAGGACTGTGTCCAGGCAGCTTTTGAATACCTCCAAGGATAAAGACTCCACAAACTCTCTGGGCAACTTGTGCCAGTGCTCAGTCACCCTCAAAGTAAAAAAGTGTTTCCTGATGTTCAGAAGGAACCTGTTGCGTTCCAGTTTGTGCCCATAGCCTCTTGTCCTGTCACCACTGAGAAGAGCCTGGCTTAGTCTTCTTTACGGCCTCCCTTCAGGTATTCATACACATTGATGAGATCCCCCTGAGCTCCTGAGAAGCCTCTCCAGGCTAAACAGTCACAGGTCTCTCAGCCTTTCCTTGTATAAGAAATGCTCCAGTCCCTTAACCATCTCAGTGGCCCTCTGCTGGACTTTCTCCACATGTGTCTTGCACTGGAGAGTCCAGAACTGGATGGAGACAGTACTCCAGGAGTGCCACAAGGGCAGACTGCTGGCTGATGGTCAACTTGGTGTGTACCAGGACTCCTAGGTCCCTTTCTGCAAAGCTGCTTTCCAGTTGGTTGGCCTCCAGCATGTACTGGTGCCTGGGGTTGCTCCTTCCCAGGGAACAGGACTTTGGACTTCCTCTTGTTGAACTTCATGAGGTTCCTGCCAGTCCATTTCGCCAGCCTGTGGAGGTCCCTCTGGATAGCAGCACAACCCTCTGCTGTATCATCTACTCCTCCTGGTTTTGTATCATTAGAGGGTACACTCTGTCCCGTCATCCAGACATTTAACAAAGATGTTGAAGAGGAATGGACCCAGTAGGGATCCCTGGGGTACTCCGATAGTTACTGGTGATGTGTTATGATATATTCACTGTGCTGACACCAGATCTTACAACATACTCTATGCACTCTAGTCCACAGAATTTTCTAGACAGTGTTGGAACTTTCCCTTGCCAAGTACGCTGGTCTGCATTGGCATGGATGAATGTCTTTCAATTTCTTCAGGCAGTATATTGCAGTTAAATGTAATAAGCACTTTCCTTTTCAAAAAATACTGTATCATTGCGTACAGCCAGCCATGGGAAATACTCAAGTATGCAGCTAACACTGATCCTCCTTTGCTTTTTGCTCTCTTCAGTCCTAGTAACTCCATTCTGTTGTGCTGGTAAATAACTGGTGGGCAGGAAGTTGGTCTGCCTGTCTTTCTGTTCTTATCACCTCTGGTTTTATTCTAATAAGTTGTTCCCTTCCCAAGCTTTACTGACTAAGAGAAACATGCCCCATGCACAGATCAGCCCCTTCAGGGCTGAAGGTTTGCAGCACCTGGGAATTCTTCTCCTCTTTCTGATAAACCTATTTGAAATGCCAGTAAGAAAAAAAAATGACAACAGTGTCTATGACTAAAATTATAAAATTAAACCTCTGACTGCCAGGAAATTGCAAAGTAAAGGTTGCACATATAGCCTCAACTCTGCCCTTTGGATATTCGCATGATGTTGAAATCTTGAATTCATCACTATTTTTATGCTGTAGAAAGTTTTCCATGTGTTCTGCAATTCCGTGAGTCTCTAGGGCAAAAGAGCCCTGGAACTGTTATTTAGAAAGAGATTACGCAAATCCTCAGATCACACTCCATTTCATTGCCACAACAGGCTGAGAGGGAGTCCATGTTTCCCAAAGTCTAAGATCACCAAAGCTGTGTTTCTCCCACAGAGTAGTACAAAGATTAAGAACAAGAAGCTGCACATTTTTCAAATCCATTCTGATTTAGATTCACCTCTGAGTGAAATTGTCCCATTTCAGTTCTTTGTTCAGGCCAAAAGCAGTTAATTAAACTGTTCATGTGAAATAAAAAATTTAAAATTAAGACTCATCTCACCAAGGTGTAACTACATGGTTGTTCTTCAGCTGACTTTGACACCTCTTTCCAACACCTCTGCCAGATCCTGTACATCACTCACATTCCTGCTACGCTGGCTTGCATCCTTTCTCTTATTTCCTAAATCTGCAGTGGGTATTGAGGGGCTGAGAAGCTGTGTTATTTTGCTGCACAGGACACATAAGGAGTTGCAGAATTTTATAAGGAGAGGTGGGGACTATTGGAAGGAAGGGCAAGAGGGACAGAAAAAGCCCCATTAGCTCATTTGCTCCTCACCATAAATCAATTCCTAAGCACCTCAACACAAAGGATACATAATGCATATATTTCTAGTAAGAACTGATGAAAGACAGGCTGATTTGCCCTATTTGCACTCAGACCATGCTGTTGGCTATAACAGCCACCTGTTTCCAACACAACACTCATTAAAATAAAACTGGCTTCTCCAAAGAACTGCATTTTACTTACAGCCCTCCTTAGCCAGACTAGAAAAGAAACACTGCTCAACAGGTTCTCTCATTAGGGGATATCACGTTTTAGGACAATGTTTATTCTAAGCCAATGACTGAAGATAAATATTTAGTCAGGCTGGTTCAAGACCAACGGAGACAAGAGACGAATACTTCGGGTTAAATTTCAATTCATGAAAAAAATCCTACTTAAGCAAGTTCAGGTTAGGTTTGACTCTTATGGATTCTACAGGATTCTCAGCAACTGATAGGGAAAATGTGAACTGTATGGATTAGGGGTGATAAAGTACGAAAATCTGCAGCAACCTCAGGTTCTTCTGAGTGTGCCCAACAAAGATACATAAATATCTATGTTCAACTGCAAAATATTGAAGTCACTGAGTTGAAAGCTTCTTCAGATGATCACCGCTGATGCTGGTTCTCTCACCTCAGAGGAAACAGACTACCTGACCAGCAAGATGCAATCTCATTATTGATTGAGCATGATTAAAATCAGCACTGAATAGTAAAAAGAGAACGGAATGGGAAAAACTGGTGGCGATCACAGGAATCTAGTCTGGGAGAAAGCTGACCTCTGGTTGGCAAGTTTTTAAGCAGAGGAATAGGGATTAAATTTTAGTAGGCTGTAAAACTTAACAGAAACATGCACATATATTTTGCACAATGACACCATTGTACACAGAATTGCAAGACTTCTCAGGAGCTTGAAGACATTCATCCACATGCTGGATGCATACAGTTGGAGGTATATTCCACATATTTATATAATGCCTTACGGAAGTGTGTAAATGCAGTCAAATTACATGGATCAAGACACATTTTCTGTAAAGGTAGAATGAACTAGAAATATTCTTAAGATTAATTTTAACTCATTGACCTTTTGCTCACTGATAACTACGTTTGCTTTAGGATAAGCCACCAGGAAAAAAAGATTTAGCTAACTCAATATTAATTTTACAATGCTTTTCCTCTACCCACTTTGACATCCACTTTTTAAAATCTGCAGTCCCTAAAATAAGGTTTATGATCTTAGTGACACAGATCCCTTTGGCTCCTCAAAAATTACAGTGAACCATCAGTTAAAGGCCTGACACACTGAAAAAATACAATTTAATTGACAAAGGAATTCCAAATTGCAAGCGTAATGCACAGAGTCATGGGGACTCAAGGAGAGTGGAAGAGTGTGCCACCTGCAGGGCTGGATATTATAGTGACAGAGGATTTTCCTCTGGCAATTTTTCTGCAAATGAATTTCTTAGGAGAGATGCTGGGGCATCTTGGGGCAGCTAGCTGAATGGTCAGCTGAGGATTGCCCTGAGAAAGAGTATAAAAACAAACTGTAGAGATCTTTCTGAGATTGCCTTCTAGCTCAGTCCTAGCACAGTCTTGCCTCCCGATGAGACAAACAAGAAATATTTTCCTTAACTAATCTTAAGAATGGCAATAAATACAAACTTAAAACACCTACCTTCACTGACTGCATTGATTAGCTTTTTGTTGATTGTAATAGAAGCTCAGAGGCACAGCTCACGTGAAGACAATTCACTCAGGTGTCAAAATCTGTAGAGGAATCCCACCCTACAAGACTACATGGCTTATGTGTATGTAAAAGCTAAATGTCTAGTTCCTTTTATACCTCACTGCAGAACACAGACACTTGAAGAGCACGATTCATGCCATCCTAAGGTAGACGCCTCAAAATGGTGACATTAATTGCGACCTAAAACTGCTCTGTTCTTCCAGTGACTGTACAGGGAATCTAAAGAAGCACTGAAGACAGGATTTACTGTGGGAATGCTCACACAGCCCACCCAAAGACAACAAAACCTGTGTGCTTGGAATATACAGAACTGTCTGGGAGGATGTTTGTCCCAAAGTTATCATAAAGAGGAAGGCGACCATCAGCAAGGTTAAACAGTAACCAGGAAATTACAAAGTGACTTTTGAAACTAAGGAGTCAGCTTGGGAAATAATATGAAAGCAGCACGACAATTTGCAGTGGTGGGGAGAGACTTTGGGGTGGAAACAGCAGCAGCCAAAATCTGGTCAGGCACTGCCAGAAGTCATCCCACTGCCATCACAGCTTCTGCCTAGACTGCAGGGAATACCAGGATGTAAGTATGGGCATGGCTCCTATGTGGGTACATGTGAAACGGGCACATGCAGAGCTGGAGGTCCCACTTCTCCAAGCAGAGGTGCACGCGTCAAGGGAAGCTGCATCCCAGAAGAGTAGGTCTGTGCTTGTAACCCGTGCTGCCTGTGAGACAGGGTCTGGGTAAACATGGGTGAGCGGGTGGGTGTGAGTATAGCTTCAGAGGGTATTTATAGAAGGGTGTTTAGAAATGTGCAATGTTTATCAACATTTTTGAAGTGTCTGGTATCATGGTTTACCTGTTCTGTTACTGAAACTGATAGTAAGTATATTATTATTACTGGTTGCCAGTTAATTACATATCAAGTAGCTACTTCTATCCTGGGTTTGGTTAAACAATGTGAACTCGTCATTTTCCTGCAACAGTATGTCACCTTTGGAGGTGTAGCTGAGCTCTGAATTTAGTCAAGAGGCAAGGAGATAAAAGATAAGAGGCCATTTGGTCTACTGAGTAATTCAGTGTAATTTTGAAGTTTACATTTTGAGATTTGGTGCATCATACTTTACAGGATTTGTATGAATAGATTTTGAAAGGGCCTTGCTGGTTCCTAGTTTTAGCCTCCAAAACTAGATGACAGACAAAGTTATCCCGATCATAATCTGAAAGCAAGGTTTATGTCTGAGGAACCAAAGCATGACCTTTGGTTTCAAGAAATTACCCTTTCTGAAGTAATAAAGGGTGTCCTTTCCAGATTGTTCTGCTATGCATCCGAGCTGTTGCACTCTTTCTGATCAATCGGATCCACAGGGTCTCAAAAGACTTAAGGTAGTTGCCTCTCCTTGAAAATAGTCGAGGATGTTTTCTCTTCAATCAGTTCAATCAATCTCTGATAACTTTCAGTATAGGCCCTGTACTCTCGGTTAATTTTTGTACATTCATTCTTCTTATTAGATCTGTATTTGGTGAAATTTCTTCACCAAGTCCAAATACTTGTGGGTGTAAGTAGTCATTCATAGATACAAAAATACTCTTTTACACACATACAAGAATCTCTTTGGCTATACTTGGTATAGTATAGAAACCACCACAGAGAAAACAGTGCAGTAATTTATCATAAGTTTATAGTGTTAGATTTAGGCAGGTCTGTTTATTCCACACCTGATTTATTGTTATGATGTGCCATTTCTCTGCAGCTCTAACATGGCACTTGATAAAGGGGGAACCACTGTATTATTCAGCTATTTTATACAGTAAATTTCCCACTTACATATTTTTTTCCTTACATAAAATTTTTTTTAAAGAGATCTTTTTTAAAGAGATTTTTTTTTAAAGATTTTTTTTTAATTTACTATTTCAGTAAAACCCCCCTTGTTCCTTAATGCTTTTATAACTTATTTACATGGAGGAGAAAAGGCCATCTGAGAAAGGTTTCCTCTAAAGACCCTTGCTCTTAAGACTAAGTCCAAAGACAAAAAGCCACTCACTAGCTTCAGCAACCACTAAATTAGGTCCTTCGACTGCAACTGAACTAAGAATGGTTCCCAACCCAGCATCAACTTCTGAGTGGAAAAGTAAAGGTGATTTACTAACAGCATTTCCCAGCTCTCTGTGAGAAGCAAAAGTGGATCAGCTTGACCTAGGGAAGCTGGAAAGCAAAACAGGAAAGATGAGACGAAGAATCAGGATAACAGGAGGTAGGTCTGGGACAGTAGGGAGCCACAGAGGGGCATGCTTACAGAGCTGCCTGGATTGAACAGCCAGAGCAAGAGGATCTGTGGACTAGGAGAAAAGCAGAGAGCTAAGGGCCTGAATGACAGTGTAAAGACTTACTTACGACATATCCACATGTTACAAAGAATAATCAATTTAGAGCTCTTACTAGCTAAACTGGGATGTTCATAATGAGAAGAGCAGAAAAGAATTCCAGGAAGAATTTTAACTTTATTCGTGCACTGCATGACAGATTGGCACAGACGTGGAAAAGGTAAAGAAGGAAGGATTACTCGTTCTTTCCCTTAAGACAAGAATTAGGACTATGAAATTAAGTAATCAGGTAGAAGTTTTAAAGCAAACAAATATTCTTTCTCAAGCAACACATAAATAATCTACAGAGTCTCATTGCTGCAAGATGTTGGGATGACCAAAAGCATTAATGGATTAAAAAAATCTAGTAGATAATTGCATGGCATAAAAGTCCACTGGAGCTTATTAAACACAAAGATATATATTCCACTTCCAGTTTTGTGTTTCTAACCTTGCAGGTTACCAGAAATAGTTATAGTCTGCCTAGGGGTGAGTACCACTTTATGCTTGTCCTATTACACAGTTTCATGATGCCTTCTTGCCCGGTTATTGCCTGAAACAGAATGTCAGACTAAGCATGTCTTTGATCTCCCCCAGTCCACACAGACTTTCATTCTTATATCAGTGAAAAGAGAAATGATAGGGCTTTAGAAACCATGAGGACAGAAAACAGAGATGGCATTTATGTTATGCTCAGTCTCCCAGGAAAAGGAGCATTACAGCATTTGATTCTCTACATAGGCTACTTGCAAGAACAGTGACATGCATATGCTAAGTTCTTACAGAACCTAATGAACAAATTTAATTTTATTCTTAAATAACCCTGAATCTAATTGAAGAGTTGATGGTCACTTTCTTTTGTATTTGGTCCTGCTAGGTGACAGGGCAAGAATATGGAATTCAAAAATAAAACAAAATCCTGAGCCTTTCTGCTGTTTCTAAGCATTTTGTGCTTTATCTACGTGTATGTTTGCATTCTACCTCACATTAAATATCTGTAGCTATTACTTGAGGTAGTATCAAAACTGGCCACTTGAGGGCAATACTGCAACCTAATTTAAACAGTGTTCGGCTCTAAGCCAGACCTCCACGTCGTATTAAAAGGTATATTTCCTGGGTAGGTGAGAGTCCAGTTTTATTTGCATATATGTTAAGTATAAAACATATTTCTCTTTACTCAAGTTTCCAAATGCTTAACACACAGAGACAGAATTTCAGCGACAGTTGTAGTGACTTACACCACAGCAATCTTAACAGCAAACTGCTCTAATAAATTATGTTTACTTCACTGCGCAACTGGAAAATCACTTAAGAGCATAGTTTCAGCTGAGGGAGGGTATTAAGGGTTATGCAAGAACACCAGTCAAGGAATTCAAATCCAGGAGGCACCTGACTGTCTATTTTGGATGAGCAAAGGGATGGTGAGCCGGAGCGCAGGCTGTGGGAAGCTGCCGACAGCACCAAAGAGCCTTTCCAGGTGATGCAGGACATAGCACCACTACAGTCTACGAAAGTGCGTCCCTTCATTAAGAACTGGAGTCATGTTGGGAAAGGTTAATGGCAGGGCAAAGGAAGCACTTCACAGTGTGTTAAACCTTGAGATAATCAATCATAAATGACTGTTTCGCACACCAACCTCTATAAAACAGAAAATTATTCAGGGGTCAGCCTTCTGCTCAATACACATGCATAATGTCCATTAACACTAAGGGAATTATTGCATACGTTGACAGAGACCCATCCCTTACTTAGTACCATATGCAAAATAGAAAGCTTCTATTTTATTATTAATTTTTCAACGCACAGATGGTCTAAATAAGGGGTTTCCAAATTTCCTCAGGGAAATAAGGCTATTACGCAAGTCTCATATAAAAATATTTGTGTGGCAGAAAGCCATTCTTTCCCCTGCACCTCCGCAACCAGGGCCCAAATCTAGCGTTGCAATTTTGCCACCCCTTGACTACACACAAAATCCATGCCAGCTCAGGATTTACCTTCTTTTGCCTTCTGAACTGAGATACTAAAATATGTATAATCCAGAGAAAACCTGGCAGATGGTGAGCAAAACACACTTGAACTCTTCCTGAACTGCCACTTGGCCAATGCTTATTCAAGGAGTCATTCTGAAGCCTTGCCACTATGATTGGGATAAGTAAATATGAGTTGTAAAATAGTTTACTAACAAAGAAGCAGTGGGGAATGCAGTATTATTTAATTCATAAACTCCTGGTTTTCCTTTACATAGTTTCTCTTAATCATTTGATATTATCTATCTGGTACCCCTTCTCCAGTCTTTTTAAAAATCTCTTCTTCATATAACCACGTTCTGGTTACTTCTAGCAACCATAAAGGGTTGTTACACATAGGGGATCAAATTTTGAATTTAACATACTGAGTTTGTGATAGTAATGTTGTAACCAAGTTAACCACAACTGTGGATGAATTTCTCATTGATAATAGTTTAATTATACTGGTATGAGCAAATTTGCTGACCAGAGGCCTATATACACTGAAGAGGTCTCTAAATTATTGTGCAACATTACTGAAAGCAGCACATCTATGATGGCAATGCAGCAGATTAAAATTATTCTCACTTGTTCATTTAAAAAAAGAAAAATAATACAGTCAGCTGCTCTTGGGGAAAAACATTATCAAGCACTAGCATGTTTTTCCAGACCTAAGACTCCTCTATAGTCATGTTCGGTCCTCACTGACACTGATGGGTATTCTGTCAATCAATGGAAGAACAGGTCTTAGAGATCCTTTCTGCCTTTATTGACTACTGACAGGTTGGAGCTTCACAACATAACAAGCAATTTTCCTTCCTACACAACAGACGTGGCAGAAACTGAAAGCTTAGGAGCTTTCTGGACCAGGTTCCTTGGCTGGTACAAACACGCATCGCTCCACTGGCTACTTTGGGAAAGGAGATCATTCTGCTGGCATTGTACATCCCACTAGCAACAAAAGTGATGGCTCCAAGTTTGTGAGAAACTTGATGTAATCTTATCCCAAAAGATATCAAGGGTTGAATTCAAGCCTTCTCCCAAGTATTGTTTTCTGACTGATAATCTCCTGCCTGATGCCTCTGCACCAAGCACAGAAGCCTCTTTATGATTTTCCCAGTAGTACTTTCTGGCCACTCCATGAATTCCCAGTGTCTCGCTCCTCCTGCAGACTCCCTGACTCCTCCCAGGTTCTTTATAGGGCACACTGTTTATGCTGAGAGACAGTCTTATACACCCTACTTTCCATCATTCTCTTAATTTGCATTTCAATCTATACATCACTACAAATGTGCTTTCTGTGGTGCCTATTTTTTTTTAATTCTTGTCATTTTGACAAGTTTGCCTAAAGCTGTGGAAGTTATAACACCACAGCAGCAGTAACCAGATTGGAACTACTGTAGATGTGCTGATGCTTCTATCTATCATTTTTATTGCTTCTTCAGCTGCCAAAGTGCTCTGTAAATGGTGGCCGGCACCCTGTTCAGCAGACTTGCCTCAGTGGGAATTATTTTACAGAGCCATATCACAATTACTAATGACTACCAGCCTTTAAAGTAGTCCCTACTTCAGCTGTGATAGTGATGCTGCTAGGCATTGTGCTATTTTAGTAAACATAAAACAATACTGAACCTCAAGGTTTGAAAGTGAGTGAACATTAGTCATCCTAAATGTAAATAGAGGAAAATAGATGTAAAAATATCTCCATGGACTTCCATAGCTTCCAAAGGGGAAAAGAAAGAGAAGTAGGTTCATCTCACCTAATTCTGGAAATCTAGAATTTGGCATGTTCTCTAAGAACGTCATAGCCCACAGAAGGAAGCAGACACTTTTAGCAGGAAACCCATTTCATTCCAAAATCAGTGTCTAAATTGGGTGGAATGATTTGTTCTCTGGAAGTGTCTGTTTCTCCAATAACTAGAATTAGATAAAGAGCTTACCCAGGCACTTAACTTCGGGAGAGCTAAAACCGTAGAACATACCAATTGGCTGGCATCATCAACAGTCCTGACAGTGACACCACAACACTCAGACTGACCCAAGGCCAAGACCTGCTCCTACCCCAAGAGGGCTACATGGGCAAAGTGCACCCATCCTCAGGTGGCTGCAGGAGATGATCTATGTGACCTCAAGAAATCACTGCTATTTTTGTCCTTATTCCTTCAAAAGTAAAGGAACAGCCGCAGAACTGTAGTTCCTTCACAATGAGCTGCTGCATTGCAAGCATGGTTCCTTGCTGAAAGAACAAAGGAATGGGAAGGCATGTTTGGAAAGCCATAGGACTGCTGAGCAAGCTAGAGGTGGAGAGAGGGGGATCTCTCCAGGCACTTGGAGATGTCCAGAGTTAATCCAATTAAGGCATCCTTCTTCATAACACCAAGACCATGGGAGGCTCACCCTCTGCATGGTATACTTCCTTCCCCTTATTTAGAAGCGCCCTGACCCTCCTCCATTCTGTTTTACTGCATCTAGAAAAAGAAATCTAAACAAACTATTTGAAATATTTACCTTCCTTTTTTACAACACTGTCAATATCCGGGCAAAAGAGGTTACTGCATGACAGCACCCCTACTGCCATGCTTTAGAGAAAACTCCAATCTTACAACTGCTGTCAACTGTCACCAATAAAAATGGACTCTGAGGTAAGCAAATCCCTTCATAACCCCCACTGCACAGGGCAACTCTTCCCTGCTTCATGAAGCAAACACCACCCATTCTGAGAAATGGAAGTCTTATATTAAGAGAATATTCACTGTCAGTTGTGGACTGCAAATAAAGAAGGGGTGAAAGAGAAGAAAGATATTATCTGGTTTTCTGTCTCTGTACTTTGCCTGAAAGATGGAAAAATCAGGAAGTGAAATGTTTTACCTTTACAGAAAAGTGCTTCTTCTTGGGTGGATGCCAGACAGTGGTAGTTGAATGAATGAACGCCCGCAGAGGTGTTAAGGATGTCACAAGCACATATGCTTTGATGATGACAGAAAGGTCTTGAGCTTTAAGGATGTCCTTGTGGTCTGGTGAAGCTGACACTTGATTCCTGGAAGGTAATAAAAATACATAGCATTAATGAAGTGCTTTTGCAAATGAGAAAAATGAGCTATAAGGAAATAGTGAAATTAGCGGAAATAGGAAATTAGCCTTTTTTCCCCTGAGTTAAGCAACAGAGTAGATGAAACCAAGCAGGCTGTAACAAAGCTTTACATCAAGTCTTTTTATTGCTTTCAGAATTTTTAAATCTTAATTTCCACACATAGAAAATGACTATGTTAGGAAGGAGTTATGTTGAGAGTACATACGGATAAATTGTGGGCATATTTTAATTGTTGCAAACCCAGGATGTTCAAAAAGAAGGTAAAAACGTTAAAGAAATCCAAGCAGCTTAAATAACAGAAGTCCATAGTCAAGGTATCCAGATTTAACACTGATTTGTAGTGAATTCAGAAAAAACACCCCACAACCCTATGGAAGGACTGCACTATTGTGTGCAATAGTTTCTTCAATGTGATGAAAAACACAAACATGTGGTACCACATGCTTTCCCTAATGAAAGCCATAAATTATAATTCCAAATATTATGAAAGGCTATGACACCTAGGAATAACCCATAATAAATGAGCTAAACATTTAAGAATTATGCAAGCTAACTTTGTCTAGGAAGTGACATGGCTCTCTAGATACTGGCCTACAGATCCCATAGTCCACACAAAAAGAATCAACTATAGAAACAGGACAGAAAGAAAACCAAACCCAAGGGAAAAATCTGTTATTTAAAAGCTCATTAGTTGGGGAAATCTGAGCTATATTTGGGCATGTTCACAAATGTGGTTATTATTCTGCCTGTTAAAATCTCTGAGTATCAATCTACCTCATAGCAAATGCAATGTGAACATGACTACACAAATTACGGGTCTCTCTGACTGACTAATGGTAAAAAACACATGCCTCTCCTCCCACTTCTGGGTAATCTTTGGCAATACATGGCCTTTCCAGACCTCAGTTTTGCAATCTATTAAGGGAGTCTAATAATATCTATCTTAAAGAGACCTTTTCCCCCCCTTCTGCAGAATGGTAGGTCCTCCAAGCATAAAATTTGTGAGATACTGTAGGAAACAGCACTTGGACAGCCAGTTCTCAAGTACTCTTTGGTTCTTCACTTAAGGGAAGGTCTTCGTGCAAAGGACTATATATGTGTGTCTGTGGCAGGGGCAAGGCAGGGATGAGAGCAGGAAATAGCTCAGCCGCAGTGAGACCTAAATATTCAGGGGTGTCTCTGAGTCTGTATTTATCTGTCTAGGTGTTTCAATGCCCTCAACGTAAAGACTTAGCTGTTCACACACAAAACGTGCAAGCTTGGCTAGTACAGAAAAAAACATTATGCAAGTATAATAGATGCATAACACCTAAGTGCTCCATCTGCTGCGGTCTCCTCTGTTGCTACATTCTGCATCCCCGACTCTCAACTAACCACATGCCGAAGCACTCGCAGTTTCTGAGGGTGGGGTATCATTAGCTTACAGCTGTGCGCTCGTGCTCTGCTTCCACCAGTACTGCAGATGGGCAGCATGTGTCTTGTCGGTGCTTTCGCTGCCCTGCGACACATTGCTTGAGGCGCTGGCCCTTGACAGCCCAGGCTGGCTGGAGCACTCTGAGGTGACAACTGGGAGCTGCAGGTCTGAAAAAGTACCAAGGGGATGAGAAAAAGTCAGCAGAGCATTGGAAGCAGCAGTCAGCTCCTGCTGTTAAGGATAAAACGTGTAAAACACAATAGAGAGGAGCTATCAGCATCAGCTGAAAATGTAAAATAACAAAAGCTGAGACTATAATCCTTTTTGGATCTGCTAGCAGAGAGCTGGACACCCACCAAGCACCCTCTTCCAGCTGCAAGCTCAGAGGCTTAGCTGCAACTCCCACTTTATAGGTGAGTGTATGAGTGCTGCACACAAAAGGCACCCCCTTCCCCCTTCTTCAAAATAGAAATCCTTTATTTCTAAATACAGACTAACAAAACTTTGTTTCTCCCGTAACCCTCATTACAATTAATGGCAATAAGAAATCTATTTAACTGAGGACCAAGGGACTTTGCTACTGTAATCACACAGACAGCTCAGTAAATTACCACCTATCCTTGTTTCTAGGTTCACTGTTTAAGGCTACATTTTGTAGTTACTGAAACCTATGGGAGGCTTAGTTCTGCCACCGAACACAGTAGGAGCAGGACTGATATACCAGAGTCCTCAAGATTACTGAGGCATGTCACTATTAATAGTATCAAA
Source organism: Aviceda cuculoides (assembly GCA_035590195.1). Taxonomy (NCBI): domain Eukaryota; kingdom Metazoa; phylum Chordata; class Aves; order Accipitriformes; family Accipitridae; genus Aviceda; species Aviceda cuculoides. The sequence continues at coordinate 25,398,043 of JAVJGG010000005.1, forward strand.
ATATTGTGATGTGGGATCAGTCAACGGGTGGTATATATTTTCTGCTCTTACTGTGCTGATAAAAAGGCACAGAGCCCTTGTGTTATGTCATTATTTCATGTAGGGTGGTTTTCATTAACTCCAACACACCTCACATTTCAAGTTCTTAAGTAATAGTCAGGGAAAAGTCAAGCTGTTCACATTATTACCAAACCTTATTACTTATCTTTTTAACACATACTGCATAGTGCTAATGTTATGAATTTAGTTGTATAGGTTCTATTTTAAAGCATGCACTCTCGACTTTGGTACATGAAATGAAAAATAAAACTGAAGCGGTATTTCTAGAGACAAGCTGTGAGCAGCCATTCAAGGAAAAGAACTATTCATTTTCATAGAGATCCTTTTAAAATGACATTGTGATTGTCTCTGTTTATCAGCTGTTCATCAGATCAGCTCAGTTCAGCCTTCCAAGCTCAACTGGGATCTAAAATTAATCTAGTCCTTTGCCTTACATGCACCATTTAGCAGGATTAAAGGCTTTACTAATCAAAACCAGGCACTTATTAATATAGCACCTGATGTTCAGATTATACTCTCACTGGCATCTTTGTGTTGTGTTATGCATTATAACTGATTTGGACTTTGTAAGCGACTACCTGTTTGTTGATGGTACAGAGACAAAACAGGTTGCTGTCTGCCTATTTGGCTGTGCAGTAGTAAAAGGATTTATTGGGTTTGCATGGCAAGGTTTTGATAGCAGAGGGGGTGGCTTCTGTGAGAAGCTGCTAGAAGCTTCCCTCACATCTGATGGAGCCAATGCCAGCCAGCACCAAGTCAGACCTGACGCTGGCCCAGCCCGAGCCCATCAGCAATGGTGGTAGCAGCTCTGGGAGAACATATTTAAGAAGGGGAAAAAAAGCAGCCAGGAGAGACGAGTGAGAATATGTGAGAGACACAACCCTGCAGACCCCCAGGTCAGTGCAGAAGGAGGGAGGTAGGAGGTGTTCCAGGCGCCAGAGCAGAGATTCCCCTGCAGCCTGTGGTGAAGACCACGGTGAGGCAGGCTGTCCCCTTATGGCCCATGCAGATTAACAGTGGAGCAGATCTCCAGCTGCAGCCCAGGGAGGACCCCACACCGGAGCAGGGGGATGTGCCTGAAGGAGGCTGTGACGCTGCGGGAAGCCCACACTGGAACAGGTTTGCTGTCAGGACTTGTAGACCCTTGGGGGACCCACAGTGGAGCAGTCTGATCCTGAAAGACTGCAGCCCGTGGAAGGGACCCAGGCTGGAGCAGTTCATGAAGAACTGTCTCCCATGAGAGGGACACCATGCTGGAGCAGGGGAAGAGTGAGGAGTCCTCCCCCTGAGCAGGCAGGAGCAGCAGAGACAGTGTGTGATAAACCAACCACAACTCCTATTCCCCTGTGTCATTGAGGAAGACTAAATTTAAGCCCGAGAGGAAGGGAGAGGTGGGTAGAAGGTGTTTTAAGATTTGTGTTTATTTCTCATTACCCTACTTTGATCTTATTGACAATAAATTAAACTGATTTCCCCAAGTCAAGTCTATTTGGCCAGTGATGGTAACTGGTGAGTGATCCCTCTGTCTTTATCTCAACCCACAAGCCTTTTGTTACAGTCTTTCTCCCCTGTCCAGCTGAGGAGTGGAGTGATCAAGCACCTTTGGTGGGCACCTGGCACCCAGCCAGGGTCAACCCACTACACAGGAATAAGCCAATAAACTCCCATTAAGTCATTTATTTAGCAGACTTGTTTCTGAATATGCACGAGGAACAGATCTGCTAAATTAAGTGCTATTTTTTCCATATCTTCCTTATAAAGGCACAATAGCATTTCACTATGGCAATTTCCACCCCATAAAGAGACTGGCATGTCACCATGGCAATTCACAATGGTCCCACAGCAACTACTCCTATGCATCATTTCAGTTACCTAACTGAAGTACCTATATTAGCAAAATAGTATTCTTAGGCTTTGTCTTTAGGCAATGGAAACAGAGCGAGACGAGTCCTTGGAGCACTAAGAGAAATACTGGCTCTGAACTGCTCTCTGAAAGGGTCTGTTTTTTCACTGACTATGCAAGAAAACTAAGCTACTTACTTGCAGCTGCAAATAATTCCTAGAGTGTAAAGTTTGATCATACAGCTTTGGTGTTCAGGCAAAACCACCATTATTAAAACACACAAAGGCCCTCCACAGTGCACAGATGACTTCAGAAATGTTTTTCTGATTTATCTCACATTGGTAAAAAGGCAAGACATGGCCCTCTGCTGTTGCAACTACCTATGGAGTTATGGAGCCAAGCCCTGTTCCCCTGTATCTTGGTACTGTAGCACATCCATCAGGAACAGCCCAGCACCATCAGACTCTGCAGTTAAATCTCATGGCCTAGGTCTTCAAACAGCAAGACACTGATCTGTTGACCGTGAGTGGGATCGAAGTCACGCAAAACCTAATGAAGCCCATGACAGCAACCTAAGCTACCCCCTTTAAATGCTGCCCAGGGGGCAGACAAGAGAGAGACAGGCTGTCCTACCTTGATGGCTACAGCTCACAGCTGAAAGGAGGCAGAACTGTGCTTCCAGACCAAGCTCCCTATAGCATGTACACTTTTTGCATTAGGCCATAGCTACATGACAACACTAACAGAACCATGCAAAGGACAAGAATGACAGCTCTTCTCAGCTGATCATCTGAAAGCCAAATTATGTCAAAGGTGTGCATTTTTCAGCAATTGCTTTAGTTAAAGTGACCATAACATTGAGAAAAGGGAAATGCACAAACCATAATTTTCTTATTTTAAAAAAGTAAATATTTCACTGAAAATAAGAACAAGGCAGCAGAAGAGGGCTGTTGAGCTCATTAGTCAAGAGACAGTAGAGTGACTTTTCCTTTTTAAAATACGGTTTTAATTGTGTTGCTAAGGCAACAAGTAACCAATATGGTATTAACTCATAAGATAAAGTTTGAAAAGAATGACATGAGGTTTGTACCTATATTTACCCTCCTTAAATGAGAGTTTTAGCTGGTTTGGGGAAATAGAAAAGATTACTTTGACATTAATTCATTCGTCGCTACCTAGTGGACCATTTACTGGATCTAGATATAACAAGAAAAATTAAGAGATTGGTAGGGACAGATGAAAAATGAAAGTGTCCTGAAATTCTCAAAATACTAGGTAGAAGATCCTTAGTATTGCCCTAAGTCATTGCAATATCCCTCAACATAAAAAAAAAAAATTATTAGCATCGAGAACTAAAAATGGGGAAATGCTCATAAATTATTCCTCATGCTATAGAGCATCCTGTTTGTACGGTGCCTTACCTACCTCTGTTGGTTTTGTGTTAGCATCCACCTGGGAGTGAGCCCATCTCAGGGTGGGTGGAAGAACGAGAAGGGGGAGTGAGACTGTCACAAGGTGCTTGCTCCTCTGAGATGACACACAGCATGTAACCATCAGGCAGAGTTAACAGGGAGTGACGGTCCCTCACTTTGGAAAATCTACTCCTAGTGATCAATGAATACAATTATCATAATAATAAAGAGACATCAGTAGTGCTGAACTGCAGCACACTCAGCTGCATCAGTTCTCATGGCAACTCTTCACCTGCTCTTGCACTCAAAAGCAGTAACAGTGTTTATTAGAGCTGTAAATTTGTTAATCAACATTATCATCAATGAAAATTAGCCTGCAGTGCCTTTACTGTTTGCAGTAATTGCCATGTTTTTCCATCTTGAAATCGCTCTACAAGCTGTTGTTAATTAACCAGTCCTTTTGAAGTATGTAAATAACATCAACATTTTATAACAGAAGAGGTGAGGCAGGCTCAGCAGTTGATATGTGTCAGGCAGCTTAGGTAACTAAGTTAGAAAGAATCCCAGCATCCTAGTATCATATCCAGATTACATCCCCTCTTTCAAAAATCCAAATCTTAATATCACTAATTTTTGTAGCAGACTCTAAAGATCAAAAGAAGAAAAAAAAAAAGAATGTAAACTAGAAAAGAACATTTTCCCTTTTAAAGTGGCTATGCAGTAATTGAAAAGCTACACAGACAGCTGCTTCGCCTGAGGAGCAGCTGCAGCCTTTGCCACAAGAACCTTTTGCGGGTGCCATTTGTGACGATCCAGTGTAAAGCAAAGGACCTGAGGCCAGATACCCACTTTCACTTAAAAGAAATGCTTCACTTCCTCAAAATTCTGGCTTAAGGAAGATTTCTTGTGGTGTCATCTCTGAAATGGTACCATTGAAAACACCGACAAACAGCACTACTTTACTTCTGCCTAGGGTGTTCTCCTCGATGCCATTTTGATGGGTAAGGAAGCCACCACAAGTTCTCAGCTGAATTCACACATTAGCCCTCTAACCACAGCAATGAGTAAAACATAGATCTGAGACATAGGAACAGCTGGGAGGCACATGTGAAAGGGAGATATAAGATCCACCAAAGCAAGTCAACACCTCTAGATCAAAAAATTAAGTACCTCTTTGTCACATGAACTGGAGGTAGATATTGTTCTGTCAACTGCAATCTCGCAAAGAACTACAGAGTCAAACAGATCAGCTGACAGCGACAACTGGTATCTAACACTGCAGCTACACTGACAGCTAATGATGCCTTTCAAGTATTTTAACACAGCTATGACTTTTTGCTCCCTCTCTCCCCATCTCCAGCTCCCAAGTTATTTACTTGTCTTTGGCTCAGAGTTCTGAAGTGTAACATGAGATTCAACACATACACCATAAAGAATAGCTGATTTAAGAGTTACAATGCGTGGCTGAGCAAAAGGTTTACCAACAGCTAGAAGTACATTTGAACAAATTAAGACTTCCTGGAGCAGAGCCAGGTCAGTGCTGACACGGCTGCAGTTGTGCAGACTGGTGGTAGATGGAACACTTATGTTAACATGAACATCTGGTGATCTGCAAAGGTAAGGAATTCAGCAGAAGACTCTACTGGTTGAACTAAGTGAGTAACACTCAGCTGAAACAAAAGGAAACAGAAGATGAACGAGGATGTGTCCTCTTCTTTATCCTTCCTTTTATATTATCCTTTGATGTTACAAGGAGGGTTATGATATGGTTTTGTTACTTTTTTTTTTACTTTGTTCAAGATCAAATAGGCTATATTTTATACACTTCAAACATGGAACAAAGAACGATTGAGACTATTGTTTGTGAGAAAGAGGTCATTTTGTTTCTAAAGTGCCCATCAACTGTCAGATCTGTCAAACATTTCAAGAGTGCTTGAGTCACCTTGGGAGCTCCTGGTTGTTTAATGAAGCACAAAGCTAGAGATGGGACAAAACGTAACAAAGGTGCTGTGCTTTGTTCTGAGCACAGAAAATTGTTCATTTCTTTTATAAAGGATATTGTAAGCTCAGTATATTTGTACTTGCAGAGTCTCCATCCAATTGCAATTCTTTTTAGCAGGAAAAACATCACTTCAGAAAATAAAAGTACATTAATCCTGAAAGTATACAGGAGACTTTCCATCTGCATAGAAGCCTTCCGAACTTCTTCCTGGATTTTCATAGTGGTAGTCTGTCTCTAGCAGGAACCTGAATTCTCTCACACAGGAAAAAAGGAGAATTATAGTCACCTCATGGCATTTCTCAGCAGTTTCTGCAGCACAATGTTCAGGAATGACTGAAAACAGGTCCTCTCTGTAAGCCTTGCAGGTTTGCTCTCTGACAGGGCATCTCAGTGAGTTAGAAGAACTTCATATTGCATCCTGTGTTGGGATTATCCATCTGCCTGACTGGTGTGGGCTGCTGGAGCACAAAGAGCTTATTTCTGATACAGACCAGGCAAGTTGCATTGCTACAACCTGGTCCTCTTCTAGTATTTACAGCTGGGCAATTTTCCAGCCTTTGAAAGTTGGAAAGGTGTGTTAAACAGCTGCAAAGATTTCTTCACACCAGGATATGTTTAAAAAGCTTTCATAGGTCTTAGGAAGACTTCCGAGCACCTCCAGGACTAGGGGATTTTTGATCAAAATAAAGCCTACTATCTTTATCGTACCTTTTGCTCAGTCATGTATAGCAACCTGCTCTAAGCTGCATAACCATGAAACTAATGAGCATTAAAAGTGCATTTTTTTCATTTTTCAGTGTTGATTTTGGAGGATAGATGACTTCGGTTGAACTACTGCCACTACATACCTTGAGGTCACTGCAGGCTTGTCACAGAAAGCAGACCTATTCCATTTAATTGCCTCCTGTTATCCATTTGACCTATTGAATGAAAAGACTCTGAAACAAAGATTAGTACTCTCCTATGGCTTGCACATTATGCCTTGGGGCTGCTAAAGAAAAAGAGAGAACCTTTAACACTCAGTTTTATAACCTGTGCATTTAGAAAAGGGTGGCTGTGAAACTCAAAGCAGATGCTGAGTACTTGAAGGAAGCTAGAAAGACTAAGGGCAGACCTGGTCCCCAGTGAAATCTTGGCAAAATTTCCATTGATTTCATAGGAGTATGATTTCTTTCTTGATACTTAACACTCCTGTGATGGTTTTGACATGTTATAAGCTTCACTTGCTATGTGCACATTGCTGCAGGTTCAATAACCTACCCATTACTGACTATTGATCTAGCTGTCCTTAAAAGGTTTTCATATTCAAAAAAATGCAGTGATCCCTCTCTCTGTAATACAGTTAATCTCAAAGCAACCCATCCTTAGTATTTAGAATGGAGAAATTTCAAACTACTAGTCATTCCTGGAAATTTAAACTATCTAAAATACATTTAGTATAAAAAAGTTTATAGTAAAGCAGATCTAGAGGGAAAGGAATTTAAACTGTTGGTTGGAACACACTGAAATTCATGCTAGAAAACACCTGTGAAGTTTGAGAGATAAAAAGACAAAATGATGACGGTGCATCATTTTGAAGTGTATGTATTGTTTATTTTCACCTTTAAAAACATCAGTAAATACAGCTTCAGTTTAGATTAATCATTTACCTTTCTTTTTGCTTCTTTGTTTTGGCAAGTGCTCAGAGAACACTACTTAACTAAATACAGTGTTAGTGGCTTCATTCCTAAAGCATCCTCACAATTAAAAGATAGGGGTGTTTTGTTTTGGTTTTTTAATATTTTCCAGAACAGCTGCTGCTTCTGTGTGTACCCTTCATACTAGAACATAAATTTACAGATAAGCTATAAAAGTATCGAAAAAGCAACTCAGTGGAAATGCTGGCTGACTTTTACATGATTAGAGCCACAGCTACAACTCTGTACTAGTAACAGAGTAGAATATAGAATAGTATAGATCAAATATTTAAATTCATCTAGCTGCTTTACTTCTTTTCAGTCTCCTCATATTTGCTGTTATTACAGAAGAACATTTTTTGTCCTAGCTGAGATCTGACCCTGTTGTAAAACAAAGAAAACTCTGCCCCATGTAGTTCATAATAAAATTAACTCAAAAGACTTGGATGCTGATTTTATTAGCGACTCTTGAGGCTCTTAGCCACTTCAGTAGCAGAAAGGTAATAAGCACAAAACCGATCACAACTTGCATGCAGACATTTATAAGGGCCAGCTGGCAAAAGAAATGCATCCCCCTATAAAGAAGCATATTCCTGTCAGAGACATGTTGAATTATTATAACAGAAAATAAATTTAATCCATAATTTCTGTTACATAGGTGGTCCCACTGGGCCTTACTTCCTCCCCTCATCTCATCATCCTTCCTACTGACTCCAGAGTAACCCAGGGACGCCAGGTGGGGGGAGAGGAAAGCTGGTGCAGTCTTAGCACCAGACAGTAAACATATCACATAGCGAGAGCACAGTCACACAGCTGGACTATCTTGGCTCTCCCACCCAATTTCATAGAGTCACATCTATCCCAAGACCTTCTGAGTGATTACCACTGTTGACCAGCCCTGCAGATGACCAGGTGAGCACACGAGGCTGGTAGACACTCAGAATCTCTGCACTAGTGACATTAACAAACACAGAAGGAGGGCATACAGCAGAAGTGTTACTTTAAGAAGAATCGGTGATGTGGATGGGTAGAGAAAACTGCTGTACATGGCACAGGCTGGGCCATGGAAGAGATGAAGGAAGACAAATGCTGATGTGAAAAGCCAGACTAGTCTGGATTGCTTAGTATCATGGTTTAAACCCAATGGGTTACAGAGCACCACGTGGCTGCTCACTCCCTCACTCCCCCCGCCACCCACGGTGGGTTGAGGAGAAAATACAAAGGCAGCCTCGTGGGTCCAGATAAGGACAGGGAGGGATCACTCCCCACTTATGGTCACAGCCAAAATACAGGCTCAACTTGGGAAAGAAACAAAACCAATTTAATTTACTACAAGTCAAAACAAAACAAGGATA
>JAVJGG010000005.1:25425677-25476016 GCA_035590195.1 Aviceda cuculoides
AAAAGCAGAGTAGGAGTGCTTGTGATCACTGGTTCTGTGATAAAAAGCTCATCTATACCTGGTGTACAGGCGTGTGCGTGTGCTGGCTGGGAGCACACGCTCAGCTTCGCGGCCGGTTGGACGCAGGGGCATGGATCTGCATCAGCCTCACCTGTCAGGCTGCTGGATTTGGCAATCTGCAACTTGGACAGGTATGTTCATAGGAGCTACAACAAACCCAAGACGCGCTCAGGCATCTTCCCCACTAGACTATTACCAAGCCTGCTGATCCTGCTACTCTTACAAGGAAGAGTCTGGGTGTTGAGAGAGGTGCACGCAACAAATGGAAAGAGCTGGAGGGTGGAAAGAAGATTCAGTGGGTGATTCAATGGGAAGTAGCACCTGAGGAGGAGGAGCTCTGCCCAAGGAAACCAAACTGCCAGCTTGAGTATACTTTCCATCCTGCCCTTCACCCCAACCTTTCTGTCACTCCCACTCTGCAACAGGACATGAGGAACCTGAGCTGAGAAGCCCTCTGAATTATGGCCCTAATGAGAATTCATCATTGACTTTAAAGGGCAGAAATTGTGCAAGAGCTGCAAAAAGAGCCTCTTCCCTTCTATGGATATAGAGGAGCCTCAGGATAAACAGCTAAGGAGTAGATGGGTCTTAATGTCCTGCCTCATTCTAATTACAATGAATTAGGATAACAATTACAATGTTAAAAGTATGGTGTTAGATCACCTATGCAAGAAATAAAAAGTCCAAATGGCAGCCCTTGATCACTGCATTTACAGCATCCTATGCCAACCCTAATTAATGTGTCAGATTCCTTAATACCCAAGAGGCAGGAAACAATCAGAATACTGAAAAAGAGAAGCTTGAGAATAGAGGCAATGGCTAAACTAAACAGTGTCAGGACACAGGCTCAACCGCTGGCCTGCAATCATCTGCTGTGTTTGTTTTCTTCTCCCTGGGTGGCCATGCAATGCCCCAGGAGACAGCTCAAGCCAGTGGCGGTTCCTAAAACCCAGTGAAGAGCAGGCCACCCTCAGCCAGGGGAAGAGTTTAAATACATGGACGTGAGCCATACGGCATCACTTGTCCTCAGGACTAGCAAACTGACCCATTTTATTTGAGAGTTAGACAAAACCACAGAAAACAGTGATGCAATAATTAGTCATGGCTAATGTAAGGGAGATTTCCAGCTATACCCCACGGATACTGTTTTCTATGCAGCTGCCTTTCAACTCTACTCACCTGGCATGCCATGGGCTACTGAAAGTCAGTGATATGGACATCATCATGACTACCATGTACAGCTTCCATGGACCATGGACTCTAAAGCAGACATTAAAAATATCTTTCCAAACATTTTAAAGAAATGTAGGGTCAGACCTCTCACTTTTGAAGGTCAACAGACAGGCCCACATTGTTAGATTTGCAAAAAATTTGTACTGTAACATCTGGGATGTAAATCAGATGTGTCATGGAGCTGGGTAGAGAAGAAAAAAACCTGCTGCTTTCTCCTACCTCACACATCATCCTGTCATAAAGAGGGCAACCTAATTAGTCTACAGTTACGTTCTGTGCTAGTACTTTCTTAAATACTTCTTTCTTTCTATTCTTAGAGCTTTCTCCAAAGGTCCTCTAACCTTTTTTCTAAAGCCATAACACTTCATTCCAAGTAAAAATGGGGTTAATATGTGCCAAACTCTATGTATTTAAAGTCCTTGTCTTCAGACTACTCTTTACAGAAATTTACCTCAATTATTTTTTATTGAAGACTGACTTCCAGACAGGCTCCAGTGATACTTAGCCTCACTGTAGTTGTGGAAACTGGAGTGAAGGCTTTTTTTTTTTTGAGAGTGTTGCTGAAGCCAGATGGAAAAAAAATATTTAAATGCCTAATTCCCATTTAGACAGACAAAAACTTCTCGATTTGGTCCAAAATAGCTAGGTCTTGTTTTGATTTTGTTTATCAGCCTGTTTAACAAAGTACTTCAGTATGCTGATAGGTTTTCTATTTATTTTCTCTCTTGTAAAAAAAATAAATAATGAATTGTAGCAAACAGTGGTTTTCTTCCAAATAAAGAAAAAATGGTTTTGTCTTCTTTTACACTAGAAGTTGTTTTTCAAATAATTGATCAATTGAGCTGTATTCTGTCAGATCTAAAATAACTGTGGTTCTGTCAGATTCATCTTGCATTTACACAATGCAGAAGAAAACTCAGTATATTCTATGTACATGCACGCTTATAGTAGTTGCTATAAATTAAAAATGAAACTCCTTTTTATAGCTAAATATTTATTTTGGAAAGCATTACTACAAATGTCAGAAACAAAGTCATTACAACAATGAGCTTGTTATAGAAACAATTTCTGCCTTGAATAATTTGTTTCAAACTTTCCAAAATGTATATCACTCAGCTCTTCTGTCCTTCCCTCTATCAAAGTCTGAATATATTTCACTTATGTGAGGAACCATTGAGGAAATATGTTGACTATATTTTTTTAATCTTGCTACCAGTTAAAGTTAATCAAATCCTATTCCCTTGTTACTTTTTAATCCAAATCCCTTCCATATTTTGCCCTTCTGTTGTCAAAAATGGACATTGTTTTGTAAGTAAACACATCTGCCAAAAATGATACAAATTAATTATATGTGGGGTTTTCCCTTTCTAATCAAAGAGTAGGTGTCACTTTTAGTAATACTTTTCTGTATGAAATAATTTTTTTCAGAAATATGAAAGTTCTCATGGCCAACTTGAAACTGAGGGATAGTTAGTTTTGATTTCTGAGTCTGTCAGAGAAGCTTCCTTTCTCTTCAACATCTGTGCAAACTAGAAGTACCTCCAAATGGACAACTTCAGGGGCCACATAAAAGAATATTCAATATTACACTGAAAAATCAACTTCAAGGGAGTATAATGAACATCAGAAGGGTAGAATAATCATTCCCCTCATGAAGGAAAGGTTCCCATCTGATGTAAAATAAGCCAGTGTAAAAACAATATGGTGCGTGACATTTTCAGAAACATGTTCTAACCCATGGGTGGCTACTGCATTTTTGATGTCTGGGGCATTTTTGGGATGCAGCATTCAAAAGAGCTGTCAGCTGAAAGTGGATGCAGCTGGAGAAAGCTGGAATCTGAACCCAGGAATGGAGTGGGCTGGCTGCAAATTACAACGAAGGCACACACAGCATGTAAGGTTTTTGCTATCTGAACCAATAAAAGTCATGGTAGCTAAAGTAAAAAAAAAAAAAAAAAAAAAAAGGTTTGGCTTTGGTGGCATATAATGCCTCTACCTAAAATGGGAGCACGATGATGAAAGACACCACACTTCTCACAGCTGACCAGGGCTCAGAGCCAGCGAGTCTATCAAAAAGGGGTACAGCTTCCAGCAGCCAAAACACTGGGCAACACTAATGCAACAATCCCTTAGAGAGAGTGCTCTGGCAGGACGGCTACGGGCTTCTGGCTAGACTTACTGTCATTCTCCTAGCACCTATATTAGTAGACAATCATCTGACATTTAGGAACAGACATATATATTTATAAACCAGAGTCTCTGCTTGAACCCTGCCAGAGCCAGGAGTCATTTTTTAAAGGGAAGCATTTTAAAAATACTTGAATAAACAACTATCTGCTGCTACTTTCTTATCCCATAGGATACAGTTATGAAACATTGCCTCAAACTCTTTTACAGGATTTGCATGTTACTAGCATATTATAAAGCTTGTATACTTACACCTTAATCCCTTGTATTTATTTAATTTCAGTGGACTTGCACATTGTTGCTTTCCTTGGGCCGACGAGTATATCTGCCTGGACACTGGTGTTTTTCAGATTCTATTAACATGACATAATTTATTCCAGCAAAATTTTAATTTTAGCTCACTGTGTAATCAGTGTGTAATATTTTAATTATCGTAAGTTCTAAGTCAGCCCAATAAATACCACTCTCCACTGGCCTGTATGTTCTGTTTATATGACTAAAAAGAACATTCAAAGAAAGGTATGTTTCGTAACTTTATGACTAAATGCTATATTTTGGTTTTAACTTGACAAAGTTCAATGTCCTTATACTTCTGTTATAAACAAAGAATTTCCCTTTCTCAAGGAAAAGAGTGCGTTTGAAACAGAGGTTTTAGTACAATTCTACAGAGGGTTTATTTTAGTGATACGAAAAATAGTTTGTGTGCTCTTCTGCTAGAAAACATGAATATGTTCTGCTAATAATTAGGAAGGAGAATACATATTGTTCAGAAAAATATACTATGCATTTAGATTTTCTAGCAAGAAACCACAGCATCACATTAGAGAACAGCATTTATTTGGGTATGTCAGAAACTGATTTGTTTTGTACTGAAACTAATGATGTCCGTGGCATGAGATTGGGCATCCACTTTCAACTAGTTGGCAAATAGCCAGGCTTAATTGCTAAAAGCAAAATTAAAAAGTGATCGAGACACTGTATGTTTCTGGCATAAAATTTTTTTCCTAAAACTATATGAACTTTCATTCCAAGGAAGCAGAACAAACTTAACAAACATTAAGTATGCTTGTAACTCAGTATGCTTCAAGGATCACATTTCTACCTATTTAGCTTGTTTAGGAAGCTCCCTGCTTAACAACATACAAAAAGAATGCTTCTGATATGTAAGTTTTACTTGTCAAAACTTTGCCGAGGACTCACATGACACATATTTTGCATTAGGAAACCAACCAGTTTTGTATACCGTGAGCTATAAATTTATACCAACAGTTAACCAAAATGATTTTTGGAAGAGAAGTTACATCTGCTAGATTTGAAGATATACATGTATTTTTATGGTAACCCACAAAATACTTCTGTGACTAGCCTCACCATTATTATTTTGCACCGTATTTTAAATGACTGACTTACGATAGAATGATCTTGTGCTTTTGCTGGCATGCTAGGATCTCCAGTCCTGCTTATTTAACCTTACCTCCACAGAGTTGTTTACACTTTCAGAACCTGATTTCAATTTACTTTAATTTTCTCAGAGACTTTTGTATTTATAAAAGCTGAGCATCTAGTGACCTCTCTATTCCTGACATTTCCTTTACTCTCCACTATGAAAAAGAACAAAAACCCCAGTGTCCCATTTCTGTTCCAAAAAAACTAAACTGCTTCCTTCAGTGGGTTGGTCCTTGTAATTGAAAATGGCAACCAGATGTTTACAGAACACACCAGCAATTTTCCTTGAGGCCTTTAGTCTTTATAATTGTTTGCTAAAGTTAGTTGGATTTCATGGAAACTTGTCTGACGCTGTAACAAACAGCAAGTAGGGTCTCCTCCTAACTGCACTCTGAATAACTAAAATTAAAAAATGAAATAAAAGTAAAGTTAGAACTAATGCTGTCTACTCCTGTTAATGTATTTCAAACTCCACAGAAAACCACTCACTAGGGGAGGAGATTTGGTTCTCTTACTACTGATTTTTACATGCCATCCCATGAAAACCAGCCCTATTTCAGAGTACGTTATTTGCTTTCTACCTTCTCAAACTTCAGTTGGCTATACTCTAAGCACCACTGATTTTGTCCTCCCTTCCCTTTTCCCCACTCCTGTCAGCAATATATTCTCATATATTTGGGGTTTTTGAGAATATTTTGCATTTTAAGAAGATGCTGTAAACTACACATTGCTTGTTCCTCAGAGCCCTGAGTCACCACAGCTGATTCATACCTGAAATCTCTCTGCTTTAGAAATCACTGTTTTCCCTCTTCAGTTTCTTGTCTGCCTCATTCTCTCAAGGCTAGTCATAGACTTCAAGAGGTCTGTGAGTCCATCTTGTTACCCCACAAGGGGACACACTACACCCAATAAAATCTCTTTACCTAATATTTCAAGACCTCTAAGATTGAATGCTCCACAGCTCCAGGGGATCCATTTGATAAATTCACCAGCCTTACCCCCAAAACAGCTTTCCTAATATCTAGCATAACTTTCTCATTGTTGTAGTACTTCATATCCTATTTACTATGGGTGTGAAGAACTGTTCTTTTTTTCCTTGGCAGCAGACTTTTTGAATATTTTACGTTAACAAGTACCTCTGTTCCCCCAGTCACACCAGTCTTCACACTCATTGAAGAAAAAGCATCACTGTGTCCTCCTGTCTCTACCACCTCCTCTTTCTCACTACTTTTGCTGATATAGTACATCTTGGAAAATGAAAAGCAAATGTCTGACAGTCACCAGACATGGCCCTGGGGACCTCCATACCCCACGGCGGTGATTTATTCTCTAGACTAATTAGCAGCCCTGAGTAAACTATTACTGGCTGCACTTATGAAGTAGCACTTTTGCAAGTTCCTACTTTGCTGCTGGCCAGATGTCAGCAATTAAGCTGATTCTTTTCCTGATTTAGCCTTTGATCAAAAGTATGAATAGTGAGGAGTACTAGAGGTGATACAATATGCTAAAGGAATAACATAAAGATATACATCAAGAAGCATGCATTTCATCCTAGTTCTGACAGTGACTCATATGGTTTTTATCCTAGTTTCTCCATCTCTAATTCTGGTGTGACAACATTTCTGTGCCTCCTAGTCCTACTGTGAATAGAGTGAACAGACAAGGCGTTTTCTTCCCATGGAAAATGTAGATTTTCTTTAAAGAGCAGATATTCCAAAGGATACCCAAAAAACCAAAAATGAAAAATTGACAAAGATTGACTTGGAAAATTGCTTTTGGGAAGAATCAAAGCAGAATTTTCTTTCATCTGTCCCCAACTGCTTCTTCAGTCATGCACCATCCAGAGAGAGACAGAAACCTGCAGCTAGCATCACTCCACATCTGCTGAACACCTGTGATTGCTCCTGCAGGCTCATGCTTCCTGACATTCCCCAAGCAGCAGCTTTTGCAGGGAGCAGCCACTAGGTACAAGGAAGCAACAGCGCTCCACAGAGAGCCAAGGAGGGAGGCAGCTGAGGCTGTATCTGCCATAACAATACAACAATTCTCAAATCAGCATTTTACAGCAAAATGATTTATGTCTGAATATATTCAGGTTCTTTAACAATGAGGGGTTATTCACTCCTTGCAGTAATCCTAAGTAATGCCAGGAGATGCCACCTTAAATGCCAGACAGATTTCTTGACACCAGCACGTAAAGAGAAGGGCCAAGATTTGCTCGGATTTGCTCCCATGAGTCTGTTGCCTCACTTATCCCTTCCTGTTCTTGGAGCAGCTCCACCCAAGCACCACTCCCACATCTGCAAAAAGCCAGATCATCCTCATAGTTAGTTGCTGGAACCGGGGCTTAATTTACAGAGCCAAGTACTTAAACACAGCATGCTCTTAAAATGGCAGAAAACAAAACAGAATTCAGTGCATATTGATAAAGTCAGCAAAGGGGAAATAACTTCAGATCTAATAATCTTTGTAATATATGTAAATTTAGGGATATATATAGTATATGATTTCCACTTAACGATCTCAGGTGAGAAATAGGACATGAAGCTGATATTGATTCCAGTGGAAATAAATATCAAGACTTATTGACCCAAGAGATAAATATCAACCAAAGCTAAGTTGGGTACAATACTTATTTTATGGAACAATAAATCACAAAAAAAACCCCAAGTCAATATATGTACTGTAACGATCTTTCTAATGGCATGGCTAAAATTTCATCTTCAGTGGATGTCACTCAAACCGCAAACAGAAGCCATAGTAAAGTTTAAATACTTAACTGTAGTATTCTAAAAATAGGAAATGATCCTGTAAAATCAATACTATGAAAATGGTTTATGATTCTTTTTTTAAAGTCACCCATTGCAATTGCACAAACTTCCACCAAATTATTAAAATTAACGTTCTAAGGCAGCAGGGAGCATATAATGTTATGCTCAGTTTGCCAGCGCTCTGAATAGATGTGCTTTTTTCCATGGCCAAACTGACTGGCTATCACCAAGGTTGTGCAGAATCTTTTCCACTCCAAAAGCTAGCAGTAACAACAGAATTTTGCATGTTATTGCAGAATGAATTAAAGCTGGCTGGTCAGATTTGTACCATACAACTGCATAAGTTTTTCAGAGCCTGCAGTTTTCTGAGATTTGCCTAACTATTAGTAAAGGTAAAGAATTGAGAAATGAAGGAATTGCCTATAAAAGGAGGGTCACCATTGACTAATGAGGCAGGCATATTGAGCAAAGGACAGAAAAACTGATGGCTCCAGAAAGAAAGATATAAGCAGTTTATCTTAGAAGATGTCATCTGGGGAAAGTATGGAATTCAGGAAAGGTTCAGGCAGCAGACAGTAACTACAGAACGTTATTTTTGGAGGGCAGTAAAGCATTTTAATGCAACACATTTCTGAGATAAAACTTTCCTCTTAAAGTTGTGAAAATGTTGGCAGGGCATTACAGAGCCGTAGGGACCCACAGATCCTGTTAATCTTTGCCATGGCCCCAGAGATGAGAAGCTCTCATCTCAGACTGGAAGGACAGGGAAGAAGGCAGAAGACTCTGGAAAATATTTGGCAAGTTCTTCTCCAGCGTTTGTCACTCTGGGAGGACCTAAGGGTGTTCTGAAGCCAGGCGGCTCATGCCACTTATCCCTGACAGAGCAGCACAGCTCTGTGCTGGGCTGAGAGAAGGAAGGTCTGCAGCTTCTGCAGCTCAGCTCAGAAAACCTCCCAGGAGAAAGCCTGGATGTGTGGGGCTTTCTCACTCCTCCTTCTGACCCTTTTATTATTTTCTGTGAAGCTGTGTGACACCGGTTTCAAACCTGCTCTCAGGCTGCAGCAAAGGCAGAACGTGTCCCAGAGGCTATGTCTCTATGAGCAGATTCTCTTTTAAAAAAAGGAGGAGGAAGGAAGGAACAACACACCAAGCACACCTTCTTCTGCTTAGCTGGCAAACAGAACAAGTGTACCATTTATAGATGTGCTGGCCAATACAACCTGATATCTTTCTCATCAGGTGTTACCCAACTTCATTTGAACTGCTTGCTTCATGATGGACTTACCACAGGCACTGGAGATACTGACCATACTAAAACAGATCTACCCCACCAGCAGGTGCATGCCCAAGGTGGCAATCCCAGCTCTCCGCAAAACTTGACTATCCCTTCATCTGCTACTAAAACAGTAGTGCCTGTCTATCTCCATCCCAGAAGCAGACTAAGAGATGTGCTAAACCTTACAGAAAAACTGGATCATTTAGGGCTGCCGCAAAAGGAAGACTCAAGGAGCTTAGAGCAGGCACAGATATCATCAGTCCATGGGCTTTTCCCTCCATGTGGGTTTAATTGCTAAGGAATGGTGAAAGCACAGCTACTTTTTGTTCAACCAAAGCTGCTTGAGAATTTACTGACAGAGCTATTTTTCAGTGAAAAATTAGGGGTTTGAATAATTTATATTTTACTGCAGAAAGCATCTGAACAGATTTTTCATAGGAAACCCATAAACCGCAGTCTCTTTGCCTGAAAAAAAAAAAGGTATCCTTTTCCTTTTTAGCCAACCATTTCCCAGTTACCAAAACTCAAAATGTTTTGGCTGGTCTGTAAGAAGTGAAAAATTTCCACTGAAGAAAACTATTCTCCTGATGTTTCTCTCTGACAGCAATGAACTCAACACAGTGCTGCAGCCCAGGTGTGGAGGATCTCCCTGGAAGATCAGTGTGCAGAGCTGCCACATTTGGGTTTCAAACAGGAGCAGAACTGGTCCCAAAATGAATAGCGGGCCAGCACAAAAAAGTTAGGAATGTTTTGCGGTGAATTTTTTTCCATATATGACTTCATCTAGACTATTGGCTCTCAGCCATTCTAAACAAAAAATCCTTTCAAAATTAGAGTGAACTTTGAAATATACACGAGTAAGACAGACTGCTCAAAAATAAAAGCACTGGATAGAGCTGCTAAATAATACCAAGTAAGAAGGAGTTACTCTTTTTATAGATTTTCCACAACATTCATGATCTATGTTTCTCAGTCCATTATCTGTATCTTTTTAATAGAGGCTTCAAGGAACCAATTTTTAATAATTTATAACACTCCTATTAGGAAAATATTATGATAAAGCATTGCTCAAAATATCCTTCTCCAAAATAAGTACTATCCCATCCAGAACAGTAAACCCCATCATCTACTAGCAAAGAAAAATAACTTTGAGCGTAACTTGTTTAGTTCTAAGAAGAGATTATTGATTTGGCATGCAGACATGCTCTTTTACTTACTTCTTGTTTTTAAAACAAAACTTTAAAGCTAGGCACTTACATAACACAGGGACTAGTCGAAGGCAGACTTATGTTGCCATGAAATGGGATTAGTAGAGTCTTACACTTTGCCTTACATTGGCAAGCATTTGACTTTTTAACATACTCCAACATCTGCTGGAAGCTGTAGCATGTTCCTGGAAAACACCTAAAACTTTTTTTTTTTTTTTTTTTCATTACTGGAAAAACACTGCAGGAAGCGCTGGTGCTAGCCTGTAAAATGTAAATATCCACAGCTAAGTTGATTTCTGCAGAGGCGGTGTTTGGAGGGTAAAAACCTGCATTGGAGAACCTGAACCTGAGCTGATCATTGTAGCAAAATCTAGTACAGTGATTTTTCCTAAGTCATAACTGAATTTCGTCTCCCCACTTCCTTGGCCATTTGAAACAAAAGTATTTCACAGAGACAGTGCACATGGTCCCCAGACATGCTATCTTTTCTCTGTGGCACATCTGACATTAGCAAAACCTGTGGACACACTGTGTCTTGTCACTCTGGGATGGAAAGTACTAAAGGCAAGGAGTGGCTGAAAGGTGCATCTGAAACCAGTTTAAAAGAAAAGAGCGAGATGAAGACAATTTACTATTTCTCAGTACAGCCTTCCAAGAAAACTGCATGTACCTTATTTTCAAGAAAATTTCTTAAAGAAATTTGAAATTAGTGGCTGAATTTTGAGCAGCCTCATCCATGTGAAATACTTACTTTTTTCATCTATGAAACTACTCTGA
The DNA here is from genome assembly GCA_035590195.1 of Aviceda cuculoides. Classification (NCBI taxonomy): domain Eukaryota; kingdom Metazoa; phylum Chordata; class Aves; order Accipitriformes; family Accipitridae; genus Aviceda; species Aviceda cuculoides. The sequence continues at coordinate 25,436,636 of JAVJGG010000005.1, forward strand.
CTGGTTATAGCACAAAGCAAAACTGAGCTCTCTGGTAACCCCAGGAATGTATTGCAAGCCTGAATGATGCAAGCAGCGCTCCCCTTAGCATGAGAAATAACCAACCACACTGTTTTTTCTCCTGACAGAATGGTAGCCTGTGCATTTTTTTCAAAGCCTTCCAGTTCCAAAATTGACTTCCAATAAAAGACCAAACTGAGATCACAGTTTCAGTTCATACCTCTAAGGTATCCAAGAGCACTTAAACATGGTCAGCATATATAAAACTGATGCCCAAAGTTCCTCTATCAGGCACAGTATAACTCCACACCACAAAGCTACAGTCCCTTGTGCAAGAGACCAAGCTTCTTCAGTAGCCTGCTTTAACTGTGGATCAAATTTCAACAGGAACTAAGAACCAGCAGTAATTTACCCCAGCACCTGCAGCAAGTGTGAAATATACTTCCTCTGTCTTGTGTTCTTTAACAAGCTTAGTGTGTACGTTACAGAACAATCAAAACATTACCAGAGGAAAAAGCATACCTTCATGCATACAGCTTTTTCCTAAAAGAGAAAATGAGAAAGACCCGAATGTAGCAGGTATTTGTTTTGCTATGAAATGCTCTACTGAAAATCACTCCATAATTATATTGATGGAGTTGGTATGAGAAGTCATCAGGAACCAAACTGATCTGATTTGGTTGTCAAGACTATGATGAATCACTCTGCTGCATTTTTTAACAGAAGGAAGCATCTAATGGAAGAATCATCCAATTGTGGAAAATTAGCTGCATAACTGGGAAGGGCTAGAATTTGGCTTGTGTCCTTACTTGCATCTAGAGTTTATAAGCTTTACCTTTGTGGAAGAATGCTGGATCAATAGCTAACATTTAGCAATTAATGAATTAACTAAGTCCAAGTATTCTTACTGTGAAAAGGGCCCTCAAGCCTGGGATCTTCCATCAGCCTCCTGTTTTCAAGGACTGTGACTGTATATCCATGTTTCACCAGGATGCGCTGACAGAGCTGACGGTCGGTTTCACGGTGGGCAGGAGGTGCGTACAGAACTGCTCTTCTCGTACGGCTTCCAAAGTACTGGAGAATGGAGTCGTTGATCTACAGGAAACACAATGAAAATACAATGGTTGTAAGATAGGACATTCCTCAGCAGTATAATATATAGCTGTTATTTTTCACAAAAAGAAACTAGCAACTTACTGTGACAATCTGGGAAATATTTCTGGTATAACTAAGAATTCTCTTTATATCAGGGACTTCTGGCCACAAATTCCATTTTCTCTGCCTCCCTGTTTTTTCTACCTTCATTTTGGACTGATATTGCAAGGGTTCAAAAGCTCAGGCCAGAAATGGAGGATCTTTAAACCACGGTCTTCCCTTCATGGAAACACCTTTGGCTGAAATCTGGGCTGCTCTGGTGAGCTGGTAACAGTATTTGCCAGCTGACTTTGACTGTGACCTCAGGCTGATCTGTCGATCACTCAGCAGAGAAGACTTGGTGGGTCCCATGTAAACTGCTCCAAGGAACATGGGTCCTACACAGATGGTAAGTGCAGGGGTCTGAGTTCTGTTATGCAGCGTGACTAAGAAAAGTAAGATGAGTACTGAGGTAAAAGCATGCAGAGGAATCCTAAACAGTGCTGCAGACGCTTGCCTCCAGAAAATTAAACGTAACTTTGTCAGTAACTTATTGCCTTATTAGTCCAACACAATCCAGCCCAGAGGAGGACTGGCAGAGAGACTTGTATATAGGAGCAAGTTGAAAGGTGTATGATGTCTCCAGTGAATCCCAGGGAACATCCCAGGGTTGTCTACCATGCACTGTCTTCCCACATAGTGCCTAGGGACAATAGCATCTAGAGAAAACCCTTCCTCTGTAAAATAGACTGGGATATGAGCTCATTGCAAGGAAAAATGGAAAAGAGCTACCCCAAACACACAGAGAGAGTGTGAGCTTGACATTAAGATCTGAAAAGAGCAGATTACTGGGCCACTGTCATCAGGTCTTTGGGAGAGGGGGATATCTTATGTCTTGCATAAGTGTGGTGGGTTGACCCTGACTGGATGCCAGGTGCCAATCAAGCTGCTCTGTCAATCCCCTACTCATTTGGACAGGGGAGAGAAAATACAACAAAAGGCTTGTGGGTCGAGATAAGGACAGGGAGAGATCACTCACCAATTACTGTCACCAGCAAAACAGACTCGACTTGGGGAAATTAGTTTAATTCATTACCAATCAAATCAGAGTAGGATAATGAGAAATAAAAAGTAAACAAAAAGTTAAAACACCTTCCCCCCACCCCTCCCTCCTTCTCGGGCTCAGCTCCACTCCCTATTTTCTCTACCTCCTCCCAGCCAGCAGTGCAGGGGGATGGGGAATGGGGATTGGGGTCAGTTCCTCACACCTTGTCTCTGCTGCTCCTTCCTCCTCAGGGGGAGGACTCCTCATTTTTCCCCTGATCCAGTGTTGGGTCCCTCTCATGGGAGATACAAACTTCTCCAACATGAATCCTTCCTATGGGCTACAGTTCTTCACGAACCGCTCCAGCGTGGGTCCTTTCCATGGGCTGCATTCCTTCAGGAACAGACTGCTCCCCAAGTGTCCAGAGGTCCTGCTAGGAGCCTGCTCCAGCGCAGGGTTCCCACGGGGTCACAGCCTCCTTCAGGCACATCCCCCTGCTCCGGCGTGGGGTCCTCCACGGGCTGCAGGTGGAGATCTCCTCCACCGTTAATCTGCATGGGCCACAAGGGGACAGCCTGCCTCACCGTGGTCTTCACCACAGGCTGCAGGGGAATCTCTGCTCCAGCACCTGAAGCACCTCCTCCCCTCCTTCTGCACTGACCTGGGGGTCTGCAGGGTTGCTGCTCTCTCATCTTCTCACTTGTCTCTCCTGGCTGCTGCTGGTGTTGTGCAGGGTTTTTTTCCCCTTCTTAAATCTGTTCTCCCAGAGGCACTACCACTGTCACTGATTGGCTCAGCTTTGGCCAGCAGCAGGTCTGTGTTGGAGCCGGCTGGCATTGGCTCTGTCGGGCATAGGGGAAGCTTCTAGGAGCTTCTCATAGAAACCACCCCTGTAGCCTCCCCGCTACCAAAACCTTGCCATGCAAAACCAATACAGCATAAAAATAGGATGCTCCATGTGGGAAAGAGGTCACTAGTATCTGGAACCGTCTAACTGTTCTTTTGCAATTAAAATACCATTAACAGACAAGATTTTCTTTTGGTGGAAGGTATTTTTCTTTAGGATCGAAACATACCAGCATTTAAGGGATTGAATTCATTACATGAAATTAGTTCTTGGCAAGTTCATGAATTTCAACCTAGCAGTAGTTAGCAGTATATCTTTTAAAAACTATGTTACTCCATAACTTCTAATTTTAGTAAGCTTATCACTGGAGATATGAAGTGCTACACAAATAAGGCACCACCATTTTGTGCACAGTAGACCACAGTGAAAAGAGACAGATGCTTTGAAATAAACAAATGTCATTCAGGACGTGTCCAGTTTTATAGGACTGGGACCCAGTGATAAAGTTACTCTCCTCAGCAGTCTGTTCCCCAATTACAGGATGCAGTTTTACATTATGCTTGGCTGAAATGTAAGCTTCTCTGAGGCAGTGAGGACCATGAACTATTTCTGAGCCCTGAGCCTCTAACGCCACATCTGCTTTTGCTCCAGAGCAGACTTTCCTCATGGAAAGGGTTAGCATCATCAATGAGGGGACCCTGAAAAATATCTCGATACAACACTGTCAGAGTCTTCCACGTATATTTGCTAAATGTGCAACGCAAAACTACTTTTGTCACTGGGATATTCAAGTAAGGGATGATCACATGCTTGCCCAAAGAAGCACAAATAGCACAGAGTGAAGTCACAGGAACTGTGTTAGGTAACCTGTCAGATGTCCTCCCCGGCACCCCAGTGTTTTTAAAACAAATTAATCAGGTAGCAAGCACAGCATTAGAGCGTCTCAGATCGTCCTTCCCCACCACAGCACCCGCCATTCTTTCCCCTCCTGCCTTTGCCCCTCCCTCTGCTCCTCTTATCTTCCCTCTTTCCTGCTCTCCTGCAGCGCCAGCACCCGCTGGCAGCCCTCCCGCTCCGTGTCCCTCCCTCCCTCCCTGTTCCTAACTCCAGCCCTTGCCCTGGCCCCCCTCCTGTGCTCCCTCTCCCTCCCCCGCCCAGCAGCCCAGCCAGACTCTTCCCACTTTCCATTTCACTTGCATTGCAGAAGAAAATCAGGAGGGAGAGACACCTCTCATTTTATCTTGCGAGCAAATCTAATTTTCCATCCCACGTGCGCTGCGAGGGCCAGTGTTGCGGGGTAAACTAAGGACACGTGAGGAGCGCAGAGGGGCTGCAGCCCAGGACGCATCTTTATCCGGTTTTAGCTGGCGACTATGGCTCGTCCCTCTCCCGTCCCTCCTCTGCGGCCGAGGGTGCCTGCTGCCTGGGGCGAGGGTCCTGCCTTGGACTTTGTGCCACTTTGTGCGCAGCCCTCCTCACCAGCGGTTATTGCACTTTTTCACGCTAACAGAGAACACCTTTCTTCGCAAGAGCCAAGCCTCCTGCAATGTCACTCCTTAAGCATTTTTCTTCAAACAAACTTCAAGAGCTTCTATCTCAAGCACCCAGCAACGACTTTATTTTCCCCTGTGGGCAATGCTCCAAGGGCAGCTCTTGCAGGGCTCACCCCAGCCTGGCTGCCGCCTCACAGCCCATGCCTGGTGCAACAGGCCTTGTCTGGGGGCCGAGCTGAGCCCCCCACCGCACTGCTCCCTCCGCCTGGCCGGAGAGGCGCAGGGGGACAGGAACCGACGGGCCTCGAGGCGTCCCGAGGGCCCCGGGAACCCCACGGTCCCTGGGAACAGAGGCCTCGGTCTGTGCCAGCCTGCCGGCAGCAGGATCTTCCAGGGGAAGGGAGCTCTCCCTCCCGCCCCCACGTGAGCGCTAGTGCAGGCGCCATTTTCCCCAGTTCCCTGGGGATGGGCAGAAATGTTTATAAAGCTCTAGTTTGGCAATGGCAAATATTCAAGAGAACACTGATAATAGCATAAAAATGAAAAAGGAAGTTCAAGCAATGGTGGTAACCTCGGTCACTTCCACAAAACACAAAGGCCGATGGCCCTGAGCAGCGCCATGGGGCCCACGCAGCAGCCGGCTCCCAGCAGGCGCCTTTCGGCGGCGGGCAGTGGGCTTGCGACGGCCCTCGCCCACAGAGCACACCACCAGCTGCTCCAGAGGTTTTTCCGTGGGACACACAGAGCAGAGACATGTAAAAATCCTTCAGGCTGCCGGTGTCCAAAGCCTGCTGATGCCTCAGGGCTGGCAGGGACCCGGCAGGCCTGGCTGGGGACACGCTTGTCTGGGCCCCCAGCCTCTCCTCCCGCCACCCAGGCACTAGACATGAGGCGCTTTTATCCACTAGCTTCCCAAAAAGCCATGCCGGAATCTTTGGAACACCGAGACACTCCAGGGTCCTAAATTTAACGGCTTGACCTGATGTCTAATCCGGTACTATTAAATAATATGGAAGTAGCTCAACACCTTTTAGGGTGCTTGCTTGAGAACCATGAGTAGTATTGCCAAATTTATTTCCTCTGCCCTTTCAGAGCTATTTGCGGTCCAGGTTACAAGATGCAACGTGTCCTCTCTGCTTTCTTGCCAAGCCAGTGCACTGTAGGATGGTATTTTTGTTTTGTTTTAAACTACCCATTAGCTACACAAAATTAAAAAAAATTCTGGCCAACTGCATGCTTGTAGCAAATGATTCCATAATTTTTTCCAAAGCTCTATATAAAATGCCTTACATCACTGGCCATGCTGATCTAGTTACTACTGGATGTTTTTCAGAATTTCCAATATTAATAGCAATAGCAGTCATGTTTGTACACTTAAAGAGTCTGCTGGTTTTTATAAAATGTTTCTCAATCACAAAAATGAAGTCTGGGCAGAGAGCTGGTATAAAAGAAGCAGAGTGCAATAGATGAAAATAAGCTGTTCGCATATTTTGATGTTTTACGGTTCTGATATTTTTGGCATTCCTATAACTTTAATGTGTAGCAGGCTTAGGCCAAAGAAATGGATCCACAACATTTTGCATATCTGAGAATAATTGTTAAATGGGCAAACGTTTTCATGTCCCGACCATTTTTTAGCTCTTCCTCAGTTTGAAGTCTCAGGCTATTTGTTAGCAGGTCAGTTTATTACAGATTCAATACACCTTATGTGAAAAGGATTGGTAAAGAACATCTGTGGCCCATGTCTTACCTAGAGAATAGTGTGGCTGTCTTCACAGAAATTAATGAGGCTTTACAGCAAAGCTGAGATTTCCCATGTGATTTAGGATGAGGCCTATGTGAGCTTTGACATGATATACCTTCTCTTACAGCTTGCAAACCATTGCACTTAGCTGAGTCACTGACCTCATTTTAGTGCAAGAGGCTGTTACACAGATAATCCACAGCCTTAACAACTGGTCTAAACAAACCACAATGGGCTGTAAAGTGAATAAAAATGCATAAAAATGAATTTTATAATTTTGTTTTCAGTTTATAGAATAACATGAAAACCACGAAAGAAAACAAATTGAGCTCCATAAAATTTATTATGAATTTTTAAAAAATTACCACATCAAATGTATATTCCTCTGAGGGCTCAACAAATGAGATAAACAGCCCAGTTTATATAATATGAAAGCTCAAGAATTACATAACCATCCTTGTCTGACTGAAAATAGACATCTATTATCTGAGGTGCGATTCTTAGTTCTGTCTGCAAGTTCCACATAGCTGTGAAGTTCTCTGTTAAAGAGAAAATGTTTTGACATTTTCCTTGAAACCAGTTTATCTAATTCTAGGTTATAAATGTATAAAGATAAAATTGATTGTATTAGTCTCTGAAGCTTTCCTCTGTTGTGCAGAATATCTGTGTTGTTCAAAAAACCCAAAATTTGGTCAGTAACAGAATCTTATAATATATAATTACTGCTGTTGTTTTGGCCAAGAAGAAAATAGCAAAGACATTTCAAGTTGAGGAGAGAAAAACCGTTCCCTGGCGTTTTTTTCAGATTCCAAGAAGATTGCATAATTCCATAAATATTGATGCATTGTCTCTGCCTGGCAAGGAAGCAAATACACAGTTTGAACTGTTGCCACAGAATTTCATTGACCATCACTTCAACTGCAGAAACAAAATTCTTCTTCCTAACATAATGACCCAACTCATGTCTGCCTAAGCTTCTCTCAGGAAGGAACTCAAAAAACCGTGAATCATCTTCTCAGCTACCCAGTTCTGGTGGTGTTAGTCCCTGTGTTGATTACAGGCAGCCGCTCTTCTACGCCAAGCTAGCCAAGACTGTCAGAGTCTTGTCCAATAGCTTCAAATAATTTGACTGCAGCTTACTTTAACCTCACTGCTTTCTGCAGGTACTGGGCTGCTGCAAAAGAGATATATGAGCCACTGTGCAAACCAAAAGGCCTTTCCATGAAAGAGGAATGCAACAGAAATACCACGAAAGAGAACCAGCCTTATAGAAACAACACTGGCACTACTAGCAATATTTACAGGCAGCAAACTGCCTAAATTCCCATTTAGCCAGCAAAGGAAGTAGATCTGCCTTTGCTGCTAGATACCACCTAGCACAACAACATTACAAAAAATCCATGAGTGGGACTCCTAGAAACTACCACACTAATATAAAACAGCATTAATAAGAAGAGTGATAATAAAAACTTAGCATGTGGTTGTAATGCCCAAAGTTGTTCAGTTACAGGACTGTGCAGACCTTTATTAATTCCAAATGTGACTTTTAAATTCTTTTTCATGTTTGCATAAAAGCTCATAGAAATAGTATTTTGTTCATACTACCATTATATTTGAAGTGCACACAGCTCCTGTATCAAGAAGTAACAGAGAAGTTAATTTCCTGTTTCACTTTCGGGAGGATATTTAAATGTGTTGGCTCTATGTTCTGTTAGATTTCCTAATCAGAAAGGACTGGGTCGTAGAATGAAATGGTTGGAATGTAATTCTGCTTCCAATTGTTTGCTGAATAAATACAGAACAAGCAACTAGATTATTGGCACTACTTTGATGGCTGGTTTCTGATGACTTCATAAATCCAAGAGCAAAACTGGAGTTATTTGCATAATCATCACCAGCACTCTGAGCTGGAAGTACAGAGCTATTTTATCAAAATGCCTTTGCTTTATGATTACACGTAGTTCACGGTACCAACTGCCTTGTCTTGAGAACAGATGATGAGCCAATTCTACCATCTTATCAAAACAGCCACTATTGAGGAAAGGGCTCCAATGAAGTGCATGAGTGAGATTCTGCCTCCATTCCCCATTTGCTGCTGATGCATCCTTCTCAACGTCCCCTTCCTGCAAAAAGCCTCCACCCTGCCCCTCTTTCCTGACTGCTACCACAATAGCCTTGCCCTTTATCACCAAAATATCTCTAGCTATCTGCGCTGTAAAAATAGCTGTTTCCTCAGTGCCTTTTGCATTTTACATTGAAAAGGGGGAATTAAAATGTCCTCCTTTCGCAGGGTGCAATCTGAATGTGGTATCATTCCAAGGAAACTAGTTGCTGATACCATACCATCTGTCGATTGCTTTCTATTAACAGAGGTTTCATACTAGCAAAGTTCTTTGTTCTTTTGTGAGGAGAAAAGAGTTCTCATCCCCCTATTGTATTCTAGAAAATAAATATCCTTTTTAAGATTAAATTTACTTTAAAAATATATCAAACCTTATTATGCATAATGTAATCCTTTCTATCCAGAGCGCTCACCACACTCCATTTCTGCATAATAGCAAAAATCACCCCTTCTCATTCTGTCATCCAGCTTCATTTCTCCTTTTTCACATATTTACATTTCAAAAGTTCCCACTAGCTTTGTCTTCTTTCCTTTCCATTTCCATTCCCATCTCCCTTTCTCTTCCTCTGCACAAATCCAGCGCCCTCTGTGCACAATCTCCTCTGTGCCTTCTGAAGATACTATTACTTTGCAATCATAGTTCCTAATTCTGCTTCCCACACCTGCCTCCTTTCCCCATGCCTTCTTCCATGACACTCCTTCCCCCTTTGTTCCTCCCTTATTCTGACTGAAGCAAGTATATTCCATCCGAAAAATCAATAGAAAAAAAACAGATATATGCCTTTAGAGTGTGAAGTTAATCAGATTTGGTTTAAAAGTCTGCATTAAGTGATGATGAATTTTGCATTACAGGCAGTTATTTCCACTGACTATGGAGTTCAGCCTTCTGTCTCTGACAAGATGGAGTGGAGTACTCATGTAAAGAGAGGGTGATTCCACTCTGGTTGTCTAGAGTTCTAAAGTTCTAGTAACAGTTTCTCAGCTTTTCAGTAATTTCACTACCAATTTTCAAATGCAGGCACCTGGGCCTGTAACCTGTGCAAGATGTTCAACTGGATCTTCCTCTAGACCTTGGTTAGGACTAAAACATGATGTTTCTCTTTATCTTTTTTTTTCTTTTTTTCTACATAATATCTCTGAGATATGGCCACATCAAGCTGTTATTACCTTGCACTTTTCATACTGTCCACTCCTAGTAATTGATATCCAATCCTATTTGTTCAGAATGAAGCTGTAAAAAACCTTTTTTCATTCTTCCAAATTGCTGACCTCATTATAGCTCCTCTTGGAGACATATCTTTTACACTGAACATAAGTAGCAGGCTGAGGGCCTTGAAAGTGAAGACATCTTTTTCACCATACCTGTTATATTTCATTTATTAAGATGCCAGCCTCACCTACTCGTTAAATTCTCATATAACCAGCTGCATCTCTCCTTCGGTTGTTTTTTTTTTTTTTCTCAGTTTGCCTTAAATGGCCAGAGGATGTGAAGCAAGGCTGTTGTGAGTATCCATGAAATAATCTCCTTCATGACCCATCTCAAAATTTTAAAATCTAGGTTTTTTAATCTAGGGCATGGTTAGAGAGCTAGTATGCCAAAACAGTGCCTACCACATGAGCAATACTGTCTCACTGCTTCATCCCAACAGCAGACGCACGACATCTACCTGGGCAAAACACACTGCTGTGCAGAGATACCTAAGTTGGCTCTGGCTGAATTATTAATTCAGAGAGTGGAACCACAGTGTAACCACCTAATTAGCTCTTCTCAGAACTGGCTGAGAAGCAGAGCTATATTACTTAAGATGAGTGTAATGGTTTTACATCTGGCTGGTACCAAAGGTATTTCTGGAACAATACCACGCCAGGCAAACCTACACACAGGGCTTGTATGGGCTTTTTTTGTTGATACGTATTTCAGTTTTGATGCTACAGCACCAACTCTCCTCCTTACTATACATATTTGCAAATACTTCATCACGCAGGAGGTAAGAGTGCCTGGCTGAACCTGAAGATAGCCTGCTGCTGAATGTGGTATGTCCCTCTAATGCCTGTAAGGCTGGAGATTCAGAAATAAGTCTTCTATTTTTCATGCTACACATATTAACATTTAATTTTATACTAGAAAATGTTGACCTCTGATCATGTGAAAATAAGGTTACAGGACCAGCTCTCCAGCAGCTTTTAAAACTCCTGTAATGTGTGATACCTGAGAGAGAAGTACTATGAGCTCTGTCAGGTTTTCCAGGCTATGAATGAAATCTGCATTTTTGAAATTTAAAAAAAGACAGCTTGCACTATGCACCTGACAATAATGGTTCCATCCCAGGGCATCTTGGATGTAGTTAAAGACACATTCACAGATCAAATTGGCAGTTTCTAGCCCCATACTTTCTCTGCATTTGTCTGGAACTTTCACTTCCAAAATGAGATGAATTTTGAGATCAGAGATGCAATGGCAAAGCTGCACTTTTCCTCAGATCTCTCCCTCTGCTTCCCCCAATGGCTCATAAAAAAAGTGCCACCTTTTTTTTTTTTTTTTTTTTTTTTTTTTTTTTTTTAGGCACTTAGTGCTATACATACTCTGAATGGAGAAATTATCAGGCTTTGGAAGGGGATTTTGCTTGTGCCATAAAAATCATAACCAAATCCTCACAGCAGGCTCAACACAATACTGATTGTGCCTCTGAAGGAAGCAAGAATTAAACCTGCCCCTACCCAGTCAGAAGAGGTTCTGCAGTGTGATAGATGCTATGGCTCGAAACACTGGGTGTTATCTAAAGAATATTATCTCCAACAGGGTCTTCTTTTCCTTAAAATTTATTCATTAACTTCGATTTCCTAAGACATATTGCAGTGTTTGCTTTGAGTCACTTTTTAAATGCAAAACAGATTCTTTTTAATAAATTTGCTTGCTGGACTCTTTATAGAATAAGAATACATGTCTGACTAGTTAATTAAAAATGTGAATAAATTGGACTATGTTTTAAAGTATTTTTCCAGATTCATACATGAAGATTTCAACCAGAGCCTTAATGAAAACTTGTTTCCAAACCAGCTACTGTGGGTGGGCACGTAACTGTAAAATAAAACAGTGTAAAGTTTCGACCATGACATCTGTCTTAGATGTTATCGGGTTCCCAATAAAATCAAGCAAGATAACAGTTCAGCTATTCGAATAAGCACTGGGCGAAAACACACAGTTCAAGAACACACTTTCAAAGCAAAGTGGTAGAGATTTTTTGAGATGTTTGTCTTTTCTGTTCCCAGAGATTATTATTCAGCCCACACATCCAGCTGAGTATTCTCTGGAAACAGAGAGCAACTCAGAGTAACATCCCAACATGTGCAAGACATTTTGTTCACCATGCTCTAGAGGAAACTTTCAAGATGGATAGTGAGCCAGCTATGGGTGGTCTTCAGAACTTGAAGAGGAATGTGTTAGAGTACCACCGCCCTGGAAAACATCCCTATAAGGGTTAATACATGCGTTTACATCTGTACTATAGGTTCAGCATGTGCGTGATAGTCACATCCAACCATGTATGCTGGAGGGCAGTAAGTACAGCATGTTGAAAAAACATAAGCTTTCTTCTCATTTCAAACAGCCAGCACACCAATTCAATGTCAATCTGCATTTTTCTCAGGCAAATTGGGAAAGAAGAAATTACAGAGATGTTCGGCCAAACAGCATACTAGCAAAACTTCACCATTATTTCACCAGTTCTTACTGACTTTAGGTAGCCCAAGGTAAGATATGGAATGTTCTTTGCCATTACAACAGCAATGAGTAAAAAGAAATAGACTGTAAGTGTCAAAAGCTGTAACACAATGTGGCCCACATCTGTCAGCTGCGCTTATTTCCCTTTAAATTGTAATTCCTCATGTCACATTATTGAACAAATCCAAATCTGGGTATGTAGTGTACTAAAAGGTCATTAAAACATAAAATTATGACAAATGCAGCATGGAGTACATTTCTGCAACTCATAAGATAAATCTCTCTGACCTTCACAAGAAAAAAAATCCATTTTTTAAGACTTAAGGTTAAAAAGTTCATGCCAAAGTTATTTCACATATCTGTTTTTGATTGTTGCAGAAGACGCACTTTACATCTGCTCTCCTAAAATCAATACAGCTGACCTTTCAGACTGTGAACGCTGTCTAATCAAAGAAGCAGCCTTCTAATTTTTTTTTTTTTTAAATTTGAACTGCTTTATGTGGATGCTGTCCATAATCTGCGAGGTCACATGCTTACAGTCCTGATGCAGTTGTATATAAAACTCCAACATAATGATAATTTCACAGTGCGGTATCTGCTGCACTATTAGCAGCCTTCTATAGGATTGAAGAAAACCTGAAACATTTGTGCTAGTGCTGATCACAGATTCCAGAGTAAAAATAACTACCTCAGTCTGGACCGTTTAACAAGCCACATTTTCCAACTAAAATAACAGTGTCTACATTTGTAAGGTTTTAACACCCATTCTAGGAACTCTATACAAAATAAACATGAGGTCAGGTAACCTAAGGACAAAGTAAAATTTGTGGGACAAAGATTCCAAGGTAAATAGTGTGATTTGAAAGTGTGAAAAGCGCTTTTTTTATTTCTTGAATGCAGTTAAATTCAGCTTTTCAGCAGAATCCCAGTAAAGTTCAAAACTGACCAGCGGATAACTTTAACACAGGGCAGCTGCAGTCCCGGTCCTAATTAACAGCCTCCGTCACTTTCATGAAACCCCACCGGCTCCTGATTTACGTGCCTGTACTGTAAAGCCTCTGAACTGATTCCTAAAGCCAAAATAAAATACGGTCTTTGCAGCGAACTGAAATCTCCCCGGAATCACAGAGCAATGCCATGTTTCAGTCAAAGATTTCAGGATTCCTATGTTAATAATGCTGCACTGAGGAGCTGGTAACGGAGACGTGCTTGCGCATATGCCGCTGTCATTAGATCACCCATTTGTTTGTACACAGATCTCAGACTTCCAAGCTTATGCTAATTTTAGCTGGACTCAGATGATCCTGCCAGACTCGCTTTGCTAATTATTGCTCAGCACTCTGCTCCAGCTGACTGACTTACCTTTTTCGCTGCCTGTGAATTACTGCCAGGGAGGAAGCAGTGAGTGTTGCCTGGGGAGACCTCCTTGTATCTTCCTCGCTGTGTTTTTGTCAGTTTGCTGGGCGCAATCCCATTGACGACTGCCGAAAGGATGCTGCTGCTCATGAGAGGAGTCAGGGTCTGGCAGAACAGACAGACGGCCACCACTAAGGCCAGGAGGAAGGGACGAGGGCGACAAAGCCTGCGGCACCTGGGGACTTGCCCGCAAACCATGGCCTCTTCGCCGTCCTCACTTCGCCCTTTGCCACATTGCAGATGCAGTCCAAGTAGCCACGTCTCGCCAGGGTAAAAAAAGTCAAAGGCACGCCTCACCCAGTACTAGCAAGAGTCTGCACCATCTCTGCTGCTGAGCGCTTCCCTGGTGCCTGGCAAGAAGTCCCGGGTTCCGGCGGAGCAGAGGCTTGGGGAGTACCCTCCCATGGGCTACGGGAACAACCTGTGAAGAAACAAGAAGTGAGCAGCGGCAACCAGCGGCGTGCCAAGGGGCGTTCGGCGAGGGGCCGCACCGCGCGCTCGGGAGAACAGACCTGCCAGCAGACAGGTGAGGAGCAGAAGTCCTCACCCTCTTTGCAGAAGGAACTCCTCAGCCAGACAACAGTATCCAAGAAAGCAAGAGGTTAAAGCTTAACATGTCCTGTCCACAGCTGGAAAGAGTAAGAGAATGTACCAACTTTGTGAACAACCCTCTTGCTGTTTTTTTCTCTCTTGCATTCTCAGTTCCCACTTTGTTTTTACAGTTTCCTTCATTCCAGTCCTTTTAAATTGCCTCCTTCCTGTCAGCATGCACAGCTTTCTCTCTAAAAGTGACCATCTATCTGAAAACTGACAGACTATGAAGATTTTCCTTTGCATTTGTTTTGTCCAGATTGCGAGTTCAAAGTTAGGTTTACTTACTCGGTTCTTATCCTGTTAGAAGTTTTCCGCTCTCCTCTAATGGGCTGCTGATTAAAACCACTTGGAACAACCCTGGCTCATGATCCCAGCTCGTCTCGCACACTCAGGAGGCAGGCACACGCACATACACACGCCATCTGAAGCCAGTTGGACCACAGACTTCAAATAAATAAAGGCTGGACTGCTCAGAGGGTGGGGCTAAACTAGCTCCGCTCTGAGCAGGCACCGGGTCCGGAGACGTAGCCTGGGATCGGATCTGCATGGGGGAACAAGAGGTGTCCTTGCGCTCACTGCATGCCTCCACGCCACCATCACTGCAATTTTTAGAAAACTGCTGTTACAGCAGTCAGTCTAACTGAAACAATATTAATATCTTGCAGGCAGTAGAAATCTGAGCAGCACCTGCGGTATTTTAATCCAGATTAACAAAAACGTTGTAAAAGGAAGCAGATTTACTTGGACGTAAGCATCCCTGACAAAGCAGTTGTCAGTAATTTTCCATAGTAGATGTAATACCTCATAGCAGTGTATAAATAAAACTTCTTACTGATGTCAAAGAGGGAAAGAAAGGAGGGTGGACAAAAATACTCCAATGAAAGCACTTAGTATCTAAGGCACAGAAGCTCTTAGTTACTACTTCCCCCTGCTGACACAGGACAGGGACAAGACAGATGGGAACAGTTGAGGAACTCTGTTATCTTTATAGACCTAAACTTCTCATATAATCAAGTTGTTTTAGCTAAAAATATCTGTATACAAGTCATCTATTTTATCCCCCATCCTTAGCTATTTTTTAAAAGAAAGAGTTCTTCCTACACTGACTCATATATAAGAAATTAGCATTGTTACGATAACTTTGAGCCAATCTACACAATTCAACAGCAGCATTAGCAAGTTGAGGCCTATATACAGCAATGAAGAGCACAGCATATTTTCGTTTGAAACATTGGTGTTTATTCAGCTTTCAAATCCTTTTTTTTTTTTTCCCCATACTAAAACCATCGATTTGTACATATAGAAAAATGCCATAGAAGTGATTCAACACCTCATGCAGAACCTCAGCTGCCACATGCACTGCATTTTATTTTTCTGGTTGGGTCTGTAGTCATCTAAATTAGACGCCTGGGTTACCCTGAGCAGGAAAGGAGTATAAAACTTGCCTGTACCCTCCCGTGATAGGTGCTTGCCATCCACACAGAAACTCCCATCTCTGCTCTCTGGAGACACGGTGCTCGTGCTCCCTCCTTCCCAGCACACCAGCTCACACCTTTGGGCCCCGCTCCAGCCAGCCTGTGCTGCAAAGCCTCTGGCAAGCCAACAAATGTGGCTAGTGGACGTTGGAAAACCACGGGTTCCCTGCAGCTGGCTTGGGGTAGGTCCGTGCCATATAACGGAGAGGGGTACGCAGGGAGCGGGTACATTCAGAGGAGGATTGCAGAGACCCTCCAGCCAGCCTGGGAGCCACAGTAACCCCAGCAGCAGAGGAGAGCATAGTAGAGTTGCTTTATTGTTTTAAGGGATCGTCCTGTGGTTTTTGGCATGCCCTGATTTCTGGGCCCAAAACCACCAGCTGTGTGGGTGGTATTTGCACGGTTGTCAACTTCTCCCAAATTCTTAGTGAGGGGATTTTAGTCAGAGCTTTATGTGCTATTGCCAGAAGACTTGATTAAAACCAGTTTATAAAGATTTGTATTAATGGTTTCTTCACGATGTGGAGATCATATCCCCTTGCTAGAGTCTGACACTAGAACAAAGTAATCCTTTCTGTCCTCACCCACTGCTCCCTCAGTCACCTTCAGCACAGCAAGTAACCATGCTCTCCCTCCAGCCCAACGTAATTTTCCCCTTTCCAGCCCAGAAGTGGGGTCTTTGTCCTTACATTTTCCCCAATGTCTCAGAGCCAATTCCTCCTTCCCGCAGCCCCAAGATCACTCATGGGCCCCAGGTCTTCAGGACAAGCTGACAACGTTTACTCACTTACTGTACTAAGGCTGATAACGGCAAAACCAGAGATGAAGGATATCAGCAGAGGGCAGGCAAATCACTGCCTCCTGTACGCTCCTTGGGATCAGCCTTCTGTTTATCTGCTTTTCCCAGATGTCCCAAGGAGTGAGCTGGCTTTTTCCCTATGTTTTGTGGTTTCTTTTCATGACAATAGCATGTAATGCACATTTCTTAAGCTGTAAATACTTTTTTCAATCACAGTTAAGAGTGCAGTGAACATGATTCCTGTCATCTTTTGAATCAGGATTCCACCACATCTCTGGGCTTACATGCCTACTGACTTATCTGGTCACATTCTGACACTTCAGAAAATAAGCCAGGACTATTCCAAACGGGGACTAATTCCCCTCGCATTAACTAGTCACTTAGGAAAAAGATATAAGCAGATAAAGAGTCAGGCCTCCTGGGTTCTGAACTCACAAGAAAGATTCCTCAGTGCATAATATTCAAATAACTGCAGAACACAATTATCTGTAAGATTAGGAATATCCAACTAAGTATTTATACTCACAGGCATATGTACATATTTCAGAATTCTTAGCAGAAATCTGCAAACCTCCTCTTTCTGACATACAAAACAAATTTAGTATTTATTTCCTATTCGGGATTCCCAGACCTGTTCCTTCCAGTGGCTGTTCCCACTGCATGGATTAAGGGCTCTCTAGCCTGTTTACCTCTCCCTGCTCTTCCCACTCACTCAGGACCGCTTCCTCGGATGCTCCCTACAGCAGCCAGCTGCTGCCCTGGTCCGCATGAGGCAAGGTCCTGCAGGGACCGCTGCTGCCAAAACCAACTAGCCACGTGCGTCAAGCGTGATCTCCAGTGTTTGCAGCCAGAATCCCAGTTCCATCTGCATCATCTGGAATAGACTGTAAGTGTTTAAAGATACCCTGACACAGAAAAGGTGAGAGGAAAGTCACAAGACTTGCTAATAATTGCCAGGGACTAGGATTTGAAAGGACTTAGCCAATATGCCATGCAGGCACGTAACGTGCACCATTAATCATCTCACTGGGGTATTAAGCAATCCAGCTCATATTCACACAGCTTCCATTTTACACTAGTCTCTGTGTTTGTTCAGTGGTGAAAGCTAGTGACCACTGAAGAATGATTTCCATGGTCTAAGTAGTGACCTCGACAGATATTTGCCAGGAGCCAACCAAGAAGAAAATATTAGACACGGAAAGCTAGCAGGATTTTAAGGCTAGCTGAATAGATCCATTTTATGCATGCTTAACTTCACTCAGAGATCTAACATGAATCATCCTGCAACTCTGAATAAAGTTAAGTCCAGATACAAGTGCTTGTAAGATCAGGAGTTGATATAATAAAAACCATTCTGCATCAATAATTTCACTATATCAAGGCTGCCAAGAAGAAAATATGTTTAAAAACCTATGCACAATTGCTCTTTTCTACAGCAAGTTTCAAATTACAAAGTATAGCATCCTAGCAACCATTTCAGTGATAAATGAGCTTACATGAAAAATAAGCCCAAACAGATAATTTCTAAATGAATTGATAGTCAAGTCCTTGTAATCATGTCTGTCATCTTCACAGTACAAACCTATATGCAATTTTCATTGTTTATAGCCAACTCCTTAATTTCTTTTTTATTTTGTAGCACACTAAAAACTATGCCAAGGGCCATAAATTCTCACTAACTTCAATACTGGACAAAAGCTTTATGAACAATAGGCATTAATAGCACTGTAAATATTCAAGCAAAACATCTAGCTAAACTGTGCTGGAGAAAGCCTGCTCAGCCACACCCTCCACGATTTTTTACTTCACCCTGAATTCAATCCAGATTGCAGTTAGATTTGCAGTGTCTTCAGTCCTGTGTGTGGTCCCATTATAAGTAGTGAATGGTGAAGACTGGCACACAGTGAAGAAAATAGGAGAAATACATTTCATTACTGCTCTGCACATTGGAAGATTTGGTACTACTGAAGTTTAAATTAATCCCAGCATAGTAAAACCCCAGACTCTCTCCCCTTTTCCCATTCATAGAACACTGTAAACCTTAATGATATTGTGATTTTATTCCACAGAGCACTCCAGAGAACAAAGATTCACATCTTAATCCTGCTTTGGCTCAGCTCTCTGATCTTGGCTCTCAGTGAAGGCAGGCTAGCAGAAAAGATTCTGCAAATCCTTGGAAAGCAAAACAGTTGATGTTAACAGGAGAAGAGTTTTAGGGGAGACTCCCCTTTTAGTTTTGCTTCTCATTATTGTTCAATTTATTTCATATTTTGTCTTCATGTAAGAGGCAATAAATGATCTGGACTATACAAGCAGTGTGTTTACTTCTCTTAATAGGATTTACAGTCCATATATACGTATAGTCGATATATAGTCCATTTTAAATCCTTAGTCTGTAAATTCTACCCATGTGTTAAGAGCTGTGATTGCTGGATGTTTTGCCTGAAGAAAGATGCTGTTAGGCCTGCAGTTTCGTGGGCAGATTGGCCAGTCTAGTAATTCCCATTCCCAGTAATGGAAAAGGGAAGGTCTTGCTTGCTCCCCTCTCCCCTGCCTTTGGCATCGCCTCCTTACCTCTGCTCCTGCTCTTTCCCTTCCTCTCTTCCTACCTTGTGGTGGTGCTCGTTAGATCTTTTTATGTGAAAAAAACTGCGCAGCTGGGTTGGTTTTCTGCCAAGTGAGTCAGTTGAATCAACTCTTGGAGAGATCCAATGGGCCCTAGTGCTGGTACAAGTTAAAGAGCGGGAGAACATGAGTGAGCGAGATGTAAACAGAGGAAGGAACGGGACCGTTTAGGCAGTGGCAAACCTTGATACTCAGCTCACCAGACTACTGAACCTACCCCAGCTTCCCTAAAGTTTTAGATGGGATCTGGGCCAACTGAGTTATTTGTCCAGAGGCACTTCTTTGTGTCTCAGCCGTGTTCTTCACTACTATCTTTTGGCAGAAGGGTGACAATGAAACGCAGGTATCTTTTTATTTATACATGTTAATAATACAGAAAATTGCTTGACATGAGGGTAAGGGAAAGCAGTTGAAGACCAAAGTGTTATGAAGATACTGGGTCCTGCTTAAAAAGCAAATTTGCATGTCAGGAGGAAGAAACAGATCAGCAAATTCTTTGCTTCTTCCTGTCTACAGTTACTCACTGACTCTTGACAGAATCCTCTTTCAGCAGTTATTCTGAGATTACACACAGATTTATGGACTCTGCAGCCAGCTTGGTTGCTCAAACTCATTGGTTACTGCTGAGAGCTGAATAAGAATCAGTGATAATCAAAAAATGCCCAGACAGGCTGCAAGAACATGGAAATTCATCTTCAGGTATACAGAACAGGAACAAAGTGAAATATCTCATGACCTCTGACAGCATTTGTGTTCCTTTTTATTTTAAGTAAATATTTTATTTTGTCATAGTCCACATCTCTTCTCTGCCATGTTGCTGGTCCCCCTCTTCTTCACACCTCAGGTGAGAACATTTGAACTTCCATTCTCAGGTCTTCCTCTTTCTTCCTATGGACTTTTTCTAATAACAGCTCTGTCTTCTCTAAGAATCATTCTCTTCTTTTAACACACTGAATAATCTCTTCTTTTAGGTAATCTAGATCCTTCTTATTGTATTTTTTTCAGTTACGTTCTCTGGGCTACTTACATGAAAGGTATTTGCACAAATACTTTTCTACTTTCTCACGCACTTCTGCTGCAAGCAGAGCTGTTCCCTGCCTCATACCTGCAGAAGGGCTCTGAATGCACTTTATGTGTTGCACACTAGTATTTTCCTTGCAGTTTTTCCCAGCTGCTTATATTCAGGTGAAAGTGTACTGAAATGACCAACAGGAGTGCAAAGAAATCGAGAATACCAGCGTCATTGACTCCACCCTAGCCACTCCATACCTGCTCAGATGATGTTTGCAATGGAGGCTATCCGTATTGCTCACAACTGTTCCAGGTACTGGGACGTCCTCCCCACGCCAGGCCCTTCCCCTCCACCCCCAGCACCAGGTCAGAAAAGCTTCCACGAGGAGGAGACAGGGTGGAGAGGGATAGCAAGTGGTAAGCGTACCAGTTTTGAGGCTACCACAAAGAGGAAGGTGCGATCGCTCAGCCAGGCCTCCAGGGTGACGGTAGGATGTATCCTAAATAGCTTCCTATAACACTGGGAACGTGTGAAGCTTGAGAGCCAGTCACAGAGTTGCTTACTTTTTTCTCCTGTTCTATACCACAAGTGGACCTAAAACAGTCAAAAAAATGCAAAAAGCCAATGTAACCAGAAAATTCATGACAGTCATCCCCAAGCACCACTTTTTATACAGTTGCCCTCAAGTTCAGAAGCAAGATCTGTTTCAAATAAACCAGCTTTTAGAAGCCGAAGGAGAAAAATACAACTAGACTCCTCATTCCATAAACACTTATTTTCCACTTCACCCCCTAAATTCCTTAAACTGTATTTTCTTCTATCCCATTACCTTTGACTGCCTTTCTTCCTCTTCACTGCTTTTATGATCATCCTCTTTCTTTAGCAGAGTGGTTGCTTTGCTGAGACTACTCACAGACCTTTGAGTGACTGTCCCAATGTCTCCTAGGTTCAGCAGTCCCCTGATGCTCTTTGGCAGCAGGGAAACAAATGGAAGTCTCCTACAAACAAGAAAATACTGTCACCTCTCTTGTATGCATATAAAACAAGGGTGCAATGCTCTCAGGTACATACAGGTGTCATCCTCTAGATGATTAGTCTGTGCTGCTGCAGATCGTGTGCCTGCCACAACTGGCAAACAAGCTCTTTAATTTTGGACCAAGTTTTCCAGGTGCCAATCATTTCAGACATTTGGGACATTAAGTTTGGTTAGTCCCAGTACAGTAAATATGCATGCAAACGTACAACTTAAACCACATTATGGCCTCCACTGATTTCAGTGGATGAGCTCAAACATGTGGGTGTTTTAGGCTCAAGGGAACAAGAACTTGATTTCTTCCTATCAAAAGGCTTTGCACTGATGGGTATTTGTTTGAGAGAGCTCCTTTGTTAGGAAGGAAACTTTTAAGACAAGGACATCTCACAGAAATGTAGATGAAATGCTCACCTGTGCCTCTCAAGGCACCCATACATTTAACCAGTCCCATCAAGAGCAGCCATTATTATATATACCAGAGCATATAACAGTTTATTCCAGTTTGTGGCATTCTTGTGGTGCTGCCAGAATATACAATAAGCCAGTACAGAAATGAGTCACCTGGGGCATTTCACATATTGTGCACGTATATGAGAAATTATTGTACAGGCAAACAGAATATGTGGAGATGCAAGACATGCTGTTTTGTTGTTCTTATGGACAAGCAGAAAAAGATAACGGTACAGTTCTGAACTTACTGATCTGATTATAACTATACAGCTTCTCTCATGAGTCCAGCTGCCGCGGCATGATTGCTGCAGAACAAGATAACAGCAACCACTGTGGCACAGAAGTTACTTCAGAAATACCCTTAAGTACATTATATCTTTTAACCTCTGACTTTTGACAACCTACTCCACGTGGTATTTCTAACAGTAAAGTTGAAAATTAGGTTTAACTGTTTTTACAGCTAGCAAAAGCAAGGTGGCCAGAGTAAATACAGTGAAGGAGGCCCCACAGAAGGTCCCCACTGCAGCTGGCATGAGGGCTGACGAGTTCTTGGTGTCCTGCCCCACGCGGAGCCGCTACGCCGCTCCGGGCTCCGGCCGTCGGCCTGCACAGCTTGCTCAGAACACGCCTGACGGCTGTGGGGGCTGCTGGGAGGAAGGGGCACGAAAGCCAAAACGGAGGGAGGGACGTCGTGCCGAACCGCTGCGTGATGGCGGTGGGAGGCCGAACATCACACCGTCCGTGCGTGGCCTTAACCACTCTGATGACACGGGCTGCGTAAAACTTGCACTCCAGGCAAGGGTCTGTTGAAAAAGGAAGGTTTAAGGAAGATATTTGTCAGATCGGAGAGGTCTAAAATGTTTTGCTGTAATTTTCTACACTTCACACCTAATTAAAATTGTCCAGAGGGGCTGAAAAGTGAATAGGAGCATTTTTGTTCATTGTCTGATTATTGGGTTGTTGGGGTTTGTCCCTTTTGTGGGTTGTTTTGTTATATTTTTTAATTATGGAGGTATGTTCTACGACTAGAGGCAGATGTATATGTTCTTGGGATTTGATTTTGCAAAAATTAAAATATAACCAAAATATGACCAAATCAGAATCCATCTAAAATACAGTATGAAGTGCCTGAATAAGCTCTTATTAAAATTTTTAAATCAATCACTATTTCCATATAACTCTGTTTTGATGCGCTTTTAAAACTAAAGCATATTGAAGAGATATTTGTCTTGGAAAATAATGTAAAACCAGGTAGTGCCAACACAAAGAATTAATAAAATGTATATAGGGCCGATAGCTAATTTCCTTGTTTTAAAACAGACTTCAGAAGGAGAATTACAGAGAATATTTGGGGTTGATTTAAAATCATGCCATCATTAGCCAAATATGAAATCAGGTTAGAGTTTTATAATGTGCTGATGTAATTACAAACAGTGCATTTAGATGATTCCTTCCTCCACGAGTTTAAAAATTACTGCTTAAGATTCAAACAATAGTGAAAAGAAAAAGTTTAGGATCTTTTCTATTAAAAGGCTTGTCAGCCTCCATAGAGAGACATTCCCAGTACATTCCTTTCACCCTCTTAACAGAAGTCTTTAAGTAAATAGGGGTAGGTGAGTGTTTGGAAAGCACTTTCAAAATGAAAAATGCTTTAGAATTGGTAAATCTTGAACATTAATGGAGATACTAACCAAAACATCTTAAAGTTGGATTTTTTTTCTCTTCTTTGTTTTCGAGAATCATCTTCAGTTTTCCTGTCCTGGGCTAAAACTTCACTGAGATGTTTTCCCAGTGCATATTTTAGATTGTATTTATGTCTTACAAGAGCAACCAATAATGTTATAGAAGAGGCGGGCAGAACTGTTCTGATGTAAGTGACTCTTTCAAAGGTAATCATTACTTCTGAAATCAGCATTTCTGAGTGCAAAAGCATGCTTTAAGTCAGTGTCTAAGAAAATTTCTACCCTGGATTAAAATGATTAACAAATAATTTTACTTTTTGAGAGTAATTTTAAAATAACTCCTAGCTTAACTTCTGTTTATTCCTCAGTTCCTTAGCCATTCCAAGTATGTTAGGGTATCAGGAAGATCCCTGGGAAATGTATGGTATACCTTCCTAAATTAAAGAATGGGGTTGGCCAATACTACTGACTGTAGAACCATTTCATTTTCCAGACCTGACTAAGGAACACGTTCTTATTGTCAGTTCATTCAACTGTTGACTAATCCATCCATCTATAGAACGTACTTTCCTTAAAAGCCTGACATTAATTTAGCCCCAAACAACACAACAGAGAAATTATACACATTTTAAAACAATTTAAGTCCAGAATACCATATCCAGATGAATTCGTCACAGCAGAAAGACTCCAACTTGTCACCTTTTCAAGCAAACTACATAATTGAACATTTATTAAAACATTTTTTAAATATGATGAGCATTTATTTTTGCCTCCGCACAGTAACAATGTAATTTTAGTCTTACCAAAATAAAACAGAGCTGTAAAAAACATTTCCTTTATCAAGGAAATCCTTTATTACACAGGGAAAAATATTCCTGTACTTCTGACAAGAAAGGATTCCCTATTTCCACAGCACTTACCTGACTGACCCCTTCCAGCCCTTAACTACGCTCATGCTTGCAAACTTCATCCAAACATCTATCCCACATCTTTTTCTGAAAAGAAATAGTAAAAGCTGCTTTGAAATCAGAAGGCCACAATTTTGCAGGTGGAAGCAATGTAAAATTATCTTTGCATTGCTCACCTATTTCTGTTTCACCAGTTCTCATGTGCGCAAATACAGTGTAACTATTATTTATTCTTCTAGAAAGAAAGGCTTAGTATAAGCCTAACTGGGAAGACCAACTGTCAACCTAATAAATAAATCTGTGTTCAGCAACAAAAGTATACTTAA
This sequence comes from Aviceda cuculoides, assembly GCA_035590195.1. Taxonomy (NCBI): domain Eukaryota; kingdom Metazoa; phylum Chordata; class Aves; order Accipitriformes; family Accipitridae; genus Aviceda; species Aviceda cuculoides. The sequence goes on from JAVJGG010000005.1 coordinate 25,461,062, forward strand.
GGTTCCCCAAAATTTTTATATTTTTATGAAAAATACAGAAATTGTAGCTGAACAACTGCATCTACTTTATTTAGTTTAAGAATCCCCTCACTGTACTCTTAAACTTCAGTAAAACTTCCTTAATTGGCAGTAGCCAGCTTCATAAATGTGGACATATACATTTGATACAATGTATATGGCATTGCTGAATATTTAGAAAGGAACAGAGCAGTCACAACACTCAGAAGTTTTCATAATATAAGGTACAAGGTACAAATAAGTATTAGAGCTTTAAAAATGTTAAAACAGCTGTGGATCCTAACATTGTTCATCATTTTCTGCTGCACTACGTAGATTTCTTGTACAGTCATGAGGCAAGTATTTCTCTACTCTAGTCGTAATATGCTGGGTGTTTTTTCAGGAATTATTTTTTTTTCACTAGACAAAGGGAATACAGTTAGCAAACAGTTAAAGACTAATAAAGACTTTAAATCTATTATGAACTAATGTAGAAAACTGTTGGTTTTTCTAAAATACAAGACGTGACGTATGCAAGCACATGTCTGTAAGTTAGCATGCAACTTGCTGACAGCTTCTGCATGCTCGAATAGCTCCTAAATACAAGATTTATCTAGAGGAAAAAGCTGCTGTTTGTCTCTATAGAATATCATCCGAGTATAAAAGCAAGATATAGATTTGAAAGTGCTAGAGGAATATTACTGTAGATTTGTATAAATATACTGAAATGTGGCATTCTTCTTCTTTTAGTTACATTATTCTCGGAGCATTTTAGGCAACCCTGGGAAGAGTAACAAAACTGCAGGGACTGTGTTCATACAGTGTGGCCTGACTTTAGTTATTCATGTATACCCCTAAGAGAATGTAAATGGTCAGACCCTTCTCCCTCTTGCAATTCTGCTTAGAGATTTTTAGTGTAAGTGCAAAACCGAACCCCCCGCTGTCAAGGAGAAAGCCACCTGGGTCCTCCTTCTGTCACTTGCCACTTCTGTTGAACAAGAAAGTGCACGGTCCAGACATTCCAGCAGGATGAGGTGGGAGATGAAAAAACTTGCCAAGAAAAGCCAACTTGCAGTGGAAAGTCCTCCCTGGTGAGGGGGAACAGAAAGGGGAAAACAAACCTCAGAATTTCTAATCTTTACTGTGTGCGGTTGATCAGTAAAGGAGACAAGAATGCAAATTACTCTGTGCTATTCAGAGAGACAACCTAAACGTATTTTCGGACCAGGAAGCGTAAATGTATTTCCTCTTTCTTCTTCATTTCAGACCTAGAATAAATAAAACCTATGGCTGAGGAAAAAATGTTACTTCTTCACAATGCAAACAGACAACACAGTTTACAAGGCATAGACCACTTTTTATTCTATTACAGTGCTTAGCACACAGGTTCCCAGCTTGTGGTACTACAAATACCTCCTCATCCTAAAAATTCACCCAAATGCTGGAGCACTGAGATGAAACTAAAAGTAGCTGCACTGCATAATGCCGAAGGGTCCCCTAACCTAGTGTCTTGTATCAAGCGGTGTTCAGTGGCATGTGCCAGCGGGCTGTGGGACTGCCACAGGCGTCCAGGAACACTTCCCTGGTTACAAACTCTTAATTTCTAGCGATCAGTCTTCAGAGTTTTTGATCCAGATGTGTTACTTCTGCATTTTATGCCTCCATGGACTTTGCTTCCATCAGTTTCTCAGTCACTTCTTATATCCATGTAGGCTATATGGCCAGGTTTATAATTTAAGCAAGCTGCTCTCTTTTCATTTTGGACCGGCTACCTCCCTGCTACTTCTTCTATCAAAAGCCACACCTTTTCCACAGCACTCCTGAATTTACAGATCCCGCTTACATTCTCACTGAGCTGCCTCTTTCCCAGCCAGAAGAGTCCCAGACAATTCAGCTGCTTCTCAGATGTGTTGTCATCACACAGCTTTGGCTACTTTGATCCTCCTGTTGAAGCCTTCCCTAGTTTTGCTACCCTTTTTGCAGCAGAGCCAACCAGAATTTTACTCTACACTGAGACTGAAATGCACCATCAGTTTACACAGTATAAAACTGTATTCTGTTTCATTTTCTCTCCTGCTGAGTCATTCTTAGCACTTGTCTGACCTGCTGCTCAGCAATGAGCTGCTGTTTTCCATAGAATTACTTAGATAACTCCCCAAATCACTTTCCTACACAGCAATAGCTTTTTCAGAGGCCCCAGCTGCAGGTAAATTGAGAATTAAGTATTATTTTATGCATTATTTTATATTTACATTCTTTTAGAAAATGTTGAATTACATCTTCCATTTTATCAGACACTCAGTATCATGAGATTTTTCTGCTACTTTTAACACTTTCCAGTTTTGTTACTTTTGAGAACCCAAGGTAAGTGCAAACACTATGTTACTATTTACCCCTCTCAACTGTCTGTTGAGCCGCAGAGTCCTGCTTTAGCAGCCTCTCCCTGTTGGGAATACTGGCTATTTATTCGTTTACTCTTTATTATTCTATTTTGAAAATGTAACATTAAGGGGCCTCCACACCAACCAGCGCATCACTGTTTTTTAAAGAAACTTTAATGAGAGACCCTGTCTGAACACCTCGATGTAGCCTACATCAACCTGGCCGCCTCTGTCCCAGTGAAGCTTCCAAGAACTCCACTGACCATGAGGCAAGGACTCTGCCAATATGCAACTACTCACGTTACTCAGGGCTTTTACACTGTAATCACCTGCTGACCCCCAAGCTTCTCTCACAGGCGTTCTGTTTAGAAGAAAACAAAACAAAAGCACATACAGGTTTTATTGTTCTACATCTTTGATGTACGTAATGCATTTTTTCCACACTTTTCACATTTGTCCATTTCTATTTTCTGACCTTTGACACAAAACACTAATGGACTAATGAGAACAAAGGTTTTTTCCTCTTGTGAATTCTCTAACTAGCTCCTCCATGAAAAAAAAAAATCATCCAGTGAAACAGCGAACCAAGCCTCACACTAAAAATTGGAATTTTTATTTGAACGTGCACCCTCTGCACCATCTTAAGTATATTTACCACCAGAATGAGGGGTTTCGCTATATATGGTCTTAATTCTCAATGGACTTACTTCTTAGCCCTAAAGACTTAGACATTCAGTCGAAGGAGAGTCGACTACCTGTTGCTTTTTTAACTTCAATTCATAGCATGGCACCAGTTTCCAACAGAACAAATTGTTTGTTATCTCTATTGTCTCCACAGCCTCACTTAAAACCAGATATTCTAGTCCTCAAGTGTTTAGACTGAGATCTCCACAGAAATACGTAGGCAGTGGGCTCAGTTCCAGTTTTAATGGAACCTTAGTTACACTGCTCTTCGCTGTTTGTTTCTACCGTCTACCCTATTCTTTTACCAAAGTCTATTTATCATCCATAATCACATTTCCCTTCTTAAACATCTACTTTTCCCCAGTTCATGGATTTAAAATGCCTACTTTTTTCATTTTTAAATAAATGTTGTGACAGAAGTCTGGTTTCATTTTGGTTTAGGTAAAGCCTGCGTTTTCTGCACGTAACTCTTATTACTAATGAGCCTAACTCTTTTTATTTCCTTGACACTATTTGCACAGTCACACGTTGAAACACTGCTTCTTTCCCTCTCTTCTCTCCCTCTGCATGGCTTTAGAAAGCTACCACGTGAAGGCCATGATCCTCCAGCCTGACAGCCCAAAGAGCAACCCAGTGCTAAAGTAAAACCTTTATTCCAACAGGAAAGTGTATTTTTTTAGTAGTGGAAGGAAGGAGGGAGGAGAAAAATGGAGTAATAATCTTGTTTCTGTTCAGTGCTGATGCATGAAAGAGCCATACAAAAACAACAAAAGGAAACTGTCGGTGAAAGGAAATCAACAAACTATGTCCAAAACAAACAAGTCGGGGAAAAAATACAGAAAATCTTTCCATTATATTCTTGTCAAGGGTCTAATGTAAAGATCAGTTTTCTGATCCTGTATTACAACATGTACAACTCGCAGATCCAGCCATTTATTTTATCCTGCATTTAGGCTTCCTAACACGATCCTCCCTGTTGCTCTAGGGACTCTACAAGCAGGATGAACTATTTCTCTTTCTTCTTTCCTGAACTGTGTGTTGGTTTTCACATGAAAACCACTGTCCAGGAAGGAATATGGCAGCTGCAAGACACACTTACCGTGGTTTTCTTCTCCCCTTCTTATTTCCATCTGAGCCATGGAAATAGGAAAGCAACCCTGCCTGTGGATATCTCTTGACACAGTAGGGTTTTCTTTTTTTTAACCACATGGAAAACAGACCTTTTGTGCCCATTTAAGCAGGTGCCACTGATCGCCTGGAGACAGAGGCATTGAGGCAAACGGTATTTCAGCATTTGCCTATATATGTACGAGTTACCCACCTATCAGAGAAATGTCCTGTACAACAATCCTTCACATGGGTCATGCATAGCAATTTCTTATGCAAACTTAGCTATATTCTCCTGAAACCATTTCAGTGACAAACCTTTTTTTTGACAAATGTACAGAAAACATTAATTTGAGGAGTTGAGGTTGTTTTATTTTAACACCTAATACAATTCAAATTTAAAGGATTACTTGCACAAAAAAATAAACACATTTGTTATAAAAATTTATCATCACTTTAACACCTTTTTTTCCTCTTATGGCCTGCGCCTTCTCTGGAGCAGAAACATATAAAGACTAATGGCACAAGTTTGTTTTATTCTACAGCATTTTTTTTTTTGCTTTTACATACCTAAGTACCCTAGAGGACAACAGCCCGCTGTATACGAGAACCATTTTCTTCAGCCTGCTGAATTAAGTTTCATAAAGAACCAAAGCTATAAAGGCATTTTAAAAACCATTGTCTCTTTTTTTTTTCCCGAAGCACTGACTTTTTGCACCATTTATATACATAGTGTTACATAACAGCTCTTGAGTACAGTACATGCAGCAGAATATATCTGTTGAATATAAAACATACATCTAAAATCTTGATTTATCGGAATTTTTTGAAGACTGAATAATTGTAGAATGCCCACTGCTTAGAGAAAACGGTTTGATAGTACAAATGTCTGCATATGTTGGCCACTGGAACAGTCCAAGGCTCACTGGAATAGTATCTGTAGCACATCAATGTGCATAAATAATTTACTTACAATACTAAAACACAACTAGCAAAATCAATAGTTCAAGATGTTATGACTGCTATGTTAACCCTTAAGTGGTTGCAAGGAAGTGTGACGGGGGTTCCTCCCCCTCCCAAGTCCTCTACAAAACCTTTAGTATGTAATTGGTTTTCCAGCTGAAGAACCTTATTTATGTCTACTGCCTCTTCTCTTCATTGCAGCTGTACACTGTGGACAGTACCATTTCCCTTTCGGTGCTTCTGTCAGTCCAACACACCCATAGTGGAACCACTCAATAGGGCACTATAAAAACACAGTTAAAGAGATGGTTTGGGATTTGTTTTTGTTTTTGGTTTTTTTTTTCAAAATACCGATCACAAATACAATTATATGAAAATGAAGGATGAGTAAAAAGCATAGACTCTGCTTTTCACACAAAGTCACGGGACAAAAGGAAGAGAGAGGAGGATCTCAGTCCTTAATATACACTCAATAGACTAAGGAAAGCAACAAAAATTCTAGGAGTCATATATGGACTCACATAACAGAGCAAAAGAAGTATGTTGTGCTTCAAAATACTTGGTTTGACAACACTAAGTAACACAGCAGTAATTCCCCTCTACTCTAAAACCAACTCTAAAGAAAAGTAACTCCTGCAAGCAATAGTTACGTGCACATGCCTCTCATGAACCTTTTGAACTTTGTTACTTACATCTTGGTTATCACAGCCTACCATTTCACCATAGGACACCTAGTAAAGAAGAAAAAAAACCTTATTATATATTACTAATTAAAAGCAATCAGCATTTTCAAAGGGCCAAAGTTCAACCTTCTTCCTTTGAGGAGTTCCTCCATTAACAGCAGCAACAATATCTTGATTTTTCTTTTGTTACACAACCCAAAGAACATCAAATTCACAGCAAATTGATATTCAAAAACTTTTTATGCAAAAAAGAAGATACTTCTGCATATTTCAGGTTGGATTAAAAAGGTCAGCATTCAAAACCTGAACAAATCACATTTTGGTCTAAACAACAGTGCTCAGTACATTATCAGCCCAGTTTTCAAGATTATATTGACATCTGGCATCTCCCTTGCATATACGACAATTTCAAGCACTTTATTTGAAACAATCAAACACTTTCAAGAGAATTACAGAATTCTATAGACTCTAAAAAAAAAAAAAAAGCTGACACTCTTAGAAGTGTTTAAAATAATAACACACATTTTTAAATAAATGTTCCTCATGTTGTCATCCACTCTCTCAAGATTGCCAACAGCCTTCATAAAACTAGTTTTTTGTTTGGTTGCTAGGGTTTTGGTTTGTTTTTTTTTTGTTTTGTTTGTGGGGATTTTGGGTTTTGGTTCTTTGGTGTTTTTTTAAGGAAAGTAGAAGAGACCAGGCAAATTCCTTACTAACTTAAAATTTTAACTAAATTCACTGTGAACCTGTTCAATTTCTAATTTAATTATTCCTGGAGTCTTCATTAAAAGATTTAAAACTCTCCAGGTATGTCGCATCACCGGAAAATTTGCTTGTTTTCAGCTTCAACAGTTGAGTTCATTATTAGCATCACCAGTAAGTAAATAAAAACAGACCAGAATTTCAGGACTGCAAATAGAATGTTTTTAAATTAGCAATCAGAGAAGGAATTTCAACTACAGCAAAGAGCAGCTGTAGTTGTATTTCAGGTTGGAAGCCATCCTTACCTGATTACAAATGCAGTAACGTGGCTCATTTGGATCATAGGTCCAGTCAACCTGGCTGTTAGAATCAGACTCTGGTATTACTGCTGTTTGCTGAGACAGTTCTTGTGCCAGTGCAGATGAAGAAGAACATGATGATAGAGAGGAAGACGAGGAAGATGATGAGGACTGCTGACTTGAGGATTTGTTGTTGTTTCTGGGTGGGAGGGAAGAAAAAAAATAGCATGCATAATTTAAATTCATTTCCTGCCGAGTGAAAGAATCACTGAACAAGTACTTTTTTGACTCTGAAATACTGCAGTATGTAAATACCAAAGCATCATTCTCTAACAGATTTCATTCAACAACTCCCAAGAACTGAAATGGACACACCGAATGCTCTTTGGAGAATGAAAGAAGTCGTACCACATTACAAGTGCAAGACGCTATACTAATCAACGGAATTTAACAGCTTTAAACTGCCAAATGGCTTTAATGAATGTTTTCCTTCACAAAATTTTCCATGAACAGCCTTGGCGTCAAGTCCCCATAAAAATTATGTTACCAATAAAACAGGAATTTACATATAAATAATATCATATGTCATGTTCAATAGATTACTGTTTTGAAGATGACTGATTCTATGTTAATATCCACTCAAGCATCACCAATCGCTCCATAGGAACAGTGCCAGAATACAAATTCTATGCTTTTGCTTATAGGTCAGATCTGACACCCAAGATATCCATAGATGAAAAATGCTTCTAAGACAAAATTATTAACTGAGCTGTGAATACACACAAATTTGTATGAAGAAAAAAAACTCAAGTCAGTGTAAAGGGATGGGCATTTTGAGACAAACTCTTTCAAGTACAACCTGTGGTTGTCACAATGAGTTGTGACATTGTGCTGTTTAAAATGTTTTTAAACTTCATTTTAATCAGAAATAAAATTCATTCTATTTCCTGCCCTAGATGGGCAGCCATCTGAAAGCATTGTGATTATTTGTGAAGTGCCATGAAGCAGATCTCCAGATTATTTTAAAACCATCTACAAACCATTGCATGGTAATTCCCAACATTTTCCATTAGGACAAATCTTCTCTCCAGAACAAAGAAAAATGAGGGAAGAAACTAGACTGTATCACAGATAGAAAAGCAAATCAGGACATTTAGCTAAAACCTTGGAGTGAGTTTGCTTAAAAGTGAGAGGACAAAAGAAGAAAGCCCTGAACAAAAAAAGGCCAGCAGGCAGTAACTACCTTCTGCCGATCGCTCCCCGATATTAAATATGAAGTATTTCTAATATGGCCCATGACCTTTAAAAGAAAGCTTAGCTGTCTTAAAAGCTATAATTGCAGTTAACAAGTAAGAAAACCTACTTGCTTTTTCTGCCACTTCGTGAATCTGTGGTTGATGAACTTAAAGTCTGTGTTAATGTAGATGCCAGAGCTGATGATGAATATCCAGTTGAATCTCTGGATAAAGAAAATTCTCTTCCAAGCTGAAAATCATTGTTCTTAAATGCTTCATAGCTGGCTTTTAGACTGGATGTTCGTCTTCCTTCCTTCATCTAAAAGGAATACTGATATTGTATCAGATTACACAGTAAAGCTCTTACAGAAGACATATTAGGCTGCTAACTGCTAATTATTTGCACATACATTTGCACAGGTTCATTAGTTACCCTGTATAACAAAATGATGTATAACAAGACGTAAAAAGGTGTAAAAATATCCCACAGCAAAAGCTAGAGAACAAGCTGTCCCTTTATGCAAGTTTTACAGGATGAAACTAGCATATAAACAAAAATGATAGTATGAGAACTGAATCACATCAGCTGAAAGTGATGATGGGAATTCAGAAAAAAATAAAAAAAATCATTAGTCTTTCTTCTTAATCAATAGCGGATGGCAGAATGACAAGAATGTTTTGACATTACCTGCGCCGTGGCTTGCACTGCTTGAGCTGCTGCCATGGTAATTGCACCGGCCCCGGATCCTGAAGATAATGAGCCCAGGTTATATGATGCCAATGGTTGAGAAGAGTTTGTATTGTATGCATTGTTTGAAGAGGATGATGAATTATTGTTTCGACACCCTTGATGAACAGAACACATTTATGAAATTCAAAATGAAACTAAATTCCTTTGCATTTTAAGAAGAGTTATATATGACAACCAGTGAAAGAGTAGGAACTCCGTTCATGCATCAGAGCAGTCTGATTATTTGGAAAAAAGTTTAAAATGTCATTTGACACAGCCAGTATTGGCTTAAGAAAAAAAGAAGTTTGTTCCCCACCTATCCTCATGTACAAGGAGTCCTTTCAGAAAGACAGGCCTCACTATCATATTCAACTATCAAAGAACAAATGTAGCTGCTATGTCTATGTCTATATAGACCCAATCTCCACTGAAATAATGCTGACTACTGTAACCATCAAGAAGAAAGTAGGAATGTGACTGTACACCTATACTGTTTCTGAAGTACAACTTTTAAAAATCTTAACTCTAAAAACTATCAATCACAGTTTTAATGCAACGCAGATTTCCATGGCCATCTACAGACTGACAGCTGCTCAAAACTTAATTTTATTTGCCATCTCATGTGAAGTTCCTTCAAAACAGAAGTAAAATGGATATAAGGGAGACTACTTAAAACTGATAAACAGCACTAAACTCCAAAACATAAGGTAGTTTACTTACTATAACCTCTCACAATCTTTTATTTTCAGAAAAGAAACTATGAAACACCCTAATTTTGAAAATGGGCAGAAGGTTGTGGTGGGGTTTTTTTTATTCACTACTCAAAAAGACTTCTCACCTCTTTTGAGAGAGACAACACATGAAAGAATTTTATCGTAGTCAAATGCCACGTCACACCAACCCTTAAAAAGTGTGAAAATTCTTTTCCCTTACTTTGGAAATTGTTGCATGCATTTCTTTTCACCAAAATAATAATGCATTGATCTCTTATATTTCTACTACTGGCTGAATGAAACTACTGTTACCTTCTTCCAAGCAGTGTAAATAACAAGAAACAGTCAACATGCAGCTGTTAAATGACAACAAAACTGATGCACTTCATGGACAACACAGATGAGTAATAATGCCTGTGATTTCCCATGTTTCAAATGATTGAAAGTCCCAGTGGAAAGGGTATGGAGCCTCTGATTTCAAAAGACAGTAACTCACAAATATAATTGGGTTTCTCTTCTTCCAATTAAAACACAATCAAAATGCAGGACAATGAAGATTACCTGGTGTATTTTCTTTAGAAGCATCTGAAGTCAGGGTAGATAGAAGAGCTTCAGATTTAAACTTCTTTTCAGGAACATGATCTGTTGTACTATGGTGAGAAGATGGATTGTGTTTCCTTTCTAAATGAAACAAATGGAGGGAACTTAAATGTAAAACCTTTTCAGCATGAAAGTCAAACTATAACTGGAGATAATAAAACAGCACTTTCTACTCATTCCCACCAGCAAAATCTTATTATTTCACTCTTGCACTTCTTCCGAATAGAAATTATTATCATGGCATTATGCCTTCCCCCCCAACCCCAGCCACCAATGTTTGGAGAAAAAAAGAATAAAGTTCTGAACTTTTTTTCTTCCTAATACTACTCAACAAAAAATAACGAAACATAAAACGTGGACATGTTCTTAAGTCTCAAAGACTTACTCTCTACTGGAGTGTGAGAATGGGCGTGATGGTTATTCACAGGCTGTGATGGTGTATCCAGCTCCAGAGACCCTAAGAGGGAGGTAAAAAGGATAGGAAAATTTCAGTCATCATTGGCATGGTTTTGACTTTTAGATACTAAATGAATCTTTATAATATTAACCAAATCACTATGCAGTTATATTTTAATCAGAAGGATTTTTGCTAGAGTTGAAACCCTTCCTGTGCTACAACCAGGAGCTGCTGAGAAGAATAGTTTTAAAATAAAAACTGGTGACTGCTGCTGTTCAACTGTTGAAATTAAGAAGTTAAAATCAAGGCCAATAAGGAGAACAAACAACAACGTTGCTGTCAACATGCCACTTATTTGAATGAGTTGCACACAAGCCGGTGATATTTGGAGAATGCTGTACCAAATGTACTGACAATCTACAACAATATGCATTGAAAAGAAGATTGTACCAGATAAACTGTATTAACAAGGCATCTTGTCACACTAAGTCAAAACACACAACCACTAGCAACGCCTTTCAAGATGATCTAACGTTCAACAGGAAGGACTTCAGATCATTATCCAAATTTTCTTAACATTCAAAATACAGAGCAACAATCCAAAGGAAAAAAAAAAAAAAAAGAAAAAAGGTGGGAGGGACACAAATGCAAGTCTATGTCTAAGGATAACATTTCTTGTAATATGAGGCTAAACAATCACTGCATAGGAGAGACTTTGACCATAAATTTGCAGTAGAACAATATACAACAGTTTATGTATCAATCTTTGGCAAGAGGATTTTGAACTAGCTGCAATACCTACCAACCTACGTTTATACAGAAGACAATCCAAGAAAGTAATTCACATTCATTTTGCAAAATCTGTACCTTCAACATTTCTCTACCTCTTTGTTTTTCAGTGCTTTCAAAAAGCACATGAGTGTATTACAAAAGTTTAAAGAAAATTATTCTACATGAGGTTCAAAGCATAAGGAGATGTTTTGGCTGAGCTAACGTTAATCATGCTACGAACTAGCCCAAAGGCTGCCCTCTGGTGGAACCTCAACAATATGTATTTACTCTGAAAGGTAAAAATGTTAAGTGGCTTCTACTTTTCACTTTACTAAAAAATAAAATAAATACCTTAAGAGTGCAAGGTGCAGTCTCATACATTTCTATTTTGAGTTCCTGAAATTCTACCTACCTACCTCATCTCACCAAACACATAGCTCAACTGAAGGTAGTATCACATCTTAAAACTGCAGCTGAGATTCCAAATAAATAAACTAGTCCTTTCTTGTAGTTGATAGTTCATTAAAAGCACTTACTTCGCAGGTTTGTTTTTATGCCTGTTATCTGTAATAGCAATTACAAATAAAAAATCCAAAACCTCCCAGCTTTTATGACAAAGCCACACAAAGTTCAAAGAAAGAATATTTATTTCTAATCTCCTCGAGCGATGCAAGTTACTTTTCACTATCCTTGGGTATGAGAACAGTCATTGCCTCTTAGCTCCATAATCACAAGAGTGAAATCAACTTTGAAATTTATCATAATGACATTTGAACTTGATGTCTAGACGCCGATGCGTACAGAAAGGCCAGATTCTTCCACACCAAGTTGGCCAAAAAGCTGTCACGTTACATTTTTGTTCACATTCTGAATACCAGCACTGATATATTTGTTAAGCGTGAAGGTTTCTTATCCAAAATGCTTCTCTCTCACTACCCCATTACAAAACAACCCACTCTCTCCCCTTTAAGAAAAGAAAATCACTGAGTACCTAACTTTACTTGACATTCCACACCTATAACTAAAATAATGACCCTCCTCAATTTGGTGGCAATCAATTCAAGTAAGAAATGGTACACTTTCAACTGGGTAGGTGGCAAGCTTAGGCTGAAGTACTGAACACCTACAATTATTAAAAACAGGTTTAAAGAATTCTGTACCTTACTGTAGCAATTGACAAGTGCAACAGTTGTGCGAAAAAAACATTATTCTAATTACTCACTTGTATTTTGACTTCACTGGTAAAAATTGAGGTTGAAACTAAAATTTGAGAATCACTGACTGATGAAAAGCATGCGGGTTAAAACACAATTTCGAAACAAGTGGAAATACTGCCAGCCACTAACAAGCGTATGGTATTTTAATTTTGCAAATTGACAGAAAATCTGTCAAGTTCTTAAAGAAAATCATGCATACTTACGTCTCTCTAGTATTTCTGTAATTCCAGCATTATCTGCTTCGAGTTCCATTTTAAATTTAGCAAGTTCCTGATCCAATTTTCTCAAATGACGGTCTACCTGTTTTTGAGACAAAGCAACAATAAATAGCATCCAGTTCTAGAACATGAATATCGACATACTTAATCTCAGGCTTGCTAAATATTTCCCTTCCAGCAATTCTCTGCCACACAGCACTAAGCACGTATAAAACCGCACAGAAGCATAACTTCTCAGTCACCTACATTTCCCTAACTCAGCAGAGATACTACAGTTAACACCAAAATAGCGCTGCTGCTCCTAAGCTGCGCAGTCAATCCCAGGATACAATAAGGCTGCATATTGGCTCAGCAGCTAGAAACACTCCTCTTACTGTAGGCTATGTTCCAAGACACAGTGTTTCGTTTGAGAAAAAAGATTAAGAGGACTTGGGGGTGTTGTGGGTACACGTATAGGAAGGAGAGGAGAAAGAACAGTACCTGACGTGCAGTTTAGAAGCCCGTGCACGGGCTGCATTGGCGAAACCGCAAGTTTACTGAACTGCGGTTTGTATGCCACTATACATGTCAATAAACTTAAGTATTCAGTAAAAGGGCCTCTAAACTGCAAGTGTAAAGACTCCTGTGCATTTGAGTAAACTATGACATGCTCCTGGCTACTGAAAATTACCAAAAAACCTCAAACACCCCCACCCCCAAACTTAATATAATGGAAAGAAACACTATGTTCCAAACACTTTCTTCATCTGTAGTCATACAGCAGAATTCTAAATTATTAAAATTTGAACAGTTTTTTGCAGTTACCAGCTAACCAAAACAGAAGGGTAAGTTCCAACTTTTGGAACTAACTTTTGGTTAACTGAAGTGAAACTAAAGCTGGCAAGAAATATTTTATGTCTACTAAATTTTAGTGCAGTCTGACTTGCAGGTTCTGTTCTCTGAGAAAATGTAAAATAAATATACCTAAACTTAAAAAACCACATGCTATAAGGAAAAGTAACTTGCTTGTGGTCTCTTTTCAGAAAAAAAAAATAAAACAACATCAACATGCATGAAAACCTTGTGATTTCAAATACATTTTGTATTTAAGTGACACTACCCAAAGCAAAAAAATTCTCAAAAGTCAGTAAAATATTCAGTATTTCTTTCACCAGCAAAAAATATCTGTGTGTAGCTGACATAACAGTACAGGTAGCACAGTTGTTGCACTTATCAAAACGTTTTGAACTCCTCAGGGCATAAATTTAGGTAATTCACCACAAGCCTTCTGTCCACTTACCAAATCATATATCTGATTAGCCAGCTGCACTTTTTCATCCGCATCTTCCAAGGCCTTATAATAATCCTGTTATAAAGAGAATTTTTTTAAAATTATGAAAGTACCTGAATTACTTTCATCATTTTAAGCTACTGTTATCCAGCACAAAATGTAAGTTAAAAGGAGAAATTCGAGTCAGTTTTCATAAAGACTGTGAAACTCTACTGTAAACAACAATCAGCTAAATTTTAGATGAGAGATATTAAAACATCAGTTTATCGTTTGTGTCTTAGAAAAAGCCAAACTTCAAGATGTGGACACTTCCTCCTACAGTGGTATTTACATTTCTGCAAGAAACACTACCAGAAAAGAAACAGTCTTGGATTTGTTTTACATTACACACCATAACGTTATGGAGATGATGAGATGATGTCTTTTACTTCATATGGATCTTTAGGACCACTGCAGATACTACTGCCCTTCAAAATGATGCTAAACAGTACTGCAAGTGGAAGCCTTTCTAGCACTGTAGTTAGAGATAATTATGTATACAGTTTATAGTTTAAATTATTTTAATATACATTTCTATAACTCGTATGAGTGTTCTAAAATAATTTGACTAAAGATATCCCATTTTTAAAGTCTGCTCTAACTAATGAAAAACCACAGACAAAACTTTTTTTATTTTAAAAAGTATGTTTACACATGTTTTTACTCTAGTTTTAAACAGGTTTAAGTGCCTTTCTATTCTCCATTTCCACTGAAGAGTATCTTGCTTAGGTAAAAACTACTTGAAATTTTGGTTCAACTAAAGTCAAAAGCAAATTTTTCATTTACTCTAGTGAAGTAAGAGCTTTGACTTCTTTTTTTAAATACAGAAATCTATTTGTATTAATTAAGGGAAAAAAAAGCCTTGGACAAGTTAAGTGGCTGAAGTAGCAAGTGTAGGAGACTACAAAGGTGTTTCTCATGACAAAATGATGTAGTACATTGCTAACAA